>VRYO01001681.1:30480987-30491164 GCA_009812075.1 Sialia sialis | reverse complement strand
GCCCTTCTCTCACTGATTCCAACAGGGAGGCCCTGGAGGCACAGGCAGAAGGAAAATCCATGGATGAGGCTGAGGCAGGAAGGAAAAGTGAATATCTGAGAAATCCTACAGAGTCACAGAGCCCAGCAGATGCTCTCTGGGATGCCAATGGAGCTCACCCCAAAAATTGTTCTCATTTCTGCAGCCTGGATCTCTGCCCGCATCCACACAATCCATAAAATTTGCAGCTTCAGGGAGTGAGATCTTTGTTAGAACAAATCCTCCAAGCTCACCAGGAAATCTTTTCTCTGCAGTCTTTAAAAAACACAGAGAGGCTTGTCATATAAAAAATTTAAAATCTTCTATTCCATGGTACAGAACAGGATGATGTGAAAATTTCCCATTTTCCTGCAGGGAACTCTCTGGGATGGGCTTTTCATGAGCTCTTACTCCATGGCCATTGCCCTTAAATTGCATTTTTTTACTACTGAAACATATTTTTTTTAATTGTTTTTGTTTTTTGTTTTTGTTTTGTTTCATTGGTTTTTTGTTTGTTTATTTTGGTTTCTTTCACTTAAATACTTGCACTGTGGCATGGGTGGTCAAAGGTTTTTAAAGCAATGGCTGCTCAATGGGAGGAGTGATTTTTTAATTCTTCATTAGAAACAAACTGAATAAAATTTGAGGGAAAAAGATGAGTTTCTTGGCTTTCCTGGCTCCTGAATGCCTATTAACAATTTGCAATTAATTAACACTCATTTGTCCTAATTTGCTCAAAAAACGTTTTTGGTTTTTTTTGCAGTCACGAGGTTTTTTTGAAGAGTTTGATGTAGACTTTCAATTCTTCATACTCCAAATTTGAAATCTAGAGCAGTTGGAGCTTATTAATGCATATTTGTAAGTGCATATGTTGTATATAAATGCACATATATATGTAAATATATGCATATATTAATTTAGACAATACCAATGTGCATTCTCTGTTACATCACTAAACAAGTGCAGCTTTTTCAGCTTGGGATGAGAAATTAAGAACTTAAAAATCTCAAACTTTTCCCCAAGTAAAGAATTTGTTTTCTAATTTTTTTTAAGAATAAACAGCAAAAAAAAACCTCTCTCTGTGCTGATCTAGATTTAAAAATGAAAAGCACAAATCAATTTATCCTAGACGTTTCAGAGATTTTATTGCAGAGGTCACTGTAAGATTTGTTGTCTCAAAATATGGAGTTTCAGGGAAAAAGTTTGTGATAGGAGTATCTTGGCTATGGAAGTGATGGAATATCATCTACAGGGTGGAAACTCAAATGTGCAAAGCAGATTTTCAACTCTGTGGTGGTGCCAGTGAAATTAATCAAAATTTGACAGACAGCATGAGCTGAGCTCCTATAGTGAGGTAGAAAATTTGGGAATGCCAAAGAGCAGCAGTGAGGAAGATGAAGGAATCTCTTTTGCAGCAACTTGTGAAAAAAGACATTCAGGCTCAGGAGGAGATGGTTTGAGTTTGGAAATTGTGGGGAAATCAATGAAAACAAAACAAAACAAAACAAAACAAACAAAAAAAAATTAAAAAATAAAATACAGTAATTTCACGATTATAAGCCACACCTTTTCCATTGAAGAATCCAGCCTACCCCAGTAGTGCGGCTAATCATCAGGTGCGGCTTATCTATGGACAAATCCCAGGGAAATGCCAACCCAGAAGTGAGAGCCGGCCGGGGAGGGTGCCTGGGGCTGCCTTTAAAGGCTTGGCTGGTCTATGAAAACTGTTTGCAACTTGAGCACCTGACACCAAACCCCGTGCTGGCACCATTTTGTTACTAACTCGTTACTTTGTCGCACATGGATCCTCGCTTTAAAAAATTAAATAAATGCGGTTTATATTCGGGTGCGGCTTATATGTGGACAAATCCCGTGGTGTGCCCGGCTACCTAGATGTGCGGCTTATAATCAGGTGAGGCTTATAATTGTGAAATTACTGTAAGTAAAAAAATCCCCTGGATCTGTAGCTCCTCACAGGGACAGCCTTTGCCTTAAGGAGTCAAAATCTCCAACAAAAGAAAGGAAAGTCACAAGCAGGGTGATTTCCCCCATTTCTGCAGCAGATCAGCATCACCTCCAGAGCTGGAACCTGCTCCTCAAACTGCTGGGACATTCTTGGGTCACGCTCTGGGCTGAGCCTGGGTTCTGCCAGTGCTTGTTTCAAAACCCATTGGGATAAAAATGAAAAAATAGTTGTATTTTATATCCCTCATGTCATTAAAATGTCATTATCTGAGGCAGCAGAGAATCCAAGTCGTTTATTTGGCTTTGAGTTGACACCTGAGGAACAGTTTTGTTTTACTTTATGAATGTAGGATTTATTAATTCTGAAAATCCAGGAAAATTGTGAGCTTGGGGAGATCCTGACATGGCAGAACTGCATTTGAGATGCTGCAAAAGGAGAAAAATGAGTTTAAAATATAAATGGAAGAGTCAAATCTCTGCCTTCCAGTCCTCAAAATAAGGTGAGATAATTAACTAACTTGAGGCTTAATTAATAATTCCTGCAGGTGCTCTGCCTGTGTTTGTCCTTCAGAGATATTTTGGGTTTCCCTCCTCATTGGTGAGCTGAGAAATGAAGAATTCTTGAGCACACCCCTAAATAAATTTTAACTATCTGAATAATCCCTGGTGGAATTCCTGTGGAAGAGCAGAGCTTTGGTCCTCCTGTCCCTGCTCATTCTGAGAGTGATCAAAATTAAAAAATAGCAAAATAAAGAAATTGTAAAATATTCCAGCCCAAGCTACAATAGCAGCTCCTGATCACTCAGGCCTTGCCTTATTATGGTGATGTAAAAATCTTTATGCACCTTCCAAAATGCACAAGTCCTCGGGAAAACACCTCTGGCTGCTTTTATTATTTGTGTAAATCACAGCTGATGTGCTGGATGAAAAAAAAAAAAATCAACAAAATGAACAACTCTTAATGATAATCAAGTTTGGGAGTGGAAAAAAAAAAGAAAAAATAAACCAGGGCAGTGCAGGGACTGCTCTGGGAGTGACTGAATTTTTTTTTCTTGAAGAAATGAAGCGAATCATTCTGAGGGGAGAGAATGCAGGGAAGAAAGTGGCTTTTATAAAGTGCAAAGGATGGCGGGTAACTACATTTTGACACTGGGTTTTCTTACAGCTGAAATTGTCCTACTACTTCTTAGAAAAAGTTCATCACAGTAACAACCCTGCTGTGTTTGTTTTTATGAGCAGCAGGCCAATCAAGGAATTAAACAGCTATTTTTGGTAATTTTCAAATGTTTTTTTGGTTTGGGTTTGGTTGGATTTTTTTAAATAATAAAAAAATAAAAGAAGGGAAAGTGCTGCTGTCCCAGAAAATATCCCAGATTTGCTAATGGTAAAAAATAGGATAAATGGTAAAGTTACTGCATTCATCAGTCAACCACCCCAAAACATTTGCAACCCATTACAGATCTCAAAACTTGGCTGAGGTTCCTTGTAAGCAACTTTCTGCACTTGTGCCAAATGTGGGGGAAAGCAGAAGGCACGGAGAAAAAAATACAATACCTGCCTCTTGCTGCTGCTGCTGTAATAATAAAAATAAAAATTATAATTTTAATTAGGATTACAACTGGCCAGAAGTACAGGAATGGGTTTGGATGACGAAGTCACAAAAATTAACCATAATAAAAATGTCTGGTGCATGCACCATTTCCTATTTTATTGTCTACGAGCTGCTGTTAAACCAGGCTCAGGTTGAGGCTCTTCCTGCTCTTGCTGGGATATTTGTCATGAGAATGAGGTGCCAGAACCTGAGCATTTGTCCTGGGAGAGGGAAATTGTCACTTGGGGTTTGTTGTAAGAGCCTCCACTAATGGTGGTCTTTGAGTTAATTATATTTTCCTTCCTCCTCTTTCCTTTCTCTGACTCATGTCTGGTGCGTCCTGGATTTTCTGAAAAACTCTCTGACCCCCCACATTGGACATCCCTCATCCCTTCCCCGCTCTCTCACACCTTCCTTCCCCTCATTATTCCGTTTTTTCAGGGATCTCAGGCTCCCACCCACACTTTGGGCCACAAATTCTTTGTTCTTTCCCCCTGCCTTGCCACCAGGGATGGGGGGAATGAAGCTGAACTCCTCGGGTGTCTCATTTCTTGTTGTTTTCTGTTGCTGTTTTCTGTCTGCTCTGCTTCAACAAAGGCAATTTTAAAATTCCTGGTGGATTTTAGGTCGCACCCTTCCTTCCCTGTGCTGTTCCTAGTGATTTTGCTTGACCAGAAGGGTGGGAATGAGCTTGGGACATCCTTCATGATTGCAGTTGTAAAGAACATTTCAAGAAATACACACAAATATTGGAAATACTTGGGGCTTGCCTGTGCAGTTATTCCCGAGCGATTATGACTCAGTTTTAATTACCTGTGATACAGATTTTGGAATATAAAATCCCCTACATCAGATGCATTTTTTAAAACTCAAGGCAAGGTTTTTTTCTCTTGCTGCCTTCTTGGAACAGATGTCATTAGATTGGTATTCTGACCCTGTGGTGATTTAGTATCTTTTTTTTTTTCTTTCTTTTTTTTTCTTTTTAAAATATTTTTTTTTTATTTGCTTCTCTCTGCTCAGGTCCTCCTGCTAAATTCCAGGGCTCTTCTTGCTGTCCATGACTTCTGGTTCCAATCAAATTCCCATTCCAGCCCACAGAAAGATTTTCAGTAATACCAGAGTGCCTGGAACTGAGCCCCAGCAGAGAGCAGACATTGGTGAGATCCGTGTCCAATGTTGGCTCGTGGAAACCTTGGAGGAACAACCCATCAAAAAAAGAAAACAGGTTTGGAGTTTTGAGCTCCTGAGTGCTTTGTGCTGAGGCAGTCAGGCCACCTGCTTGGCTGTGGGGTTTTTCAATGTGTGTTTTATGTTTTGGGCAATTTGGGCAGTTTTCACATGAAATTTCACCCGTTTGTGGCAGCTCCACAGCACTCTCATTTTTGGAGGAGCAGTGTAAGGTGCACACCTGGGATGTTGTTTTCCCCCAGTTTCTCCTCTGGACAGCTCTGATTTAATTCTGGAGAAAAGGAGGCTCAGGAGGTGTTTGGAACAAACTCCTAAGTTTGTTCAGTTCTAATGTTAATTGTTGATTTTAAATTATTGGCCTCATTCTGTTTCAGTCCCCAGTTGTCTCACCTATTTGCCCTTTCCCTTCCATCGGGTGATGCCTCTGCTGCGTCCCTGAAATGGCGCCTGTGAGAAGGGTGATGTCATTGATCTGTATGCAAATGAAGGGGTGCAAAGGACTCTGGGACACTATTTGGAGTTAAAAACCCCTTAAAACAACGAGCCCAAATGACATCTGGAACTGAGAATAGTGTGCTCATGTTGGGAAAACAGTGCAGAACATGAATTTATCACCCTGAGATGCTTTGATTCCATCATCATGACCTAACAGCATCTGGCCAACATGACACCCCTGGACTATGAGCCAGAAACAAATTGTTTCGGATTCTTGTTGAGGACCAAAGCTCCAGCTCTCCCTGAGAAGACAAAGCTGCACTTCTCCTCTGATTCATCCATCAGGAGCAGCGGCGTGAGCGACCCCTTGAGCTCCCCAGCCAAGCTGATTTTCCAATAAAAGCCTTACAAGGGAGCAGGTCTCCCGGCCTTTTCATTTTAGGAGGGACCTTCTCATTCTCTACAACCATGTAAAAGGAGGGTGTAGGAGCAGCAGCAAGAGGAGGAAACGGCTTCAAGTTGTGCCAGGTTGGACACCAGGAGGAATTTCTTCATGGAAAGGAATTTCTTCTTGGAATGGCCTGGAGTGCCCATCCCTGCAGGTGTCATCTGGAGGTGGCACTGGGCTGGGGACAAGGTGGGCATGGGGCACAGCTCCGTGGGCTGGGAGCTTTTCCAACCTCAATCATCCTTCAATTTGGGGATTTTCTGATCCCTGTTTTTAAGCTGAGCCACTTTCCTGGCCTGCAGCTGCAGAGAGAAGCAATGGTTGGCACCACGAATCTCATTAGCCATTAATAAGCCAAAAATTAACAGGTCCAAGGCCACCACCTCCATTAAAATTAAATTTTAGGCAAAAATTTTAGGGTAATGAAGAGGAAACTGTTCCTGAGGAAAAACTTTGCTCCTGCTTGTGTTATCCTGATATTTCAAAGACTTCTCCAGGTCCCTCCATGGCTTCTGCACTACTCATTAAACCTGGCTCAAATCAGAAGTTCAGATTTCAAGGTCTTCACAAGTCACGTTTTAAATGAGGAGAATTTACTGGCTGATGTTGCTTTTCTCAAAAAAAAAAAAAAAATTACTAAGTGAAAACGCGTCCAGTTTCTAAAATCCGCCCAAACTGAGCTTAATTCCTGGGTCATGACAACTCCAAACAAACCACAAGGATTTTATATCCTGTTTCTAAGAGAGGCTGCTTCAGACAATACGTCATCCACGCTGTCACCTACGCTGAAAATCTTCCTGGGCTTGGTTGTTATGTCTTGAAGGCAGCTCAGCAGCAAAAATGCAGAGAAATGCAATTTAATTGAAGACCTATTGGCTAGAACAAAGAGCTACAGAAACAGATGCTTGCAACTTCCTCATCTGGATCCTGGGGATTTTTCTTTTTTTTTTTCCCTTCTCATAGGTACTGGATTTGAGGAGAGGGATATGGAGCACAAGGCTATCATTCTTCCTAACATGATTACAAAAATCTTATTGTATTAGCAGCATTCCAGATTCCCTTACAGAGTGCTTAAGTGAATTTGTGGGTTTGATTCTGGTGTGAGAGCCCACCATTATTTAACTCTGTAATTTACTATGAAATCCTCCTTGCTTTGTCCCAGGGAGTTTTTATGATCGTTTTTCCCCTTCATGATCAGAGTCTCCTTTGCACCAAGGAAGTTTGAAGGGACTCTTTTGTTTTTGATTTAATCATGGCCTTAAGAGATTTGAGACTTTGGGGATTAATAAAGGATCCCCCAAATCATAAAGCAAATCACAGCATGCCAAATCATTTCTCCTTTGAGACCAGTGCCAAACATTTTCTGTGGTGTTCCAGTGAAACTGGACACTCCCAGCCCAATGGCTAGTAAACTCAGGGAAAGGGATTAAAAAAAAAAAAAAAAACAAAAAGAGACCAAATTTTATTTTGAGTGCATAGCTGGAATTTCAGCCTCTCTGCACACAAGTCCTTGCCATTACAATTTATTAGATGTTTTATGCAGCAGATTTTATTGAATGATTTAGGTAGCCTCGACTTGATCCTTTCCAAATGTGTTCAGCGTTATTCAGCTACATGCAAAAAGTGTTTTTACATTCTCACTTTCATGTAACCAAAGCTGCCCAAATCTAGATGGAGTTACCCGCCTGCTGCAGGGATTGTTTTGTTTTCAGAGTGAGTTTGGAGAGGCCTGGGCTCCAGAAGATTTAGGATTATAAATCAGCTGGAGGAGGAAGGAAGAAGAGGGGCACTGGAAGCTGCCTGAGAGATTTTAAACTCCTGGGAGTGGAAGGGCAGGGAGAAAAGGAAATGCAGAATATTCAGGATGAAGGAAGTGAATTTTTCAGAGGGTTTCTTGATTCTGTGATGGATTGATGCACAGCCCTGGAGTTTGTCAAATGCAATAGCTCATCTCCAGAAGATTTAGGATTAGAAATCAGCTGGAGGAGGAAGAAGAGGAGCACTGGAAGCACCAAGCTGCTTGTAAACTTCTACACTCCTGGGAGTGGAAGGGCGGGGATAAAAGGAAATGCAGAATATTGAGGATGCAGGAAGTGCATTTTCCAGAGAGTTTCTTGATTCTGTGATGGATTGATGCACAGCCCTGGAGTTCATCAAATGCAATAGCTCATCTCCAGAAGATTCAGGATTATAAATCAGCTGGAGGAGGAAGGAAGAAGAGGGGCACTGGAAGCCACCTGAGAGATTTTAAACTCCTGAGAGTGGAAGGGCAGGGAGAAAAGGAAATGCAGAATATTTAGGATGAAGGAAGTGCATTTTCCAGAAAGTTTCTTGATTCCTTAATGGATTGATGCACAGCCCTGGAGTTTGTCAACTGCAATAGCTCATCCCATGGAGAACACCAGGAAAAGAGGGAGGCAGCCCCAGGAATTTCTCTGCCCTGAGCCCAGGGGATCCCTCTGCCTCTCTGCTAAGTATGGAACACAAATATTTGGATTTGCCTTCACAGGCAACCACACCACAGCAGGATTTATAATCTTTGTTCTGAAGGGAAGGGAGAGGCTTTATCCTCCTGAATCCCTCTGTAACAATAATTCCTCTGCAAAAGTGGTTTTTGTGACACGCAGAGTCCCTTACAGCAGTCACCAGGGCCTGATCAAAGCAGATTTTATTTTATTTTTAAAAGCTGCTTCAGAATATGAAAAGTGGAAATTCTGGTGTTTCCAGGTGTTACAAATTCCTAATCTGGAGGTGACTTCCTCCCAAGTATGATTTAGGTCTTAATTTTTAACTTTAACCAGGGCAGCTGGTTAAAGTTAAATTCTCAAAATTTCTCAAATATTCTCAAATTCTCAATAAAATGGATTCAATCATCCAGAGCAGCTGTGGCTGCCCCTGGATCCCTGGAAGTGTCCAAGGCTTGGATGGGGCTGGAGCAGCCTGGGACAGTGGAATTGTCCCTGCAATGGCAGAGGGTGGAATGAGATGATCTCTAAGTTCCCCTCCATTTCAAACCATCCCAGGATTTTAATCACATTCTGTTCCTCTGGCAATTCCAGATAGCACCAAAAAAAAAATTAAAAATTAAAGGCCACAGGATTTAATCCATGAAATTCTGGTAGGAATGAGCAGTGATCTGAAATACACTTTAGTTTCACTTTCTGGTTGCTTTTATAATATTTGCAATAAATAAATCAGATTTTTTGGTCCTATGAATGTACCAAAAGTAGGGAAAAAGGAATTTTCAGCTTGAGCTGGGAGCGCTCAAACCAATCTGGAGAATGTCCAGGCCCCAATCTGTCCTGCTGAATGAAGAGATAAAAATATGAATGGATAAAAAAGCGAGCGAATCCTCAGTGGGATGAAAATGGCCACTGCCTCCACAGGCTCCCATCAGTAGAATTTCAGGTACAAATATTTCCACCAGCTCTGTCTAGGCTGTTCTCATTCAACTGCTCCTTTATTTCACCGGGGAACTTTCTTATCAGCATCATTCCAAAGCGCTTTTAAATTATTTGTGGTTGCTGATACCTTTGAATTTTCATTTATTTCAGTTACCTGACTTCTGGAAATAAAAAAAAAATCCTTGTTTTCAGCTGGTTTGGTGCCTTAAGGGATGCAAAGTGAAAGGGGTAGATGTCAGCTTTATCAGAAACACCTCCCTCTTCAGCTGAATTGAAAACCAGGCCAAATGTTTTCTTGTCTGGCCCTAAATCTACGCATCATTCACTTTTACAATTTCGTTACATTTCAGTAAATTGCTTTTTTTTTTTTTTTTTTTTTTTTGGCTGTGTTTTTGAACTTTTCCAGACCAGGCAGGGAAAAGCTGAGGGCTTAATGTGGATGTGGTGGGGGGATATTTCTGGGAAAAGCTGCAGCATCATCTTTATTACTGCAGAATATTTTCTTTCAGACCTCGTGTTCCAGGTCAGTTTATTTCTCTCACTTTTTTCTCTTTGGTTTTGGGGTGGAAGGGATGGAAATGAGGGCCAGAGAGCAGCTGAGAGGCTTCATTATTGCTGTTGTGATAATGAGGTGTTTAAATGAGGTGCTGGCCCTTTTCAGGGTTCCCATTTTCAGCAGCATAAATCCAAATTATCCTGGGGCTGAGGGTGATCATTCCAAAGAGGGGGCTCTCCAATGATCATTTAAAATAAATCTGTAATCTTTGAATCTCCAGGAAGTTCATTCATGAGGGTAATTGCCCTGGCACTAATCCAGGCTGGGTTATTAATGCACTAATTAGCATGGCTGGAGCTCCCTGATGGATTTTTTGGGCTCCGTGGTCCAAGCTGGGGGAAATCCAGGCTATCTGCCATGAAATTCCCCCAGTCTGGAACAAGAATCAGGTCCAGCACACAGAGCTGAGGCTGGATTCTCTTCACACCAGTGGTAATGAAACACTAATCTTAAAGAAATTAGGATTTTAGTTAAAAGTTCGAAGAAACTGGGCTTGAGATAGTTACTTGAAACTTAAATACAGTAATTTCACGATTATAAGCTGCACCTTTTTCATTGAAGAACCCAGCCTA
>VRYO01001681.1:30436781-30455216 GCA_009812075.1 Sialia sialis | reverse complement strand
TTAGGGACACCTCCCACTGTCCCAGGCTGCTCCAGTCCCAATGTCCAACCTGGCCTTGGGCACTGCCAGGGATGGGACAGCAAAAATAAAAATCATCAGGGGTTGGATGGGGGGCAGAGTCTGCTCTGCTCAGCTGGATGTGATCCACCCTGTCCGACACAGAAAGAGTCCATTAGAGGGAATTCAGATTTTAAAAAGCATGTCGATAATCAGAGATAAATCAGGGTTTGAATAGAAAAATATGAATGAATGGAAGAAGAAAAATGGAAATAATATCCAGGAGGAAAAATAAGAATATGCGTAATATTCACTTCAATATTTCAGAGCTTTTAATTCATTTACATAGGCCTGTTGACATTAGCAGGAATTCATGTTTTATTTCCATTTTTTTTTTAATTAGATTGATGTGATTGAGCGAACTTTAAAATTTTGAGAGGAAGATTTTTCTTCATCTCTTTTGGAAGCTCCTCAGCAGAGAATGGGTTGTTTTTTGCAACACACGGCTTTGATGGGAACCTATAGATCTATAAAAACAAGATTTTATTTTATCTGTGCTTCCAGGCTGAGGTCCCCCCAGCCCATTTGCATTAAAACTGAGTCTAACCTGGCTGTCAAGCAGCACCTGAGGTTCCTTTAGATGTTTTTTTCCATCTTCCCTCGTGGCTCAGCTCCAGCCCTGCCTCTCTCGCCTCCCGAATTTGCTGCTGCTGGAGTGAAAAACCCTTTAAAGCTCAGCCTGTCACACATTTGGCTCCTTTTAGGGGGCTTTAGGCTCTTAACCCGGGCTGTTGTTCCTTTCAGTGACACAGCCAGAGGTCAGCCACCCCTTTTGTCCCCCTGGCTGGAAAAGAGCAGGAGGTTGCAGTGCCCACAAAGCCCCTTTGTGCCCCAAATCCACTGCTGAGCCTCCAGGTTGTGCCAGGCGCTGCCCGGACGCTCCCCTGGTGACAGAGCCACTGTTTGCTGGGTCACACACACACAAAAAAAACCCTCCAGGGGTGGGTTAAGAGGGACTGGGATGTTCTAATCAGGTGCTGCTCGCACAGGAATGCAGGGATTCATGAATTATGCATGGTGGGGGAAATTATTCTGCAGCTCCCAAAAAGGGTCTGAGCCCAACCTGAGCAGCTCTGAGGGCTTGGGAGCCACCCTGGCCAGCGGCACAAAAAAGGATTTTAGGGCTCTCACAACCCTTAAGCTGATATGGGGACAAACTTGATCATTTTCAGGCTCTGCACGAGCTGATTTCTCACCTGGGGATGATGTGGGTGAGCTGTGCATTGCAAGAAATTCAACAGGAAAGAAGGGAGCAAATCTCCTCAAAACATTCTGCACATTCAGCCCAGACAATCCTTTCAAAATGCTTGAAAAAGATCTTGCCAAACAGACAAAATACTGATTAAAAAAAACCCCACAGCTAAATATTAAATTATTGCTGATGGTATTTATGAGTGATGCCTGGCCAAAATTTTAAAAAAATAAATTCAAAATGAGTGGGTTTGGGTGAATCCACCCCTCTGCCACCTGCCCCAGGTACTGAAGTGGCTTTCAGGTCTGTCCCAGAGGTTTTGTTGTGGAGGCTCTGCCCCATCAATGCTGGTTTATGTAATGAGAGGTAAATAAATGTCCTGGCCCCTCCTGAGTGCCAACAGCAACTTGGTGGCAACAAAGCCGCAGTTGTTGAATTATTTCTGAATGCCAACCTTATTCATTTAGTCCTGGGGTCCTGGGCTCTCTTCTGTTTTGTTTATGCACACGTTAGAAATGTAATTTATATACAGAAAGCACGAAGAGAAATCTGGAAAATTTCCCTCTGCAGTTATGGAGTTCGGTTTACTCCAGAGCCACTTGACCTCCTCTCTGTGAAGTTCCTTTCTCTGCTCATTTCAGAGCGGGGTGTCGGGGAGAAGTTACCAAGAGATGATTGACGAGAGCATTTTCGATTTAAATACGGCCAATTGCAAAAGAGACAAACTTGTAGGGATTACAGTAATTTCACAACTATAAGGCACACCCTTTTGACTGAAATTTTGATCAAAACCCGGGAGTGCGCCTTATAATCCGGTGTGCCTTATATACGGACAAAGTTCGGAAATTTGCCAACCCGGTGTGCAATCCATGGAGCCGCGGCAGCCGGCACCGGGGACAGGCGGGAGTGCCGGGGCCCACGGCATGGGGAGGGCGCCTGGGGCTGCGTTTGAAGGCTGCACTGATCTGTGAAAAATGTTTGCAAATTGAGCACCTGCCAGTAAACCCCACGATCGCGCCATTCCGTTACTAATTTGTTACTTTGTTGAGCGTGGATCCTCACTGCAAAAAAAGAGTGCGCCTTATAGTCCAGTGCGCCTTACAGTTGTGGAATTACTGTATTCAATTAGCCAGATTTTTTCTACCTTTTAAAATTTTTCTTTCTACTCTTAGTTGTCCTTAACAGGAATTTTTCTTCATCATAAATTGCTAGATAAAACAATTCTGGGTCCATTTAAATTTAGATATTAGGAACTGTAAGAATTGTGGTCAAGGAACTCCAGACCTTCAATCCACTGTTTCATCTGATGCAGAAAGAGGATTTTTTTTGCAGCTCTTTCATGTATTTCTCCCATTAAAAACTTTAAACTGAGGTGTCAGAACATCATGAGCCACCTTCAAAGAGTTGATCATCAATGACACCAAATCTTGCTGCCACTTCTGGGCTTTTCCTTTATATCTGAGAACTTCATCTCCAGCTTGGAGCAAAAAACCAATGAATGCTCTCCTTGTGAGCCAGGAGGAGCTCTTTCATGTTTTCCTATGTTCAAACTTTCAGGGAGGAGTTGCTAATGGGATTTTTTTTGCCCTACCCAGCTGTCCCAAATTCCCAATTCTTCCATCCCTTTCCTGTGCCCAGCTTTGTTGCAGCACTTTGTTAGAAAAGTCACCTCTGCCTCGGTGCTCAAAGCTCATATTTGTTTATTAAAATGCTCTCAGGTCAATATTTTGCAAGCTTGGGATCCCAGGCAGGATTTTCCTGGGAGTTATTGGCATTGTGCTCAATAGCATGATCCTGACAGCAAATTTATTGCAACTTTGAACGCCCTGTCAGGCAGCACCTCTCGTGCAGGTCAAATCCTGATTTTAGTGGAATTAGAGGGCAAAACTCACCCTTGGACAAGAACATTTCACCCTGCTGGCTCCCTGAGGCTCAGCAGGGTTTGCAAGACCCTTTTTATTTTTCCTCTTCGCCTGATTTTCTCCCTTTATTTATTTTTCCACTCAACCACATCCAACATCTCCCAGCATTTTGGGATTTCTGGATGGAATTTATGGATGCACCTTCAGTTGTATGACAACCAACCAAGCACAATTAATATCTTTTTTCTGTCTGGTTAAGTTGAATGGCATTTTAAAAAGTTCTATCATGTACAGTAATCATCATAATCATGTGGGCAGCCCCTTCCCCAGCTCCTTCTGCCCTGACTTTTGCCCTTTTTTCTTGATTGATAAGTGACAGCTTTGCATCCTGGGCCTTGAAATATATATTTACAGTAGTCTAAGAAATTTGTCCTTAATCAAAGAAGGCTTGACTTGCCAGCACATCTTTAGAATATTATTGAGTAACTCATTAAAATGTTAATGGTTTCTGTCAGGATTTATTGATCCTGATGTCAGCTTTTCTCAGAATAAGAAATAAAGCTGATTTTTATCTCATCTTCACACCGTGCTGAGTGATCAGGACTTAAATAGAATAATGAGAAGGGCTGGAGGGGAATAATCAGCATTTATCCAGCACTTGTGCCAGGGCTGAATGCAGACACAGCCCTGCAGACACACGAGTGGATTTTCTGTGTGAAATGTTGGGAATAGAAGAAAAATGAAAAGGACGTTTTAGATTCTGGCAAATAATTTTTCTGCTGAAGCTAAGAGAGACAATGCGATAGCATCAAATGTTTCTCTTGAATAAAACCAGATTTTTTTCACAGTGTAGTAAAATAAAAGCCTGAGCACCCTTGTTGTCCAGTACATCTTCACTTGTGCAATAAGTAATGGCAAAATTCTATTTCACTGAATTTCTAGAAAATAAAAAAAAATTGATGTTGTCAACATTTTTGGGGAATGTGTGGCACTGGGTAAAAAACTGACTGAAGGAGAGGGAGAGAAAAGTGGATTTTTTTCCAAATTTCTCATCTCAGGATCTTTCCCAGCAGTTGTCCAGCAAGAGGGAAACAGCAAATCCCACCCTGAGCCCAGCAGAGGCTGTCAAGTGTCAAGATGAATGAAAAAAATAAGAGAGAAGAATCTGTCTTTTATATCTTGCTTTAAAAATTATGAACTCAGGACTTTCCTTGTGAGTGTTGCACAGCCTGAGCAGGGTTTCAGCTGGTGATGGGAGATTTGCTGATTCTAAAGGACCCTGATATAGAAAAATCAGGTTTTCTTTGATTATTCCCTTAAAAATTTATTTAAAGAGGTGCCTAGAAGGCAATTCCCTCTGAGCCTGCCATGCAGGGATTGTTTCCCTGGAAGGTGGCTGGAGAATTGGGGCATTAAAAATGGGCTAAAACCTCACCTAGCTGCATATGTGCTGCAGTGAAAAGCCTAAAAATGTAAAAATGTCTGCAAGAAAAAAGGCTCAGCCTTCTGACACAAGAGATTCCTTTACATCCTGTGCTCCTGTAGCACAGAAATTAGAATTAGGAAAAAAATAGAATTAGATAAAAATTGGTTTTTGGTGATTTATGTGATTTATATACAGCCAAGAGGGCGGTGAACTTAAAAAAAAAATGCTGCGCAACTTTAAAAAAATAAATAAATAAAATTAGGACATCCTGAGGTTCCTAAATCACAACGCCTTGTCTGGATATTTTGCGTAGAGTTTGCAGTCAGGGAGAATTTATAGGAGTTATAGCTGAGAGTGATATTGTTCTGGATTTATTCAACTTTACCTTTTCATCAGATTAGCCAACATTACAGGACTATGAAATTTGGCCCAGCAGCCAGATGTCATCACGTGCTTAGTGCCTTTTATTCTGGCATTTCCATTTGAGACTCAAAGATGCAAAAAAAACCCAAAAGATGCCTCGTTGATGTGACTGGCAGCTCTGATTTTCATTAACACTTTTCCTGTGACACTTGCCAATAAATCCTGGAATTACTTGCATTCCTTTAAAAAAAGGAGGGAGGCGACAGCTGTGGGGATGCAGACCAGAAATATTATTTGCTGTGTAATAAAGAGCATGAAATGCAGTTGAATCCTTAATTTAACATCTGAATTTTTATGTATAAAACTCTGAATCCTTAATTTAACATCTTAATTTTTATGTAAGAAATCCAGTTGAATCCTTAATTTAACATTTTAATTTTTATGCATAAAATGCATAATTCATAATAATTTCCCAGAGTGGTGCTTATATCAAGAAATTCAACATGCCCCTAAGTAATTGCACGTTTTTGTGCAATCCTGTTCAATATTCGATACAAAAGTTGCTCATTTGTGGGAATGACTTTAGGATCAAGGTCAGGGTTTTTATGGCAGTGGTTTGAGATTCCTCAGGATTAAAAAAATGCCATCTAAATGTAAAGATACTGTTTGTTAGGCATTAGTGCTTTACAGACAGTAAATTTAATGGGCCTGATTTTCATTTACCTTTACAGTCAGATGAGGGATCTATTTTGGAAAAGTCACCACAGTGGGGGAAAGAAAAACAATAGGCAGGAAATTGCTAATGTTAATGTGATGTAAAGTCAAGCAACCATTTCCAGTCTCGTTTAAACTTTGATTCGGGAACCTGCGCTTCATTTTAATCATGTCAGCAGTGCCAGCACTGGGGACGCCACTTCAAATTAGGATTTTTTTCCACCTGCACAGAGGCTTCAGTCAACAGAATCCAAAACCCATTAGCATTTCTCATCCCCAACTGCCTGGGCTCTTAATGGATGGATGGTCTTCTCCCAAAATACAAACAAAAAAATTCTCCCAAAATGCAAAATTCGCCAGCGAAGAGCGTGAGGGTTGAGATTTCATGGAACGCAATTAGAGTTGTGAAAATTCTCCATGATAAAAATATTGCAAGGATTTTTTTTTTTTTTTTTAATTCCATCTCCTTTAGCTAAAATTCTCTTCGGAAGTTTTCCAGCTTCCATCTGGTCCAAAAGGTTGGATTTTAAGTGATTCTTGACAAAAATAGCAGGAATAAATAAACCTACTTGAGGAGAACAAAAATACAGGCATGGCATGGATGTTTAATGGAGCAGGAAAACTTCCCTGTTGGGTTGAGATGGGGAGGGAAAAGCTCATCCCTGGAAAGAAAGAGGGAATCTTAAGGAAAATCCTTCATGAGGAATCCCAGGGTGCCCACACTCCTTCCTTAAATGGGATAAGCACCTAAAATAAGAAAGATTTTTTTTTTTTTTCCCAGAGGTTTTTCTGCTTCTCCCATACCCCAAAGGATGTGCCTTGTCTTCCACAAGAAGGGGATCCACAAGGATCATCCTCTGTGCCAAAAATAAATACAGTAATTTCACAATTATAAGCTGCACCTGATTATAAGCCACACATCCGGGTAGACCATGGGATTTGTCCATAGATAAGCCGCACCTGATGATTAGTCGCACTACTGGGGTAGGCTGGATTCTTCAACGAAAAAGGTGCAGCTTATAATCATGAAATTACTGTAATTTTATCAAAGATTTCCCCCCAAACGGGGCAGAGCTAGAGGCTCCCCCAGAGCTGCCTCCCTCTCAATGGTGCTATTCAAATTATCTGCATTATTGGACATTTTAAGGATTAATCCTGCCAGAGAGCTGCTTGGAGTGTCTGCTGGAAAAAAAAAAATAACAATGTTCCCTTGTGCCTTGGATTTAAAAATAAAGTGCCCATTCTGAATTTCTGAATTATTTATAAATAAGACACGCTCGCAGCCCATATTTTGCACTTTCAGTTCTGAAGTGCTGTGTGATCTCGAGTTTGATGGGCTTTGGGTTTTTTCCCAAACACCAAGATCAGAAAGAGCCATTTTGTGCTGCTTCTAAAGTAATGATGTGCAACTCAGTGTTCTGCACGAGCAGAGATATTTTTAAATATTGTGAATATCTGTTTATCCTTCAAGCTTTAAAGGGCTGCTCACCACAGGAAATATTGACACAATCCTTCAGGCATCTGCACTCTTTTGAAGAAATCATTAAAATAAAATTTGCTTCTGACACTCAGGGACTTTTAAGAGAGGTTGTGTGTTTTGGGGGGCTCTTGGAAACTTCTTTTTTCCCTTAAAATTGGCAAGATGTATTTAGTTAACTTATATATATTTATATATGTATATATATTTTTAAATATTTATGTATTTTCCTAATAGAAAGTAGAGATTGTACGTGATTATGGCTAAAAGAGAGGACGGAAAAATATTATAAACATCTTCCTGCACGATCCAGGACACTTTTGTAGATGCGAGGATTGGAAAGGGTCATCACAATTTTCTCTTTCTTAGAAATATCCGTGGATCTCGAGCAGGATCCAGGCCATGGGATGGAATTCCTGTGATTTCCCTTAGTTTAACTTCATGGGATTGGGATTAAATTCCACTTTAAATGCCTGAAGTTACAGGAAATTTATCGTATTCCTCATATCATATTTATCATTATTTATAATAAAAGTTGGTTTATTTCTTGGTTGATCTCACAGCTGGATACAGATTTTTTTTGTCTGACAGACAAGGAGTTTTTCTGGGATGATTCTTTTTGCCAGCCCATTTCCAGCAGGGAAATGAGGACCCTGACTCACCTGCAGTGATTGTTTGATTATTCCCAGTCTTTGTTCTGCTGCAGAATTTTGATCCCAGCTTTTTCTGTCAAGAACAACTTCGGAAATGTGAAGTCTGCAGTTGAAGCAAACACATTTAATTGGACTTTGATGGGCTACAAAACACTCCATGAATGAATGCAGGAATACTTCAGTCCTGTTATTTTCCACAGAAAATGCACACTTTGAAATATCTGGATAGAAGCAGTTAAATTGTTTCTTTGGGATGTTTTTGATGCAGGAGTTTGGTCCAGTGTCCTCCCCAGCAGCGCAAAAATTCCTACCCTTGTCAGCTCCCAATATATCCATGAAAAGAGAATTGAAAAACCTCCCCAGTTTAAATTCTAAAATAAATTCATTTTGTAATTTACAGTCATTTCACAATTATAAGCCACACCTGACTATAAGCCGCACCTCCCGGTAGCCGGGTAGACCACAGGATTTGTCCATATATAAGCCGCACCTGAATATAAGCTGCACTTTTTTCTTTTTTTTTTTTAAGCGAGGATCCATGTGTGACAAAGTAACTAATTAGTAACAGAATGGCGCCAGCGTGGGGTTTGGTGTCAGGTGCTCAAGTTGCAAACAGTTTCCATAGACCAGCCAAGCCTTTAAAGGCAGCCCCAGGCGCCCTCCCCAGCCGGCTCTCACTTCCGGGTTGGCATTTCGCTGGGATTTGTCCATAGATAAGCCGCACCTGAATATAAGCCGCACTACTGGGGTAGGCTGGATTCTTCAATGAAAAAGGTGCGGCTTATAATCGTGAAATTACTGTACTTGTCTTGATGCCTGTGTGAATTTGACTCACAAGAGCCTTGAGCAGCCACACCAAAATTTGCTACTGATAAATATTCAGCTGACCGAGGCATGGCCCACGTGGCTTGGCAATCATTCACTGCCCCAGCCCAGCTTCACAGCCAGCACAGAATTTTCCAGGACAACTTAAAAATAATTCGCCAGCGAGGAGCGTGAGGATTGAGATTTCATGGAACACAATTAGAGTTGTGAGAATACTCCATGATAAAAATATTGCAAGGATTTTATTTATTTATTTATTTTTAATTCCATCTCCTTTAGCTAAAATACTCTTTGGAAGTTTTCCAGTTTCCATCTGATCCAAAAGGTCAGATTTTAAGTGATTCTCGACAAAAATAGCAAGAATAAACCTACCTGGGGAGAACAAACATTTTGACAGGAGGGGGAATTTCTCTTTGGAGGGGAACATTTCACAAGGAATCTGTGGGATGAACAATTACCCTGCCAAAGCGAGTGGATCTGTTCTGGCAGTGATGGTTGGACAGAGGGCAGAGCGGTTTTTTGGGTGGTTTGTGTCCTGAAAACACTCTGAGATTCTGTGCCCACGACCTTGAGTGCCTCAGAGATCCCAGAGGGATGCTCCATCCCTGGAATTATTTATGGTCACGTTGAAGGGAGCTCTGAGTACCTGATGGAGTTGAAGTTTTCCTGCTCACTGCAGTGGGGACTGATGATGTTTCAATGTCCTTTCCAACCTCAGCCACAGCTCTGTGTCACCCAGAACACTGAATGATCCAAGGAATTTAATAACAAATTTTATTTTTCTGTCTCTTCTGCTCGCACTGATGAGGCAGGAGATGAACACAAACTCCTATGGCTGCTTGCAGCACCCAAGCAGACAGAAGTGATGCTGGGAAAAGCCCTGATGGGTTGCATTTTTTTCCCCCCCTGCATCCCATAAAAAGTGGTAATTGACATTTTAATGCATGACATGTCGCATTCCTTCATAACGCCGCCGTAATTGAATCCACGTGAAACCGGAGTGCTCGGGGTGACCCCGGAGTGTGCCACACACCTGGAAGCAGTGAAGTTCAATTAATATGTCATTGCTACTAATAACAGCTACTACTGAGAACCTCCAGCCAGTGGCTGCTGCAGAGGAAACAGTAATCCTCGGATTTAGGCAGATAATGTACAGTAAACACCAAGGAGCCATTGTTTACATGCAGCGCTGCTTTGGATCAGCACTTAAAATCTTGCTCTCTCACTAATTTTATTTTTTTTCCCACTGAATTCCTCCGTTTTATTCACCCCTGTGCTGCATTTGTGTGCAGAAATTTGCAGCTCCTAAAATAAAATCAGCTGAGGGCTGTTAGTGGAGTGAATCAAACAGCGCCGAGACAAAGGTTCATGTAATAAAATGGGGGCATAAATCACATACTTGCACAGAGAGAGAAAAAAAATGGTGATAAAATAGTCTTAAGGATTTGATTTAATCTGTCAAAACCCAGGAAATTTAGAGTGGAGAGTTGAGAGCCCTTCCTTTGCTTGGCTTGTTGTTAAATTCAAGTTATCAAAAGTCCTACATCAAGGAAATGGATGTGCACACACAAGGAGCCTGAATATTCCCTTCATTCATTTACTGCTCCAGCACAACTGAAATTCTCCTTTTTGTTCTTTCAGCATCAGGTCTGATTTCACTCAGTTGTGACTCTGGGGACAACCTGTGTGTCCCAGGTGCTGAACCTGAGAAATTATTAAACCACTTCTCCAGAAGTTCATAGGGAATCCAAATTGAGGGAGCTCTGAGCAGCCTGGTGGAAAGTGGAACTGGGCAACCCAAAACATTCGAGGATTGCTCCTGAATCCACAATATCCCCATCCTGGCTGGGATTACAGAGCAGGATATTGAATTTCAAACATGACATCTCTCGGAAAAGCCTCCATGGGATGCAAACCCTGAAGGCCACGCTGGTGATTCATGAGGAGTTTGGCCTGTTTGCAGCATCAGCCCTCAGAATTTTAATTGATGTTCAGGCAAATCTCAGGGGAGTTGTAATTCCTGTCTGAGTACAGTAATTTCACAACTGTAAGGCGCACCGGACTATAAGGCGCACTTTTTTTTTGCAGCGAGGATCTGCGCACAACAAAGTAACGAATTAGTAACGGAATGGCACGATCGCGGGGTTTGCTGGCAGGTGCTCAATTTGCAAACATTCTTTCACGGATCGATGCAGCCTTCAAATGCAGCCCCAAGCGCCCTCCCTGTGCTGTGGGCCCCGGCACTCCCGCCCACCCCCAGCTGCTGGCTCTCACGGCTCTCGCAGCTCACACTTCCGGGTTGGCAATTTCCTGAACTTTGTCCATATATAAGGCGCACCACATTATAAGGCACAGTTCCAGGTTTCGATCAAAATCTTAGTCCAAAGGGTGCGCCTTATAGTCGTGAAATTACTGTACAATAATTTCACACTCATAAGCTGCATCTGGTTCTAAGTCACACTTCCAGGTAGCCGGGAAGACCAGGGAATTTGTCCATAAGTAAGCTGCACCAGGTGATAAGCCACACTTTTAAAAAAAAAAAGCGAGGATCCACGCGCAACAAAGTAGCGAGTTAGTAATGGAATCTCACAATCATGGGGTTTGCTGGCCGGTGCTCAATTTGCAAACATTTTCACAGATTGATGCAGCCTTCAAACGCAGCCCCAGGCGCCCTCCTCGTGCCACGGGGCCCGGCACTTCTGCCCACCCCCCGGCTGCCGCGGCTCTCACAGCTTGCACTTCCGGGTTGGCAAATTTCTGCACTTTGTCCATATGTATAAGGCACACCGGATTATAAGGCGCACTTCCAGGTTTCAATCAAAATTTTTGTCAAAAAGGTGCGCCTTATAGTTGTGAAATTGCTGTAATCCCCAAAGATATCCCAATTTTTATTGGGAATGGGGTCGGATTTGTGCAGAGCTCCCCTCGTTCTGCAGCATCTCTCATCACCACATCGATTTTGTTCCTCCGACCACGCTGGGCTCTCATCTCAGATTTGCCTGAGATTTATCTGTCAGCTTTATCTCATCCTAAATTCAGTTCAGCTCTCCAGCTGATCCTCTCAGGAATTCACGATAAATAATATTCTCTGTGTTTTCCATGCTCCCATTTCCCCTCGCTTTGCTTTTTGTAAATCTCAGCTCCAAGCCTGTTCCACCAACCTGAAATCCCACGTTTATGAGTTTAGAGCCCAAATTTTCCCAATGATGACGGACAAAACATGGGAAAACAGTTAGGAGAATACTTCTCTCATATTAATTATACAAATTTAGCTAATTGTGAGATCCTCTCTGTTTGTTTGGTTTTTTTTTAACTCTCCAGTCCATGCTGCATTTTTTGAGGGTCAGAGGCATCTGTGGAATCAATCCCAGTGTATTTGCACTGCCCAACACTCCCAATCTATTCAGGGTAAACATTTCTCTGCCAATCCCCACTGCAGAAAGCTTTCCCAAGATATGCTAATGGCACCTCTCCAGTGCTGGAAAAACCCCACAGCAGAGAAAGCTGTGGGGGGGAAAAAAAGAAATACAGAGAAGGTTCTGGGTTAAAAAGGGAGGAAAGAGGAGAAAAGGACGTTCAGAATTTGTCTTACTTGAATCGAATCATTTCTGAAGCCACTCAAGTGACAAAAAGAGGATTTGGAGACAACAGTTTGGACCAGTTTGTGTTGATTTATTCCCTCAGAAAATGAATGTACTGGGAGATTTCAAGCCAAGGATCTTATTTAGCTGAGCTTGGTTTTATGGAGAACTCAGTGTGAGAATTCCAGGAATTTTTGGAAAGTCCCAATAAGTAGTACAAGAAAACCGGGGAACAATTCCATATATTTGTCTATAGCAACATGAATTTTTCTCCTGTTTGGTTGTTTGCTTGTTTATTTTGGGGTTTTTGGGGTTTGTCTGGTTGGGTTTAGGGTTTGTTTTTTTATATAGATAGGAAAATATAAAAAAATTACTTTGAAGACATAAACCCAGGTTTTTCTACTTCCCTGCAAATAATCCCAATCGCAACAGCATTTCCAAATTTATAAATTGCTCTGGGATTGGGCTCTTACAAGGAGAATGTACAAAATAACTGAGCAGTAGGAAGTTACAGGGAGATTTTAAAGGGGTTCTTAGAGCCCTTTTCCTACCTCAGACAAAAACATCTTCCTCATCCTGACATTCCCTGGCTGGAATTTCCGTTTCCTCTTGGTGGGTTTTGGTTTTTAGGTTTTTTGGTAGGTTTGTTTTGTTTTTGTTTTGTTTTTTTAATTTGTTTAGGTTTGGGATTTTAAGAGTAAAAGCAAAAATAAATAAAGAAAAAATAATAAAAACAAAGACCAGAGTTCTAGCTCTGCATCTGGAGCAGAACACCATTTTCTCAAATTTTCCTGTGAGTGATCCTGAACTGATGAACTGAGGAGAAAATTCAGTTGTCTTTAAGGGATTTCAAACTTTAATCTCCTTTTTTTTTTCCACAAAATATGTGGAGAGAGGTGCCCACACTGGAGCAGGTTTGATGGTAGGACCTGTGACCCTTCAGGAGCCCAGGCTGGAGCAGATCCTGCAGGAATGACCCCATGGAAAAGGGATCAATTCCTGAAGAACTGACCCCATAAAAACAGGATCAATTGCTGAAGGATTGACCCCATGGATAAAAGGCAGAAGTTCCAGAAGGAATGAACTCATGGATAAAAGGGAGCAGTTGCTGCAGGACTGAACCCGTGGATTAAAGGATCCGTTCCTGCAGGACTGACCCCATGGAATGGGATCCATGCTGGAGCAGGTCCTGAAGGACTGACCCCATGGGAAAAGGCATCAATTCCTGAAGAACTGACCCCATAAAAACAGGATCAGTTCCTGAAGAACTGACCCCATGGAATAAAGGAGCAGTTCCTGCAGGACTGACCCCATGGAAAGGACCCACACTGGAGGAGTTCCTAAAAGACTCATCCCGTGGGAAAAGAGATCAATTCCTACAGGACTGACCCCATTAAAACAGGATCCGTTCCTTCAGGAATGACTCCATGGAAAAGGGATCAATTCCTGAAGGATTGGCCCCATGGGAAAATGAATCAATTCCTGAAGGATTGACCCCATGGATTGAAGGAGCCAGTTCCTGCAGAACTGATTCCATGGAAAAGGGAGCAGTTCCTGAAGGATTGACCCCATGGATAAAGAGATCAATTCCTACAGGACTGACCCTGTTAAAATAGGATCAGTTCCTTCAGGAATGACCCCATGGAAAAGAGATCAGCTCTTGAAGGACTGACCCCATAAAAACAGGATCAGTCCCTGAAGGAATGACCCCAGAGAAAAGGATCCACCTGGAGGAGTTCTTACAGGACTGACCCCATGGATAAAAGGATCAATTCTTGAAGGTCTGACCTCATGGATTAAAGGGAGCAGTTCCTGCAGGATTGACCTCATGGGAAAAGGATCAGTTTCTACAGGACTGACCCCATAAAAACAGGATCAATTCCTGCAGGGCTGACCCCATGGATAAAGGGATCAGTTTGTGACGGACTGACCCCATGGATAAAGGGATCAGTTCCTGAAGAACTGACCCCATGGAAAAGGGACCCACTCTGGAGCAGTTCCTGATGGAGCTCCCCTGGAGCTCCCCTTTAGCCCCTGGAAAAAATCAAGAGCATTTTGAGCCCAGGAAGAAGAGAGAGCTGGAGGAAAGATCTTTTCTAAGAACTTCTTATTTCTCATTATCCTATACCCTGCTTTGATTGGAAATCCATTAATTTTTTTCCCAGTCAAGCCTGCTTTGCCTGTGACAGCAATTCCTGAGCATTCTCCCTGCCCTTACCTCAACCCAGGAGCCCTCCATGACAATTTGTGTCCCCTGTCCAGCTGAGGAGGGGGTGGCAGAGTGGCTTTGGTGACAGGGCTCAGCCACACGAGAGGCTGTGGTTGAATCCCTGGGGACACAAGAGGGAGCTGAGCCTGGATATTTATCTGATTTTGTGTATAAAACTGTATTAATCTGATTTTGTGCTGTGGGAAGTGGGGAGGGAGGAGCTCTCGGTGCATTTGTGCTCCTCCCTAACTCCTTGCTGCTGGTGGGTTTTGAGGCACAGATTTCAGGATCGGTGTTCCAAAGGCCAAACAGATCATTTCAGAGCCAACATCCTCTGGGTGTCTTCCCAGCGAAGACAGAGACTGAAATTGGGTCATGGTTTGGGTCAGATTGAACCTATCCCAAATTCCCTTCATAAAACATGGAAACCTGGTGATAGGAACCCTGACTGAAGAAAGAAAGCGAGAAAAGCTGGAAACAATAATGAGGAAAAGCAGTTAAGTTCATTTATGAGGGAATTTTCGCTTTTCAGGCCCATGCTGGACCTTCCCAATCACTCTGATGGCACCAGAAAGGAAATTTCCCCTTTTCCTTTCCCCCATACCCAGTGCTTCCCCTGCCTTGTTGAGGCTGCACTGTGGGAATTCCACGCTGGTTTAAGCTCCTGCCTCAGAGATTTGGCTGATCCAGGTCCCTTTGCAGGGTTCTGAGTTCCCAAAAGTGACCTTGGCCAGAACTTCTGCTTCCCTTCTCCATCCCCTGTGTGCCCCTCGTGTTCCAGTCCCTTGTGAAAAGCTCTTTCTTTACTTAAATTTCTCTGCCTGTCCATGGCAAAAAAAAAAAACCTATTTAGAAATCAAAAGTGCAGTTGTTAATGACAGCGCATTAGTTTGCTCAGACTGTGCTCAGAACAGAGTAAAACATCACATAATTAGGCATAAATATCATTATGCATAAATAACATTTTTCATCCATCATTCCTCAATCATGACTAAAATATTTATAAACTTTGCCATCAGGTTTTACCGAAGTCCTTCTGACAGTCGTTATATAATGTATTGAATGCCAAGCAGCATAAAATACCACCAAAAAAAAAAAAAAAGAGAGAGAGAAATGTTTTTGAATCAGAATTCCTCTATTCCTCCCAGATCCATTATTCATCTCCACTAGATTAGTCACACTGCTCATACAAGCCAAGGACCACTGAGAAAACAAATCTCTGAGCAGAAGTTTGAAAACGTAAATAAAAATATTCTCGTGGACTTTTTACAATGTTCAAAGGATTTCAGACAGATAGAGTAAAAATGATCCAGTGTGTGCTTTTCCCACTAGGTTTTTTTTTTCCAGTTTCTCCAGCCAAGAAGCTTCCTCTCCCTGACTGATACACTCCCTCTCCTATTCCCAGCTTTTGCCTTTTAAACTATCTCCCATACTCAAAAGAAATGTGGTTTGCAGCTTCTATTAGCAGCAGCAAATGTTCGGTCACGAAACTTTGGGTGTCATAATTAACACCGATTATAGGAGCTGGATGAAAATACTTTCGGAAAATCCATCGAATTCCAGCTCCGCTTGTGTGGGGCGGGGAAAATTAAAGTTGACCTTAACAAAACAACTTTATTCTCCTTAGAAAACTGAAATTGTAAACCCGACCCGAACATGAGCGCTGAGAGTTTTTAACTTGGGCGTATTTTTTGCCGATATCATCCATTTGGATCAGTCCATCAACTCTGACAGCTCCTGCAGAGCTGCACTGCACGCAGCGTGCACCCCGTCCTGCAGCAGGGACAGCACAATAAAACCCCCAAATTTACAAGTTTGAAGGGTAAAAGAAAAAAGAAAAAACCCAACCACGACCTTTATTTCATTTTTAAACAGCCGTATTTTTGCTGGAGCTTTTGACAAACCCTGTCTGAGCAACAAGCAGCAGCGCTGAGATTTCCTTCCCTCCACCCCTGATTAGAAATGGGATCCATGCCCCAGCTGGATATTTCCAGTTCATGCCCAGTAGAAATAATTTTCTGTCCTATTGCCAAACGTGTCCCATGTGGCCAGCAAAGGTTGGACAATAGCAGCAATACAGCTTCCAGAAAGGAGCTGAAAACGATCCCCTGCAACCGGAGGCCTCGATTCTGCATAGTTCCATAATTCCAGCACTGAGATTCCACTTCCTTTTTTCCCCCTTTCAAGTCCTCGGTTCAAATTCACCACGCTGCCCATGCTTGTGGCTCCCACCTTGTCCGGAGGGACGTGCCCGAGTGGCACCCTAGAAGGCTGATCCCAAAAAATCTTCCACTCGAGCAGTAATCCTCAGGCACCCCATTGAATATCAATCCGGGATGGCAGTGCCGGGGCAAGTCAAACAAATCCCGAGGAATCTGTTTTATTAGCATTTATAGGATTTGCGTGTGTGAGCGGCTGTGTGTGTACAGCCACGCTTGGGAGCGGTAGTTACAGGGGAAAAAAAATAAAAAAATAAATAAAAAATCCGGGGGATTCCTCCGGGGACCATCAGCGCTGCTGCTCCTGGAGCTGGTGCCGATGGTGCAGACTGGAAATGTTCAAATATCTGACGCTGTTTTCTTTCCTGTGGAGCTTGGTGGTATTTCTCACAGTTAATTCTTCAGCTAAGCACATCAGACTAAAGTTAAGCCCCGCTCTGTGCTCGGCTCCGCAGCCCCGATTTCCTCCCAGGTTCCACGGAGAGGGGGGAAAATAAAAAAGCAGGAAAACTCCGCCAACACCAAATTCGCGGCGCTGAGAAGTTTTTGGGTTGTTTTTTGGGGTTTTTTTTGTGGCACTTTCAGGGACACGGGAGGATGGCAACCCCCGTCCTGCTGCCCTTCCCTGTAAATCTCGGCCCTGGGAATTCCTCTGGATCCCGGGAAATGAGCGGTGCCGGGGTCCGGCTGTGTCAGTCCCGCGCCTGAAAGATGCGGAATTGCTCCCCAAAAAAAAAATGTTGGATCCCCCCTCCATCGGAGCCTCGGGTTTGTCCCGAGGGGCACCCACCCGCGCCAGGGAGCGAAAAAGAGTTTATTTGGGCGTGGATGGGGTTTATTCTCACCTCTCTGTTTTCCGTCTCCAGTTGAAAACACTGGGAAGGAATTAAAAATTTAAAAAAAAAAAAAAAAAAATAAGGACAAGGTTGGAAATGTTCCTCTGCCCCACAGCTCACCTGGGGAGGAAATTCTCTCCCTCTGTGTCCAGGTTTTCTCCTCCAAGCAAAGGGAAAATGTTGTTTAATAACAGCGAGGTTTGTGCGTGCCCGGTGTAGGATTCCACAACAAGGTGAAAACATGACCCGAATATTTAAGCAGCAAATTGTTCTACTTATTCTCCTAATTTATTTTCGTCCCGACGAGGAGTTTCTTGTGGGAAATCGAGGACTCACCGAGCTGCACATCGCGAATCCACCTCGGCAGATTCGGGCCACCCTTGCAGCACCGTGCTTTTCCTTTTTCTGTCGGGATTAAAAACATTGGCAATCCTCTCCTTTCTCCAAACCGATTTGTTGGGAGCGCAACACGCTCCCCTCACACTTTTCTCTTCCCTGTCGTTTGTCTCTATATTTTGTTTACAGGACACAGAAATGTCCCATAGATTCCTTCTCGGGGTGAGCGATCGCGGAGTTTGTTGAATCGGACCCGTTAGGAGCTGCCCTGATATACAGCTAATTTTCCTCATAAATAAATATATCTATATATAAATAAATTTTTCCCCCAATATATATATATTTATTTATTTTTACCTCTGCTCATACGTCCAGTTTCGGCGGCGGGCGGAGGTTGCATTGAATTTTGAGAATTTCCCCGAAAAGCTGAAGTTTCTTTTCGACTGCTGTTTTTGGTGTTTTGTTTTGGGGGTTTTTTTTCAGTTTTGGGGATTTTTTTGTTTGTTTTTGTTTGGTTGGGTTTGGGAGTTTTTTTCCTAAATTAATTTAAGTTTGTTTTCGCCGGAACACGCTTCAGTAAAAAATAAAATAAAACTAAAAACACAGCGGCGGGTTAAATCTGGTGTCGCAAATGTCGTCTAGGAGAGCTGTCCCCACAGAGAGGGACACGGCGCTGCTGTTTCAC
>VRYO01001681.1:30369569-30407176 GCA_009812075.1 Sialia sialis | reverse complement strand
ATCAGTGATACAGTGAGACTCAGTGGCCATTGTTATTGGTTATTTTGTGGCGCACAGATGTTCCCTGGGAAGGGGGAAAGTGCGCCTTATACTCCGGTGTGCCATATAGGTGTGAAACTACTGTAATTAAAGGATTTTTCCTTCCTGTTACCAATAAGGACTGTGTCAGCTGTTTAGAAAAAAGATAATTCCTTGTCAAGGGTGGTAAAACCAGGAATATTTGTGCTGAATTGACCAAATTTCACAGGGAATGCTGAGAGGAAGGAGAAATAATTCCTGGAATCAGGGATGGGATGGGAAAGGAGAATTTCTGATTTCTGCTCCTGCCTAAATCTGGAACACCAGTACCTCTGGGAAAGGCAATGCTGTGGGCAGATTTGGGATGTCCAAATGAAGAATAAATCCAGGAATAAATCAGCAGTGTGCTCTGTGCTTTCAGAATATGAAATCGAGAGATCCTTTTTCCTGAGGATGAAGTGTGTCCTGGCCAAGAGGAATGCAGGGCTGACGTGCAGCGGCTACAAGGTAATGCACAGAAATTAGGTTTCCACCCTGAAATATTTCACAATTGACAAGTTTATTTCTTTAGGAGTTGTTTTTGGTTGTTTTGGTTTTTTTGGTTTTTTTTTTTTACATCTGTGTAGCTGACAGCAAACTTTGTGATGAGAAGAATCAGAAAAGATCCCCGAAATGCCCTCAGAAATTCAAATTTCAATTTTGTGGCACATTCCCTCACCTTGGGCATTATCTGGAGCTGCCAGGAGGGCACCGAGCTCATTCTCATTCCCCATGGAACGTGAGGCAGGTGAGGCAGCAGCCCAGGCACAGGAATTTGGAAATTTTCCACATCCCACCCACTTGCACAAGGCCTCAACCCTAAAAAAACCCAACCCCTGCCATCACCTCGGGGTGGAATTGTACTGAACCACCAAGTCTGTTTAGAAATCTCACAGCTTGTATGAATTTTTTTTTTATTTCTGGCATGAAATCAGAAGCCACAGCGCATGCTGAAGTCGTAGAATAACAGCTGCAATTTAAGTAGTTATTTTTCAGTTTTGCAGTAGTTTTTATTCTCAGATTTGCAGTAGTTTTTATTTTCATCTTTACAGGCAGTTTTTATTTCAGATTTGCAGTAGGTTTTTATTTTCAGATGTGCAGGTAGCTTTTCAGATTTGAGTAGTTTTTTCCTTTCAGCTTTGCAGTAATTTTTATTTTTCAGTTTTACAGTAGCTTTTTATTCTCATATTTGCAGTAGTTTTTATTTTCTTCATAAGAGGAGGTTTTTATTTTCACATTTGCATTAGCTTTTAGTTTCAGATGTGCAGGTAGCTTTTCTTTTCAGATTTGCAATAGGTTTTTATTTTCAGATGTGCAGTTGTTTTTATTTTCAGATTTGGAGTAGTTTTTATTTTCAGGTTTGCAGTAATTTTTTACTTTCAGAATTGCAAAAGTTTTTATTTTCAGATTTACAGTAGCTTTTATTTTCAGATGTGCAGCTAGATTTTATTTTCAGATTTGCAGTAGCTTTTATTTTCAGATGTGCAGTTGTTTTTATTTTCAGATTTGGAGTAGTTTTTATTTTCACGTTTGCAGTATTTATTTATTTTCAGATTTACAATAGTTTTTATTTTCAGCTCTGCGTTTTCTGCTCTTTGAGCTGCCCAGGTTAACTCTCCTCCATCAGGGAGGGCCTTTCCTTCATTCTGGCGGGGATTAATTTGGAGTCACTCAAAACCCAAAAAGCCAAGGCTGCAGGAGGAGCAGAGCTCTGGGCAGGAACGTGCAGACCTGGATCTGTCTGCACTCCTCCCTACCTGGCTGCTCTGATAATTCTTCATTTCACTGAGCCCTGTTTGCTCAGCTGCTCCCCAGCAAAAACAAAAAATTCCCAAAGCTGAGTCTGAAATCAGCTGGAAGAGCAGAGCTTGAAATTGTGGGATCTTCCTGTGGCTTTGAGGGTTTTTTGGTTTTTTAATTCCCAATTATTCCCTGTTAATTTTAACTATTAAAAGTATGCACAGTGAAAATCAAAGGATTCTTTCATCTGGAGAGATGTTGGCCTAAATTTATTCCATTTGTGCTTAGAGGCAGGACTTAATTTTTAAGAAATCACCTCACTAGCTGAAGCACAGAAAAAACTCATGGACCAAAAGATGAGGGAATTGAGAGATCTTGGTGTGATTTTGCTGAACTTTTAGATCACTGCAGAGGAGGAGGGTTGGGCAGGAGGAGCCTAATTCCGGGTGATGGTTGGTAGGTTGTTTAGAGCACTAAATACACTGAAAATGAATTAAAATTAGAGAATTAAAAGAAAAGAAATTCAGCTAAAAGATGTGATATTCTTGCTGTTTGGGCCAGAAAATTGACAGGGGCATGGAAGATTTCTGAACACCAGCACCACACTAAATAAATCTCCTGGAATAGTCCCCAAGTTTCATTTCCCCCTCCCCTTCAGCTGACACTGAATTTTTACAGTCTAACACTGTCATTATCACCTCTGTGAGCAGCAATTGTACCCAGGGATCCAGGGTACAGGATCTCAGGGCCTTGAGCTTGGTCAGATGTCAAAAAAAAACCAAAACCAAACCCCTCTGATCTTGAGCAGAGAACTTCAGACTCATTTGTATAAACATCAGTTAATTTTTATTGAGTTGTTATGCATCAATACGCACTGGGATTTTAAAGTGCCCTTTTTAAAGTGCCTTTATTTACATCAGAAGAATAACTCACGAAAATGTAAATGTTTTTATTAATCTTTGAGTGTGTGTGGCAAAGAGATGGACACTTTACAAAAAGCAACTTCCAGATTTTTTTTTTTTTTTTTACTCAATGAACAGGATTTCTGGCTGTATCTACATGAAATCCATATCAAGGAGCTTAAAGTATTAATTAGAAAGCAATTAGGCAATCCCCAGAGAGGAGGTGCTGCAATCCTGGATTAATCACGCTGTCAGCAAACACAAAACTGCATTTACCAAATCTTAATCTCTATTTATGAATTAACTGCGACCCCAGACGACCCGGAATTTCACATTCTGGGGGAATAAGCTCATTGAGACCGGGTGGGGCAGCAGATCTGGGCTTTTCCATCCCATCCTGAGGGGTTTTTTTTCCCCTTTTTCCAGGTGATCCACTGCAGTGGCTACTTGAAGATCCGCCAGTACATGCTGGATATGTCCCTGTACGACTCCTGTTACCAAATCGTTGGGCTGGTGGCCGTGGGGCAATCTCTGCCTCCCAGTGCCATCACTGAGATCAAGCTCCACAGCAACATGTTTATGTTCAGGGCCAGTTTGGATCTGAAGCTGATATTCCTCGATTCCAGGTGAGCAGCTCTTTCATCTCCGAACGGGGCAAAACATCCGTGAAAAATTAAAATAAATATTTAAAAAAATGAGCAGTCCAAAATAGATCTGGAACTCAGAGCCTTCAAAGCTTTTCAGGCAGCTGGATAAACCAAACTTTGTCTGGAGTGCCAGGAAATTAAATTTGTCCCATTTAACCTGGAGTTACCTGCACTTTTGGGGTCAGCTGAAAGTTTCTTGCTGTGAGGGTTGGTCACAGGAGCAGTGACAATTTCTTACCTGAAAGGACACAAATTTTATCATGCAAAGGCAGCAGAAGGAATGAAGGTGTACCAAAAAACCCCCCAAAAGTGGAATACTGAGATCAAACAATTGGGGTCATCCAGAAAGCTTTTGAGAGAGCAGTAAGGAAAGAGAATTCTGTATTTTGGTGTTTATTTAACCATGAAACCAGCACTAATAATGGGGTTGCTAGAATGGGAATTGATTCCATTAATTCCTACACATGTCCTGAATGTTTTGTTCTGAAAGAAAACTTTGGGAAAAACAGCTGAGGAAGGAGAGCCTTGCCTCCACTTCAGCTGATGGAGCTCAGACGAGCCCGGAACCAGAACTGAAATTAATTTCTCTGGTTTTGGAGCAGGTACCTTGTAGGATAAAATACTTTGTCCAGTGCATTTCCTTGAAGGGAAAATCCAGAAATATGGACAAGATGATCATTCTTCAAAAATGCGTCCCCCATTCCCCATGTCCCTGGATTTGCAGGGAACAGATTGATGTGAATCTGTGTCCAAGAGAGTGGAGCTCAGCCACGTCAGGAGAGACTTTTCTCCGTGCTCAGCCCAGGAGACAGTGGCTCCATCAGCTGCTGGGACACAAAGAGCTCGTTGTTTCCTGGAACCCTTCCTCGTTTTCTTGGCAGGCCGCGCTTGGGGCCGCGGCTACAAAGGAGCGCGAGGGGCTCAGCAACACGTCCTTGCATGTGGGGGAAAGGAAATGATGTGCCTGGGAGGAACTGCCTGCAGACACAAGTGTCTTCAAAGGCCACAGAACAAGCAGAGGTGTTGACAGGAACAGGGGTAGACCCAGAGCTGTTGCAGAGCTGTGTTTACCGAGGAGCAGATGGGTGTCATCCCCGAGCAGGGGAATTCAGCTTCACCAAAGCTTTTTGCTCTCCCAGCTGAGCAAACCCAAGTGTATTTGCTCAAAATGGGTGTATTTAGGAGTTAGGAAAGACTGGTTTCAGGCTTGGTTCTGATTTCCATGCAAAGGGATGGATCTTGAGACGTAACGGTCACAGCAGGCAGCATGAAAGCCAAGAGGAGGAGCAGCTCAAAATCCCTTTCCAGACACCTGACACAACACAAACCACACAGGAGTTCACCCACTGAGGTCACTGAAGGAGGAGAAGTCACTTCCCTCCAAAGGGAGCTGCTCACCCTGATTTTTGTGGTGCATTCATTGCCAGAGGGGTTAAAAAGATTTTGAAGAACTCAAGAGAGCAGAGCTGATCCCTGGGGCGAGCTCTGCTCCCTCTGTGTGTCCTGCACAGCCTGGAGTGCCCAGGATTGAGGCATTGATTTGATGTTAAGGAAGTAAAACCACTGAGTTTATCTCCAGAGTCAGGCTTCTCCAAAATTTGGGTGTCCTAGGAACTGTCAGTGATGGGGTTTTTTTGTCACCAGCTTCAAAGTGAGAAAATAAAACCCTGGCTCGGGTTTGTGGTGCTTTGGCTGGGTTTGGATGAGTTTGATTGGTTTTTTTATCCCATCAAAGGGCAGGATGGAGCTGCCACCCTGATTTTAAGTGCACTGAAATCAGGAGGAGAATTGAAACCTGAGCAGGATCTTCCACCTCTATTTCATGACCCTGGTTGGATTCAGTGAGGATTTGGGATGAGCCCACGCTGCAGAGCAGAAACACAAGCGTCTGTTCAAAGGCACCTTGATGTTGCTGTCCTTCAGAAGAATCCTCAACCCTCTCAGGCAGAACTCCCTCAGTCTCTGTGGGGTGCACAGGGCTGGTTTGGGTACAGAACATGCACAATATCCACTAAAAAAAAATAAAACATCATCAAAACGCACATTATCTGCAATCCCACAATGACAGGAATGGCTTGGGACCCCCTGCTCATTGCTCTGGGCACTCCTGTGTTATCTGTGCTGCTGTGCATCCTCAGCAGGGCTAAACTCACACCAGGAACATCCTTTTGAAGTTCCTGTCCTCACCCTTCCTGCTCAGTTCATGGCTTGAAGAGTCTTGGGACATTTAAACTGGATTTGCTCCATCTGAACTGGGGGACAACCTCCAAGAGCACCCCTAGGACAGCCCAACTTTAATAAATATTTCAGTTCACAGGCCTAGGCTAGAGCTAGTCCCAGGTAAAACCGGAATTTATATGTGCAGATGCATCTGCTGCTGCAGGAGTAGATCCTCAGCAGGGAAAATTTTACTGTCACTCACCTGCTAAGGGACCGTGTCACTTGTTCATGTGGACACTCCTTACTGTTCTGCCTTTTTTTGGCAAGGAAAGCCCAGGACATCACAAAAAAACCCCAACAACCCTGGGTAAACCAGCCACAGTTTGGCTGAGTGGCACATCGTACTTTAAGGACTATTTTTTCCTTGACTAAATAAAAAAAAATCAATTTGAAACATGAAGTCTGACTCTTCTGTAAGCCTGACCTCTGAATTTGATTCTTTAACATCTGCAGAGATGCTGCTGCTTTGAATTCCTTCCATTCTTCTGCTTCTGGGTTTGTTGTTTTTATTTTTTAAGTCTTGCCTCAGCTTTCCTCTCCTCACCCTGTGGTCTTCACACCTCCTTGTCTTTCCACATTCTCAGCTGGAATAAGCTCCTGCTTTTTTTCTCCTGTTAGGCACCAGCCTGGATTTCTTCACAGGCCATGATCATGTGGCCCAGCACACCTTCCACACTCGCAGCTTTGCAAAAGCAAATGTGTCAGCAGCCCACAAGAGAGGTTTTATTGTTCCAGGGGCAGCTCCTCCAGGGGAACTTTGTGCAAAGGATCCTGCATGGCAGTGGCGAAAGCCCAAGGTGGAAATCAGTAAAAGAGCTCTTTTTCCTGCCTGGATGTACCAGGGAAAAGCTGCACCTTGCTTTGGCTGGGCTGAAAGGGTTTCTTTTCTTGTAAAGGCGAGCGTTCTCTTTCCAAAACTAACATTTTCATCCTGCAGCTTCCAGGCACTGATTTGTTGGCACAATCAGATGTTGTGGTTAATGAAACTGAATATTCCTCGAGATTTTGTTTACTGCAGATTTCTCCTTTTGCAGGGTCACGGAATTAACTGGATACGAACCCCAGGATCTGATAGAAAAAACCCTCTACCACCACGTCCACGGCTGCGACGTTTTCCACCTGCGATACGCTCACCACCTGTGTAAGTACCTGGAGGGACTGGAGCTGGAAAGAATAAAACACTGCAGAGAGCCCAGAGGAGGCAGCAGGATGAGCAGAGGGATGGAGCAGCTCTGCTGGGAGGAAAGGCTGCCACAGCTGGGATTGTTCAGCCTGCACAGGAGAAGCTTTGGCCTGAGCTCAGGGTGGCCTTGCAGGGCCTGGAGGAGCTGCAGGAAACCTGGAGAGAGACAATTCCCAAGGGATGAGGGACAGCACACAGGGAATGGCTCCCACTGCCACAGTGATGCCTTGGGTTTTGGATTTTTGATTTTTCAGAATCTCTGACACTTTCTATCAGGTGTCAGTGAGTTCTCTTCACAGGGTGGTGCCAAAACAATCCCTTTGCAGCTGCAGAACCAAGGACACCCAAAAAGCAGAAGCAGCAGTGAGGGAAAAGGGGCAAAGCAGGGAGCTGAGACTGCACAGCCTGGGGCTGTGCTTGGACAATTGAGCCCAATGTGGAGATGAACCAAAACTGATCCAAGTGTCAAACTCATGGCCAGGATCCAGCTTGGCTTTGATTTGGGTGCAGCCCCAGCCAGGCTCTTGCACTGCCCAGGCTGAATCCTTGCAATCAATTCCTGGTTTATCCCTTCTGCTCTGCCCAGTCTCTGCTCCAGGCAACAAGAGGGCAGGGCTGGGTGGGATTTTGGGAATTAGGAATTGTTCCCTGGGAGGGGCTGGGATGGAATTGCCAGAGCAGCTGTGGCTGCCCCTGGATCCCTGGAATGTTCAGTTCCAGGTTGGACATTGGGAGGTGTCCCTGCCATGGCAGAGGTGGCACTGGCTGATCTTTAAAGTCTCTTCCAACCCAAATCATTCTGGGATTCTATGGAATACATTGAGTACAGTGAGAAGTTTTGCAGACAACAAGCACCATGCTGGAAGGCAAAAAAAATCCTTTCCAAATCTTGACTGGAGACAGATTTTCTAAAGTTCTTGGCTATCACTTAAGGAAACCATTAATTGTGTAAATTAGCTGGATACTCAATATGCTGGGCTTCCAAAAAGAAAAAAATACAACACCCAAACCAACTTATCTGGCCAGTTTTATCTTTGTACTTAGGGGATCCATGCTATTTGGAATATTTGCAATTGATTCTGGCGATCTCTTGAAGGAAAAGAAAACCAAAAGAGCAAGTAAATGAGGGGAAAATCTGAACTTCACCAGCCTCTGCTCTTATAAGAAAAACTATGCAGCAGGTCTGCATTCCTCTGAAATATGTTAGTAATAATCAGCCTGTGTTTGAAGGGAATGCAATCCCAAAAACTCCTTGGAGGGACATTCATTAGTAGCATGTGGATGAGGTTCGGAAAACGGATTGTCAGGAAAAAAATGACACATTTAATAATTTCCCATCTTCCAACAGAGTCACTAATCATATCTTCAAACATCTGGATCTGGGAAGGAGTTCATTCAGTAGCACATTAATTTGAAAAGCAAATTGAGGGGATGGCTGAACTCTGGATTTGGCTCCGTTTGCTGCAACCCAGACGAGGCAAAGATGACATCCAAAAACCAATGTCAGGCAATTTTTTTTCCAGACTGCTCCTGTAGGCTGGAAGCAGCCAGAGTCAAATCCTTCCTTTAGGCTTCCTTCTTCTCTTAGGGTGTGCTACTCACGAGGATCTGGAATATCAAGGAGGTTGTAGCTGTGCTTGGCAAATCCAAGCTGAAATTCCAAGTGGCAGGGTGTGCTGCCCCTGGGAAAGCAAAAGCTGATCCGTACAGCAAGTTCACATTTAATTATTGAACACTCTGGGACGCTGAGAAGTGGGAAAAAGAATGAGCAGGGCACATGGAATATCCTCTCAGGGACACCCTCTGTGTAGGGGTGACATCTCCATGTGGATGTGAGTGTTGACCTGCTCAACATGAACTCAGTATTTCCACCAGGCTGTCTGAAATTCCTTCACCAGCCAGCATGGAGATGATGCCACCACAGCCACAAGCACCCCTGGAAAACAATTTTCCACTTCAGAGCAGCAGGATGGATAATTCTGTGGCTGCCAGTTTGATCCATGTAAGATTGGAGTTTTAAATGAAGACACAAATCATGTTCACTGAATTACCCACCACATCATTCCACAAGCAAAAAAACAAAATAAAAAACCACCCTCAGCCAAATAGGATACTAAGAGCAATTCTGTAGATTAAAGATAAATTGCTGTAAACTTTAAAAACAGAAGAAAAATGCAAGCCATGCATAGGAATTTATGAAAGCAGATAAATCCCAAGAAGCACAAAATAATGAGTAATGCTGGGGCAGCAGTGGGAACAGGGCAGGGTCACGGTTGGAATACCAAGTAATGGGAATTGTTAAACCAGATGTAAAGTGCACAAAGTCCCTCTGTGAGAGCTCCCCCAGCATCCATCAGCAAATGTCTCAGGGACACGAGCAGGGAAAGGTTGGCAGGTTTGTTGTACCATTCTATAAAGCAACCTGATGATGAAGTGTCACCTGATGCAGAAATCCAAAGAGAAACATCTTACACCTAATAAGGGTATTAAGGGGAAAAAAAATAATACAGGCAACCCTAAACTAGGATAAGCATTTGCTTTTTTTTAAAGAGGAAGAAAAAAACTCCCAAACTGAAGACCTGAAGCAGCTGAACTCGGAGTGAGGCAGCACAGAGAATAAAACAAAGGAAACAGTGAGGGGAACAAGTTAGGAGGGATAGAACAAGCCCATGGAGCTAGGAGGGAAATGTAGATGTGAATATTTGCCTAAGGTGTGCTGGCAGCAGAGAGAGTTTCCTGCTTGAAACATTTGATTGCCTTCCAGCTCCAGGAAAGCATTTGTGGTGTTATTTATTTCCAGAGCCCCTTTCATACACACAGTGCTTGCCCTGAAATGTGGCCACACAAATAAGGAGGCCCTGCACTCTAAAATCCAGAGTTTCAGCACACAGAAAATATCTTTGTGCCCTCAGAGAAATCCCTTTGTTTGGGCCATCGTGAGGAGGATTTTGGGCATCCCATGTGCTGCAACATCCCTGCTCTTCCCACAGGAACAGGATTCAGGTCTCTGGGCCTGGGTGTCCCCACCAAACCCTTCTCCTGCTCCCTGGAAGCCACCCTGTGTATTTATAGAGTTATTTGATAGAAAAGCACATCTCTGGTGTTGGGTCTGACCCTGCCTTGCCAGCACTCAAACCTTCTGGCAGAGCAGCACCAGATTTTAAGTGGTCTAAAAAAAAAACCCAAAAAAACCAAACCAGAGTCTGCTGGGCACTGTGCCTTTCCCAGGGGCTGCACCCATGACACACCAGGGCAGCTAAACCGAGATCTGGAAGCAAGAAATCCATTTCTGGGAGTGGATTCCTTTCAGTGCAGGCTGGGAACTCCCGGCCACACGCCTGGGAGCCTGGTGGAGCTTTTTTAAAACTCTCTGTCTGAGAGGCCAGAGCCTCCTCCAGCTTCTCTGTGAAACCAGGAGCCAGCCACAGCCCTGGAACACCCAGTTCCAGAGGGCACATCCAAGGGCTAAAGCCACAGAATCCTCCCCTCGGGCTCCCAGCAGAGGCCACCAAGAAGCCTGAGCCTGCACAGATTGTCTGGAGGGCTGGATTTGCCTCGCTGCCATTCCTGAGGTTTCCTTTTCAGCATCAAACAGGGCAGCTGAGCACAGAGCCAGATGGAAGCTGACCTCACTCGCTGTCTCAGTTCCTGTCCCTTAGCCAAGGTCAGGCTTTGCCCAGATTGCTCCAAGAGCAGGAGACACTGAATCCTCCCCCATCCCTGGAGAAATGCTGCTTAATCCACAGAATTAGGAAGGAAAGCTGAACGCTGTAAGCTCTCAGTGGTTTTCACATCTTTTTCAAACACTGTCTTAACTGCAGAGCTAAAGGAGGGATTTAAAAAAAATCAGTGAGAGAGGAGGAAAGCCAAGACTAGTCCCAAAGCACACGGAAGAACTTGGTTATAGTTAGTGATCCATGACAGCATTAATTTCTCTTTCGGAGCACTGAGTGCAGCAAAGCATTTTGAGCTCAAGGAAAACGTGCTCATTAAAGCAGCACAAAGGCCTAGCTCTGAAAAGGCCAGACCACGTTCCAAAAATTACCTGTGCTAAAATGTAAAGATCATTTCCTGGAACGGGACCATTTGGATTTTAGAATGAATCACCGAATCATAAAATCACGGAATGGTTTGGGCTGGAAGGGATCTTGGAGATCAGGGATATCTTCTCCTATCCCAGGCTGCTCCAAGCTTTGTCCATCCTGATCTTGGAAACTTCCAGGGATGGGGCAGCACAACTGTAGAGCACCATCCACAATTCTAGAACACTAAGAAATAATAAAACCCTGGCATAGAGACAATTATTAATATTTTTAGAACAGAATCTTTGAGTGGCCACTCCAAGAGTTTCAACTCGCAGTGATAAATTGCATTTAAAAAACACAAATATCTTTATATTTTCTCAGTGTGTTTACATACACACACACTCCTCATAATTTTTTTAACCATGTGTAATCTGCCCACCCTCATCCCATAAAGAATTCCACGTGGAAATGTAGGAGTGGAAGGGACACCAGCAAGAATGAGGCAAAAAGCTGATATCTAAGAGAGATTTGAAACCCCAAATGGAGGTGGCTTGGTGACATGGAGGGTGGGTTTTGGAATGTCCTGCAGGATCATGGAATTATGGAATATCCTGGACCCACAGGGATCATCCTGTCCCACCCCTGGTCGTGCCCAGACCCCAAAACCCCAGCCCTGGCAGTGCTGTCCAAGCTCTCCTGGAGCTGATTTTCTTTGGGAGATAAACTGGATTTGAAAGAAAATTTAAATATGTTGGGATGTGCAATGGACAGGAGAGGAAGCAGCCCAGAGAGGTGGCTCCAGATTTTGGGAACACCTCCCTGAATCTTCCAGTGCCACAAGGAAATGGATGAAAAGGAGGGAGAGGGATTCTTTTATCTGACAAAAAGTGACAGGACAAGGGGAATGGTTTAAACTAACAGAAAGCAGGTTCAGATTCCATTTCTTAATCATGTTTATACAAAGGAATTTCTGCCATTCTCACTTTTTTTTTTTTGAACACAATTTATGCAGTGAGCTCAGACCATGATTCCCTAATTTACAATAAATAACTGTACAGGAGAGCAAGAAGATGGAGCTTCCCAGAGGAATGATCCAAGGCCACACAAGAGAAGAACCAGCTTCAAAGGCTGGGCATTATCTTCTATAGAATCCTGAGATAAAGGCCTGGCACTGAACCAGAAATATTTGTGGCTGGATGAAATATTTAGAGATGCTGCACAACTCCTGTTACAGCACAGCCTCCTGCCAAAACATCCTTGTTCACAGAGGTTCCAAAATAGCTCAGAAAGGATTACATGGCTCGTGAATTTATCTGATATCTGATTCCCCTCTCTGCCCTTGTCTTTGTTTGGGTGCTTCATCACCACAGAGTTTTTTTAATTTTACCCTTTTAAATTAACCTTCATGATTACAGTGGGAAAAAAACCATCACAGAATAAAATATATCGCAAAATACACGATAATCTGTCAAACTATGAGAGAAGTGCTTCCAAATAAGCTGGAAAATGTCTCAAAATCACAGAATCCTCAGGGCTGGAAGAGACTTTCAGGATAATGCAGTCTTCACCCCAATCCTGTCCCCAAGGGCCACATCCAGACTCTTCCTGAGCCCTCCCAGAGACAGCGACTCCAAACCTCCCTGGGCAGCTCATCCCAGGGAAATTTTCTTTTCCAATCTCCAATCTGCCCCTCTCCTGGTGCAATTTCAGGCCTTTTCCTCTCCTTTTTTCAAAAGAATTGTGTCCAGTTCAAAATAATTCTGCTGCCTTGAACTTTTCTTTTGCAGTTAGAAATTTTAGAGCAATGTTTGTGAAGAACGAGACCATAGGCGACCCAGAGAAGAAGGAAGAGAAAACCTAGGAGCCTCCAAATTTTATATAAATAATAATGTGGTGCTATGAATCCATAGCAAGGTGCAGGATAGATAATTTTGCAGGGGGTTATTTAAAGTTTATTGGAAGGAAGAGGAAGGTTGGACTCCATAACGTCACAGCTCTTTTCCAACCTCATTAATTCCGTGATTCCCCGAGGGAGAAAAGCGCTTGGCTCGCAAATAAACCTCCCCAGCGAGTGGTGGTGAGTCCAAAAAATGCAAATATCTTTTTTTAAATTTCTTTTTTTGTGTCCTCAGTGCTGGTGAAAGGCCAAGTGACCACCAAGTACTACCGGCTGCTGTCCAAGCAGGGAGGCTGGGTGTGGGTGCAGAGCTACGCCACCATCGTGCACAACAGCCGTTCGTCACGGCCTCACTGCATAGTGAGTGTCAATTATGTCCTTACGTAAGTCCAAATACTTTGTACCATTACCTGCTATCCCTGATTGAGCCATTCGTGATGAATTAACGATGAAAGCCGTCAGGTTTTCTTTGCTTGTGTCCATCCGGTGTCGTTTCTCTGTTTGTATGAGAAAATATTGTTGTATTCATTATTGCTGTTGGTGTGTGAGTCTTCATCTTGTCCAGGGAAGGGCAATGGAGTTGGGGAAGGGTCTGGAATTCCTGAGGGAGCTGGGAAAGGGACAAAAGGAGGCTCAGGGGAGACCTGGTGGCTCTGAATAACTCCCTGACAGTGAGATGGTGTCAGGCTCTGCTGCTCTGTCCCAAAGGAAAGGAGGAGAAGAAATCACAGTAATTTCACGATTATAAGGCGCACTGGACTATGAGGCGCACTTTTTTTTTGCAGCGAGGATCCGTGCACAACAAAGTAACGAGTTAGTAACAGAATGGCGCCATCGCAGTGTTTACTGGCAGCTGCTCAATTTGCAAACATTTTTCATGGATTGGCGCAGCCTTCAAACGCAGCCCCAGGCGCCCTCCCCGTGCCGTGGGCCCCAGCACTCCCAGAGCTTGCAGCTCGCACCTCCGGGTCAGCAAATTCCCGAACTTTGTCCATATATAAGGCGCACCAGATTATAAGGCGCACTTCCGGGTTTCGAGCAAAATTTTAGTCAAAAGGTGCACCTTATAGTCGTGAAATTACTGCACCTCAATTTTGTCAGGAGAAGTTCAGATTGGCAATTGGAAGGGTTTTTTGCAGTAATATTGAACAAGACTGGGCCTTGGACATGTCTGAACAAGCCCAGGCCATGGTTTGGGTTGGGTGCACCAGCCAAATGATATTTCGCTATTACTGTCCATATTTTGCTGCTTAAATGCTTTTTCCCTGTAGCTCACTGTACTTCCCCATGCTTGCCTGTTTTTGCATATTTCTTAGTTTAGAACAATGTTTATAACAGGTGCATGAAGAAGATAATTTTAGAAAATTTTTCTGTAACTTGTTTGAAAATCCTTCAAAGTTACTAAAACATAAACTCTACTAAATTAGAAAAAAAAAACCAAAACCAAAACCAAAAAATACCCCAACAACATACAAAAATTGAAAGACCTGAAATAAAGGTAAAACAGTAAAAACCTAAACAGTAACCAATCACTTAACCTAAAAAATGCGTGCTAAGCACATAAATAAAACACAAACACCAGTCAAGTAATGCACAATCCCATCATCAGTATATAATTAAATATATAATTATATATAATTAACTATAATTAAATATAATAAAATTATATAATTTTATATAATTAAAACCAAATATAAAAAATAAATCGACTTCTACAGAATCATATTAATTTAGCGTCCAAAAATCCATGTCTCTCCTCCAGTTTTTTCCTTTGAAAGGGTGGTCAGGCCTTGGGATGAGCTTGCCAGGGAGGAGATGGGGTCACTGTCTCTGGAATTATTCAGGAACTGGATGTGGCCCCTGGGGACAGGGTTTGGGGTGATGCTGGTGGTGCTGGGTGATGCTGGGACTGAATGAGTGTGGAGACCTCTTCCCAAGTTGAGTATTCTGTGATTTTTTGATCAAAACCAACCTCACAGCTTGTGTGGTTTAGTTATGGAAGGAACATTGCTCCTTTTCCTTTCCTCAGGGCTGACTCTAAGAACAGGGGCAGGGACCTATTCCTAACTGAGCAGGAGACAGATTAATTGATCTCTGTGATCAATAATCAGGGATCAATAATTTTTCCATTATTCCAAACCACAGGGAGCCAGGGATGGCTGAGGGAAGGTGATACAGCTCAGGCTCAGAAAGAGGGGACACTTCACCCAAAGGTGTTTTCCAGTGGAATTTTTAAATAAACTTGCATGGGAATGAGGTCACCCCATAAGATTTTCTGCCTCCTGACACCCCCAGACTCAGTGAAAATCTTGGAAGAGTGAAAATTCAAGCCTGGTGAACACTAACATGCATTTTTACTGGAGCTAGTTTGGATTTTCCCGTGTTTTTAATTTACTGGGCTGTTCTTTTGCAGAGATATTGAGTACAAGGAACTTCAGTTGTCACTGGACCAGGTTACCATTTCCAAGTCACAGTTTTCATGCAGAAACTCAGTACCTACCTCGCAGGAAACAAGGAAAATAGTAAAACCCAAGAGTAATAAAATGAAGGCAAAACTCAGAACAACACCTTACCCACCACAGGTAAATTTTCCAGTAATATTTAATTCCCAGTTGTTCTCACAGAGTGCTTGGGACAGCGTGGAGACAATCCAGGACTGAATTTACTATAAAACAGGATTGTCTAGCCCAGGTAATCCCTCATAAAGCAGGATAAAATCAGATCCTTTTTTCCTTGGGGTGGAAAGTACAGGTAGCACAAACCAGCTAGTGATGGAAAACCTTTGGGATATGGAGTGTGTGAAACACTTTAACCACGGTGTCCTTTCGTGGCAAAAAGAAGAAAATCTTGGAATTGTGCTGTGAAAATTTTTGCTGGTGCAGAATGTGTGTCATTTACTGTTGGTGTGTGGAGTTCTTGATGTCAGGAGGAATTTCCCCATGGAAAGGGAGCTCAGGGATTGCAAGTGCCCAGGGAGGTTTGGTGTCCCCATCCCTGCAGGTGGCACCTGGAGGTGGCACTCAGGGTGACAAGGTGGCCACAGCTGGGACTGCCTGGGCTGGGAGGGTTTTTTCCAACCTCAATCCTGTGATTCTGTAAAATGGAACTGCCAAAATTACCAAATCAAATGAGGTTTTTTTTGTTCCCATGAAGGCAAAGTTGTGAAGAGAGGAACTTTAAATGCACCACTGAGTCCATCCAAGGCTCTGGGTGCCTGTCTGACGTGTTCTGTAATTTTCTATTTGGTGAATGCAAGAAATTCTCAGAACTTTGGGCCTGTAAATCAAAACCTGGAAAAGAACACAGGATTTGAACTGAGGCCTTGGGAAAAGCTTCCAAACTTAGGTGCTAGAAGTAAGAATGAAGGTTTAAAGTTTAAAGTAGAGACATGTTAAGTAGAAGAAAATTTAGTTAATAAAGTTTAAGATATAGAAAGAAAAAAGCAGATATAAAGGTGACAAATTTTAGGTGACAAAGCCTTAAGAATAGATCTCTGAGTTAGAACAGGATTGCTGAGGAAAGCCACACTGTAATTAGATGGAATTTCTTAGTATTGGATTAGAAACATAAATATCTTGGTTGGCAGTGTTTTATTGGTTAATAAGTCCTTAAAAGATCTTGTAGCCATAAGTCTTGTGACTTCTGGTCACGCTCTCAACACCTGCACCAAGAACTCAGGCTTTCTGTAGAAGATAAGAAAATAAACTGCGCTTTCTCAGCACCCAGAAGTCCCATCTCTCTGCCTCAGTGGGAATAAGAAAAAATCCCTGTGGAATGTGGGAGCAAAAATTCCTCCTTTAACTCTCTTGCCCTGCTCTTTTCCCCCCGTTTCCCCCAGCAATACAGCTCGTTCCAAGCAGACAAACTGGAATGCAGCCAGGTGGGCAGCTGGCGCTCCAGCCCCGCCGCCAGCGCCGCCGCCCTGCAGGAACAGAACTTCCATTCAGAGAGCGGCGAGCTCCTGTACGCCCCTCCCTACAGCCTGCCCTTCTCCTACCACTATGGACACTTCCCCGTGGATTCCCACGTCTTCGGAGGGAAGAAGCAAATGCTGCCCGCAAAATTCGGGCAGGCCCAAGGGGCGCCCTGCGAGGTGGCGCGCTTCTTCCTGGGCGCGCTGCAGACCAACGGCGAGTGCCAGTGGCACTACGCCAACTCGCTGGTGCCCAGCAGCCAGTCACCCTCCAAAAACCTTCCTGAGCAGCCAGTGAACATCATCAGGCACAACCTTGGCCAGGGTTACGAAGGTGGGTGTTGCTCTGAGCCAAGAGAAAACGCTCGGCCCAGCGGCGGCCGGGAAGGATTTGCTGCGTTCGCGGTTTGAAAATTGGTTTTGGTGCCTTGGAGTGGCTCCCTAGAACAGGGACTAGACAAGATTCAGAGAATAAAAGACCTTCATTATTAAATATCTTATTAAAGGCCTTCAACAGATCCACCTTGGGCAGCCAGAGGCCTCCCAGAGGTCACACCCAGGATGGGTGATGGTCACCAGTTTTTCACACAATTCAAAGTTTGCTCCATTTACATATCAGGGGTTAATCCTCCAATTAAAACTCCAGGTAATGAAGTAATTTACCCCCAGTTTGCTCTCCCCTAACTCACTTTTGTTTGTACTTTTTGGGGCCTGAGGCTGTAGGGTGTCCTTGGATCTCAGGCCTAGAAGGATTGTTTAGTCTGACCAAAATGTGAAGACAGTAACTCACACTCTATATGGAGCTTAGAGTTATGCACTGATTTTATACTTGAAAAATATAAAAGCTAAAATCCTAAGGCATCAATATAGGGAACACAGAAAATCAGAGGCAGTGAAGTGCAGCAATCATTATATTTATGGTATTTCCCATGTTCCTTCTTCCCATTTCCATCAGCACTGGATTGGGAATATTATCAAAACTTTAAATGAAAAAATGCACTCACCAGAATCACTTTCAGAGCAGCACAGTGACAACTCCTCCTTCCATACTGGCACACTTTACCCTCTCAGAGTTATTTAAGTGGAATTTCTCAGGTAAGTCATGGCTGAAATCAGATTGAAACTTCCCCTCCACAATAATTTTTGATAATTTTAACACAGAAATTAAAATAAACACCATCTATTCCCATAAAAATTGAAGGTTGTCCTCTCTCAGCATGATAGTCTTCACCCTACAGAGCAGTAATTCTGCTTTGCTTGATAGTAATTCTGAATTTGACAATGTCTCCCATCACCTGCATTATTTCACTGTGCAGATGGTCAGGGATGGAAATTCTTGGAAGAAAGGCATTGACTTCTCTGAGATGGAAACCTGCAGGAAATAACCTTAAAAAATCACAATACAACCAAGTAAAGTTACTCAAAATTCCCTCTAATCACAGAATCACAGAATCACAGAATCACAGAATCACAGAATCACAGAATCACAGAATCACAGAATAATTAGGGCTGGAAGGGACTTCTGGGGATCATCTTGCCCAACTCATTTATTTCCCCTGTGTTCAACCAGGACAGGGTTTATTGCAGAGGTTTTGGCTGAGATTTATCTCTCATTTTAAACACTCCTGATCTCACAGCTGCCCCAACCCAAAAATGAAACTGCATCGAGTTGTGGTGGGCAAGGAACAATGTTAATCAGCTAAAGCAACGAAAATATTTAGACAAATTCAGGCTGTTTTGGGATGGTGTCAAGTATCTTTAAATCAATTAATAGCATTAATTACTCCCCTGACCCAGCTTCCCCTTCTGAATTTAATTGCTTTCATGAATGGGCCTTGGAAGTTCTGCTGAGATTTCAGGTTGCTGCTGATTTTAGCAACACCCTTGGCTGGCCTGGATTTCCCCCCTCTCCCCTGCTTTACTTTCAGTAAATGTGAGAGCTGTACAAAAACCAGTCACAAAAAATATCCAAAAAATAGAAAACCCCACCACATCCGAGTTTATTCAGTCTTATTAAATCCAGGCGTTCTTTTGGGATTTAAGGTGCAGCTGAAAGAGAATATCAACAAGTGCAGTATTCAGATCAGCTGCTACAGAACTCCCAGGAAACCCTTCCTTAAATTCCAATTTATTGCTTTCCAATGCAGAGCCAGCCTTTGGATCCCACCCACATCTCTCTGCAGACATTATTTTTATTAATTAAAAAATCTCTGATGAGGAGGGAGGTGCAGTCAGATGGAAACTCCCCTTTCTTGGAATGGAGGAAGCAGCGGTGGAAATTTAAAATTTAAAAATTTAGTTTCCAAGTAGGCTCTTAGGTACCAGAATCAAATATTTATTTACTTATGGATGTGGATATCCGAGACCCAAAGAGAATGTTAAAATATAAATATATTAAAATACAAAGATGTTCAAAGCTGAGCTTGCTGCACCAGACAGAAGATGGAATCAGACATCACATGTCTTTCCCACAGAGAAAAAAATAATTTCTGCCTGGGGTTTTGTCCTTCACAGGATGGTTTGGCCTCACCCATGACGGACCTCACCTCACTGACAGCAGCGTTTTATTTCACTTCTCTGTGGTTAGGTGGAAAATGAGCGAGAGAGAAGCTCTTCTCACAGCCCAGAGCAGGTCCAATGCTTTTCCTCAGCTTGTGCTCCTCTAATTTTCTAATTTGCTGCTTCCTTTGGTTGCTCCTGTGGACTGTGGGGGGAAAAGGAGGAGTTTAGGACCAAAAATAGGAAATGGTTTTGTCCTTTCTAAAGAGAGTGTGGGAGGATTAAAAAAAAAGAAGGAAAAAACCCCACAAAAACCCCAAAAAACACACCAAAACCTGCCCCAAAAATCTATGTATTTTGAGGATAAGGATGAAGTTTGAAATAAATCCTGCCCATCCCCAGTAAATCTGCAGGAATACGGTAAAAAGCACCCAAATCACAATAAAAAACCTGCAAGAAACTGCTGCTATTTTTCAATCTCATCCCACATCACCGTTCCCTCGTCAGGAGGAAAATGGAGCTGCAATTCCAGCGGTTCTTATTTCTGCTTCTGCTTCCACTGAAGGTTTTGCTGCTGGAATTGGGAAATGTGGGTTCTCTTTTGAGCATTTTGATGCATTTTAATGGATATTTATTCTGGATGTTTATTCTGGATGTTTATTCTGGATGTTTATTATGGATATTAATTGGGGATTGGACGAAATGTGGCTTGCTACAATTAATTCTCTGCAAAAGCACTTTGAGTTGTGCTATTTAGGAGGAAAAAAATCTGGTTAAATTCAGGCCTGGTCAGAGATCATGGCAAAAGGAGAAAGGGGAACAGAGCTTCCCCTTCAGATGGGATTTCCACCCAAATTTTGTTTCCTTCTCAAGCAGAGTCACTTCTGAATTCGGAACCTTTGGAAGCGACTCTTTTTTTTTTTAGTTTTTTTTTTTTTTTTGCATCTGATCTCCCTTTGGGTTTTGAGTGCCGCTTTTTTCCAGTGGCTCACTGGAGAACTGACAGCCAGAGAGCTTCAAAGCAGGGAGGATCTGCTTAGCATCATCATCTTCCATCCAAAAGGCAAAGCCAAAGCTGACATCTGGCAGCCGGCTTGGATGCGAGGGCCATTCCACATCACATCCACGGCAGCAGCTGCCAAAAACGCCGTGGGCCAAAGACATTTTTTTTCTCCATGGAAAAATAACTCCTCTTGGAGACATCAGAGATTGGAGGATGATCGTGCCAAGCCATCAAAGCTCTGAAGAAGCACGTAGCAGATACAACTGCCTGCAAATCAGATGTTTCTGCTTCAGGATCTGGTTTTGAAGCTTCTTCCACTTTTTCCCAGCTGGCCCAGTCATCAAAAAAAAAATCGTTTCAGTGGAGGCAACTGTATTCTTAGTCTGAAATTTTCTTTTTACCTTTGAAATTGCTGCTGTGGGCAGCACAGGACCTGCTGGTCACTCCGTGGGGCTGTTGGCTCCTCTGAATTACCTGTGTGAAACCAAAACTCAGGAAATGAGGAACAAGACGGAGAAAATGTGTGGAAAAACTCCCCAGGTTTAGCCAGTGCCTGGTGGAAGAAAGAAATGACATTTTGCAAAGGGGGCTCCCCTGGAGACAAAGAGCTCTGGGAGATCATTTTGTCACACCTTTGTTTTTGGAGGGAGAATATTGGAGAACAATCAGCCCATGAAATCAGGGTTCAGACCAGGACAAGCACAGACTGAGATAATTAAAAAATATCTTTTCAAGGGCAGGGGTTGTATTAAGATCTGTTCTATCTTTGCCTTGTTGGATAAAAAGGAGGGAGAGGGATTTTTTTATATGAGCAGAAAGTGACAGGACAAAGGAAAATGGTTTTGAACCTCCTCAGGGTCAGATCAGAGATTGGGAAGAAATATTTTGCTCAGAGGGTGAGGAGGCCCTGGCACGGGTGAAGCTGAGGCTGCCCTGGATCCCTGGAATGTTCAGTTCCAGGTTGGACATTGGGACAGTGGGAGATGTCCCTGGGACAGTGGGAGGTGTCACCATGGCAGGGGTGGCACTAGGTGAGCTTCCACCCCAAACCTTCTGTGATTCTGTGATTTACAACCTCATGGTTCATCCTCAGCCCAGCAGGACTGGAGATTACAAAATTCAAGGTGACAAGGCAAGAGGCCAAGTAGTGGCTGTGATGCCTCAGCTTCTTCCAAGTTATCTTGGGCTCTAAAAATGGAAAAGGACAATATTTTGTTCAGTAACTAATATTCCAAAGTGAAAATATGCCAAACTGCAGGAGGAGAAATCCATCCCTCTTGTGCACACCTTAAACCCAGAACACCTGATCATTAAACCACATTATTTATATACCAGTAGCTCCCAGCATTATTTATTTCACAATAAAAACACCAAATGTGGAGTTAAAATCAGAGCACTGAATTCCACCAGTAAAATTCCCAAGCACGTGGCTGCACCCTCGTTGGATTTGTGATCTGAAAGGGCCATTTTTCACCAGCTGCTGAGAACCCAGCTTCCCTCAGCTTCCACTCCTTGTGACAAAATACACACACAGAAATGGGAAAAGAATAACTTGAAAGGTTATTGTTTCTGGGAGGGTGAAGAAGAAATTGGAACCAGATTCCTGTTTAAATTCTGGTGTTAATTACGTAGTGCAACTCCCTCTGAAATTAATGGAGCTCTGCATATATATAAAAAAAAATACAGTTGAGCTATTTCTGCTTCCTCTGTTATCCATGAAGGCTTTGCCAGTCTATTACAGCACAGGGAATATTTAATCATTAATGGGCACGGTTACATCAGCAACCAATAGAGGAGAACTCCAAAACTTTTAAGATGTTGAATAAAATTGTTAGAAAAACAGAAAATCCATTTAAAAAAAAAATCCCTTAAGTGTCCAGGGCTTCCAGTGAACCTCACACCAAACAAGAGTTTGGGTCTAACTTGAGAAATTTTCTCAGTGTGTCATTTTTGCTTTAACATAAAACTTTCAAATGTGCCTTGGAGGAGCTGTTTAACTCACAAACTGTTCATAGGAGAGTGCAAAAAAAAATTATTACTCATATGGTACAGGAGAAAACCAGGGGCCTTTTCTCTCACCACTTGTAGACAGGAGTGTACAGAAAGGAAAAGCTTCATAAGCCAAGCAGAAAATGGTAAAAATAACTCAAATTGCTTCAAGAGTTCAACTGCCCTGCAGAAACTGAGGAGAAAAGTGAGACTGGCCAATGTATTTTAGATAAAATCTCAAATAGACATCCTAGGCTCATAACCTTGAAAAATTAAGTATCTGGTTTCTGATTCTCTAGAAATACTCAATTTATTTCTCCCACATTCAATGTTGTAACCTGAATTTTTATCATTATCTACCTTTATTACATGGGAATACCTTAAAAGCAGAGATCCAGGATTGCTGAAGAAATGTTTATGTTGCTTTTCAAGATGTTTTTATTTACTATCTGACGTCAGCTTTTCAAAGAGAAAAAGCAAAGCCTTTAACGTGACCCACTCTGGCTACCACAAAGAGATTTCATTAATTAGATAATGACATGTCACCTTCTAATAGCTCATCTAGACATTAAATCTACCCCAGATAAATACCATGAATTGCAGAATCAACTGAGTTCTGTAGAATGAAAAGACCTTTGAGATCGTTGGGTCCAACCTCTGAGCTGGATGTTCTCCTTGCAAGGGCAAGTGTCCAATGCACTCCCATGATGACAGGAAGAGTAAATTCATTTTATTCGTGGTTATTACTATATGATTAAAATAATTCCACTATTTTAATCGTGGAATCATTGACAGGTACCAATGTTATCCAGCTTTCAGTAAATCCTTTGATAAGAGCTTATTTAAGGGGAAGATTTTTGATTTCAGGTTGTAGTCCCTAACATTTCTTTGCTTTAATTCCCCTGATGTAACTACGCTGTTAACGCAAGCGAGTTGTAATTACAGTAATTTCACGATTATAAGCCGCACATTTTTAATTGAAGAATCCAGCCTACCCCAGTAGTGCGGCTAATCATCAGGTGTGGCTTATCTATGGACAAATCCCAGTGAAATGCCAACCTGGAAGTGAGAGCCGGCCGGGGAGGGCGCCTGGGGCTGCCTTTAAAGGCTTGGCTGGTCTATGAAAACTGTTTGCAACTTGAGCACCTGACACCAAACCCAGCACTGGTGTGATTCTTTTACTAACTCGTTACTTTGTCACACATGGATCCTTGCTTTAAAAAAAAAAAAAATGCTGCTTATATTTGGGTGCGGCTTATATATAGACAAATCCCGTGCTCTACCCGGATGTGCGGCTTATAATCAGGTGCGGCTTGTAATTCCTTGTCCTGGTGTCTTGAGTTGCCATACAGGATGTGACCAAAAGTATCAGTTCTACCACACTCTGTTAAACCAGCTGGGGCAGTGATCCTGATCTCCAGGGGAGACATCTCCTGTTAATGGCCATGTGTAAAACCAGCTGGGGCAGTGTTCTTTATTTCCAAAGGGGACATCTCTTGTTCATGGCCACATCCCGTGGTCTACCCAGATGTGCGGCTTATAATCAGGTGCAGCTTATAATTGTGAAATTACTGTACTCCAAGGGCTCGTTGTCAGTAATTAACAGGTTTTATTTTCCCTGGCAGTCCCACTGTCCAACAGGAGGTACAACCAGGACGCTCTGCCCGATGCCTTCCCGAGCTGCACGGCGCCCGTGCCCGGCCGCTACAAGGAGGAGTTCTACGACTCTGCCATCATGAAACACAACAAAGCCGAGGCCAGGCTGCAGCCCCCAGCCCACCTCATCAAAGAGGAGAACAAGCTGCCTTTCCACAGAGAGCTGCAAGACAAGATGAGCATCAGCGAGGGCTCCTTCCCCAACGCGCTGCTGCCCAAGTCCGAGTGCTGCCAGGCCAAGGCCGTGGGACAGCTGAGCCACCTGCTGCCTGTGACCTCGGTCTACGAGCAGGGCAGGAGGATTTGTGTCAAAGACCCCAAATTTGGGCACATCAGCCACCACGCCGGCAGCCTGGAGGAGCTGGAGGGGGAGAGGATGAGCGTGAAGCTCGATCACGGAGCTGAGGGTGAGCGGCTAATGGAGGTGAGGCCTTCAGGCCAAGTGCCCTTCGTGCTTCTCAATTATCACCACGTGCTGGCCAAGCACGGAGCTTTCCAGAGCTCGCCCTGCACGGCCACGGGACATGCTGGAGAAAATTATTCCTACACTTCTGAGGAGGTCAACGCCTTCATTTACAAAAACCAAAGCCCCTCCTCGGCCTCCTCTCCAGAGAGCCACAAGGAATCTGCACTACCCCATTACATTGGGACTTCGGTCATCATTGCCAACGGGAGGTGACGCTAGCGCGGGAGGGGTTTGCGCTTCAGCAAGAATCCAAACTGGAATGATTTGCAGGAAAAAAATAAAAAGGAGAAAAAAACCCAAAAAAAACCAGCATGAGGAAACACGGTGACGTTTACTGAGCAAAGCTGGAGGGCAGTGAGGGGCAGAGTGGGGAGTGCCACGAGTCCCCAGGAAAATCCCCTCCGTCCCCTGCCGTGCTTCGGGTTCCACAAAAAGCTCTGGTGCCAGGGAGAAGCCAAGTTCCAGATCTTATTTTTGTTATTTTATGGTGTGCAGCAAAAGGAAACGACAGGTGTTATACGCAGAGGTTTATATGAAGGACTTTTTTTTTTCCTTTCTTTGACCCCTCCTTAAAATAAACTCAATTTGTTTTTAAAGTCGTTATCATAAAATATGCACCTAGTTTAGGGTTTTTTTTGACAAATTGTGTGAAACCTCGCATCAGCTCTCCACCCAACCCCCTGACAAATGGACTTGGTTGAGAGTGGTGATTTTTGAGCAACCACAACACAGCTGTCCTACCCAAACAGAAAAAAAAAAAAGCTTATTTATTAATTACCAAAAAGTTTTACAACTAAATAAATCAACCTTAAATTTGATTTGTTTGACACAGATTTCAGTGTTCTGAGATTGCTGCCACCACCATTTACTTTGACAAGGGACAAGATGACAAATTAATAGGTACAAAGATAGGTATTACAGGGTTACGGGTCTTGTCATGGCAAATTGGGACAAATTATGGAGCAGGAACTAATTCCCCACAAATAAGAAAAGGAAACCCTTAAATCCTGCGTTTCCCTGAGTATTCTGGGAGAAGCCTGTGCAGATTTTTCAACCCAGCCAGTCACAAATACATCTTAATAACAGCACCAGAAATGTTTTCTTTATAGTCAAGAGAATAATGGACATTTATGCTTTATTTTGAATTTACCAGTAGAACTGGGAGCTTTGAAAGGTCCAGCTCTTAACACGCTGAACTTCCTCCCGCATAAATCCTGTTGTCAGCACAAAGGTAGGGCTGGAATTCCCTGATCTGAGCACTTCACAAATCCCAAACAGCGCGTTTGAAACACTCACATTCAGCGCAGGCAGCCAGGAATAGATTTTCACCCTTTTTTTGGTTTTAATTCTTTGGAGAGGATGGATCTGTGGGACAACACTCGGCCCACGATGGTTTTCAGCCACTTCCCCAAATGTTGTGAGAGGATAAAACAACAGAAAGCTCCCTAAACAATAAATGTGGCTCTAGATCCCACTCAGCTCAATTTCTTACCCCAATCCAAGCTTAATTCAGAATTGTTCAAACTTTCTCTCATCAGACTGAAAAACCTGTAACACCCTGGGTTCCCTGAATGTTCCCTGCCCATGCCTGCCCATGCCTGGAGCTGGATGAGCTTTAAGGTTCCTCACAGCCCAAACCATTCCATGATTCTTTGAAGAAAAATTCTTACCTGGTTTGTGTAATATGGAAAAAAAAAATCTTTTCATGGAGTGCACCTTGTCAGAAAAATCACAATACGACATTCAGTCCTAAAAATTCCACATTGTCTCCCCACATCTTTTCTATGCAGCAGTAATTCACCCGAGAATGGTCTGGGATGGGAGAGACCTTAAAGCTCATCCAGCTACCCTGAAATGGGCAGGGAAATTTCCTTTGGAATACTGTAATTAAGTTATTTCCTTCTGTGTGTGAATATTTATTGCTATGAGTACACAAAAATACTTTCAAAGCAAAGGCTTGAAAACAATTTTCAGTATTTTTTTTTTCCCTGCTTCCTACTAAAGGTTAACAGAGAAGGCTTTGTTGCCAAATTAATGCTGAACAACTTGAACTGAACACTCTCAGCTGTTGTTTCCAATTGCTTGAAAAAGTAAATTTTGTGCTAAACAGAACAAAAAAAGCCAAAGCAGCAGAGTCACTCCCTCAGCAATCCTGGTTTGTTCAGCACTGGAGGAGCTGGCAAGCCTCCAGAAAAGCTGTAAATGTGGATTACAATCATGCTGACCCCATAAATCAAAGCCAGGAGCCACCAGTGGCTTTTCCAGTTCTCCAGAGCCCTCCCAGCCCCTGCTCCTCCCCAAACTCCTGAAAAGATAATTATGCCAAGACTCCCGGGTTAATTTTGCTCAATTAAATGAAACCCATGCCCTCCAAAGGAGCCACTGGCACGGTTGGCATCATTAAAAAGAAACCTGATGCCCTGCTGCTGCACTTTCTCCCTCATTAGTGGCATTTTGGAAGTTCTGCTCGTTATAAAACCACAAAAATTAGACTTTGCTCAGGAAAAAAAAAAACCTCCACCGCTGATATTTTTCAGCTCAATATTTTTCCACCTTGTTATTTTCCCACTTGCAGGTTTTATTCCAGAGCAGAGGAGGTGTTCCATCATCCTCCCCCAGGTGTTTTAGGGGAGGTGATGCCCAGGCACAGGAAATTTCCCTGCGAGGCAATAATGAACCAATCACGAATTCACAGCTGATAATGCAGGGGAAGGTGCAGAAAAGATGGCAAAAACAAATGGAAGAAGGATATTTTTATTTCTTTTTCCCTGCAAGATTTAAACAGCAATTCCATGTTCCCATCTGGGAGAAAAATCGGATTTTTGGGCAGTTAAATCACAGAGGTTCTCAGCACAATCACAGTGCAGAACGGGGCACTGCCATCACTGAAAATTGAAAAATTGTTTTAATAATAAAAAAACAATGATGGCACTGAAGGGGAATGTGAATCGAGATGTGTTATGGAAAATAATCTCTTTTCTCTTTAGTATTTGAGCCACACCTTCACAAGATTTTAACTCTCAGGGGAGATCAGACCTGGCAAGAAAATCATGGAAAATGAAAGAAAAAAGAGTGAAAGAGGGAATATTTTACCCAAATCATAGAAAATTAGGGGATAGAAAATAGGGAATCTTCCACCAGACCAAGGTAAAGCTGGAAAAGTCAATCCCATGCTGAGGTCTCCAAGCTTTGGAACAGTGCAATAGAAATCAAATAAAGTGGTAAAAAGCACAGATTTGGTCTCTGTGCCCTGTGATTTGAACATTTAATAGAAGGAAATTCAGCACAATAGGTGCAAAATTGGGGAATTCATCACTGAAAGTGCCAATGAGTGGGAAATCTGCCAGAATTTCTCCAGGAATCTCAAGGCAGGACATAAATTCTCTTTTTTTTTTTTTTTTTGTTTTTGTTTCAGTATTTCAGTCACACTTCCAAAAGGCCACAGAGGAAATGTTGATATTCCATTTTTCCCCCTGAAGGTTAGATTTTGCTTTTTTTTTTTAAAAATATGATGCAGATAAAAGCTATTTGGCAAGTGTAGGTGAAGAAACATGCAACCCAACCAACCTATTCATGCTCAGAATTATCTATGTATTCCCTAAAAATGTAAAGCATTTTTGCTTATTTATTATGTAAAACAAAACTGTTAAAATGTTAATAAAATCCTGTAGCCAAAGGAAAAACTGAGTTGAGTTTATATATATTTTTTTTTTTTTTTAAATAACACAAAACAAAGTATTTCACAAAGGACAACGGTGGATATTTGAAAATTTATTTCAACTGTGCCATGTCCTCTAATTGACAATTAACTGACAATTAATGACAATTATAAAACGCACACAGAGATTTGTAAATTTATTGTGGTTTTGCCACATTACATTTTAAATGAAGACACTTGGAAAATGCAAATAACACAGAATCACTAACGAGACGCTCAACACTTGACAATTCTTCCCTGCAGTTCTCTTTTCTCCATCATTTTTTGACCTCTGCTCTTTCCTGGGCCCAGATTTAATTTCTTTGGTGTCTGATCAAGGCAGTGCATCCCCAGCACCACTTAGGCATGCAAATGTTTTTATCAAACCAGTTACCCCCAGGAACCAGCACAAATCTCTCCCATGACAGATATTTTGATTACAGACAGCTCCAAAGGAGTTGCAAAAAAAAAAAAAAATAAATTTTTTTTCCAGGTTGCTGATGCAGCTGAATCAAGACAAAGCAAAGAATTTTTTGCACAGTGAAGCAGCAGCAGCACAAAGAATTAAACGCTTTAATATTATTTCCAGGTATTAGCCCTTTATTTGTTGGATATATTTAAAAAAATAAAATAAAATAAAAGCTCTGAAGTCTTATAAAAGCTTTACTAGAAGCAGGATGTGCTGCCTGGAGTCTGAAATGTGAAGTACATTATTACTTTTTCAAACCTTTGGAAGCAGCTTTGTTGCTGACTGGGCACGACCCACCCCGGACTTGCACACGTGCCAACACACCCAGAAGTTTTCCTATCAATAAACAACCCCCACAAATGTTTTCACCATGAGAAATGTTCTACCAGAGCCCAGCAGGAAGACAAAAAAAAACCCCAAAAAAATAAAAAAAATGAAGTCACAGAAATAGGGAGATGGTAATAAATGATTTTTTTGAAAGCACTTCATCAAGAAAATAGTTTAAGATATGAGCTCAGCCTCGCAATGGAAGAGGTGTTTTACTAATCCAGACAGCTGGATGAAATGAAACATTTTCAGTGTGTTATTCCTGGGCCTGGAGCTGCCTGCATCTCTCCATCCCCACATCCAGGGACACCCCACACCACATTTGTCTGTCACACACACACACGGGGGAACAAGAAAAAAAAAGGATTTTCCTGCAAAAACCTTGTCGCTTTTTGAGGTGCAGCAGGAGTCAGATTCTCGTGCTCCCCATCTCCCTGACAGAACCAGGGGCTTCTCCACAAGGATTTCATCCAGCTGCTCCTTGTCCCTTGGGAATTCTCTTTGTCTTTGGTAATCCTTCACCCAAATCCAGGCTGGAAGTCTGAGACACCAGAAGAGGGCACAGAAAAAAGGCAAAGCGGCTCCCCCAGCTCCCCCTGTGCTCCAGCTTTGGGGAGCCAAGGAAAATTCCACTCCAGGTTTCTTCCCAATGCAAAAAAAAAATGTTGGGAATAATCTGAGAATAGAACCAGGTCATCGTTAAGGCAGCCACAAAAGGAGCAAAAAACCAACCGGGAAATGTTGTGGCATTTTGCTGATTAAAAAAAAAAATCCCTCTGCTGCTGCTCAGCCACTGGAGCTTGACAAACTCATTCTGCCCTTCCACAATTCCCACGTTTTATCCTTTTCCTCATCCTTTTTTTATCCTCCAGTGAAGGGAGAAGGAAGTTTGAAGGATGTTTTAGGAGAAGTTTTAAGGAAGCCACTCAAGTCTCCAACCTGAGGCAGGACAAAACCCAAAAGGAGCTTCCTAAAATCCGACAGGCAAAATCCCAAAGCTGAGAGAGTTTTAACTACAAATTCTGGGTTAAAGTGAAGTTCTGGAAAAGCAGCACTAGAGCTCTGCTCTCCTGCAGCAGCACAGTTTGCTCATGAAGAAAAAGGCAGAAAATAAATGAGGATGCAGCAGGAAGATGTGAGTGTCAATGTGCACATCGATTTTTTAATAGATTTATATATAAATACTTGGTTTCTTCTTTTGATTGAAGCTTTATTAAGCCAGACTGGAGCTTCAGTTGATTACAACATAATATTGAATTCTGATATCAAAGGTAGCTCAGCCCAAAGCAGTTTTGAAAGCATCAGGTAGGGAAAAGCTAATTAGTTAATTATGGTAATTAACAGTTCTAGGAGATGCTGGTGTGGTGATTTGGATCATGGGGGGAAAAAAAAACCCAGCAGGGTTTGGACAATCAGGACAAATCTTGTGTGAGATGGAGCATAAAATCCTCAATTTAACAGGGACAATTTAATTTCTAGCCTTGCTGCCAAACCACCTAAACCCTAATATGTGAGGATTGGTCAAAATTACCATCACAGACAAGCTTCCTTGTTTTAAGACTTCTTGGCTTTGGAGCTGAAAGAATCTAAAATGTTTGGATTGTTTATGAGGTGAACTTTAACCTAAAAAAACCCATTTCTGGCTAGCAGAGAGTCGTTTCCTTTCTGGAAACCAATCTGGCTGATCCACCATGAAAAATAAAAAAAAACAAAAAGAAATTAAAGTGGCCACATCACACCTGGGACAATCTTGGCTGGCACAGAATTGTTTGGGGAGTTGTGGTGGCCAAGAAAGAGAAAACCCCACCAAGCTGCCTTGGTGCTCCAGGAGAATTCCCAGGTGTTTTTCCCCACCTGGGAATGTGCAGGCAGCCCCAAAAATGAGCTGATTTCAGGTCAGCAGGTGCAAAAGCTTTTGCTTTTAGTGCTCAGCAGCAAAACCAGACACTGGCTTGGGAAAGGGGGTGACAACAGAGCTGTGGAGGAGAATTTGGACACGAGGGAATGGTGTGATTTCTCATTTTCCCTGGAGTAGTTGTTTGCAGCAGGGAATTTGATTTATTCCCTTTATAACTTCATTGAGATAATGATATAATTCCCACTAAATCCTAAATTAATTTGAGGTTCCATCCCCTGAGATGGGATTCTGCAGTGACCTGGGTGGGAAACTGCTCCAGTGGGTTTTTCTTCCAGGGGCTGAACCCTCTTGGAAAATCATGGTTTCAAGGAGAGATGAGATGATTTACTCAGATCCAACTGACTGAGGAGACCAGAGTGCAGATCACTTGGATAACCAAGCCCAGCCCCTCAGTGGAATGGAATATTCTCCCAAAAACTCAAGGCAGCCATTAAGAGTTGCAGACCTGAGATCAGAGCACAGGTTGGTAAATTATTGTAGAGGTCTGCCCAGAGAAGAACCAAATCAAGGATCTTCACTCAGACCTGGAATTAAGCACAGTGGTGATCAGGAATATGTGATGTGCAGACAACACAGAAAAACAGAATTTCATTTAAAAAAATCAAAGTAAAAAAAAGTAAATAACGTCCTGCGCTGTGCTAAATCACACAGAAACAAAAAAAAAATTGGAAATACTGAGCCACTTGTCTCTCCAACGGTGTGAATGAAGAGACAGCAGAGGCTGGGGTGGCAGTGGCCGGAGCTGGCTGTCAGTGCTTGGGCACCAGGAGGTTCCTCAGCATGTCGAAGGAGTTGCCATCAGGGTGCACGGACTCCACGCCCTCGCCCTCCTGGTGCACCTGCAGGAAGCCAAAGTCATCGATGCCGACAATCCAGGCCATGGGGCCCTGCTCGCTGTGCAGCTGCACCTGCTTGCCGCTGGGGTGGAGAGAATTCTGTCAGCTTGTGGTACTGAGAGGCTAAAACTGATTCCTCAGGATTTAACACTTATCCTGTACTGCATTGGTGCAAACTCCATACAGAGTGTGAGTTACTGTCTTCAGATTTTGGTCAGGTAAAATCAGAATTCTGTCAGCTCGTGGGTAGTGAGCAGCTAAAATAATCCCTCAGGATTTTAACATTTATATTTTTCCAGTTTTGTACTCATTAGTGCAAACTCCATATGGAGTGTGAGATACTGTCTTCACATTTTGGTCAGACAAAATCAGAATTCTGTCAGCTCCTGGGCACTGAAAGGCTAAAACTTATCCCTCAGCATTTAACATTTATCCTGTACTCATTAGTGCAAACTCCATATACAGTGTGAGTTCCTGTCTTCACATTTTGTTCAGGCAAAATCAGGATTCTGTCAGCTCATGGGCACTGAAAGGCTAAAACTCATCCCTCAGGATTTAACATTTATCTTTTTCCTATCCTGTACCAAATTAGAGCAAACTCCATATAGAGTGTGAGTTACTGTCTTCATATTTTGGTCAGGCAAAATTGGAATTCTCTTAGCTCATGGGTACTGAGCAGCTAAAACTCATCTCTCAGGATTTCAGCTTTTGTATTTTTCCTATCCTGTACTCATTACAGCATATAAAGTGAGAGTTACCGTCCTCAAATTTTGGTCAGACAAAATCAGAATTCTGTCAGCTCAAGGGCACTGAAAGGCTAAAACTCATCCCTCAGGATTTAACATTTATATTTTTCCAATCCTGTAGTGCATAAGTGTAAACTCCACATAGCATGTTATCAAACAATCCCTCTAGGCCTGAGATCCATGGACACCCTGCAGCCTCAAGCTCCAAAAAGTACAAACAAAAGTGAGTTTTAGGGGGTAAATTACTTCACTACCTGGAGCTGTAATTAGAGGATTAACCCCTGATATGTAAATGGAGCAAATTTTGAATTGCGTGAAAAACTGGTGACCATCACCCATCCTGGGTGTGGCTGCCCAAGGTGGATCTGTTGAAGATCTTTATTAAACACCCACTTTATTCTCTTAATCTTGTCTCTGTTCTAGGGAGCCACTCCAAGGCATCAACATCACCTCAGAGGATTCATCAGAATCACTGAATGGATCATGGAATGGTTTGAGATGTTAAAGATCATTCCATTCCAACCCCGACACCTCCCACTGTCCCAGCCCCAGTGTCCAATCTGGCCTTGGGCACTTTAGGGGAGCCATAGCTGCTCTCCCCACCCTCACAGGAAAAGCTTCACCCTCTAGGAGAACATTTCATTTCCCACCTCACTGGTTCTTCACACAGAATGCATTTCAGCTGCATTTTCTACCTGCTTTAATTTCCTTTTTTGGAACGAACAGAGCTGGAGTTAATCCAACCAGTCAATTGTTTCTTCCCCTTTAAAATACAGCAGCTTCATCCATCTCAAACCAAATCACTCCCAGTTCCCTTTGTTTGGAGATGATACATGTAAAATACCTGCAAGCATTCTTTGACTCATGCTAGTCACTGATTTATTATGTGTTACTTGAATCTCCCTCAAAAATGTGCATTCTGCTTGGGAACGTATTTTAAATTACAGTAGTTTCACAATTATAAGCCGCACCTGAATATAAGCCGTGCCTTTTTTTTTTTTTTTAAGCGAGGATCCATGTGTAACAAAGAAACAAATTAGTAACAGAATCACTGCCAGCAGGGTTTGGTGTCAGGTGCTCAAGTTGCAAACAGTTTCCATAGACCAGCCAAGCCTTTAAAGGCAGCCCCAGGCGCCCTCCCCGGCCGGCTCTCACTTCCGGGTTGGCATTTCAGTGGGATTTGTCCATAGATAAGCCGCACCTGATGATTAGCCACACTACTGGGGTAGGCTGGATTCTTCAATGAAAAAGGTGCGGCTTATAATCGTGAAATTACTGTATTCCCCTCATATTAAAGGGAAATTCTGTGAAAAAAAGACAAAATATCCCTGAGTTCTTCCACCAATTTAACTAAAAGAACCTTGGAGAAGAACATCACTCTCACCTGTGCACCCAGTACTTGTAGTACTGGGGAAGAACTCCATTGGGCCCCTTCTCCTGGAAAACCTCGATAAGCCTCTCCAGCACAGTCACCGTCCTTGCAATCACACAGTCTGCACTCAGGGGCTTCAGCTCTGTCCCCTCCTCCCTGTTAAACTTTGCAATGAGATCATTGATGCAGATGGTGGGGTTGCTGTTATTCACATTAATTCCAAAGCCTGGAGAAGACAAAGAGAAGGACACAATCAGAGAGACAAATTCTTGGTTACCACCGCAAGCATTAATTCACTATTAATTTAATTCACTATGAATTCATTCACTATTAATTTAATTCACTATTAATTTAATTCACTATTTAATTCACAATTATCCCTCAGGATGGCTCCCAGAGCTGCTTTCCTTCAGTCCCTTACACCTTTGAATCTCCTATTCCTGTAATTACAGCTCCCAGCTCAGATTTTGCTCCTTGCCCTCCAAATGCCTCCTCAGAACTGCAGAGGCAAATCCAGCACAGCCTTTCCATCCCATCAGGGAGAGGATAAACTCCACCTTGGTTCCAAAACCATCCACCTGAGACATCCTTTCACTCCTTTTTTACTCAGAGAACAACTGATACTAGCCTAAGATGGAGTTTTATCTCCCAGTCTAAAATTTAACCCACAGACCTTTCTGTTTACTGCAGTGAGCTGAGTGCCCTTTCCAAAAATCCAGATTTTTCACTCAGCTGATAAGCCTTGTTTGGCTTGCTCAGGAAAGCCCAGAAGATTTGATTTCAACTTTGCAAGACTCCAGTTTGCCTAATCTATCTCACCACAGCATATCCTTTAGAAGCCTCAAGCCTCTCGCTGAGATTTCTCCAGCTGGAATTCCCAAATTCCGAGTTGGCAGAGTGCCTCCCTTGTTTAAATGTGGCTCTTGGGGCCTTTTCTGCAGCCTGCTGAAACAGGCTTTGAGGGATGTAAAGAAGTATATTGTATTACCTGTTTATTTTTTTCCTCCTAATAATTTGGGGCTTTTTTTTTTTCCTTTCCTCAGACATTGGGGATAAACTCCTCCTGTCTGTCAGTCAGGTTTGGATGTGATGCTGCTCCACCTGATTTGTAAATTTGCCATTCATAATACATAATTTGTATTGAGTTTGAAGAGAAGGATCTCTTCAGCAAAAAGGAGTTTTGGATTTTTAACAAGCCGGGGAATGCAGACAAACAAGGGATGGTGATCCCAACACACCAGGCCTGTGGAAACGAGCTGGAATGGGTGACTGGAAAGAGATAAAGGAACTGGAAAAAGCAATGAGCTGTGCCAGCAAATCCCACCTCAGCACTCTGTCACGGTGAGAGGGAAGAGAGAACTGTGGCCACTAAGGGGGTCCATCAGCAGCCTCAGCAATCCAAAAAGCGGGGACATAAAACCTGGGGTGAGGAGCTCAGCTGAAACCCCAACAGCAGGAATGAACAAAAGGGAAAAAGCAGCCAGGGGAGTGGAGAGGCACGAGGTGCTCTCAGGAGCAGTGTCCAGCAGAGAGGGGAGCGCTCAGCAGTGCTGATGTGGCTGATGGATGTTGCAGTGGTGGCTCCAGGAGCATCTGGACGTGCCTGGGCAGGGGAGGAGCGGCGCTCCCGGGTCACGCTCGCTGGCTGTCCCCTGCATTCCTGCGGCGCTTGGCTCCTCCGCCTGCTCCGGCTCTGGCCCTCACATTAATGGGGAACATTCTCCTCACAACTCCTCCTCCACAAGTCCCTCAATTTTCAATTTCAGATTGCACAAAAAAAAAAAAAGGGGCTTTTTGGCAGTTTCTTTTTTTTTCCCAAACTGCGTTTAAAAGGCTCAGGGTGAAGCTCACCAGCAAGGCTTGAGCACTGAAAGCACAAATTTGGTTTTATTTTATTGTCCTGAGCTTCTCCTTGCAGCAGTGAAGCCACAGAGAAGATTTTTGATTTTCATCACTATCCTCATTTAGGGGAGATTCTTAGGAATGCCATGGAAAGAGAGACTTCAGTGCCTGGAGGTGTCACTGAGAGCTCTGGGTTGGGGACAAGGTGGGGACTGGGCTGGGAGGGCTTTTCCAGCCTCAGGAATTTGGGATTCTGTCTAGAAAAGGATCCTGCATGGCTCTGGAAAAGGGGTGATGGATTTGACACACCTTTCCTGTTGGGAAAGCTGAATCCCATCACTCCTAATACAAAAATTTAAATATCCACGAGGCCCCTCTAGGATCCCACAGCACTGGAATGATGGAGAAGATCCTTGGATTCATACGGAGCAAGAAAGTTTCAATTTTAAAAGTTCCCAGGTGAAAACAGACTGAGGAGAATGGGCATTTATCAGGAACTACCAGAGGGATCTCAGAGAGAATGGACACAGAAAAGTCTCCATTTGAACTGGAATATTGGGATGTCTAGGGTAAGAATGAAAAGGTCCAAATATTCACAAATATGTGAAGTGCTAAGAGATACTTGACAGAATGAACTGTTTCTGGATTTATTTCTGCTTTCCTCATGTTAACCAGGCTGTAGGAAAACCTGGAAGCTGTAAATGGTTGAGACACAGAGAGACTTCTTAAATTTTGGTGCAATTTCCATTCTGTTCTGTTGATCATTTACAAAATGAAGGTTTAAAATTGAACAGAAAATGTCACATCTGGGCATGTTTCACAGAAGGAGGAGACTCCTTCAAATCTTTTCTTGCTTGCACCTCTAAAATCACTAATTTTGACAAAAACATCATGAACACTCCATCTTTACAGGACATTTTACTTGTGCTACATCCAAATATCAAAATTCATCTTTTTCCTTTTTTAGACTTGCTAAGGAATTTTCTTTCAATTTTTTAGACACAGCAGAGACAATGACTTTTGGAACGAGAATTTGGCAGGCTCCTAAGCAGATCTGGGATGCTGCTGATTAGGGGAAAAAATTCCTTATCAAACAGCAGGGTGGTGGTGATAGAGGTGATAAAAACATCTCAAAAATTAAAAAATGAAAACATTACTCTGGCATGCTCTTCATTTAACTGTTTGTCATGTTACAAAAAATACATAAACTTGAAAAAAAAAAAGGATGGAGTTTTCAGGATATTCCACTGGTTTTGCAATAAATCAAAGAGGACAATTCCCCTCTCCTATGTAATGCTCCTCCTTTGAACTCCACTACACCAATCCAGATGCTTGCATTTATGTTTTACTTGTCAAGCATATGGAATTATTAAGAAGAATGAAAACATTTACGTTTTGTGCTTCCCCTGGATTTATTGTTGTGCTTTATTTCCTGGTGCCTGCTGTCATTATCTGTTCTCGTCGTTGCCATTTTTACTGATACAGACACTGATAACAAAATCCTCCAGAAAAAAAAAATAAAAAAAGCAGCACAGACAAGGTTCAAAATAGACATTTACCAATGAGAATATGAAATGTTGTCTCAATGAGTGTTGAGTTGACCAGAACTCCACCCAGCTTCATCAGATCGCTGTAGTAAATGTCATTGGGCCACTTCAGTCGCAGCTCAATGTCCTAAAGAAACAAAAGCAAATTTAGAGACATTTCTGGCTCATTCATCACTCCAGCCTGCACAGAATCCCAGAATGGTTTGGGTTGGAAGGGACCTCAAAGCCCATCCAGTGTCACCCCAGCCATGGGGACACCTCCCACTGTCCCAGTGTCCAACCTGGCACTGAACATTCCAGGGATCCAGGGGCAGGAATTCCATCCCAGCCCCTCCCAGGGATGAATTTTTTCCCCAGTATCCCACCCAACCCTGCACTGTTTCAGTCTGGAGCCGTTCCCCGTGTCCTGAAATGAATGGTCAGTGTCAGAAATGCCAAAGGAATGAGGAATCCAGGCTGGGCTCTGTGTGCTCATGCCCAGCAAGAACATCCAGGCTGCTTTTCCTGCCCAAAACTTTGGCTTTTCCCACTCTGCAATCCCAGCCCTTGTGATCACCCCACACCTTTCCAAGTTGCTTTTCTCCTGCATCTTTTCTCCCATCCCCTGAGCATTCAGTGTTCCCTGAGCCTCCTGCTCTGGGGTGGCTTCATCCCTG
>VRYO01001681.1:30282736-30295122 GCA_009812075.1 Sialia sialis | reverse complement strand
CGTGAAATTACTGAAATTATGCTTAATTTTTCTCTGTAGCAGGGTTTGTAGTGGTTTTCCTCCATCCTGAAGCATGGAGTGCGTGCTTCCATCTTCACCTTGAAGGATTCCCAACCTGTTGAGATCCTCTGCTGGAAGAAGCTCCATCACTAAGACTCCCTCTAAAGGCTAAACCAGCAGTTTAAAAAAAATATTTCCTGATTTCTCAGCGGAATATCTGCTCAAACAGCTCATACCTTCAGCCAAGGGATGATTTATTACTCCTACTACCCACATGGTGACACCTTGAAACAATTGCTCCACATTCACTCTTTTTGGAGATAACCAATTCTACTTTGAGAGGTTTGATGTGAAATGTTTTTCATGTCTTTAGGAACAGCCACAAACACAGATTCTGGGACTTTTAGCTCAGTGTGCAGCTTAAATTTCAGGGAGTTGAAGTTGTCTTCTACGTGACAAATGAAACCACAAAAAAATTGTGGTTTCAACTCGACTGGAAATAAGGCACTGGTGATTCTTGCCCTCGAATTTCCAAGAGGAAGAGATGTGATTTTTAAATAAAAATGTCCTAAGCAAACCCACACCCCCCATTCCCATCCTTGCTGTATCTGGGAACTGGGATACATTTCCTGTGTGAGTGCTGAAGGCAGGACTGTGCTCTCCTGCCCTTGAGCAGGATGTCTCTGTGCTCCAGCCCCACTCTCCAAAACCCACAAACCACAAATTGAGAGCAAAGTACCCCTGAGCAGTGATGTATATAAGGAAAAACTCTTCTTTTCCACATCCCACTCTTCTACCTGGAGAAGGAATGAGAGAAGTGCTCCTGCTCCCAACACCTTCCTCTGGATTTCCACCCCGCAGAAACGACCAGCAGTTTTATTTTGGAGGACAGGTGTTTGTTAAGAAAGGCAGGAGCCTCTCTTTGAAATGGAGAATGGAAACCTCATCCCTTCAAATTATTATAATTTTGAAATTAAGGGGCTCTCAGGCAAAGATATGGGAATTAGGAATAACAGTTCTTTACTAAGAAAATTGAAGCTGAAATACAATACTACAAAGAAACAAACCCCAGACACTGCCAGAGTCAGAATAAAACCTGACACCCCAACAGGCAGGGTCCTGGTAGCAGTCCCATTAAATGGTGGCTGCATCCTCCTGCATTGACAGATGTGCTTCAGTTGGAGTAGTGGTTTTGGAGAAGGGTGCAGTTTTTTTTAAGATTTAGTGATGATGTGGAAAAGTTTGCAGGTTTTTTTTGGAGTCCAGGGGAAAAATGGGCTACTTTAGTTTCTCAAAACCTCTGGTTTTATTTTGGTTAGAAATGTTGGGCTCTTCCCCCTGGCTGGAGCATCTCCCCATGGGATGCAGTAATTTTATCAGTGCCACAGTGGGACTCAATGGCCATGAGCAGAAGAGAACTCCCTGCAGGAAGGATGGGTTGTGAAAAGATAAAGAACACTGGCCCAGCTGGTTTATAAAATCTGGCTATGAACAGGAGATGTCCCTTTGGAAATAAAGAACACTGCCCCAGCTGGTTTCAATGGATGGTCCATTAGCAGGAGATATCCCATGGAGATCAGGATCACTGCCCCACCCTCAACAGATGGTGATAGAACAGATACCTTTGTCACATCCTGTATTTAACCCAAGACACCAGCTCTCAAATTTCCCATCCTGTGCTGAGTGGCGTGCTGCAGCACCAGTGGCACAGCAGGACACAAACAAAAGAATCATTTTCCCCAAATCCTGTCAAGTACTTGGTTCCAAGGACAACGTAAGAGAGACTCAGTAGCTAAATTTTAGTTACAGAGAAATTGCTCCTCATACTTTGCTTTCCTAAAGCTCCACCTGAATATTTCTGTCTAAACTCTTGGATAAAATATCTTTAAATATTTCCTTTCCCCCCTTTTTTATTTTTTGCTCTGCATCATAAATGATGATGTGATGATGATTAAAGGTTTTGTGAGCATTTCTTTGACTTGCACCTTCACTCAGTGTAACACCAGAGCTTTGACAGAATAAATAAATTCCTGACACATTTTCCTTCTTGTTTTACATACCCACAGTAACTGATTGGCTGTAACTGATATTTAGAAAAATTACAGCTTTCATTTCTGTCAGGGAGAACATGGAAAAATTGTGCTTAATCAGAGAGTGTTTTCCTATTGCTTTCCAAACACAGAAATTCACTCAGTAGCACTGGATGTGCAAGTCCTACACACACAAACAGAATTTTAACTCACCTAAGGACAGGTTTACATTTTGACAGAAATTAAATTACAAAACAAAGGTGACTAAAGTGTGATGACATTGTAAATAAATACTGAGAGTGCTCGAAGCTGTGTCAGAAATTGTGATGTGTTTTTACCAAAGAATGATTTCTGAAAAGAACAAAATAAAAGAACAAAATTACTCTCCACTGAAACCTATTTCTGTGTGATGTTCCATTATTACAAATATGCCACACAATTCCAAGCATTTACTCTCCTGAGTATATTATTTCAAGTGATTTTTCCCCACAGATTTTAGGCAAACTTCTTGATTTCACTGCTTCCAACACATCCTGAACCATTTAAGAATTGTTACATGTGTATAATTTCCCCCATAATGTCAATGTGCTTATTGAGCTAATTAAAAAAATAAACACATAATCAAGGATGGGGATTTTTCAGATGACTAAGAAAATAGGGGTTTACACGTTTAACAAAGTTTTAAGTACCGGTGACAGCAGAAAAATCAATTTTTACTGTAAGAACTTCCTTCACACAAAGTTCCAGGAACGGGGATGCTGTCCCCACAATTACATTGGCACAGAAAAAATAACATTACTGTATAAAGAAATAAACTTCTATGGAAGTCAGGGTTAATTTCTGCTTCAAGTGCACCAAACAGGAATAAAATCATGTCAGAACTGTGTGCTTTAAGCTGAGGATCCAGCTGGAATTCCCACCCTCTTCTATTCCAGCCCCATCTGCCGTTCTGCAGCAGCCTCTGGTGGCCACTGACACGACAAGTGCTGGCTCAGGAACCTCCTGGACACCTCTGGGGACACCCAAAGTGCTGGCCACACTTTCCCTGCCCATTCTGGGGATCCTGGAAGATGCTGCTGCAAGATTTAATGGACTGTGGAATCCAGAAGCTGCAGCTGTTCCACATTCAGGCTCTGACAGGATCTGCAGCTACTCACACACACAGCGCTGGAAAATCTGGATTTTACAACCTACCGGTGACATAGTTTGTAAATTTAATAACTGAACTGGTTGGAGGGTGGCACAAATAAACTCTGAAGCTGTTTTTTGTCAGGTTTGGCTGAGCCAAGCGAAATTTCACAAAGTAGAGAATCCCACAAGGGTTTGGAAAGGATTTTAAGGATCATCCAGTGTCACCCCTGCCATGGCAGGGACACCTCCCAGTGTCCCAGTGTCCAAGCTGGAACTGAACATTCCAGGGATCCAGGGGCAGCCACAGCTGCTCTGGCAATTCCATCCCAGCCCTTCCCAGGGAACAATTCCCTCCTAATATCTAATTTAATTCTGTTCTCCTTCATCCTAAGGCCATTATTTCCTATAAAATTGTAGGGTTTTTTCTTCCAATCACACTTTTCAAATGTGCATTCCCTAAGAGAAAGATACACTCTTCTTTCTCAAAGAATTAAATTTCCCATCCCAACCAAACACTCAATGATAAGAGAGCTGCTCAGCTTTTCACAGTTAAAATATTCATCTACAAGTTTAATATTTATAAGAATAAAATGTTTCTACCTATATTTTAAATAGCAAAAATGTAATTTTTAAAATATCAGCAAAAGCAGAAAAGCACTGCACCAACAGAAACCACCCAACACCTCTCATTAATAAATTCTCCACACTCCAAAGCTCAATTTAAATATTTTAAAGAGAACCAAGGAGAGATTGGGAATTTCTTGATCTGGTACCCAGAGACACACCAGGAAAATTCTGATTGTGAGACTTGAGAGTGGCACTGAATGAAAAGCTCAGAGCAAGAAGGGACAGCAGAGGACAGTAATTCCCAAAATTCCCAAAATACAAAGTTAATAGTGCACACCAGAGACTCTCATCAGCAGAAATTTTGGTAATTGTAACATCAAGAAGGAAGAGCAAGAGCTGCATTTCATTTCTGATTTCACATCTGCTTTCTATCACTTGAAGAGTTTGGTCAGGTGTGTGCAGAAACTGCTCCGTCACAGAAGTTTGCTTTTGCTGCTTAAAATTCTTTTTAATTTCATAATCATCCAGTTTCACTTCTCCCCAGCGCTCACTTAGAGGCTGAGATGGAACAACAAGGAGGGAAGAGGGAGACAAAAAGCAGCTGCATCTGTGCTCCAGTATAAAATAACACAAAATTACAGCTCCTGATGGAGAAGATTTTATTTGCACCTGGGCTCTGTCAAACCATGAGAGTTCTGCACCGAGCACAAGAACTCCCAGTTATGATGGTTGAAAATAAACCCAAATCCAAGATTTTATTCTTACAATCTGTTTATATAGATGGGATTGAGGTGTGGTTTTTTTTATTTTTCACTGCATGTTCATGCACACAGATAAATGCTCTTTCCTCTCAAACTCCCCATCAATGGAATTCTTTGTTGAGACAAAATTTACTCTCAGCCTAAATTCATTTGGTTCCTATTAAAAACATGGAGGCGAAACGAAATGAAAGCTAAAAATACAATGCCATAAACCAAACATTTTCCATCAGCTCCCCCTGTCCTGTGAGGGAAAAGATGATTTGAACCACGATGCTTCACCTGAACACTCAATATTGGCATTCAAATATTGCACTTTAGCTGTGCTCGTGAAGCAAGGCCAAATATTCAATTTCTGGAAGCACAGAACATGATTTAAAACCTTTTTTTTTTTCTTCCTTTGTATAAAACCTAACAATTTCCAAATTAACTACCTCTATTTTTGAGAAGTTTCCAGCTGATGAGCTGATTCGTGTATTATCAGCTGATGGAGTGATAAAATCTCACACCCATAAATAAATAAATAAATGGAAGTATTTTTTTAAACACACACATATTCATATATATATATTTTTTTTTTATGTCTACATTTTTAACTGCAAGCAAGTGAGGATTACACAACCACAAAGCACCAAATTTTTAGAGGAGCCTGTCTGGAGCAAAACCAGACATCACACCTCCAGTATGACTAAAATCTGCTTTTTTTTTTTTTTTTTTTTTATTTCCCCTGCTCCCAAAGGAGTATTGTAGAACACAAATAGGATCTCAAATGTATCTATTTCACCCCTCTGGATTCTCTATTAGGAAAGGAAATATTTTAATCATCTTTGAGATCAACTTGAAATATAAAAAATCACACCCATACAGACAAAAAATATTTCCATGTCCTCCTTGTCTTACACAGCTTTGCTCATCAGCCTTGCAGGTTTCAAGGTGTTAAATTCAAATTCACCACTGCACAGCTTCCATAGCACCTCTCGGATCAACAGAAACAATATTTAACATGACCAAAAATAAAATCTAAAAACATACATATAAATATATAAATGTAAAAATATATTTACTTACTGTAAATACACATAGTAGGTAGGAAAAAAATGATATTATCTACTATCCTTATTAATTTCAAACCCCACCTTTTATATATTAAATTTACTACCTCAATCCTTCATTAAAATGCACTGTTTTCCTTGAAAAGCACAGTGCAATGACTTTTCCTCCAGGAAAAGTTTGGAGAAATGAGAGGAATAAAAAATAGATGCAAAAATTTGATGGAGAAATGAGGAAAGATCATCTCTTGGTGATCACAGAGAAAAATAGAGAGGATGAAGAACGGGTATTAGATCTCATGAGATAATGATAATTTTTTTAAAAATTAAAACCCTAAAAAACATATAATGATGATGATGATAATAATAATAATAATAATTTCAATGCTTATGACATTAATATTTAACAACAATCTCAAACTCCTGGAGTCCTCAGGAAGTGCAAGCTTGGACTGAAACAAAGGGAACAAACTGAATTTTTAAACACTAAAACCTCCTCACAACACATTCAGAACCTGGAAATACACGAAGCACTCAAATTAATCCAGTTTTTAGGAAGTTTTTAGAAAACTCCTTCAACATTAACTATTTACAGTTAATTTCAGACCATTATTTTCACCAGTGGTGCTCCAGCTCACGGGTAAAACCCTTTAAAATCCCCATTTCTCCACTCCCTCCTCTCCCCACGGCCCGAAGAACTTCATAAAGATTTTATTGTCCTACAACTGAGGCACATTTTCATTTCATGTTCTCCTGAACTGCACTCACTTGGTACTTGCCGCGCATTCCCAGGATTCTGCAAAGCCTGGAAATCCCGTTCCGTTTATTAATAATATTTTTTATATTTCCTAAACCAGGAGATTTTTGACTGCACAAAGCACAGAAGAAGGTTTAGAAAGATGGCAGGGCCGGTCACTTTTTGAAATTCCCAAGCAAGCTGGATTTTTAGGAGTCTCCAGAGGTTATTTTGGGTTTGGGGTGGTTAATTGAGCTGAAGAGAGGCAGAAAAAGCTCATCATTTCTGCAGGATCATTCCAGCGCCTTATTTTTGTCTCCACTCTTTGGTGTGTTTTTTTTAAAAACAAGTATTGCATTACATCAACACAGTGCATCATCTCAGCCCCGGAGAGGAGCGGATCCATTTTCCCAACTGAGACGCGGAATGCTTCGTCCAAAAAAGGGAAAGATTTTTAACAAAGTGCTCCAAGGTATCCTCATCCTCCTCGCCGCAGCCCCAGCGCTGCGAAGCATCTTGCATTTCATTCCTGGGCTGCACATCCAGCAACTGCTCATAAATCCCTGCCTAAAATCTGAGCCCAACATTAAATTTAGCTCTAAAAAGCGCCCTGTGTAGGCAGGAAAATTCATTTCCCCATTTATCCCATCCTGGGTCCAGGTCAGGATTCAATGAGTGATGAAAAAGAAGTCAGGATGGTGTTTTTGGTAGAGAAAATAATGAAAAATTAGACGCAATAGGTTAAAAATAACACACAAATAAATTAATAACGGTCTTCACACCGAGTTTGATTTTATCTGCGTCTCTCCTGGCTTTAGCAGAGCATTCCATCTGGGAATTTGGGAATTGGGACGCCAGGAGGATGGGGATGGGTGCTGGAGGTTTGGAGATTGGAGGGGGAGGATGCAGGACCGTAAGGTGCATCCCAGATTTTGCTGCCTTTCCTCCCTCAGCTGCAGCAGAACAGTCTGGAAACAATCTTCCCAGCAGCTGCTCTCATCAACAAACTGTTTATTGTAAGAAAGTGGCTGGGTCAAAGGCTAAACGTCATCCAGAACTGAAAGCGTAGCTGTAAAATAAAAAAAATAAAATAAAAAAAAAAAACACCAAAAAAAAAAAAAAAAGTGGAAAAAAATGCATGTGGAAAAAAAACAAACCAAACATGACATTGGGAAGGGAACCATATTCATCTGAAAGCCAAAATTCTCCTTCAGCTCTTTGTTTTTAACTTATTAAAACTCTTTAATTTGATGGAGCGGGGTTTTAGAACGCCGCGCTCCTCGCGCCGATTTGGAAACACGCTCGAGGTTTCTGCCACAACCAGAACTTGCAGCTCAGTCTGTGCCTCGTGGTGAAAAAGAGCAAAATGAAGCTGTGCTGAAATAATCTGAAATGTTTCATTAGTGCTGACTCAGCTCCTCGTCCACATCCAACAACCAAATAAAATTTCTCTCATTTATTTTAACGCGCCGACGACGCGGTTTCACAAAAAAACCCAAGTTTAGGCTCCGTATTGGTAAATTATATAAATTTTATTTTAAAGCTTAGGATACTGAAAATCACAGGGCAAAAAAATCAGCTTTGAAATGAAAAGAGCCGGTCCCACAGCGGCGCCGTAATTGGGACGCGCTCGCTGCCCCAGCCCATAAATCTGATTTTTTGGAGGGGAAAGGACCCGGAGGAACAAGGTCCAGCTTTGACACAACAGCACCACGCAGCACTTCAGCGAAAGGCTGATAAATCAGAGCTCTCACAGGTGCTGATTTCCCCCAGCAGAAAAAAAGTGTGAGGAATCGTGGCGCGGGTGGTTAATTCTTCGTGACACCTACTCTGTAACAAAATTGAGATTTTTCTGAAGGAGAATTCTGCAGTAAATTAAACCTGTGTGCAACTGGGCGAAAAATAAACCTGGGCAGAAAGGAAAGGCCATTCCACTTTTCCACTAAAATCTGAGCATTATGCACATTAAAGTTTTTTGGTTTTTTTTAATTATATAATCAAAGTCATGTTTGGAAGAATAAATTAAGATATAAATCTAAGCCTAAATGCTGTACACACATACATTAAATTACTCTCAAAAGTATTCTGTATGGACTAGGGGAAAAAAAAATACAGAAGAATTTTGTTCTTAGCTAATAGGGCAATAAATTAGATGCAATATATTCAGCAGCTTGAACAGCTATCACATAATACTATTTTTATTTGGGACCAAAACTTTTTTTTTTTTTAACCTAAAACAACAACAAAATTGTTTGTTGGAAATCTTATAAATTATAATTTTAAATATAATTTTAAATGTAATTATAATTTTTAAAGTAAATCTGCTTTTTATTTAGCAGAGAATCAAAGAATCTTCACGCTGTAAAAATCCATTGTATGCACACACAGCAATGCAAAACTTGGATGGCAAACACAGAACCCTGAAAGAAGCCTCACTAATGTCCACTGCACCAGAAATTCATAATTTTTTCTCACAAAACATGGTTGAAAATGCAGCATTAAACCCAGTATTCACACAGCTCAGCTGTGAGAATGGGTGACAAAAATTCCATTTACAGCTGCGAGCTTCTGAACCTCCTGTAATTATTTTCTCCTTTTTCAGCCTTTTCACATCCAACACTTTCTTCTCCTGGGACTGAACCTCATTCAGAGCAAAAGGAATAAAATTTTTTCCTCTGAGGAAACCCAGGAAGATGGAGACCCAATCCTTGGATTTATAATCCAAGAATGAGCTCCAGAGCCCCCAGGGAGCTGAAAGGATTTCAGGGAGAAATGGAGAAAGAAATCCCTCAAATTCAATTTCTGAATTTATCTAAGAAATGTTTGAAGAACTACTTCAGAAAACATTTCAGAATATGCTTCTTGATTTGTAAAAAAACCCAAATAAATGGAGAATTAAAATAACAGCAAAAGCCAAGCCTTAGCAGGATCAGTATTGAGATTTTAATGCAGAATATTTTCTTCAGTTTGAGAGTATTAATTGCAATAAATTTATGATTTTGCACGTGGTGAGAATTTAAATTTGGAGTTTAGATCATTCAGAAACTGAGTCTTTTGGAGTGGGTTCACAGATTGCTGAATCTCAAAACATTTGCTGGACAAACAACCCACATGTACATTTTGAGTCAGCTTCTTTCTCTTGAATACGGATTTACTCACAGAATTCCATTTTAACAACTCCAGACAGAAAAACAAAATTTAAATAAAGCTGAGAGGAAGAAAGAGATTATGGATATGTGTGGATATCCACACGGATTATTGAATCATCCACTTATGGGTCATTCTTTTTTGTGATTGTTTTTTGGTGTTACTCCTGCAACAAAGAAATTAATAATAATAATAATTAATTAATAATTTATTTTGTAATTTGCCATTCAAATTTTTCCCTCTGAGCAAAGCCAGGAAGATGGAGACTCACCTTGGATTTATAATCCAAGAATGAGCTCTGTTGGGAGCTGAAAGGATTTCAGGGAGAAATGGGGAAAGAAATGCCTCAAATTCAATTTCTCTTTTAAAGTTGGACATGAAACTAATTTAACACTTCGAAAATAAGTTCAAATTTTATAGAACACACACCCAGGGTTTGCCTCAAGTCCAACACTCCAGGTTTGGATTTCCACGCCCCAAGTGAAAGCTCAGCGCTGAAATTCGGGATTTTGGGGAAAAGAGAAGCTCAAGAAACCAGGTAAGGACAAATCCAAGTCTTGGGAATTGTTCTGCAGCCCCAAACAGGCAGGAGGAGAATTTCTGACAACAGCAGATTTGGGATTTGGGATTCTCCTGGTTTTTTATTTCCTCAGGATAACCACCTGTCCTTGCGGATTTCTGTGCTCCACCGCTGTGAACAGGAATTAATCCACAGCCCAAAGAGAACTCAAATCACCTAAAACCAAACCACAGAGCCTGCAAGCATCCCTCACTTCTGGATTTTAGGATTCATCTGAATTGCACACCTGAAAAAATGATTTTTCACACTAAAATTCCGTATTAATCCAAGCAAGGATTCGGTTCATTCACTCCATTCGATTTCAGAAATGTTTTTGTTTCAGTCCCTGCTTTTGTAAGAATGTCCAAACCTTGGCTATTTTTCATTTTAGTGGCACAAAACGATCCAAAATTTTTAATTCCATCACAAATCCGCTCCAAAATTAAACTTTGAACTGATTAAATACCAACCAGCTTTGTTAAAAATCATTATAGTCATTAAGAAAGATCAACATAATGAAAATAAATTGTATTATAACAAAGAGTCCCAAATTGAAGGGGCAACTTCTAAAAATTAATTGTTCTGAAGGAAAATTATTTCAATCAATACTAAAATGCAAAAAAAGGAGTTTAAAATGCACTTCCAGAATAGCTGCGCACAAAGTAATAAACAAAATCTGTATCAAAATGTGATATTTAGTCATTAATTTATCCTTGGTTAAATAAATTTGGATCAGGGGAAACAGGAGACAAAACAATTATTATTTAATTTTGAGTTTACAGTTCGATCTGTGCTTTCAGTTTGCCAAACCAGTGGGGAAAAAAAAAATCAGTGAAAATTAAATCATCAAATGCTTCAAGAGGAAGAAATGTCCTTGAGCAGATGGAGAATTTTATTTTTTTTATAATAAAGTTTAAAAATGTCCAATATGCTAATCCTGGGCTGCTAATTAAACAGAGTGGATTGTGCAGGGTAGGAAAAAATTTGGAAATATTTAGAGAAAATTCCACTTCCAAAAGTGCAGCAGAGATATCAAAAGCAAACTCTTATCTCTTCTGGACATTCAGAAATACCTTGGACTGAAACACCAAATCCAACCATTTCCCTCCCACATTTTTTAATTATTTAATGTTAATTTTAATATCAGTAAGTGTCATTATCAAAAGCTGTTAATATCAGGATGTGTTATCAATATGGCTAAAATATGTATGAGGAAAAAGTTCCCAGCTACATTGACGGAAAATAATGACAGAAATATTCTGAAGGCAGAAATTTTAAATGTTTCCAGGTATTTCTAACAAAAACTTGGACATTCAAATACTGATTTTAATTTGCAGGTCACACTGCAAATTTTGGGGGAAATTCCCCTCTCTCCAAGGAAGCAAAAAAAAAAATAAAAAAAAAATTTACCATTTGTTTTCAGCTACTGTATTTTGTTTTCCATCAGCAAATAATTGCACTGAGATAACAACACCTAAAACAAAGTTAAAAAAATGGAAAATAACAATTTCAGAGTTCTCTCTGCAGCTGCTGCTCCTGACATTCCCTGCTCCCAACACCAACAATTCCATCTTCCAAGGAAGAAATGTCTTCCAGACCAGAAAAACTCACTGGTAATTGCTCGCTTCATGTCATAAATCCTAAAGTCAAAACATGCCAGATGCAATTTTTTATTTAGATCTTGATACCGTCGTGCATCAAAACACAATTCTTGTTCCTTATCTTGCAGCAGAATTTCAGAAATACCTCCTGGAATTAATTTGCATCCATCCTGGCTCCGTGGAAATGCTCCCACAAAGCAGTTTGCAAAACTCCTGAGGATCTTGAGATGTTTTTCGGTTGCTAAAAGTTGAATTTATTCCATGAGCAGGCACAGCTCTTGAATTGAGACATTTTCTCCAACTGAATGCTGCTCTTCAACCATTTCAATAATGAGACCAATGTGATTTTTTTCTACTTATATTATGATCTGTTCATCAGTTCAATGATAAATCACAAAAGAAATTGTGATTAATTTATTTCTTGCAAGAGTGACACCAAAAAACAATCACAAAAACAAATGAGCCATGAGTGAATGGTTCAGTAATCTACATGAATATCCACACATATCCATAATCTCTTTTTCTCAGCTTTATTTTAATTTTTGTTTTTCTGTCTGAAGATGTTAAAATGGAATTCTATAAGTAAATCTATATTAATCTATATTCATATACTAAAGATTTACATGCGGGTTGTTTGTCCAGCAAATGTTTTGAGATTCAGCAATCTGTGAACCCACTCCAAAAGACTCAGTTTCTGAATGATCTAAACTCCAAATTTAAGTTCTCACCACGTGCAAAAATCACAAATTTATTACAATTAATACTCTCAAACTGAAGAAAATATTCTGCATTAAAATCTCAATACTGA
>VRYO01001681.1:30099129-30121415 GCA_009812075.1 Sialia sialis | reverse complement strand
CTCCTGCCAAGGCCTTTCTGGAGACAAAACACTCAAAATTCATCTGACTCAAAATGGTGCCACTTCACTTTGTGAACATTTTCTGTGTTGAATCCATAAGCAGGGCAGCAAATGTTTTAGGAGGCATCTTCATCAGTCACGGAGCCAGGTGGAAACAACCTCTCTCCCCATCCCTAAAGTTCTGTTCCTTTGGGATTAGGTTTTAAAATACAGACAGACACCTTAGGATGGCTCTCTTAACAGCCAGGCCTGAGTAGTTCTTGGTAAAGATTCAATTTATAATACTTCATCAGGCAAGTGGAGGCAAGGACTGGGCAGATATTGGTGATAAATCTTGTTGGAATTGGACATTCTGACTTGGCAGATCTGTATTCCTCTTTTTCTAGTCAGGCTGGTGCTTCCTGTTCATTTCATCTTGTGATACGTGGTTTTTAATGTTTCTATCAAACACTCTTGCAGGCAGTGGTGCCCAGATGTGTTTGCTTGATCCCTAACTGGGATTCCCAGTCTGGTGGATTCCCAGCTTTCCAGAGCAGCATGCTCAGCTGGAAACAACCTCCCCCCCATCCCTAAAATTCTGTTCCTTTGGGATTAGGTTTTAAAATACAGACAGACACCTCTCTCAACAGCCAGGCCTGAGTAGTTCTTGATTACAGAGTTTTTTCCTGTTGCACCCAGGACAGCAAGCAGAGTTTCCATGCCTCACTGTGCAGTCAGCTCTCCACAGCCAGCGTGGCTATTTCCACCAGGCAGCTTCAGGACACATTTGTCACCCTCTGATGTCACTGGCTGCAGCTCAGACGTCATCCGAGCGGGTCTGCCTAAAACCCTGCTGGATTTAGGAACACAATTAAGCTTGGGAAATGTAAAACTGGGGATGTTTCACTCTGAGATTTCTGTTGTGACGCCGCAGTCTCAAAAACCACGTTTGTTGATAAGTTGTTAAGGGCAGAGATTAGATTAGAGAGCAAGAAGCATCATTTTTTTTTTTTTTTTTTAAAGCAGTGACACATCAGGTTTAATGTCCTGACCTTCCAGTTGTGCTGGGAGGAGCAGGGAATAGCCAGCCCTGCATGGATCCAGGGAAAAGCCTGGTTCCTGAGGCTCAGCACTCAGGGACACTCACACCTCACCCTGGTGACCTCTGGCTGAACGAAATCCCAAAATATCTTTGGGGACCTAGAACTGAGTGTATTGCACACAGAGCCAGCTCTTGAACATCGTTGCTGGAAAGAAGTTTTGTTCCAGACTGAGAAAAGAGATTTGTTCTTGATTCCTTCCTTCCCCATGGGATTCTGTTGGTGCTGGCATTTTCCTAACAACTTGGTTATTGCAAATCCCTTAAAAAACTGGCAGAGTCTGAAGTTCTTTTAATTCTGCATCTTCTAACTGGTTTCTTTTGGTGCATCCTCCTAACTTCTCCTTCATCTCACTGAATCCACTTTGTGAACACAGAATCCAACCTCGAGTTTGCTAAACCATCCAACTCTTTGCTTTTTCTTTCCTAAAATCACAGAGAATTTTAGTGTTCGAGCTCAGTATTTTGGGGTGAACTTGCCACTTGTTTGTGCTCCCTCAGAAGTGATGGAGAGGGATCAGCAGATGTGCTGTGCTAGGAACTGAGCAGCAGGATGATGTTTGTAAAAGTGGATGAAGTTGGTTTCATTTTTACCTGTTTTTTAGGCAGTTTCTTTAAATAGAGAAAATATTTAACACTGTGATTGAAGTCCACAGTTCCTCTGCCTTGCCACTCCAGAAAATCAAACTCTGGCAATACAAGGAGATCCAGACATGGTTTTTTAGGACATCTTCATGCTTTTTTAGGACATTTTATGACATCTTCATGCTCCTCCCAGGTCCTGAAGGTGCCTGAAAGGAGTGAACTGGCTCTCCAAGATTTTACATATTGGTAAAAGTATCTGTGATTTCATCTGCCATAATAATCTGAGTCCTGACTTGCTGTTAATGCCTCCTTCTCCACGAGTTGGGTTGGATATAAAACTGGTTTTTATCTTCATGTAGGTATGGAATAATGGCTTACATATATTTTATAAACTTACAAAACAAATTAAAACCCTCCCAACAAATGTATTTATCGAGTTTTGTACCTTCCAATAATCCAGAGGCTTTGTGTTAGTCTGGAATAAAAGTGGGAATTAGGCCCTTTGAAATATTTCACTCACAAAAGTGAAAATATTTCACTTCACTTACTTTGAAATGCTTCACTTCCAAAATATCTGAAAGGCAGCAGATGTCCTTGGTAATTCCATTTACAGCTTCACTTCAGGTGAGGTCCAGATGTTCGTGGTGGGCTCTGTGTTAGGTCCCTGTGTTAAAAAAGCAACAATCTGTTAATTGATTTATTCTTGTGTCTTAAGTTAGACTTTTCTAAAGCTTCCAGCTGTAAAATAATTTGACAGTAATCATTTCACAATGCTGAGTAATTCCTGGAGACTTCCCTGAGTCCAGAGATGGATCCGTGGTGTGGAGTTTAAGGGGATTTCTCTGCTCAGGCTCAAAAGTGGGGTGTAAATAAGGCAGTGTTTCTTTTCAGGCTTAAATGTTCACATCTCACAAAATTCAATCTTTCAAAATTGGCTTGTTGAGGTCCTGGAATCCCAGAATGGTTTGGGTTGGAAAGAGCTTAAAGATCATAAAGAACATTTCATTCCAGCACTTCCACCGTCCCAGCCCCAATGTCCAACCTGGCCTGGGCACTGCCAGGATCCAGGGCAGCCACGGCTGAGATGCTGAAGGAAAACGTGGATCCCAGCATGGAGATAATTGTAATAAATGAATAACTGAAAAAACTGTGTGCTGTAATTTAGAGCAGCCTGTGATGATCCTGTGTTTTGTCCTTGCATCATTCCTCACCTTTAATGCCCCCTGAATGGCAGGGGTTTGATGAAGGAACGAACTCTTTGAAACCTTGCAGAGAAAAAGGGTCACAGCCCAGAACCTGGAGGTGAGCAGAGCAGTTATTGGATGATTTTGCTGTTTCCCTTTCCTCACACGCCAGGATTTTCCAGAATTCCGTTCCCAGCTGAGCCTCTCCTGCTTTGCCATTTGCTGTGATGGAAGGAGGCTGCCTCAAGGAAGTTCATCTGTGAACTGTACCAGCCCAGAGCTGCAGGAGCAGATGTGGTCAGAGGAGATTCCAGAGCACCAATTCCCACACAAAAATTCCCTGCTGGTGCAGGGAGCAGTCCCAGCCTCTGGAGCTGATCCCATCTCTGTTCATTCCTTAAATCCTTTTTCTCTTTGGACTTAGGATGTCTCAGGAGAAAATCGCTTTTTTTTCTCCCCCTCTTGTCAAAGCAAAAAACCCCAGGGTTGTTCTGTCTTTTGTTATATATGCATAATCTATAAATATATATATAGAAATATAACTTCTTTTTTCCTGACCTGCAGCTGCAGGAATATTCCTTTGCTTCCTTCTCCTTTACAAAGCCTGGGAGAATTTTGTGTTGCTTCCCTTGAAGAGTTCAGCTTTTCCATCTTCTGAGAAATTTTATCTGTGGAGTTGTTCCTGTCCTCTGGCTTGGGCTGACTTCATGGACTTCAGGAGACTTCATGAGCTTCTCTTGTGAAAAGAGATTTTCCTCAGAAAAACAAGAGGCTGTTTCACACCCAAATCAAGGGGTCAGTTTTCAAGTTAGGATTCTGCACCTTCAGCTTAAATTCTGTGTTCAGCTTTGTTTTCCAGCAAAGATTCTGGTAGCAAAAGGCCCCAGGCAACGAGTGTTTGGATCCTGAGAAAGGCAAAAAGGAGTTTGTTGTGTTTTTTATGTTTGTTTGGTGTTTTCTTTTATGTCTGGAGGCATGTGGAGCTCCAGGGGAAGGCAAGAAGCACAACTTCATTTTTTCTTGGGAGAAATCCAGGCTCTATAGGCTGCCATCCAAATGCAAAAATTCTGACACTTCTCTGCTCAGAAAAAGTGCCACCAGAACGGAGCCAGCTGAATACTCCACTGCTTCAATAGAAGGCAGTTTCCTTAAATAGAATTTGGGAGCTAACTTTGTCTGGAGCAGGGATTTGGGTTCCAAACACTTCCAGATCCACAGTGACGTCTTTTCACTTGAAGAACTCTGGCTGCAGGTATCTGAGTAAACACTCAGTGGATATTGAGACACCTGAGGAATCATTTGTGTCTTTAATTCCATGAAGGAAAAACCTGCTTCACCTCTTTTGCTGGGGTTGGAGAGAGGAGAAGGGAATTCTTGCTTTCACAGAATCCTCAAATGATTTGGGTTGGAAGGGATCTTAAAACTCATCCCACACTGCTCAGTATTTCCAGATTGGTTTCAGTATTTTATGGTTTGACTGTGTGGATCCCAGTTTATTGGCAGTATCATTTTATCATCAAAAATCTACATTATCCTTGATAACAGACGAGCAGTAGCCTGGTCTTCCCAAGAAACTTCCCTAAGCCATGAGGAAGAGGGTTCATCTCCTGGAGAAGCTTTTTGATCAGTTTAGAGAAAAGTGAATGGGTGTCTACTTACACAAAGCCATTTGGGCTCCTTTCAACGCCAGCTCCTAAGGAATGGTTGGGATTTCATCAAAGACCAGCTAATTACACATTATGGCATTAATGGCACCTCTGACAGGCCTGGCTTTCCTCATTCTGAGATAGGAGCTGATCAGTTCTGCACAACGAGAAATGCCTCAGGAAGTTTTTGCAATGAGCTGGGCTCAGCTTTGGGGAGTCAGGGTCTCTTTTCTCCAGCCCTTTCTGGGATCCTCAGCACTGCTACAAGGGAAGCACAGGAAATTCCAGGTGTGACTCTGTGCTTCTGGCCCTTAGGAACGAAACACAAAAATTCCCATTTTGTGTCTGAGCTTCCCATGGGACAGGACAGGAGGAAAAGGCCAGGGGAGCTCGGGTTGGACACCAGGAGAAATTCCTTCACTGAAAGGGTTGTTAAACATTGGTGTCCGGGATCCCCCAGTGCCACCCCAGTGCCACCAACCCTGTCCCCAAAGCCACATGCAGCCTGTCCTGAGCACTCCCCCAGACAGTGACTGCAAACCTCCCTGGGCAGCTCAGCCCAATCCTCACCACTCTTGCATGGAAAGATTTTCCTGATATCCAGTCAGAACCTCCCTGGCAAAGTCATTTCACCCTCTGAAGGGTCTGCCATGCTTTCCTCTCACAATTTCCCACCTCTGTCCACTCCCTTTTGTTTTCAGAAATGTTGGGAAGCCTCCCCTTACCCTTTTGTGGGACACAAAAAGAAGGGAAGTCCTCCCTGGCACCTTCTGCTCTCCAAGACGAGGCTCTCTGGAGCTGCTGAGAAAATCCCAGCAATCCCCCAAATTCCCAGAGAAGTCTTGAGGAGCTGTGTGAGCTGGAGCGACATTTGGAAGCAGTTTCTGTGCTGCCTTGGCCGGCGGGGCCAGACAACACCACCGTGCTGCTCTCAGCCCAGATGCTTTGGCACAGCCTCGAGTGTCGCCGCTGCTTGGCAGAACAAGCAGTGCTGCAAAACAGGAGCAGGTGCCTGGGGCTTCTCCTGCTCCTTCTGCACCAAGGACCTGCTCTTTGCAGCGGGGTTTGAAGAAACAAGTTTGCTCTTTCTTTCTGGTGAGGGTTTTAAACTCTTGAAGGACTTGGTAAGAAGTTGGGGTGCAGGGATGAGAATGATGAGTTACGTGGTTCTTGTTGTCTTTTATAAACATCCCAGAGGTGGCAGATCCTGGGCTTGTTTTATATTTTCTCCTCTAAATTCATGGAATCATGGAACAGTTTGGGTTGGGAGAGACCTTAAATCTCATCCAGTTTCACTCCTACCATGGCCAGGGAGAACTTCACTGTCCCCAGCCTGTTCCAAGCCCCAGCCAGCCTGGCCTTGGGCACTGCCAGGGATCCTCAAATCCCATTTCCTTGGGGCCTGTTTGATGTCCTGCCGGGGGTGACATCTCTTTGGGGTGACATCTCTTTGGGGTGACATCTCTTTGGAGTTTTTGTCTCTTCACACCCCTTCTCAATCATCATCTTCCCATCTCTTCCCTCCTGGCTCAGCCCTCACTCCGGTGAGTTTTCTCTCATGGCAGGAGAGCATTTCCAGCTCTTTCCCTTTTCTTTCAGCACCAGGGAAGAGTCAGGCTGTTTAAAAACTCATCCTCACGTGTGTGTGCAGGATCCTGACTGTGCCATGCACGGAGCTGGGTGTTCTGTTCCCTGAAAACATTTTTCAAACCTCAGTGCTGAAGCTTTGAAGCTCATTGGTACCTAAACTTTTAAATCAAGAGTTGGTGTGTTATTATTCCATTTTTCTTGGCTTGCAGTGGCTTCACCCTTGGTGCCAGGACTCTGTAGGAGGTTGTGGTTCCTTTGCATTGCAGGACATTGGTGTCTGTAAATGTGATGTGCACAGTGTCCTCAGAGCTGGGAACACTCCCTGAGCAGAGCAGGGAATGGTTTGGATTGAATTAAAAGCCTTTAGGAGTTAGAACTTTATTATATTTCAGGGCTGGGGGAGATCTTTTCCCAGACACAGTTGTCGGCTGAACCCTGAAGAATTCCTTCTGTGATTGGTGTTTTAGATCCTGTAAATAATTTTCCATCATCATCCAAGTCTCTTTGCTCAGGTGGAATGCTTCCAGTGCACCTCCCTGGAGGTGAGGAAACCCAAACTCAACACAAAATAGCAAATTATCCAGTCATCTTTTCCTTGCTGTACTTTAGAGCTCCTCCAGGAAATGCTGGAATGATTCCTTCCCTCCCTGCAAAGTCACCTGCTTATTTTTTTGGTGTCCAGGGTACATCACTTCCCAGATGGATGCTGCAGGTGAGAGGCAGCTCTCAGGAGCCTGTTGTGGGAATTGACATTCCAGAAAAACCAGACACTGATGGCAGGAGATGCTCCAGTGATCCAGCTGGGTCTTTGGTTTCTGCATCTTCCATCTTCCCCTGCAGGGACACGTGGCACTTCTGGGAAAGGAGGAGCCCAGGCATGGCAATGGGAATTCTTGGAAGCTGGGAATCAGATTTATGGATGCAGATCAGCTGAAGGAAAGCAGGGTTTGATGGGATCTTGGGAATTAGGAATTGTTCCCTGGGAGGGGCTGGGATGGAATTGCCAGAACACCTGGATCCCTGGAATGTTCAGTTCCAGGTGGGACATTGGGGACAGTTGGAGATGTCCCTGGATCCCTGGAATGTTCAGTTCCAGGTGGGACACTGGGGACAGTTTGAGATGTCCCTGGATCCCTGGAATGTTCAGTTCCAGGTGGGACATTGGGGACAGTTTGAGATGTCCCTGGATCCCTGGAATGTTCAGCTCCAGGTTTGGACACTGGGACAGTGCCAGGTGTCCCTGCCATGATGGGGTGGCACTGGATCATTTTTGAGTTCCCTTCCAATCCAAACCATTCCAGGATTCTATAAGATGCAGACAACATTTGTTTTTTAAAACTTGCACACAAAATTTATTTTTCAAAAATTTGCACAACTCTGACACTTGGGTAGTGTTGCTTTCATTGTTATTATTAATGTGAACAAACCCCCAATTTTCATTGTTAACTTTAATACCAACTCCTCAATTTGCTACAAACACTAAAGCCTTAGAAGGAAAAATGCAAGTTACACTTCAAAAATAATTTTCTTAAATCACAGCATTGTCCTAAAGGAGTAATGATATTTTTTGTTTGTTTTGTGGGTGGGTTTTGTTGTGTTTTAAATTCTTAGGGGTTGAAATTTGTTTTGCTTGAGAGGAATCAGTGCAGTTTTCAGTGAGCCCCATTTTGGGGTAAAGTTTGTTTGGATCAGTGAAGTTTGGCATCCCCAGTTTTTGGTTTCCAGCTGCAGGTACAGATTCAACCACACTTCACTTTTTTTTCCTCCTTAAAAGCTGCTACTTCAAGGTGAGACAAATCCAAAGAAGTAATTGCTTGAACTTAAAAAGTGTGTGTACTAAATACAGGAATTATTACAAAGGCAGGAAATTGGGCTTTTCAAATGAGAGCTTTGGAATGGTGAGGTTTGACTGGACTTGTTCCTGATTTTTTTATTTTATTTGCTGTGATGAGCACTAAGCTGGATATGGAAATATTGAAATTTTTTTACTGGGGAATGATTTCTTGTTCAGTGACTTGAGAACTCTGAGTGGAGTTTGTCAGGACTGGCAGTAAAATGCAGAAAATCAGTTATCAAATGATTGAGAACACGGCAGAAAAATGGTTTTAGGTACAGATCACAACCTGGGAGGATTTTCTGGAACAGTTCTGCTGCTTCCAGGAAACTTTGGAGTGAGAAAAAAACCTGGAGTGTTGTTATTTTATGAACTGTGGTATGGATTAATGAGGACAGCATGCCTGAGAGTTTTAAAGTATTTTGTTTTTTAGGAACTCTGTGAGAATCTGTGTTATTTATACAAAATATTCTGTTTTTTTGGGAACCCCATCAGAATCTGTGTTATTTATACAAAATAATCTGGGTTTAGGAACTCTATGAGAATTTGTGTTACTTATACAAAATATTCTGGTTTTTAGGAAATCTATCAGAATTTCTCTTACCTATACACAGTATTCTGGTTTTTAGAAACCCCATCAGAATTTGTGTTATAAATACAAAGTATTCTGGTTTTTGGGAACTCTCTCAAAATTTGTGTTATGTATACAAAGTATTCTGAGTTTTAGGAACTCTATCAGAATCTGTGTTACTTATACAAAATATTCTGATTTTAGGAACTCTGTGAGAATCTGTATTAATACAAAGTACTCTGGTTTTTAGGAACTCTATCAGAATTTCTCTTATTTATACACAGTATTCTGGTTTTTAGAAACCCCATCAGAATTTGTGTTATCAATACAAAGTATTCTGGTTCTTAGGAACTCTCTGAAAATTTGTGTTATCAATACAAAGTATTCTGGCTTTTAGGAACTCTCTGAAAATTTGTGTTGTTAATACAAAGTATTCTGAGTTTTAGGAGCTCTGTCAGAGTTTGTGTTGTTAACACAGAGTATCAAAGCAGTTCAGTGTCTTCAGATGCAGAAGAACTGCTCTGTAGCCAAAATTTAAGTTCTGTAAATTTCCCTTGGAGTGACATGAACAACTTCAGAATCATCCATGAAATCAGCCAGTGAGGGAATTCCCTGGAATCCTCACACCAGCAGCTTCCCCATAATCGAGGTGGAATTTATAATGGTGAATATTTTGTTTTGTAATTCAGTTTTTCACTTAAAAATCCTCTCTGTGTGTGTGTGTTGGTCTTTAAAAGTGTGTGGTAGGTCAACAGCAATCTCAAATCCAATCCTAAAAATCCCAAATTATTCAGCCAGTTTGGGATTAGTAAAGGAAAAAAAGACTTTTAGTATCAACAGGGCTGTGCAAATCCTGCCAGGGGAGGGAGGGGCCAGCCCAAATTCTGAAAATACACACTTGCCCACGTGCCAAGTTATTTTATTTTTACAGTTGGTTTTATTTTAAAATCGTCACCGCTGTGTGAGATGAAATCCACCTTTATTTATGGTGGACACCAGGGCTGGATGGATGTCACTAATTCATGGGATTATTTACCCAAGTTAAAAAGATTCTGCGTCAATTCCAAACTACAAAAGTACTCGGAGATCCTCCCCCTCTCTCCTGAAAGCTGTTCTCTTTGGTCAGGTATTGAATAATTTATATCATGTGAGACTCTTGCACATGATGTATTCATGCCTTGTTTAGCTCTTACATTCATGGTTTGGCATGCTGGCTGTACATTGATATGGGAGATGCTTCCCATTTTTTCTCTACCAACTGTTTAAATATATCTTGTGCCTCACTAACTACAAATGGGAAATAGAATAATTCAAGTAATTTCCCCTCGATGGGTTTCGTGCGTAGGAAAGGATTTCTTTTTTAATTTTTTAAATTTTTTTTTTAATATATATCTGTCGGTACAAAAGGAGAGCTTTAAAAAAGATGACAATATTTATACTAAATGGAAATGCCAGAGCCGTCAGGCCAGGTATTGATTTGGGATAAAACACTGGATGTTTTTTCACCTTCCCGTGCGGTTTGAGCAGGTAATTTATTCCATCTCTAATTAGTTTTACGCTGCACACTGCAAATTGTGAGCGATGTTCTTTGGAGGTGGGGGAAGGAGGAGCTGCAGCAGCAGCAGCAAGTCCGGCTGAAGTGCTGATAAAAGTGTTTCCCTGGAAGGACAGCGGAGCAGCCCAGCTCAGGGATTAACTCCACAAAGTCCCGGCTCAGAAATCTCCTAAGCCCTGCTCAGGTAACGCTGCCGCTGCTGCTGCTGCAGGAAATGCAATAAATGCAATAAATGCAATAAATGCAATAAATGCATTCAAAACCTGCCACGGGATAGAGAGCATGGTGTGCAGTGCACACACAATCACAGCTGCTGTGTTTGGGGTATTCAGAGAGATTTCGGGATTTTAATGATGTAGCTGAGGTGTTTTAAGACTTAGAGGAAGAGAATTCAGGAGTTTCACTCAGGTGGCTGCTGTTGTTTTAGGATATTCAGAGATTTCAGGAGTTTCATGAGGTAGCTGAGATGTTTTAGGATATATAAGAAGAGATTTCAGGAGTTTCACTCAGGTAGCTGAGATGTTTTAGGACACACAGGGAGAGATTTTAGGAGTTTCACTGAGGTAACTGAGGCGTTTTAGGGCATTCAGAGATTTCAGGAGTTTCACTCAGGTAGGCTCCTGGTGTTTTAGGACATTCAGAGAGATTTCAGTACTTTCGTGGGGTAGCTGAGGTGTTTTAGGACATTCAGAGAATTCAGGAGTTTCATGAGGTAGCTGAGATGTTCTAGGGCACTCAGATTTCAGGAGTTTCACTGAGGTGGCTGCTGTTGTTTTAGAACATTCAGAGAGAGATTTCAGGAGTTTTACTTAGGTAACTGAGATTTTTTAGGGCATTCAGAGAGAGAACTCAGGAGTTTCACTCAGGTGACTGAGGTGTTTTAGGGAATTCAGAGATTTCAGGAGCTTCACTCAGGTAACTGAGATGTTTTTAGGGCATTCAGAGATTTCAGGAGTTTCATGAGGTAGCTGAGATGTGTTAGAATATATAGGAAGAGATTTCAGGAGTTTGACTCAGGTAGCTGAGATGTTTTAGAGCATTCAGAGAGAGATTTCGGGAGTTTCACTGAGGTGGCTGAGATGTTTTAGGACATTCAGAGAGAGATTTTAGGAGTTTCACTGAGGTAGCTGAGGCGTTTTAGGGCATTCAGAGATTTCAGGAGTTTCAGTGAGGTAGCGGAGATGTTTTAGGGCAATGGAAGGAGAGAATTCAGGAGTTTCACTCAGGTAGCTGAGATGTTCTAGGGCACCCAGAGAGATTTCAGGAGTTGCTCTGACGTGGCTGCTGTTGTTTTAGGATATTCAGAGAGAGATTTCAGGACTTTCATGAGGTAGCTGAGGTGTTTTAGGATAAATAGGAAGAGAATTCAGGAGTTTCACTCAGGTAACTGAGGCGTTTTAGGGCATTCAGAGAGATTTTAGGAGTTTCACTCAGGTAGCTGAGGTGTTTTAGGACATACAAAGAGATATCAGGAGTTTCACTGAGGTAGCTGAGGTGTTTTAGGATAAATAGGAAGAGAATTCAGGAGTTTGACTCAGGTAGCTGAGGTGTTTTAGGACATTCAGAGAGATTTCAGGAGTTTGACTCAGGTAGCTGAGATGTTTCAGGGCATTCAGAGATTTCAGGAGTTTCATGAGGTAGCTGCTGGCGTTTCAGGACAGCGGAAGGAGACACTTCAGTAGCATCACCGCTTCTAAAATGTCCAAAATTAAGTTGTTGAATAAATGAGCCAGGCAAACTTTAAAGCTGACATTTCGGGCGCTTGGTAAAATCCCCTTGCCCGCTGCAGCTCTGACAAGTTGCGGCGTCCCCGGGAGCCCAGGCAGAGCGGGATCGCGTGTGGCCGTGCCCCGCAGCGCTGCCGCCGCTGTCCCCGCTCCGTGCCCCGTCCCCTGCCCGCTGTCCCCTTGTCCCCTGTCCGGTGGCACCTTGGCGGAGCCCCGGAGAACAGGAAGCACCCCCCACCCCCTCGGCAGGTGAGTGACTCGCAGCGGCGCTGGCACATCGCTGCCGGGCTCGGCAAAGTGCAGTAAAACATGCCCGGCATCGCTGCGGCCGCCACGGCGTAGAGACAGGGGACAGTGCTGCTGCTGCTGCCGCTGCCGCAGGGACAGCCGGGGGCTTCCAGAGTAAGTGTGTCTGTCTGTCACTCTTTGCTTTTCCACAGCCCTGGCAAGGGGGATCTCCCCGGCAGCCCTGCGAGCGGGGCCGGTCAGGGATGGATTCACCCTCACAGCACAGAGACACCACTATGCCGGGCAGATTAGAATTCTTCTTCTTCTTCTTCTTTTTTTTTTTTTTTTTTTTTTTTCCTTTAAAAGCTTATTTCATGCTTCAGCTTCGCTCATGTTCAGGCGTTAGCGGAGCTGAAATTTCATTTGCTTAAAATCTGTCGGGGAGGGGGCTTGATAATAATAATAATAATAATAATAATAATAATAATAATAATAAAGGGTGATGTTGTGTCTTTAGGGTTAAAACCCAAACCAATGAAACATAAATTCAGATTCTTGGGAAAAAAGGGGAAGGGAAAAAGGGAAGGACAGGAGTAGCCTGACACAGTAATTTTAGGAGGTGACCTGCCTAAGGAAGGCAGTGACAGGGAACTTTAGAGCTTTTTAAAGCCCCGGGAAGAATTCCAGCCGGGCTCGCTCCCACCCGGCAGCCTCGGGGGGAAATCTTTCGCATCCCAACCCTGGAGAAGGCGTCCCGGAGCCGGGCAAGGCGAAATCCTAACGCGGGCGCGCTTATCCGTAAATCCCGTGTATCATGGCTGCGCCGCCCTGCCCTTGCTGTGGGGGTGAAATGTAGAACATGAGCCTGATCCTCGGGAGATGGAGCTAATTTCGCCCTACACCGCAAAGTGTTAACAGCGCCCGGCGAATGTGACAAAGCTCAATCGCGCTCCTTGTTTATGGAGCCCGCGCCCATTGGCCGCCGCGCGCCAGCTCTGCCCTGGCAACTGCGCGCCCGCATTTGCATAGCGCGCCGCCATTGGTCGGCGCCGCGGCGCTGCGGGCCAATGGCGCGGCGCGGCCCGGGGTGGGCTATGCTAATGAGGCGCTGTTGCTGGGGCGCGCTGCGGCAGCCGGGGATGCGCTGAGGGGAGCGCCGGGATCGGCTTCCCCCTCACGCGCGGGGCCTGCGCGGTGCGCGCCGCCCTCACGGCGGGCAGCCGAGCCCCGAGCCCCGAGCCCCGGGCCCGGCTCGCTGTGGGGCACCCGCCTCTCCGCTGGCTGCTCTGTTTCCCCCCATTTTTCCCCATTTTTTTTTTCTCTATATTTTTTTTTTTAAATAAAATGCCTTAAAGTAGGCAGCTTCCCTCAGAAAGCACGGCTGTGGAACGCTGACACACTCACCTCGCCCCTTCTCGCTGTCCGAGATCAGGATCTGAATCTGATTATTCTTTAAAATAATCTATTTCTGGAACACACTCACCTTTCAAAAATGCTGTATTCACATTCCCCCCCAATGTAAAACCCCCACACCAAAACCCAAGCCCCTCCTCAGCTGTAAGTTGAGTCCTGGTTTTTTCCTGGCCTAAATATCATTCCTGCCTAAGAATATTGGGGAGTCTGAGCTTAAAATACATTCTGCTGTTTAAATCTGCATCTGTAGCTGACCTTTTTTATTTGCTTTCCCAGCTTTTTCCCGTGTTCTGTCATGGATCACTTTGCCTTCCTCAGTCCTGTTCCCATTCCCTCTCTCTGTCTTCCTTAGTGTCCAATTCCTGTCATTTATTTCCATAGCTGCTCACATTCTCTCCTTCCAACTCTCTAAAACTGACTGAAATTGTTTAACTGTCCATCCCATGCTATTTTTCTTTTTTTTCCCCTTCTTTTTAACATCAATATCAATATGTATCTGTGGTTTGATACCAGCTGGCATTTGCTGGTAATGGTGGTAATTCCTGTCACCAGCAGATTTTTGGTTAAATCTGATTTTTACTGTGGTGGAATTTTAATTTTCGGACTGTTTTCTAAACCCTTCAGAAAATTTCAGTTTCAGCAGAGGGAAATTTACTTTCTTTTCAATAAAACCAATGTTTTCATAGAGAAACTCAGTGATTTCTAGAACCAGAAACTCAGATTAAAAATTGTGTGTTCTTGGAGTTTGCTTGAAGGCTTCTGGAGAGCGAGCTTAGAGGTTATTTTATAGCAGGTTTAGGGTGCAAAATAATCTCAATTTAAACTTTGTGTCACTAAATTTCTGCTGTATTAGGAGATTACTGTGGTTTATAAAAGATTTTTCTCCTAATTTACTGAATTTGACAGAACTTTGTGTTTTCTGTTTGTGGTTTTCAGTCAGAACTGAGGGGCAGGTGTGGGTCTTTCAGCAGGATTAAAGAGGTAGCTGGAGTTAAATAATTATTGGAAAACCCGTGTTTGGAATAGAATTCACACTTCAACCTTTATTTCTGCTTTTAGAGCTGTTGTGTTTGTTCGGCCAAAGGTTGGACTCGATGTTCTTGGAGGTTTTTTTCCAACATTATTGTTTCTGTGATTCTTTGAACTTTCACCATGACCATAAAAAAGTTTATCTCCGTTTCCCCTTCTCCTTTATATCCCCTCTTTTTAATGGCAGGCTTTTCACTCAATTAGAAAAATTAGAAACCTTACAATAATTGCATAAAATCATAAATTACACATGAATTTGTAGGGGGAGAGAAAAAAAGGAAACTTCAAAACCTCAACTTTGGCATTGGTGACCTCTGGATAATTTTTATTATTTAGTTTTAAAGCAAATATTAGGCCTCCTCTTGAAATACAGCTTATGAAACATTCAATAATAAAGTATTGACTGCTGAGATGCTGTTTCACTCACTCACTTGTCATTAAATAAATAAATACACGCTGGGTGAATCACCAGCCAAAGTGCTTGGGTTTGACCAGTGCTTCTGAGGGGCTGGACAGAATTCCAGTGTGGCAGGAAAACTTGGGAAGTGTGTCAGAAAAGGGGAAAAGCTTCACTAATAACTGGTTGTTTCCTCTCTAAATCCTGGGATATCCTCTCTTGGAGGATCACACCAGGGCAGCGTGTCAAAAAGGAGCTTTTTTTTTTAATTTTACCTAACCTGTAAAGCTGCTCTGCAGAACAGAGATTTACCTGCTGGGGTGTGCAAAGTCCCACATGTACAAAAACTGAAATTATGGAGCCCTTTGGTGTTTACCCCCACAAACAGGAGAAAAATCCAGAATTCTACAGCAGGAAATGATTGTTTGTGAATTCCAAGGATGCAAAAAAAAACCAAAAAACAATGGCCACTCTATAGAATATATATGCAGGCAGGAATAATTTTATTTGGAGCGCAGTCTGAAGAGTGGCAAGGGATATTATGTCAAACACAATGAAAATAAAAAGATGTATTGTACCACCACCCATTGAGCGCTTCCATTCTGCCCCCTAAAACAAACAGGGCATTCACGGAGCCAAACAGAATCATAACTTATGGACACGGAGGCACAGAATGAAGGCTGGGGAAGGATTCTGAGTGCAGTTCTCTTCATTTTAGTGCATTTTCAATCCATTCAGGCCCTGTTTCTTTGTGGAATTCCAGGTGATTTTTTTTATTTTTTTAATTTTTTTTTTTTTTTTCAGAAATGGAAAAGTAGAGGTCTCCCAGAGCTTGATTTGGACTTTGAAAGTTGGGAGTGCTTGTGTTTCCTGTAGGTTTTAGCTGAGAATTTTTGGCAATCTTGGGCTTCATTTATTAAAAAGAAGTGGTTTCACTTTTCACAACATTTTCTCAGTTCTGAGATTCTCCGGAGTCTACTCAAAGTCATATTTATAAGTTAATGAAGCACAGATTTGGATACTGTGTTGCCAGTGGATTAAACGAGTTTTAGAAACTTCTTTCTCTCCTAGTGGCACAATTACACCGAGCAGCAGCGCTCAGTCCTTCTGGTACCACCACAATTTTGGAGCAGCCTTTTTTTTTTTTCTTTTAAATTGGAAAATATTTCCCACAGTCTTTCCGTGTGACAGGTCTGAGCCCCAGGAAAGGGAACTGGTGTCCTCAGATTGCACAAAAGCCACAAAGCGCGGCTCATCCAGGAGAGGAACCGGCCAGGACAGACTCAGCAGTTCATGAACCTGGGAAAAGGTGTCACCCAGGGGTTTGATGTCACCTCCCCAGCTCTGTCACCTCCCTGCAGCTCAGTGGGGCAGAGCAGGAGGAATCTGTGGGTGTGAATGGGATGGAGAGGGGGGGTTGTTTCAAACTTCAGGGCTCCGTCCTGCCGGGAGGGAAAGCAGCTTTTGGAATTTCTGTGCAGGGAAGTCGGCTGAATAGTTATTGTGGGATAACTCTGGAGCAGCCATTCTTAATAATTCCCCCCACAAGAATAAAGTTCCTCCAGAGGAGGAACCGGTGTGGGTTATTTATAACGGGATTGTTCTCCACAGGTAATTTCCCTTTGTTCCCCGGGCTCCCTCAGCTTTTCCCACTGCAGAGCAAGCGCTGCATCCTCGTGCAGTCACTCCAAACAGGGACAGTGGGCAGAGCAGGGCTGCACAAGTTCACTCAGAGTTCAGCTTGGCATTTGCTTGTTGCCTGAGCCATGATTGCCCCAAACTCTGCAGTCCCCCCCGGGGGATTTGTGATGCTCAGGCAGAGCTCTGGTGGGTCTAGCTCATCTTCAGGCTGGGTTTATTGGGACAGAGAGTTCTTGTTGCTGATTGTTCCCTGGCTGTTTTGGGAGGTGGTTGGGTGTTGGAGCAGGATCTGCCTCCCTTTTCCAGCCACTCTTCAATGGCTGAGCCATCACAATGCTCATGGATGCTGAGAGCTTTTCCAAGCGGAGATTTGGAAAAACTAAGTTGACCAGAACTCGGCAAAACAATTAAAATGTGTGAAGGATGAGGGTTGTACAGCTCCTCAGCTAACACAGGATTTTCTTAGAGTGGCCATTGCTTTCCCATCCCTAATTTAAACACAGAAGAAAAACAACAAGAAGCATTCACCTTTGGTGGCTTAGCAGGGGTTGGAAATAAAAAGATTTAAAACCTGAAGGTGTCCTGCACAGTGAGAGCTGTGCTTCTTCTGTGCTGTGGTCCCACCAGCTCTTGAGCTCTCAGTGTAGGAAGGACGGGAACGAGACTCTTCACGCTTTGGTTATTTTCTGGTCGTGTTTTCTGGCAGGTTCTCACTCAGCAGAGGGAATATCTGCACACCCCAAACGTGCACAGGGAGGCTGGGGAAAGGAGCTCAAAACATTCTGTGTCAAAGCAATGGTCTTAGGAGGGGAAGGTGTGTAAGGAAAGGAAGAGAAGTTCTAGCAAGGCAAAGAGGAAATGAATTGTGCAGAGGAAATTTCACACTTCAGCCTGAGATCATCTCAGCTGAACCTCAGGCTGCTCCAAGTCCTGTCCAGCGTGGCCTTGGATGCTTCCAAACTCGGGGAATTCCTGCATTTCAACTTCTAGAAGGATGAAATAGATGCTGATGGGACTTGCACTGCTTTTAGCTGCTTCATCTCACACAACTATCCCAGGGAAGTGTTTTTTTGAGGCTGTTTGCAAAGGTTCTGTTACCAGCAAGAGAACTCTTTATCATGGAACCAGGATGTGCTGCTGCACTTGGGACGTGCTTCTGTCAGTCCTGCAGGCAGATTTGCATCACTCACAGGCTCCAAATGTCCTTTTTGGGGCTAATTCTTAGTTGGGAGGTGAGAAGTAGGAAGATGTTTTAAGGAAATGTCACGTTTTTAATGTTCTGATGATTTTTATCCATTTTTATCTTTCACTGTGGTGAAAGATAGAACACTTAGGTAGAAGTGTGACAGAGGGACAAAGAGTCACCAAGATACCTTGAGAAGCAAAGCAGATCTTTAAGCAGAGCTTAAAGGGTGACAGGGATGCAAAGAAACCTTGGAATTAGTGTTGGGATTTTCAGGTGCAGTCCCACCCAGCAGAGGAGCTCTAATAATTCCTGATCCAGAGAGAAATCTCACTTTGTGCTGCTTTTTGTGACACAAAAATGTGGAAATGTTGAGGCTGGAGTTTTCGAGGTTGCCCAGTCCTGTGGCCAGTTGGGCTTTGGCTACAATATTCTGATTTTTTTCTGGATTGATGATCCACTCTTGGGATCACTGCAGCTTTTTCCTATCAGTCATTGAATGTTTGTGCCTCACTGTAGCTGAAAAAAGAGGGCCAGAGATGTGTTTTACCACCAAAAATACTATTTTTTGGGAGGAGGTTTAAAGTCTAAATGAGTTATGTGGACTGAGGTCAAATTGGGAATTACAGGATCTCAAGTGGATGAGGTAGGAAATTGAAATCTGCATTGAGTTCTTAAAAATCTGTGTGAAAATTTACACCAACTTTTCCAAGGTTACACCAATTGTAGTTCATTTACAGACTCCTCAATAATTACAATATCGAATATTTATGCCTGGAGTTAATAATTTCTTTGTTGCTTGGAAAAAAATCATAAAATCTCAGAATGGTTTGGATTGAAAGGGACCTTAAAATCATCCACGGGCAGGGATAACTTCCCCCATCCACTTCCAGGGATGAGGAATCCCCAAAACATCCATTAAAAAAAAAAAATAAATCCATTTAAAACACTTGGAGTGACAAAAGTATTTTTCATCCTCACCAAATAAAGAAAGAAATAAATATATTCTGGAACTTCCTCCACTTGAGATGATGCTTTAGGAAACAAACCTTCTCCTTCAGGAGGGGATCCATTTTGGCAGCGTGTCTATTTCCAGAGTTGTGAGCTGTGAGCCTCTTTGGAGTGCAAATGCACATCAGGGTGGGTATTTTTATGCCTCCCCTGAACTGACATGAGGTAAGGCCTATTTGGAAGATAATTCTACCCACTCCAAATCCATAATCTTTCCCCTGAATTACTTCATGCTTAGAGATCCTGCCATATGTTTTGGGGTTTTCTCCTTTTTTCCCAAGGTGCTTTCCAGGGTGTGATCACTGGAACTCACGGTGGTTAAAAAGGAAAATTGGGAATTCTTGTTCACAGATATTTCTGTCCTGTGCAAGTCCTGGATGTGCAGTGGGAATAACTGCCAGTGGTGGTCAGCAGATCCCTATTTTTTTTATTTTTTTGAGTGTCTGGAGCTCTCCAGATGAGCCAAAAAACAATCTCCGAGCCAGCAGAGCCTCGATTAATGGCTGTGCACAAATGTCCCTATTTCTGGAGCCACTCCTCGACCTAAAACTAAAGGAGGTCAGGATTTCTATTCTAACCTGTCCTTCCTTCCCCCTCCTTCCTTCCCAGCGGGTCACCCCGTGTTTCTAGGAGCGTCCTCTTGGGATCAGATGTCCTGGGATAGGATTGCAGGTGGCAGCAGCAGATGGGGCAAGGGCAGGGATTCCATCAGGGCTGTGAGCAGTGCCAGGGACACTTGGAAAGAAGGAATTCAGGAATTCCCAAACAGATCCCAAACTTCTGGCCCAGGTGGAATTCAGGAATTCCTTCCTGCTCATCCTTGTGCTTTGCAGGTCCCAAATTCTGACCCAGGTGGGATTAAGGAATTCCTTCCTGCTCATCCTTGCAGATCCCAAACTTCTGGCCCAGGTGGAATTAAGGAATTCCTTCCTGCTCATCCTTGTGCTTTGCAGGTCCCAAATTCTGACCCAGGTGGGATTAAGGAATTCCTTCCTGCTCATCCTTGTAGATCCCAGACTTCTGACCTGGGAGGAATTAAGGAATTCCTTCCTGCTCCTCCTTGTAACTTCCGACCCAGGTGGGATTAAGGAATTCCTTCCTGCTCATCCTTGCAGATCCCAAATTCTGGCCCCGGTGGAATTAAGGAATTCCTTCCTGCTCATCCTTGTGGCTGCAGAGCCCAAACTTCTGGCCCAGGTGGAATTAAGGAATTCCTTCCTGCTCCTCCTTGTAACTTCTGACCCAGGAGGAATTAAGGAATTCTTTCCTGCTCATCCTTGTGCTTTCAGATCCCAAATTTCAGGCCCAAGTGGGATTAAGGAATTCCTTCCTGCTCATCCTTGCAGATCCCAAATTGTGGCCCAGGTGCTAGCTGCTGGTTGCTGGTGTGGGTGAGGTCAGTCCCGTTTCAGAGATGACTCAAATGCTTTTCCATGTAGGATGAGTTGGCCAATTCCCATCCATCCCCTTGTCGTCTTTCACATCATCAGACTGGGCAGGCTCTGATCTCATCTCCTTTTGTGAGATTTGTGTTTCTGAAGGTTCATGTTGAACACAGTTTGGATTCCTGGTGTCACATTTGGGGTGGGACTCCCCTCCGAGCCAACAGGGATCTCTTGGTCAGTCATAAAGAGCAAATCTCAAAAATACTTTAAACTAAAAAATGAGAATTCATGGATGTGGGTGCAGGTAAAGGGTCTACAAGCATTTGAAAGCTGAAAAGTTGAAGCTGAACCAAAACATCAAATTACAACTGTTGTTTTGTGGGATAATTACACTTTTAACACTCTTCTACTTTCTTTTTTACTTTATTTTCAGTGTGTATAGTGCATGACTCAGTCTTTCCCCAGATTTGTTGTGATTTTTGGCATGTCAGAAGATCCTGTGAAGTAAATGAGAACCCCCACGGTGCCAGAATTTTTGGGTTTATATATCTGAGCTATCTGCTTTTTTAGGAACACATGGAGGGGCAGAATTTTTTAAAATAAAATTTGTTTTTATTAAGTTACATAATTGGCAGGTGTCTCTATTGGAAACCTATGGCCTGGGGTAAGAAAATTCAAGATTGAAACCTTTGAAAGTAACTGGCTCTACACTTTAGAATTAGTGGTATTTTTGACTCTCTGATTTAAATACTGTTTTGACTTTTACTTCAGTCACCATGATGTTGCTAAGTGAGATTATGATTTTTTTTTCAGGTTAAGCAGAACCTCAGAAATTAAAAGAGCAAGAAGTAGAGATAACTGGCTGATGTCTTACATATGTTCAGCCATTCTTACAGGAGTGCTGAGTGAATCCAGAAAAGGAAACGTTCACTAAATCCACCCAGTTGTAGAGATGGAGGATTAACTCTGATTCTCAGTTTTGTAGAGGGGTTAAAAGTAATTTTCTGTGCAATGTTAAGTTAAAATGGTTAATATTTTAATATAATCATTGCCCTGATAGGTGTTGAGTCAATGGTGCAGGATCAATTTTAATACTTTAGTTTTCCTTTGACAGAGTTATTTTAAAAAAGGCAAATCTTGTCTGTACTCTACTGTTTTCTGCTGCTTGTGTTTTCTTGCAAGGCTTGGGCTGTGCAGGAAGTGGGGATTTCCCTTTGCTGGTCAGGTGCTGGGCTGTTTAACACCTTCCTTCTAAATTTAATCTGCAGCGATAATTTTGCTTTCGGATTGCAGCTGCTCTTTGTTTGTAGGGAAGCATAAACACAGGGAATCAGGGATTCACATCCCACCATCATCACCCCTAAACTTGTCCCCAAACAGAGATGAGCTGCTGAGGCTGGGAGGCTTTGGTACAATCAGTCCAGGAAGTTGCTGGGAGCAATCCTGAAAGGCAGAATTTGTGTTTTAGTGGAATCCAGACACAAAATTTGACATTTTCACTGAGTTATGCCAGTCAGGTGGGGATGGGAGAAAAGGGATGCTCAGGATTAGGAGTCCCAGAATGGTTTGGGTTAGAAGGGACATTTAAAAATCCAGTTCTGATGGTCAGGGACATGTTCCAGCAGACCAGAGAGATCCAGGGGCAGATCCAGGAGCAGCTTCTCTGAGAATTCTGTGTCAGGGAACAACTCCTGCCCAATATCCCATCTAACCCTGCCTTGTCTCTGCTTAAAGTCCTTGTGAGAAATCCCTGTCCAGCCCTGAGGATGATTCCGGAATCACTCCCTCTGGAATCTCCACAGGGCAAGACTTCCAACCCTTCAGCTGCTTAACCCTCCCTCGTCTTTGCAGGAGGAGAGACTTCAGCATGCAAACCTTCATCTGTTCGGCTTGCACCATCGTTTTCATTCCATGCTGCTGGCCTTCAGATGGCTGGACAGATGTCCCATTCTCATCAGCAGTACAGTGACCGGCGGCAGCAGAACATCAGCGAGCAGCAGGTCTCAGCCTTGTCCTACGCGGAGCAGCTGGAGCAGCCCATCCCCCTGACCAACCAGGTACGGCCACAGCTCCTGCTCCGGGGTCACCGGGGATGGAGGGGAACGTGGGGACATGGGTTCTAGGAGTTACTGAAATATCCGTGGAGAAATCCGGAGAAATTCCCCAAAGATGGGATCCTGAAGGGTGATTCCGTTCCCACAGAGAGCTTTGCTACCTGCTCTCATCCAG
>VRYO01001681.1:30042902-30063209 GCA_009812075.1 Sialia sialis | reverse complement strand
TTTCAAAGAGAGGCTCCTGCATTTCTTAGCAGACACCTGTGCTCCAAGCCAGGACAATAATCTTCTCTTAAAAAATGCCGTTTTAATTTGATCAGATTTACATTTTGGGCAGATTTGGAAAGATTAAAGAGCTGTTGTAGGGATGTGATGATCCAGTGAGGGATTTGGGATGTGATGATTTGGGAAGGTGGCTGTGAGGATTCATCCTGGGGAGCCAGGGACTCTCCTTCTCTGAGCTGGAACGACTCCAGTCCAACTCAAGGAGGAGAATTTGGAGGGGTTACAATTCTCCACCAGTTCTCAGAGTTTGAATTCTCCAGAAAAGTCAGTGAAAATGATTGCCTTTAATATTTGAGAGAAAACAGCTTCAGCTGTGATGGAGCTGCTGCCTTTGATGTAAAAAAAAAAAAAAAGAAAAACAATAGGGAGAGCTCTCCCAATTCCTACCCTCTGAAAAAAAAAAAAAATAAAAAAAACCCCAAATCCTAAAAGCAGCTGATGGTATCAGAAACTCTGAAGTTTTTACTCTGTGTGGATGAGCTGGGGAGAAGGAGGGACGAGCTGTGGTTTGTGGTTGTGAATTTGCTTGGAATAAGCAGATTTCACACTTGAGGTGGAATAGGAAGATCCGAGTCCCTCTGGAGCTCTATTTTTGGATATGGTGTCTGTGGGCTCTCCATGGGAAACTCTTGGAGCATCAACAGGCAACAAATGGGGCAGTGGATGTGGTAAAACTACTGCACCTTTGCACTGGAGTTGCCACTGGATTACAATTTCTGGAAATCCCAAGGATCTGATAAAACTGTGAGAATAAATCAGGAGAAAGAAGCTTGAGCTAGACCCACAAATGAATTGTGGATGTCTGACACCACCTCTCCCCTCCAAAATGCCAAACTCCGCAAGTTTCAAATCCACTCAGGAGATGATTAACAAATAGCAGCTTTCAGGTCCTGTCTTTAAGAATTATTTACAGCTCAAAGCCCAGGTTTATGTCTGCTCTCCACGTGCTTGTTTCCAAAGTTTTGGTTTGTGTTTCAAGGGGTTCTGTTCTTCCATTAAAAACCCCTTAAAAGATTTCACAGAATTCTAGAATGATACAATCATAGCACCCCAGAATGGTTTGAGTTTGAAGGGATTCCGTTCTTCCATAAAAAACCCTAAAAATTTCATAGAATCCTAGAATTATAGGATCACAGCACCTTAGAATGTTTTGGGTTTGAAGGGATTCCATTCTTCCATTAAAAACCTATATAAAGATTTAATAGAATCCTAAAATTATAGAATTGCAGCACCCTAGAATGGTTTGGGTTTGAAGGGATTCCGTTCTTCCAACAAAAACCCTAAAGATTTCATAGAAACCTAGAATTGCAGCACCCTAGAATGGTTTGGGTTTGTAGGGACCTTAAAGGTCACCCAGTTCCACCCCCTCTGCCAGGGCAGGGATCCTTCCACGCTCCAAGAATTCCAGACCAAGTCAGGCTTTGGCACAGGGGCTGCTCTTGAGGCAGGGTTTGTGTTTTGGGAGAAGTGGGACCTGGCTCTGAACAGAGCCCTGATTCCTCCCCCCTCCTAAAAATCCCAAGTTGTGGCTGCAAACAGAACAGGGATTGCAGGAATTTCACTCTTCCCTGGTTTTGGAAGGCCTGAGTGACCTCTTCAACTCCAACAGAGGAACATGAGCAGCCCAGACCTGAGACAAAAAACTTGAACCTTCTGTTGATGCTCTTGGATTTTCCAGCACCTTGTCCCTGCTGGGTTTGGAGCTGATGAATTTGTTGGGATGGCTCCCATGGCTTTGGTGCTGTAGGGCAAAGATGCAGATCAGAACAGCTATAGACACCTAACAGGACATCTCAATTTTTGGGGGATACTTTAAAATTATTTTGGTGATTTATTTTAATTCTGATAAGGTGGTGCTTGTTGGGAAAAGATAAATCTGAGCTTGGAGTATTTGTTGAAGGTCCCATTCTCACCCAGCAGCGTTTCTGGTCAGTGAAGAAGGAATTGAGAGTTCCAGGAGAGCCCATATTTACCTCTGGAAATCCTTTTCCTCCTGGAAATCACAAGATATTCCATGAAAAAGCCATCAAAATATATTAGTGAATGAAATAGAGGTGTAATGGGTCGGGATTAATTCTGTAGCTAATTACATTAAGATGTAATTCACATCCCTTCAATGTCATTTCCCACAAATATTCCCACAGGGAACTGAGCTTTCCTCGAATACTGTTCAGCATTAAGAGCTGAAATTCCTGGGTGAAATGATTTACTGTCAATGAAAACACCACTCAGGATATACGGCTTGAAAATCCATTGTTAATTAACAGCATTCAATTCTTAATTGTCTTCGTACCAATTCAGTTGAAATCATTGACACAAAATACATTGTTAAACTGCTTAATCAATCATTGTAGAAAAATAGAGGTGTTTGATAGGGACATTCTAGTACAAAGTTTACGTGAAGCTTCCCCGTTGAAAGCTTTGGAGGCTTCTAAATTTTTTTTTTTTAAAGCTTATGTTACAAAAATGAGATCTCAGAAACTTTACAGTCCGTACTACATGGATACCAAAGACAAGAAAATACAGAGGGGGGAAGAGAGAGAGAGACAAAACACACACACCTTAAGCTGTTAGTGCCCTATTCACAAAAATAAAGCTGACATGCGCATGCCCCAGTGGTGGAAAAATCTCTTTTCAAAACAAAAAAATAAAAAAGTTTCACCAGGGCCCTGAGCTGCTGTTGTAACAAACACAAATTTTCCCAACCTGCAGCAATGATTTCTGGAGTGGCCCAGTGAATGGTGAGAGCAAAAAGCAGATTTATCCTCGGAGGATGGACACAGATTGTGTTGCCCTGGGCCCCAAAGCTTCCAGAGGGGCTGTGGAGCCACTTTTCCCTAAAAAACGCTCAGCACCCCGTGCGGGGGTGGAGATGGATGGGCTGGAGCTGAGGCTGGGGCAGGAGGATGAGCTTGGGAAGGGCTGTGGCCAAATCTCCCAAAAGTGTCTCCAACCGTGACTGAGCTGCCAGAATCACCCACCCTGCATGGAGGGACCAAAATCCTCACCCTGCACCATTCCTGCATCCTGGGAAAGCCTTTCAGGGGAAATGGTTAGCACTGAAACCGAAAAAACCCCTCTTTCCATCCGGCCTGAGCTGCCCTGTGCGTGACCCTTCCCTCCCCCAGATCAGCCACCCTCTCTGAAAATTACCAAGGGGCAGTTGTACCAGCAAAAAATAAAAAATAAATTAAAGAAAAAAAGAAAAAGAGGTGTGAATTTAATGCCAAAGCTATATCACAGTGCAAATTTTCCACCTGCCCACCAAGTTTCTCCTGAGGTTTTTATTTTTTTTTCTCTTTTATTTAAATGTAAATTTTTCTGTACAAAAAAAAAAAAGGAAAAAAAGCTTCGGATTCTCTTCAGTGTTTTCTTTCTTCCCGGAGTAGGCAGGCATGAAAATAAAATAAAAAACAAAATTAAGGCTGCAGCTTCTCCTCCTTTGCTGGCAGAAATGCTGTTCTTGGTGGGGCTGAGCTCCTCCACTGCCGTGGGTGCAATGTGAGTTCTCTCTGCCCCGTGCAGGGAATGTCCAGGGTTTTCCAGGGACTTCCAACCACCAGGGAGCTGCCCGAGGTGGAGAAGCTTCCCGAGGAGCTGCTGCCCTGAGCGTGGCTGGCAGATCCCTGTGTATTCCTGGGAATCCTGGAAGGACACCCCAGGGATGCTGTGCCCCCCAGCACCAGCAAACTGCAAATTTCCGGCTCCACACGAAATCTTTCTCAGCTGAAGTAGCTAAAATCTACCGGCTGAGGTGCAACATTCATTTTTCAATGGCTTGTGTGTGGGTTTTTTATTTTTTGTGTGTGTGTGTGTAGCGAACGACCGCGCTGAAATCCCGCGGTTTGGGTGGGGAGGAGGGAGCAGAAATTCCCTGGGTATTGCACATTAGGAACACCTCCTCACGCTCGTTACATGAAGAGTGCACAGGAAATTCATCCGTTTGCCACAGCCTCAATTTTTCAGTCAAACTGCCCCCCCAAAAAGAGAAACCAGGAAGGGTTTTGCCTCATTTGTAAACATTTTCACAGTATGTCAGGAGTACAATTCTCTACCCTGCCCTCTCCCAGACTTATGGCTTTTTAGAGTGAGTGAAACGATCTGTTTGGCCAGCAGTGAGGTACTCTAAATAGCTGCCAGTCTGGTACACTGAAGAAAATGTTTTGCACTAGAAGAGTCAGAGAGGGGAGGAGAAAAAAAAAATTAAATTAAATTAAAATCAATTTTACACTGCAAATATTTGAAGAGAAATGCCTGCTCGACGGGGAGTTAGTTTTTGCATCCCAGTATTTCTAGAGCTCTGTTTCTAAACCTACATTAATTACACAGCTGTGTACATTATTTAGAAGTTCTTTACTACAGTACTTTTGTACATGCGGCGTTTATTACTAAATGTAGAGAGAAATAGTTACATAAGGCATATGTACAGGGTCGTGTGGGATTGCAGGTCCCTCTGCTCTCCTTCCTCCTAAAGCTGCAAGGCCCATTCCACTGCCACCCAGTCCGTGAAGCTGTCCTGAAATGCATCAAAACCTCAAAGCCCATTGCTTTGATTACGTTAATTAGTGTTCCTTTTAAATCCCTGGCATTTCCTTTGCGTTCAGGGATTGGTTCCTGTGTTGTTGGTGTGGATAAACCTGGAGAGGTGCCACCAGTCACTGCCAGGGGAAGGGAGATTCCCCCATCCCTGATGGGTGCTGCAGCTTTAACCCACGCCTCTGCTTAGTCTGGGATCTCTTGGGTCGAAGTTGGGATCTGGCATCTAAACTGTTTATTTTCCGTGAGTTACCAATAACAGGAAGAGAGAAAAAAAAATTAAAGGCGTGTCGCAGAAAGGAACAGGGAGCAGAGAGGGAGGAGATAAAGGAGGTGGCGTGGCCTTTACTCCTCCTCTGGTTCTACACTTTGGACTCGTTCTCCAGGTTGGCCACGTCTCCGTTTCTTTCGTTTTGGTCTTCTTGGTTCTTGTCGTCCTCCTCCGTTTCCAGCTCGGCGTGTTGGTCCAGCTTGCTGGAGACAGACCAGGTCAGGGGTAGTTCAGCTCGGCTGGCCATCTCTGCCAGCTCTTTGGCACTGTAAACGGGGGTGTTGGTCTCGTAGGTTTCATGAAAACTGTTGTAGTCGACCTCGTAGAAGCCGTCCTCCAGCGTGAGGACGGGCGTGAAGCGATAGCCCCAGAGGATCTCACTGGTGATGTAGGAGCTGCGAGCCTGGCAGGTCATCCCTGCAACAAAAGACAAGGAACAGGTGCTGTGATCAGGACCCACTGCTTCCCCAAGCCTTGCATTCATTCTTTATGCTGGCTCATGCCAGGACAGGGAGGTTTGACAGCAGAAATCAGTTTTAGCGAGCATAAACCAATGCCCTTTCATCCCGTGCATGGGCAGAATAAGAAGGGCTCAGTCTGTCAGTGAAGTTTTTAATAACACTGCATTGTCACAACTATAATGCGCACCGGACTATAAGGCGCACCCGACTATAAGGCGCAGTATCAGTTAACGGGAAAATTTCAAACTATTCTTCATATATAAGGCACACCGGATTATAAGGCGCACCTTTTTTTTGGCAACGAAGATCTGCGTGCAACTTTTGCAACTTTTAGTGCAAAATGGGGAGGGATGGACCCGAGGGATGTGTGAGTGTCTGCTCGCCGACATTCCATTGCGAGCTTCATGTTTGCTACTGTGAAATGTGAAACAAAAGTTGTTTTGAGATCCCTTCAATACTCAAGGTTCACATATAAGACGCACCAGATTATAAGGCGCATTGCCGGTTTTTGATCAAATTTTAGGATTTTCAGTGTGCCTTACAGTCGTGAAAATACTGTAATTTCTTTATTAGACACTGCTCTTCTGCCTGTGTTTCACCAACTCACCTGCTGCTGGGTCCCAGGTGGAGTGGGGCACTGTGCCATCCTCTGTCCCCTGGTGTCACAAACCCGTGCCCAGGGTAACAGGAATTGTCACCAAAGCTTCCCTCTGCTGGCGCCCATCCTGATCCCACATCCACCCCTGGCTCCCCTAAAGGTGGGAGTCACCTTTGAGTCATCCTGATCTCAGAGCTGGGCTGGTGGGCAATGCATAAATATCAATAAATATCAATAAATATCAATAAATATCAATGAAACTCCTGAAGGGTTTTGGGATATTGGCTGCTGTGGAATTGAGATAATTGGGATTAATTTCTTCGTTACCTTCTCTTCACAGAACCTCACCCTACAGGGCACAAAAAAAACCCAAAAAAACCCACTGTGCATTTTTGGCACAAAAAGAGGTGCTGATCCAAGCTCAGTTCACATTCCTCTGGGTGAAGAAATCCCTGGGAATGGCAGGAAGCTGTGACTTGGAGCCTGCTCCATCCCAGACCCACAGCTCAGGGAAACAATCAAATATTTGTGCCCAGGAGTGGAGGGGAAAACCCAGGAAATATGGGAAACCTGTCCAGCAGGCAAAAATATCAGGAGAAAGGAATTTAAGAGGCCAAAAATGATGCCAGCTTTGATTACTGCACATTATTAGCATTGTACTACTAAGCTGAACAGTATATATGGAATATTTAGTAAATAAAACAGTTTAAGCCCTGGACAAACTTGCCACACCCCTGTTATTTAGAGGGCAATCATAAACAGTTAAAAACAATAAATTTAGAGGGAAGAAATGGCAGCCTGTAGAAATGCCCTTTGTATTTTTGTGCTGAGAACATCATGGAAAGTCACATGGAGAGTCCTGTGAAGAGCCAGCATTGGGAGTTTAAGGTTCCAAATATTTTTCAGGGCTGTGATTCCTGTTCCAGGTAATTCTGCCCTCATTCTTTAAAGCCTTCCCTCTCAAGGTCTCATTTTTTCCTTCTGATGGCTGCAAACTGCTGTTTCTCTGTGCTTCTTTTGTAAAGTCCCCTTTAGGAGGACATTTACCAGCTGTCACCACACTGTGACACTGCTCCAGCGTTTCCCTGCCCTTCCTGCAGCACCTTGGACCCTGTGGAGTGATGATTTCCTGAGGAAAATGTGGGAAAGCTGCTGCTCTGGATCTCCTCCCTGCTGCAGCCAGGCAGGGACATCTCAGTTCTTTCCTTAGGCCAAATATTGAAGCCTTCATTTGTCTCTTTGTTCTTCCAGGACAAGTTTGCATTTCAACTCTCAAATGCACACAGGGAAATACAAAGGTTTTCCCATTTTTCTGCTCTTTCACAGGTGGGAAGGGTGGGAGGAACCAAGCTCTGTGACACAATCATGTCTGGTGGGATTTTGAGTGCTAAATGATGTTTTGTTTTCAGAGGGAGAGGAATGTGGCAGCTCACAGGGCACTGCACACACCAACCCCTGGAGCTGCAGGCTGGGCAGAGGGGCTGGAGAGCTGGAAAAGCCCTGGGGGTGCTGGTGCCAGGGGCTGGACACGAGCCCAGGGGTGCCCAGGTGGCAGCTGGGCTGGATGAGGAATTGTGTGTCCAGCAGGAGCAGGGCAGGGATTGTCCCTCTGTGCTGGCTCTGAGAGGCCCCTCCAGGGCTGTGTCCAGTTGTGGCTCCTGCAGGAGAGCCCTGGAGGGGCTGGAGCGTGTCCAGGGCAGGGAACGGAGCTGGGCAAGGGGCTGAGGGAGCTGGGAAAGGGGCTGAGCCTGGAGAAAAGGAGGCTCAGGGGGGACCTTGTGGCTCTGCACAACCTGGAAATACCCAAAACCTGCCTGGAGGTGGCACCTGTTCAGTTTGGTGCTGGACATTGGGGTGGTGCTGGTTGATGGTTTGGCTCCATGATCTCAAAGTTCTTTTCCATCCTAAATGATTTCATGATTCTCTGATTCCCTGATGTGAAACCCGGGCTGGGTTTCCCCAAAGGAAGGTGCCATTCCCAAGAGTCATCTGTTCCTAATCCCTTGACTGCTGAAATCCTGTTCGGAAGTGAGTAGGAAATTTGGAATTTTCATTCCAACGAAAGCAAGTACAGTAATTTCACGACTATAAGGAGCACCCTTTTGACTAACATTTTGATCAAAACCCAGAAGTACACCTTATAATCTGGTGTGCCTTATATATGGACAAAGTTTGGAAATTTGCCGACCCGGAAGTGCGAGCTGCGAGTGCCGGGGGTGGGCGGGAGTGCCGGGGCCCACAGCACGGGGAGGGCGCCTGGGGCTGCGTTTGAAGTCTGCACTGATCCGTGAAAAATGTTTGCAAATTGAGCACCTGCCAGTAAACCCCGCGATCGCGTGATTCTGTTACTAATTCGTTACTTTGTTTTGTGTGGACCCTCGCTGCAAAAAAAAAGTGCGCCTTATAGTCCGGTGTCCCTTACAGTTGTGAAATTACTGTACTCAGAGATCCTGCTGCTTTGCTTAGGAAAAATTGTGCTGCCTGCTGGGAAGAAGGAGGGACAGTTTTCTGCAGAAATCAAGAAGATTAATTGGACTGTGTGAAAGTTACAGCTGGTTAAAAACAGACCCTCCTCTGAAAAGTTGATCCCCCTTTTTAATTTTTAATTGCTGCCATTCAGCAGTGATTTAATTCCTGTTCCTTTTCCACCGCTGGATGAAACACTTTCAGTGCTAGAATGGAAACTGGGATTTTTCAGGCCAGTGAAACTAAATTATGAGGATTGAGTGAAGGAGACTTTTAATTTTAGACAGCCAAGCTACCTTGGCTTTTTGCTGGTTTATTATTGTTTATTGTTATTTAAAATGTTAATTGTTTTGCTTTTCAATGGAACCAGAAAAGGTCTTTGCTGCTACAAGAAGCACTTAATTGAAGATTTCATGGTAGCTTAGGCAATAAAACGTTGTGTCAGGCACTTGTACCATGCAGTGTTTCCCTTTGGATGAGAGCCACCAAAAATAAAATGCTGTGAAAACAATCGGGGGTAAAGGTTGTTCCAGAAGCAAGGTATCAAATCCATGTTTGGGCTGAAATATGAAATACAGTGATTTTCCAGCCCTGCCATTTCCACACAGTGACAGCCTCCTCCAGCTTTTGTTCTAGGCAAGACAGGGTTTTTTTTACAGCAGAACCTTTTCTTTTCAAATTCCATTTCTGGGATTAAAAAAAGGGCTCTCAGTGAAGCGAGGAGCCAAAAATGATGCCAGGACCAGGACAGACTTCCTATTTATGTTACAGTTTTACAACTGTGAGTTTTACACTATTTCAAGTTAACAAGCTCAAAACGGAGTTGTGTATTTTATGGGTTTTTTTAAGGATAACTGTTTAATTAAGAAATTATATTTAAATTATTTTATTTTTAAAAATAACTAATTAATTGTGGTTCACAATGCAGATTTTTTAATTTAATTGTAAAATATTACTTAGACTTACAAAGAAGAAGGTGAAAAAGGAGGACAAACTTTTGTTTTAAACTTTTGTCTCATTTTGTTATATATATATTATTATATTTTAAAATTTAAAATTTTAAGGTTTTCACTATGCGATATTACACGTTTTTATTTTAAGTACACATTTATAATTTTAGTTTTATTATTTAATTTTGGAAGCCTGAAGTTAAATGCAGTGGTTTTTTGGGGTTAGTGCTTGTTAGTACAGAAAATGTAAAATTCTCAGTGACAAGGGTCTCTCTACATGATGCTCCTGTGGAATTCCTTTAACTCTCTCTGTATGAGGTGTCACTGCTGAGGTTTTGATCTACTTTGCCAAAAGGTTCATGAGAAACTTTTAAAACCAAAACTAAACACGGAGGAAATTCTCAAGCCCTTGAGATAAATTCCTGCAGGCTCTGTGAGATGGAGCTGTGGCAACCAGGAAGAGCAGAGGCTCTGAGCTGAGCTTTGCACCTTTGGGAGAATTCTTCCTCACTGTGATCACAGAATCCCAGATGGGTTTGGGTTGGAAGGGACATCAAAGATCTTCAAATTCCAACCCCTGCCATGGGTGGGGAATCTTAGATCAGGATGCTCCAAACCCCAATGTCCAACCTGGCCTTGGGCACTGCCAGAGGTTCAGCTGCTCTGGCAATTCCATCCCAGCCCCTCCCAGGCAACAATTCCTAATTCCCAAGATCTCATCCAAATCTATAATTTTTCACTCTGCAGCCATTCCCTGTGTGCTGTCCCTCATCCCTTGGGAATTGTCTCTCTCCAGGTTTCCTGCAGCTCAGGCCAAAGCTTCTCCTGTGCAGGCTGAACAATCCCAGCTGTGGCAGCCTTTCCTCCCAGCAGAGCTGCTCCATCCCTCTAAAGGGCTGAAGATTTTATTTTCAGAATCTGTTATAGCAAACAGCTCCATGTTCACTTTTGCACCTTAAAAAGCAAGAGATTAAATTGTCCAGAGGTCTGTTTAAAGCAAAATATCATTGAACCTTAAAATATTGCAGAATCCTGGAATGGTTTGGGCTGGAAGGGGTCGCAAAGCTCATCCATGGCAGGGACACTTCCCAATGTCCAAGCTGGAACTGAACATTCCAGGGATCCAGGGGCAGCCACAGCTGCTCTGGCAATTCCATCCCAGCCCCTCTCAGGGAACAATTCCTAATTCCCAAAATCCCATCCAGCCCTGCCCTCTGGCAGTGGGAATCCATTCCCTGTGTCCTGTCCCTCAGGCCAGTGTGAAAATCCCCTCTGCAGAGAATTCTCTCTCCAACACGGAGGGAGCTGGATGAACTTTGGTGCACCTCGCGTGCAGCTCCAGGAAACCCAGGTGCATTTCCAGAATTCCATCCAGGACCTGCCCTGCTCTCTGCCCCAGTGACTTTTTGCACTCCATAGATTTGGTGAAGGACTTGGCAATTCTCTCATTTTGGGTGCTCAGGAGGAGCAGAAAGCAGCGTGGGCGATTAAAAACAAACCAAAGCTCAGAGTCAAGACCCCCTGCTTGATCCCTCTCTTCTCCTGCAGACTCTGTGTGGGTTTTGGCAAATTCCCCAGCTTTGCTGGCTCTGTTTCACTGCTGTGCCACCAGGAACACGCTGAGATGCAAAAGCAGGAGATGTGCTGGCAGTAGATTCTCTTCCTCCTCTAGAATTTTGTTTTTTTATTTTTTTTTTTGGTGTCAAATTTGTACTAAACAGCTCTGCCTGGTGTGAAAGAAAGGAAAAAAAAGGGAAAAAAAAGAAAAAAAAGAAAAAGAAAAAGAAGAAAAAGAAAAAAGAAAAAAAGAAAAAAAAAATTGGAATAAAATTCCCTGAGTGCCACCAAGTCAGCATCAGAAATATTCCATGGGAGTTAATTGGTTTTCTCTCTAATTAAGCTAAAAAGAAGGAAGCATAAAGTGTTGTTGGACCCTAAATTCACTGCAGGATTTTAAAGCTGGAAGCATAAAATCATAGAATTTAGGTACAGCTGACTATAAAGCTATGGCAGTTTCAGTTTATTTGAGAAACACCCCACAAATAGATATTTTTATATATATATATATATATATATATATATATAAAATCTCTCATTCAGAGGTAGCAAAGGGGAATTCCCAGGGGTTCTGATAAATGGTTCAGAGCACACCTGGAAACTGGATGTTTATCTCACCCTGAGAAATCTCAAAACCTCCTGCAAGAAGCCAAAACTGCACAGGTGCCTGGGAGCCTTTGAAATATTTTAGATATTTTAAAATATCTTTACTTCATCCTGTCTGGTGTGAAACCCTCATTGTGGGGGCGTGAGTTGAGTGGGAGAGGAAGGCAGTGAGGACAGATTTTTTTATTCTTAAAAGACTATAAGGAGTTAATTTCAATGGGTTTTGTTTGTTTTCTTTTTCCTTTTGTAATGTTAAAACTGGTGTGGTTTTTTTGTTTTTTGTTTTTTTTTTTTTTTGTGTGTGTGTTTTTTTGTTTTTTTGGTTTTTTTGTCCTGCAAATTATTTGTGTAATTGGATATTTTCTATTTTCACCTTTCTTACTCCATCAGCCTGAGGAGCAGATCACTGCATTTGAGATTTGATTTGCTGACACCATCTGTGAGTGCTGCTCAGGGGTCTCTGTGGAAGCTGAGGAGGGAGCAGGGACCAGAAAAATCCAAATTGCCACGGAGTGAGTGGGCTGGAGCAGCTGCTCTGACCACCCCACCCCTTAAAAAAAAAATTAGAAAAATTAAAAAATCACAGCTCTGCAGGAGAACACGCAGATTATCAGCTCCCATTTGCACAGAGATGAATATGCAAAGGAAATTGAAGCCACAATTTCAAGGCAGTTGAACTTTCTGATGCTCCAAATTCTATTTCTCGCTAAAACAAATAGCAAGCATGAAAAAAAAAAATAAAATAATGGAGCTGGTAATAAATGAAATTCTTAACAAAATGTAACTTGAATCAGTCAAAGCATTCTGGTTTCATTCTGACTTCTATTGTGTAATGCAACACCTAAATTAAAAAAAAAATGGACATGCTTTAGTCTTTTACAAACTATTAAAATGCATTTTCCCCTCCAGCAGGAGATTTTAATGCCAGTGAAATGATATTTTCCAGTGGAAAAATGCTGAATTAGAAATGTTTGCTCTGTTTGGTTGCTGTTTCTCCTATCAGGAATTAAATACTGGGTAATTTGGGTCTAATTTCTTGCTTTCTGATGAGTGATACCTGCTGAGGCAGAGTTTGTCTGATCCTGAAATGTGCTGCCACTTTTAGCAAACTGTGCCAACATATTCTCAATAAACTGCTTGTAAAGAGATGGCAATTTTACCAAAAAATTGTCATTTTAACCATAAATTTACAGTCCAGCCACTATTTAACCTCCATTAACCTCATATTCAGGCTGTGCTCAGCAAATCTTGATATGTTTGAATTTTGATGTTGTTTTTCAGCTGATCTTTATCCAGGGGGTGATGATTACATTTTTCTGTCACCTAAATGTGGGAAATTTATTAAATCTAACAATGTCTGAGCAGAGAGAGAGAGAGAGAAGCTGGTTCCAGAACTTGGAGTCCTTGGAAAGGGGGAGATCAGTGCAGAGGAGCTGGACATGAAGTGCCAGGATTTTGTGCCCTGTCCTGTGTTTGGCTCTTGGGAAACATTTATGGATCCAGAGCTTCCCCAGACATTGGGTCAGCACCACACAGAGCTTTGTTTGTCCTGCTGGGGGCATCTGGATGGGGTTAGAGGATCTTGAATGGATCTGCATGGGTCTAAGAGAATCCTGGGTGGATCTGGATGGAGCTCAGAGGATCCTGGATGGAGTTCATAGGATCCTGTCTGGATCTGGATGGGGTTTAGAGGACCCTGATTGGATCTGGATGGGGCAGAGATGATCCTGACTGGATCTGGAGGGGTTCAGAGGATCCTGGGTGGATCTAAATGGGGTTAGAGGATCTTGGCTGGATCTGGATAGAATTCAGAGGATCCTGAGTGGATCTGGATGGAGTTCAGAGGATGCTGGGTGGATCAGAAGCAGGTTCATCTCTCTCCACTCCCTGCTGGGGAGGCAGAAGATGGGAAATGGGCACATATAGAATAAAAGTAGGAAGTGAAGAATAGGAAATGCCCAACCAAGACGTGCATTTGCATCCCAGAAAGGCAAAAGTGTCCTGGCTGCATCCACAGCAGGGTGGGCAGCAGGAAAGGGATTGGGATTGTCCCTGAGCCCCCTCAGGTGTGACCCCAGCTGGATCCTGCATCCAAACCTGGATCCCAGCGCAGGGAGGAGCTGGAGCTGCTGCAGAGAGCCCAGGGGAGGCAGCAGGATGAGCAGAGGGATGGAGCAGCTCTGCTGGGAGGAAAGGCTGCCACAGCTGGGATTGTTCAGCCTGCACAGGAGAAGCTTTGGCCTGAGCTCAGGGTGGCCTTGCAGGGCCTGGAGGAGCTGCAGGAAACCTGGAGAGAGACAATTCCCAAGGGATGAGGGACAGCACACAGGGAATGGATCCCAAGTAGGGTTTGATGGGATCTTGGGAATTAGGAATTGTTCCCTGAGAGGGGCTGGGATGGAATTGCCAGAGCAGCTGCGGCTGCCCCTGGATCCCTGGAATGTTCAGTTCCAGCTTGGACATTGGGGCTGGAGCAGCTGGGACAGTGGGAGGTGTCCCTGCCATGGTTCTTCCAAGATGGCATCCTTCAAGGAATGTGCACAGAGAGTGAATCTTTTGTAGAAAAATAAACACAACCCTCAACATCTGCCCCTCTCCTGGGGAGCAGGCCTCAGCACCAGTGCAGTGGCACTGACACCAGAACAAGACAGGTTTGGGCCCTGCTCAATTCCCACTCTGGGGAATTAATGCCAAAGGATGGCTGGGAGAAAAAAAAAACTTTGGAAAAAACCCTTGGGATGGTGTTTGCTGTGAAAGAAGCATTTTCTGTGACACTTTGTACCCGCTGCACACTTGTGCTGCCACAGATGTGGGATAAATATTTCATAAAAATGGAAGTGTGATCTATTCCACCACTCCTTCCACACCTAATCCCAGGCTGCATGTTTGGATGGCTTTTGTTCCTCTCCTTAAAGTGCTGAACAACCGAGGTTTGCTGAACTTTCCTGCCTCGGAGCTTTTTATAAAAATGTCACGTTTTCCTGTGGGAATGTTTGTGATGCCAGCATTGAAGACAAAACAGTGTGAACGCACGGCTTGGCGTGCTGTAAAATCCAGGAAATAAGGCAGGATCAGGAGCTTTGCTGACAGCAAAAATCTGTGAATCACCCACCAGATATTCTGGGGGTTGTCGGGAGGTTTGTGGCTGAAGCAGAGAGGTTTGTGCTGGGAGAGCAGAGGGGGAGAGGAAAAAGAGCTCAGGGTAGAGCTTGTTTCTCTGGGAAGTGATGTCTGGAAATGCAGCACAAGCAAAGGCTCTGAAATCACTGGAATTTTTTTTTTTTTTTTGGGGGAAGCCACAATGGGGTCACCTGGGTGGTTTTGTAATGCTGCATCCTTCGGGGTGGGCTGGGACCAGCCACACGTGGGTGGGTGGAACTGGATTTTCGAAGAGAAAACTTGAAGAAATCAGCTTTTCTAAAGATATCTCGTGTTCAGAGATGGTATTTTTGACTTCTGTTTCACCTGAAAGAGCAGCAAGAGGACTGGGGGAGAGGAGCTCCATGGTTTGCAGAAGAAAGATCAAAATCCCAAGCTCTGGGAGGAGGAATATCAGGAATATCTGGGCTGCTTTGTTGCTATTTTTAGTGATGGGCTTGGGTAGTAGATCTTATCCCCCTTAATTTTCTTAGTGGGAGAGAATTTAAGCAACCAAACACTTGTTCATGTCATTATTTAATGGGATTGATCAAGCCCTCTATCAAAATCTCTTTAAGGGAAACCATTAAACATGTTAAGCTCCAAGTTCATCTGACACAACAATGGTCTTTAATTAAAATTTAAATGAGGTTTTATTGATATCTTGGTCACAACAATAGACTGACAAAATGCCAGGCTCCCTGCAGCTCTGATTTTTGATGAACTTTTGCAGGCCTTCTTGCAGTTCTGCACAGAAAATCATCTGTGCTGTAAAATCCTCCCACCGAGTAGCAAGTGGGCTTTGATTTTTATTCTGGGTTGGAGTTTTATTTTTTTTTTCCTGTTCATGGGATGAGATTTATTAGGTTGATGCTTTTCAGGTTAATAATATTTGGCTATCTGACAACTTGAGCAGCATATTTTTGGGATGCAGGAGGGAGCAGAAAGTGGGGAAAGAGATGCAAAATCTTTCACTTGTAAAATGCTATTTAATATTTGAGTTATGTCAAATTTTTCATTTTATCTGCTTGGCATCCTGTCCAATAGTAGGGGCTATTAATACACCTGCCGGTAGATCAATTATCATTTTGGAAAAATTAATATTCACTTGGTTTTGGTTGGCTTTGGTTTTATTGGAGGTGGTGTGGAAGAAGCTGATTGGGATCTTTAATTACTGCCCACGTTTAGCAATGTGGCCAATAAAGGAGAAGAGCAGGAATAGGGTTGGGATTTTAGGAAAGCTTCAGTTCTACTCTCCTGATATTTCTATTCTGGGAAGAAATAGGAACAACACACTTCAAGCTCTGGGCTTTTCAGTCTGGCACTTTCCTCAATGCCTGAATTCATTTAAAGTAGGGGAGAGGGGACCAAAAAACAGCAAAAACCTAGGAAAAAAAGCTATTTTTTTCTATTTCTTAATATTTAAACTAATAATATTTAAAGTCATTTTTCTGGAGGAGCACAGACAAATCAAATGTGGCAGATTTTCCTCAAGTAGTCCAAACTGGTAATGGAGCAGAGAAATTCTAAGTTTCTTTGACACTTACATCTCACTTGTGGAAACAACAGAGTCATTAGGACTTTTTAAAATTCTCTTTAGTTTAACAGTAATTAGATGAAAAAATTGAGAAAAAAATTGTTGGTTTTAGTAAGGAAAAAATAAAGAAATTGAGAAGAGTGTGTGGGGAAAGGGAAGCAAGGTGAGGATGCTCACATCCAAATTCAGAATTCCCAGAGGAGAGGTGCTTAAGATGATGAAAAAGAGCCTGAAAATAAATGAGGGCAATTTCAAAGCAGGGAAAAATTTGTATAAAAGCCCCCACAATGTCAGCTCTCCTGAGTAATGAATGAATTCGTGTTCAGCCCTGGGGTTTGTGCTCAGCAAAGCTCACAAACAGGAGTTTTGGAGGGGTGATGCTCTCAGGGTGTTGATGGAATCCTGCTGGCAGCCCAGGGCTGTCCCTGTCCCCTGCTCCTTCCATCCCCAGCATCAGTCATGAGGTGGCACTCTTCTCCCAGCAGAGATGCCTTGGAAAAAAAAAAAAAAAATGCCTGGAAAATGTCGAGGGATTTTTGCAAAAGTTGCTTTGGGAGTGTCTGGGATCAGCAGGGTGTCTGTGGGTGTGGCAGGAATGGATTATTTGATTTATTTGGATTATTTTTGCACCTTGCTGAACTCTCTCTGAGCTACAGGATGGCGCTTTCCCTGATTTCCTTCTGCTCCCCACATGGATTTCAGGCAGTCACGGTGTCAGCTGCAGCTCATATTCTCCTGCATGAACAGCACAGTGGCACAGCTTTTATTGCTGCAGCTTTTATTGCAAGGAGCATTTGGCCAAAACTGCACATCCCTCACTCCCAGTGTCCTGTCTCACCAAAATCCAGGCTCAGTGGGAAACAGGAAAAGCACTAAACTAAACTAAAACTAAAACTAAAACTAAATTTCTGGCTGAACCCATCTGTCTCTGATGTTTCATGCGAGTGTTTAATGAGGAATTTTATAATTTCCTGGTTCTAGCCCCAGTCAGCAGCAGCTCACACCAGCAGCATCTCCTGTGGGGATTTTGCTGCTCCACACTGCAGACCTGCCCCAGATCTGCAGTTTTACCCCTCCATGGGATCCTTGCAAAATCCCAAGCAAGGTGACAGATGTGTGTACATGGGGGAGCATCCCTGGCTGCTGCTGGGGTTCCTAAGGTGGGTTTAACATCCAGAGTGGGAAAGAGAAATTAAATTTGGTGTGGTCTCTCTGGAAACTCTTTTGGAAATTTTTGGACAAGGGGGATGGCTTCAAACCGTCAGAAAATGGGGATGGGTGGGATGTTAGGGAGAAATCCTTCCCTGGAACAGAATTCCCAGAGCAGCTGTGGCTGCCCCTGGATCCCTGGAATGTTCAGTTCCAGCTTGGACACTGGGGCTGGAGCAGCCTGGGACAGTGGGAGGTGTCCCTGCCATGGCAGGGGTGGCACTGGGTGACGTTTAATGTCCCTTCCAGCCCAATTTATTCCATGATTTCATGATTGTCTCCTTCATGGTGCAGCGGATCAGGTTTGGTGCTGGGGGAGCTCAGGGTTGGGTTTGTTCCCTCTGGATCTTCCTGCAGTGTCAATCCTGGGCTCCTGGGACAGGCTGGACACAAGGCAGGCTGATAAAAGGGATGGGAGTCTGGGAGATGTTCAAGAAGACATTGGGAAAATGCTGAATCCAACCAGCTCTGAGCCCTTCTCTCCTGCCGCCATGATAATTTGTTTTTAAATTAAACACCCAGCCACTCCCTGCACTGGATACTCCAAGAAGAACGGTTTATTTTATCCAGACAGAAAAAAGAAGCAAATACTGTGCACAAAGCACTTTGCCTAAAACTGGGAGGTGCTGCTGGGACAGGTGACAAATTGATGGGGTGACCTTGGCTTCTCCTCAAAGCACAGCTCAACATCTGGGCCCTGAGGTGAGGAAATGCTCAATCACCCCCCAAGGCTGAGCTCCTGCCCGGCTAAGCTGAGATCAGCTTCTCAGAGCTGTCTCAAAGGATGAAGGCTGTTTTTTTTCACCTTAATCACACATTTCTAAAGGGAAAAGGGAGACAAACCAGCAACGGCTTATTCCCAGTAGGAATGTGAGTACTGGCAATGGGTTGGAAATAAAACAACCCCATTATCCCAACTTAAATCCTGACGTTGGGAAGCAGAGGCTGGCACAAGCTGGGCCTTACTTCCACAGACCATTAACTGCAACTCACTCTGTGCAACCCAGACCATTTGTTTCCTGTGTTTCCTATCAATTTTCCAATTACATTTCATTCCAGTTCTGCTGGAAGTGCAGGTCAGTGGAAACACAACAATACAGGCACAGAAAGTTCTTTGCCTCTAAGTTTGCATGAGGATCCAGCAGCCCAGCAGGGAATGAATTATTGAAGCTCAGAAAGAACAGGACCAGCAATATTTGGCTCTTATTTCCCCTGACCTCTTAGCTGGAGGTCTCTGAGTTTGGGATTTGTTATTATTTTTCTTTTCCAGGGGGGAAGTTGAACTTGCCCTGAGGTCTCGTGGAAGATGTGCAGCAAAGAAAGGCTGCGCTCAGATTTGGACATCCTGATGGGCAGGATTTTTGCTGGTCTTTGGTGGAACCAGGAGGATTTTTTGGCCTGAAGCACTGATTTGGATTTCATAGAGAACTAAAGTTTTGGAACAATTTTTTCTATTTTTTAAAATATTTTTTCCAGGTCCTGTTATTTCAGCACAAGTTTAGGCTCAGTACTGGGGTCTAACCGATCTCAGCATCTTTCCCAAGACCTCTTCTCTCCTCTGCTTTAAGCAGAGAAGGGTTTGGGTGGCATTTCAGGGACAGGAGGATCAGATTAAAGAGTCACAGAACACCAAAATGTTTTCCTAGAACAGCAGCTGCGCTTCCTCAGCCTTTTCCTGCTCTCTCCTTCTTTTAACCAAGATTGAAAATTCCCTGCTCCCGGAATAACGGAGCCTTCTCCAGGGGGAGCTGGGGTGACACGAGGCTGTGGCATGTGCACACACACGGGGACACTGAGGGCAGCTCCCCCTGTGCCCAAAATGAGCAAATCCTTGGTGTGGGAGCCTTGGAAATCCTCAGGCCCTTCAAATGCTTAATGAGATCTGCTGATTATCATCAAAGGAAAATTCCCTGTGTTGTAAGAAGGGAGGAGAAGAGAATTCAACTGGCAGCAGGGAGAAGGTAATTCACTTCAGAGAGGCACTGGGAGGGTTAAGTTGTTACAGGAAAATAATTGGGAAATCATGAATAGGTCGGGTTATGGGGATGCCCCATCCCTGGATGGAGCTCTGAACAACCTGGGATAGTGGAGGTGTCCCTGCCCTTGGAAGAGGCTGGAACAAAATGATTTTTAAGGTCCCTCCCAAGCCAAACCATTCTGGGATTCCATGATTACAAGCACATGGTGAAACGGAACAAAAATCCACCACAAAACATTGTGGTGTGACAGGATTGGATCAGCCAAGCCAGGGAGTGAATCTCTCTTGCACCACCGCAGTGCAGAAATGTTTGGGGTTTTGTGTTTCTGGTGGAGTCTAATGGCATTTCCTCACTTCCTCCCTCTCCCCACTCACAAAAACATTTGTAGTGCTGAAAGCTTCACTCCATTTCTAATTTGGGAAGATGCTGTGGCAAAGCTCATAATTCTTTTTCTGCAGTTTAGCAGGGTAGTGTTACACAATTTGGCTACAAGAAATCCCTGTAATAAATGACAGCTCTTTCAGCCCCTTGGCAGTGTAGGGCCCAGCCATCAGTCTTGTGAATGCTCCCATAACCATTGAAAAGTTGAAATAATTTGGAACTGTGGCTTAACACCTTGTTAATCACAGAGCAAAGGGTTTGCTCTGCTCTCACCAGGAATATTAATGTGATTCCTGTGATTCTCCCAGATGGCAGCACAGGGATAAAAGCCCAGCTCACAGGGGCTGCTCCCATGACTGGACACAGAATTCAAGGCCAGCATTTCAGGGAGCATCCCTCAAAATTCAGTCAGGTATGAAGGCTTTCAGTTAATAAATCCCCTCGTGGACAGGTTGTTTGTGTGTCCTTGGGATATTTGCGTTTCAGTCTGAAGAAGGAGGTGATTAATGCATCCTTCACTGTCCTGACTGATTATAAGAAATTGTTTGAGCCAGCCCA
>VRYO01001681.1:30000284-30041902 GCA_009812075.1 Sialia sialis | reverse complement strand
GGTAGCAAAGCTCTCTGTGGGAAAGGAATCACCCTTCAGGATCCCATCTGGGATCTTTGGGGAATTTCTCCAGTTTTTCGTGTGGCTGCTCAATCTCATGGATGTTTCTGAACGGAAATGTGTCAGAGTGACAACAGAAAGAACCTTTCAAAGGAAACAACCGCAAGATGATGATGCCATGGAGTTATTCACCTCTAGAAGGTTTCATTCACCTCATCAATGATGAGGCAACAATCCCACAAATTTTCTCCACATCCTGTGCCATGTTCAAGTCAAACCAGCGTGGCCTGCTGCTGTTGTGTGGTACCTTGAACTGAATTTCTGTGAACAATTCTCTCCAAAGAGGGGGCAGAGTCAGAGCCCTGACACTGCAAAACTCTGGGATAATGCTGGAGCTTGTTGCTAACAGGAGAGAGATGGAGATTAAGATGACTGCAGGAGAAAATCCACTTTGCAGCCTTTTTTTTACCCTGTCATCTGTAGGAGAGAGAGCTACCAGCACAGCTGATGAGGTGTGATGCTTCAGAGGAGGAGAGTTTGGATTTGCAAGGAGCTCTGAATGTCTTGTTTTCCCACCAGTGCTACCATCCCCTTTGATAAGCTCATTTTCAGAAGTTAATGGACCACATCCTTCCCTGTGCTAATGCTGCATTGTGCTGCTTCAGAGGGGCAAAACAGCTTTAAAGCAGTCTGTTCCTGCTCCTGGAGCTGTCCCCTGTCCCAGGAAATGTGGATCAGCCAGAAGGGATCACCCAAAAGCCCAAAACCTGGAGCAAATCCTTGTGGAGAAGGAGTGGGGTGAGAGTTGCCACCATCCCCTCTGATTCTGAGGCTGCAGGCTGAGGGCAAAAATGGTTTTACAACCTGCAGATGGAACAAATATTGCCAGGACTGGAAGAGCATTGAAAGAATCCCAGTTTGGCATCACCACCACCCCTCCACCCAAAGTGGGTCCCTTCTGCTTTGGACTGCAGAAGGAGGTGTGGATAAAACGAAGGAGAAAATCCTTGCTGCTAATTCCAAGTGAGGGATAAATTCCTTGCTGCTAATTCCCTCTGCTGTGCTGCCTAAACAGACAATCCCCTCTGGTTTTTGGGTGTCAGCTGAGTTGTTTTGGGCTGGTGCTGAGCAGGGCAGCAGCTGCTCTGGGGTGTGAGGAGGAGGGTGACCCAGCAGGGCACTGCCACATCCACTGTGCCAGCTTCAGCTGGACAGCTTTAATTTTAATCTGCTGCCCTAAATCAGGCTCAGGGAGTCTGACAGAGGGATGTCAGAGCCCCAGTACTGCTCTCTCTTTGGCTCACAGGATACAAACCCAGTGACCACAGCAGGACCAGCAGTGAATGGACAATGGATGCACGCAGAATTCACAGCAGTGAATGCCCACAGCCATGGGACAAACCTCCTGCAGTGAATTCTGCCACCATTCACATTCCACACAGCCTCTCCAGAGTCACTCTGGATGTTTTCCACACAAGGCTTAAGGTCATTGTTGCTGCTTTTCTACTGAAGGAAGAATTTCTTTGGGATTGGTCCAGAATTAAAGATTTAGGATAGGTCTCAAGAAGAGCTGCATTTCAGATGAATGAACTGACTTTGGGCCCTTCTTCATCTCCAGGCCAAAAATCCATGGGTCCAATCCTTGCTGAATCCAAACACCTCATCTGCCATTCCATCTTAGAGAGAATTCAAACTTGTGCTTGTATTCAAGGTGATCATTCTGTGAGACCCAAATAACTCTGCATTGTTTCCATCCTGAGGAAGGGTGGTCAAAGTAGAACTTTTCTGTTTGTACAGAGGTGAGACTGAGGAATAAACTCCTCTGACAACTAAAACTCAATAGTTGCCATCAGAAATGCCAGATATTTTTCACCTTGTCTTTCTAATAAAACTCAGAATGGATCAAAGTCTAAAAAAATCCCAAAAACAACAATCACAACAATTCTGCTGATGAAGGGAAGGGATGGACTACTTCTGATATAAAAAACTTTCTTTCCTTTTCCTTTTTGCCTGTTCTTTTCTCTTTCCTCATCGAAGGATGACAGACTGTCAGACTGACACACCATCAGGTGAAATCCTGAGCTGAGTGAAGGCTGTAATTTGATTAAGGGGCTCTGACAGGTTTTGAAACAATGAATGAATGAAAGAACCTGGAGGATTTAATTCATTACAGGTATAGGTGCTGCATAATACAGTTTTCATAAACCTTTCCTGCTGGAACGTCCCTCCACATCCCAATCCTGCTGAATTCAGAAGGACTGAACAGGACTGGAGAAAGGGCAGCTAATGAGTGAAAATTTAGGGAGGTGGATTCAGCAAATGAAGCCCTGCAGTGATCTGACAGCTGCTGAGAAAAGCTGTGTGAAAAAGGAGCTGAAACTCTCCCAAAACACTGAATTGCTTTGAGATTCATTCCTCATCTTTTAGCTCAGATCAGTGGCACAAAGTGAATAAACCACTGTCCCCTGACAAAGCCTCTGCCTGCACTTCTGCTGCTGCAAAAACTTGTTGAAACTCAGTAAAGTTGATGAAAGCCCATGATGTGTCAGCACAGGCACAGAGCTCGAGGTGAACAGCTGCAGGTCAGCACTGAAGCGATTTTTTTCCAATTAAAGTATTAAAATTTCTCTCTTCTGTGTCCAATATGAGGGGCTTAGCAGCTGGGTGGGACTCAGGCAGTGGATTAGACCTAATTGCTCCTGGCTGTAATAAATCAGGGCTCTGGGTGGCGGATGAGGAGGTGGGATGGCTTTGCCTTCACTGTTTGGGCTGGAAGACTTTGGATACATTAATACCCAAGTATTTTTCCATTCATCCAGCACCAAGAAGGACTGGTCCCTATTTTTAAATTTTTTTTTTCTGATGGAAATTTAGGTTTGGATCACTGTGGAGCAGACAAAGCTTTTGAGATGCTTTGCAGACAGACAGAACATCATCATAAATACAGGAGTCTCCTGGCCCCAGGGAGAAGGGAGGCTCAGTCCTCTGGCAGAAGTGAAGGAATCTCTTTTTCACTGCTGAGACTCGACTTCAGCAGCACCCACGTACTGCTCCTTGTGTTGGAAACTTTAATAACTTCACTTGAGAATACTGCCTTTCTGATGGCAGTGGAAATAACATGACTTTTAAACAAGTAGAGGAGACTGTCATTGAAGTCGAGCCAGCTATGTGGGAGTCAGATGATTAAGGTAGATGTGGTGTAGGAGGGGAGAAATACTATAATTTGGGAAAAAAAATACTGTATTTTGAACAGGTTTAATGTTCTCTTCCAGGAAAGGGGGGTTGTTATTATTAAGAGCATTACCAACATTAGATGCAGGGCTTGATTCTCTGTTGTAATTGCTCCCATCCATCCAAATTGCCTAAAAATGAGTCTCAGTCATCCCTGAGCTGTGCAGCTGAAGTCTGGGGGAGCTGTGTGCTCACTTTTTCAGGTGTGGAAGCAACAAGGCAGGGGGTGAGATGGGAGGGAGACATCTGCTCTGTCCACCTGGGCCACACCAGGGATCCATTTCTGAACCTCTCAGAAAGTCTTTCCTTCCTGTGGCCCCATCTGAGTTTTAGCTCAAGGCTGTGTGATGCTGATCCTTATTTTTGGGCAGACAGTGCTGCTCCAGCAAGGGTAACTCAGCACATGCCCAAAGCTGACTGAGCTGCAGCATCCATAGGGCAGAGGCAGAAATGTTGTGTTGATGCTGAAAGGTTTTATTCCTGTTTGAAGCAGATTCAACCTCTGAACCTGCCCCTCTGCTCTTCTCTTTCCTTCCCACCCTGCTTTCTGTAGCATCTCCTCTTTTTGCTGCCCATCTTACTTTTTGGAGCATTTCTTTTTCCTTCCCATCCTGCTTTTTGGAGCATCTCCTCTCATTCCTGCCCATTCTGCTTTGGTAGCATCTCCAATTTTCCTTCTCACCCTGCTTTTTGGACCATCTTCTCTCTTTCCTTCTGTCTTGGGTTACAGTACAGGATGTTATCAAAGGTTTCTGTTCTGTCACCATCTGTTGAGACCAGATGGGGCAGTGATCCTGATCTCCATGGGATATCTCCTGCTAATGGGCCATCCATTGAAACCAGCTGGGGCAGTGTTCTTTATTTCCAAAGGGGACATCTCCTGTTCATGGCCATATTTTATAAACCAGCTGGGCCAGTGCTCTTTATCTTTTCACAACCCATCCTTCCTGCAGGGAGTTCTCTTCTGCTCATGGCCATTGAGTCCCACTGTGGCACTGATAAAATTACTGCATCCCATGGGGAGATGCTCCAGCCAGGGGGAAGAGCCCAACATTTCTCACCAAGATAAAAACTGAGATTTTGGGACACCAAGGGAGCCCTTTCTCCACTGGACTCCAGAGGAAAACCGGACTTCTCCACATCATCACTGGAGCTTTGGAGGGAAACTGCAGCTTGTCCAGGAGCACTGCTCCAACTGAAGCACATCTGTCACTGCAGGAGGATGCAGCCACCATTGAATGGCACTGCTGCCACCACCCTGACTGACTGACGGCTGTCAGCTTGGATTCTGACTCTGCCAGGGTTTGGGCTTTGTTCTTTGTAGTGCTGGATTTCTATTTTAATTTCCCTAGTAAAGAACTGTTATTCCTAATTCCCATCTCTTTGCCTGAGAACCTCTTGATTTCAAAATTCTAATAATCTGGAAGGAGGGAGTTTCCATTCTCGATTTCAAAGAGAGGCTCCTGTCTTTCTTAGCAGACACCTGTCCTCCAAACCAGGACACCTTCCTATCCTGATTTTTGGATCATCTCTCTCTTTCCTGCCCATCCTGCTTTTTGCAGCATCTCCTCTCATTCCTGCCCATTTACTTTTTGTAGCATGGCACCTGTGCTGGGCTTGCTGCTATTTTCTCTTTGTGGGATCAGCCCAAAGCCAAATGAGGCCAAAAGGCTCAGATCTGAGCATTTCCCCTCCTCAAAATCGTATCCCAGTGTGGAAGAAAAGCGTGTTGTGCAAAATTTGGGCATTCAGATTGAGAACGTGAAGTACTGCATACTTTTTTTCCTAATCCAGTGGTCTTGTGTTCTGTTTTTCTAAAGTGAGACAGAGGGGAGGAAATAGAAAACCTGCACCAACTCCCAATAAGTAGAATATTTGAGATAGATTTGGTGGGGTATCATTTTGTCAGGATGTAAAAAATCTCAGCGCAGCGATTATGCAAAATCCCTGGTGATGACGTGGTTAGACTTGACTCAAAGCAACAAATCTTTCTGCTGATTCAGTGAACTCAAGTGCTCTCACATGCCCTGAAAACTGCTCCAACTCAGGAACTTGGCATCTTGAGACAAAAAGTGTCCTCTGGGTAGCAGCAATACCTCATGTTTTACCACCAAAAACCCCTCCAGAAAATTTCCTGTTCTCCTCCTTGACAGACCTGTATGACATTTAAACTGGTAGGAAAAGGAGATAAACAATAATCTGTGCTCAAAATGCTTTACAGAGAGCAGGCTTTCCCTTTCTCAGTACAGTTCTTGGTCTCCGAGTCTGCAGTGGAGGAACTGATTGACCTTAAACCATAACCCAAATGACACCCACAAGGTGCTCTGTGCTAGCAAGTGAAATTGGATTTATTTCCATCCCTCTGCCTTTCTGCAACCTTTCTTCCCAAAAAAAGAGTTACTTGTTACTTGTCACTGTGTGTATTTGAGTGGCCTCATCCCAAGCCCTTTCCTGGTGTTTATTGCAATCTGAGCAACTCAGAGGTTTCTCAGCAATCTCTGATTCAAAACTCACGGAGAAAATCACATTTCTTCCTTGACAGATTCTGACTGCTCCCAGGGTTGCTTTAACACCAAACCTTCAGGCTCACAGTAATGAAAAAAGCAAGATTTTACAGCCTGGAGAACAGAAGGGAACTACCCCAGCAGAAGTAATACTTTTTTACAAGATTTCCCAGCCTGAGCTGACGGTAATTACACGACATCTATGGAAAACACAGTTGCTGCCTAATGCCGCCACCTGCTTGGAATATCCTCTTTATATCAGCATGGTTTCATCATTTCCTTGTACTGTGATGCCACAGAGTCTCTTGATAAAGACTTTATAACACATATTATAAACAGCAGCATGGATTAATGGCATAACCTGCATTTTCTGGGCTTCCATGGCCCCACTTGCACACTAAGTGTCATTTTTGTGTCACTACACCTGCTCCTCTTGCTATTTTCTTCTCTTTTTGTCCAACCTCCAGGTGTGTCATGTATTTTATCCACTTAAATAAGTTATGGCCATCCTCTATGAAATTGCTTTAAAATGAATTTTTCCTTATCTCCTCCAGTCTGCAGTAAGTAGAATAGTGCAGATAAGGGTTCCTGTGCTGTTTTCACCTGGAAGGTGTCTGGCTGAAGGGCACTGTGATATCCCTGTGATATCCCTGTGATGTCCTTGTGCTGTTTTTTTGGGGAATGAGGCTAGAAGGGACATCAAAGCCCATCCAGAGCCTCCCCAGCCATGGCAGGGACACCTTCCACTGTCCCAATGTTCAACCTGGAACTAAACATTCCAGGGATCCAGGGGCAGCCACAGCTGCTCTGGGAATTCTGTGCCAGGGAAGGATTTTTTTCCTAATATCCCATCTAACCCTACTCTCTTCCTTTAAAAAATTTTTTTCCCACCTTTTTCCTCAGTCCCACAGATCCCCTCTACTCTCAGTGCAAATCAGCCAAGAATTTTCACCTCTGTCTTGGCTGCTGCTGTTGCATCCCTGGGGATTTGTTTCAGCCCCCAAAAGATGAACAGACTCATTTTGTGCTCCTCTCATGTTGGTTTCCACGTCCCAGTGGATAAAGCTGAAATCAGACCTGGCTGAAGAGTGAGGGTTCAACAGCACCAACTCCTCTGTGGTGCAGACCTGGGGGGAAGGAGCTGGATAGAAATTGATCTGGGTATTTAAATATTTCTCTACATTTGATTCTGGTCACTTTGTAGACATCAGTAAAGCCTGACTGGTGTCTTTTCAGCATTAGAGGTCTTTTTCATCATCTTCAAAAGACTAATTAAAAATATTAGGATCCTCTTTCTACTGTGTCCTGCTAGCAAGAAGAAGGAAAGAGCTTAATCTGAAAAAAAAATAAATCTCGGGGAACTCCTGGAAATGTTTTATTTATTTTTTTTTTCCTTACCATGTAATTCTGTTCTGCTGGCTGTGATATTTACACAATGTAATGAAAAGAGTTTTAGGAGAGATGTGATCTCTGTCTTGGCTGCCATAAAGGGAATCAGCCCTGAGATCTGTGTTTTCAGGAATCTCTGCTCCTGTTCAGTTCCCTTTCCAATGGAATTCTTAGCCCATATTTGTAATGGACCTGCTGTACCTGCTGAATTTTGGCTTTTGGTTCCTTTCTTTATGACAGATTAAACATCAAACCACAGATGATAAATGGAAAGTGTGTGAGGGATGAACTCAAAACCAAGAGAGGAGACAGAGGAAGGAGAATTTCCACGGAGTGAGAATTTCTGTCCATCCCAGTGTCTCTATTTGCCATGGACAGTTTGTACAGTGAAATATTCCAGGTTTTCTGGGTTTGCCCTTGTGGAATGGCTCTTCCCAGAGCTGCAGAGAGAAAACCCAGGGCTGCAGGACAGATTTCCTGAGGGAAGGACACCTTGTGTGGTTCCCCCCTTCCTCCCATGGCTGTGAAATCCCCTCAGATGTTGGAAACCCAAAACTTCCAGTGTGGGTGCTTAATCTAGATTATAAACATTCATCTGCTTCTAATCTTCCGTTTGCCTCTTAATTAGAGCCTTAATTGCTTCTTCTCCAAGACCATTATGGAGCAGACACAGCTCAGTTCAGTCCTTTAGGGTCTTAATTCAGAGATCACCAGAGCCTGAGTCCTTCTGCACAGCTTTGGGAGGGCTTTAGAGCAGGCTCAAAATTATTCATTAAACCTTGGATCACGTGGAGAGGGGAGGGTTTAGAACTGAATTTCTGTCAATGCTGGTTTTTGAATGCTTGATGGGTATTTTATATCCCTTTGGAGAGCAAAGGAAGATGGAGAAAGGTTAAAATTAATGTTTTATGTCTTAAAACTTGACTGACCATGAGGGGTTTAAAATGCTGGTTCAGTTGTGATCAAGCCCTGATGAGAGTGTCTTAAGGAGGAGATTTAGCCCTTGACTCATGGTAGGAAAAGAACATTTTCCTTAAAATACAAAGCAAAACCTCCTCCCCTTCACAGCTGTGGAACTGTGGAGATGTGGCTGCTGCCTTTGAAGCAGATATTTGGCCAGACAAGAACCTGTGACTGCCTCAAAACCTTTGGCTTTGGACTCTTCCACACTTTTTCATGGCATCTGTCACAGCCCTATTGGCAGTTGGAAACTCATTGCTGCACTTAATGTCTGAAAATGTGCCTAATTTGTTGTCTTCCCACTGGAAAAGTAGATTAATGGGAAAAAAAATTGGAAAATGATGAAAATGGATGGGGGGATTTCCCACTCTGGCGATTTAAATGTAATAAATTAATACTTCTTATGCAAGGTTGCAAAAAAATATTAAAAAATAGAAGCTAATGGCTGGTTGAAAGAAGTGCCAGCACAATTTAATTGGAGTGGCTGACTCATGAATCTTTTAATCTTTTTTTTGTTCTGGTGCTGCCTGGCAACTCAGATGGATTTTTTTAGGGGAAGCCCCTGGAAAAATCGCTCTCTCTCTCCAGTTCAAGTTTGTCTGCACCAGTCAGAAATGTGGAATTCAAGTTTTCAACCTTGATGTTGCTTAAGGCTTCCCCCAGAAAGTCTGGAATGTCTTGTTAGACACAGCTGTGATGATGACGATGATGATAATAAGTAACAATGATAATAATGACAATTCAGCAATTGTTGGCAGCTGGGTTTTTTGCCGGCAGCTGGAATCACAGGGACCCTGTCCCAGGCAAAGAGGAGCAGCCAACCCATGGCCAATCCATGCTGGGCACTCATCTCAACCTGCAGAGGGGCAGAAAGATGCCCAAAAATGCATAAACCACTGTCTTGGGCTGCAATACAGGATGATCAAAAGCATCTATTCTATCACTATCTGTTGAGACCAGGTGGGGCAGTGATCCTGATCTCCATGGGATATCTCCTGCTAATGGGCCATCCATTGAAACCAGCTGGGGCAGTGTTCTTTATTTCCAAAGGGGACATCTCCTGTTCATGGCCAGATTTTATAAACCAGCTGGGGCAGTGTTCTTTATCTTTTCACAACCCATCCTTCCTGCAGGGAGTTCTCTTCTGCTCATGGCCATTGAGTCCCACTGTGGCACTGATAAAATTACTGCATCCCATGGGGAGATGCTCCAGCCAGGGGGAAGAGCCCAACATTTCTCACCAAGATAAAAACTGAGATTTTGGGACACCAAGGGAGCCCTTTCTCCACTGGACTCCAGAGGAAAACCGGACTTCTCCACATCATCACTGGAGCTTTGGAGGGAAACTGCAGCTTGTCCAGGAGCACTGCTCCAACTGAAGCACATCTGTCACTGCAGGAGGATGCAGCCACCATTGAATGGCACTGCTGCCACCACCCTGACTGACTGACGGCTGTCAGCTTGGATTCTGACTCTGCCAGGGTTTGGGCTTTGTTCTTTGTAGTGCTGGATTTCTATTTTAATTTCCCTAGTAAAGAACTGTTATTCCTAATTCCCATCTCTTTTCCTGAGAGCCCCTTGATTTCAAAATGATAATAATTTGAAGGAAGGGGGTTTCCATTCTCCATTTCAAAGAGAGGCTCCTGCCTTTCTTAGCAGACACCTGTCCTCTGAACCAGGACACCTCCCTTTGCTGCTGGGTGGGGATGGATTGGGACAGGGGCTCTGCTCCCTCCTGTCACTCCTTGCACTCTGAGCTGAATCTGAAGCTCCAAGGACTGAGCACCAACACCTCTTCAGTGCCTTCCTTTTGGGAGAAAACTGCTGGGAAAGTTCCTTGAAATTATGATGGAAGCAGTGGAGTTTGAGTGTCTGGCACCACAGGATTCTAGGAAGAGTTTAAATGTCTGGAATCGTGGGATTTTATGACTAGCTTAAGTGTCTGGAATAATGGGATTTTAGGAAGAGTTTAAGTGTCTGGAATCACAAGATTTTAGAAAGAGTTTAATTGTCTGGAATCATGTGATTTTAGGAGAAGTTTAATTATCTGGAACCACAGGATTCCAGGAAGAGTTTAAGTCTCTGGAATCAAGGGATTTTAAGAGGAGTTTAAGTGTCTGGAATCATGGGATTTTAGAAAGAGTTTAAGCATCTGAAATCACAGGATTTTAGAAAGAGTTTAAGTGTCTGGAATCACAGGATTCCAGGAAGAGTTTATGTATCTGGAATCATGGGATTTTAGGAAGAGTTTGAGTGTGTGGAATCATGGGATTTTAAGAAGAGTTTAAGTGTCTGGAATCACGGGATTTTTGGAGGTGTTTAAGTCTCTGGAATCACAGGATTTTGGGAAGAGTTTAAGTGTATGGAATCACAGGATTTTAGGAAGACTCTGCTGGTCAATGAAGGTGCAGCCCAGCTGTGCCTTTCTGCTTGGAAAACAGAGCAGGGCCAGAGTAAAAGCAAATTTTGGGATGCTGTAATTCCTCTGGCCATGGAAACCCTGCAGGGAATAACGTGTGTAGCCTCAGGAGTGATGAACAAAGACAGGATTTGGGGCACCCCTCTGTGCTTGTGCCTGGTTTAGGAAGGAGCAATGTTGACACTGGAGGTGGTGGGAAGAACTGGAATCTGCCCTTTCTCCATACCCAGAGAGACTTAGGAGGGATTGCAAAGACAGGAAGAGCAAAATGAAGCTCTTCTTGTGCAAGTCTGGTATGTGGTCAGCACAGAATTATTTAATAATATCTGATCTGTTAGGTAATCCCTAAATACCTGTCTTTTAGGGATCTTACCTTTTAATATGGGTTACTGCTTGAATCTGAATATTATATTTGAACATTTAGGGGTGAGGGAGCAGCTGGAGTTATGAAGAGCTGAGGAATTAATTGGTGAGAAAGGTGTGAGAGATGGATAAAAAGCCATTATCAAACATTCATAACAGGTTTGCAAAGTACAGCACTGCCCAGAGAATAAAGCTGTTAAACAAATGTGTAATCCCTTTTCCCTGAAAGGGAGATACAGCAAATTTTTAGTTCAAATACTCCTAATCAGCATCTCTTTTTTATTTCCCACAGACGTTGCTCCCTGATTTCTTCCTATTCCTTGTGGTTTTGACTATTGTGAAATTGTAATTGCCTCCTTTAAGTCTTGCAATGCTCTTCAGCAATAAAACTCATCTTTTCCACCTGCAGAGAAATCTTCCTGAAGGAAACATCCCAAGGAGTTGGGAATGCCTTTCCCTGCTGGCATTTAGAACTCCCCTCCTGCTAATGCCTCTGATTTTCTGTGTTAGAATTAATAACAATGAAATGTTTTCTTAGAACCAGTGAAATTAAAATGGGATGGAAGTGAAAGGAATTGCTGGCAACTCCAGGGAAGTGGGGATGTGTGAGAAGTTAAACCCTGTCCAAGTCTGGCACCCAGCAGCAGGAGCTGTTTAAACTCTTTAAATAGAAAGGAAAATTCAGACTGGAGAGCTCTTGTGTTCTGATCATTCCTGAATGAAGATGATCCAGTTTGGAGCAGAAGCCACTTGTTCCTGACCTTGCTTAAACTGCATTTCTGTCAACGTGCTTTGGTCACACTCTGGAGCACAGTGAAATCCACTTTTGTTCTTTGTCTTGCAGAAACACTCGGGTGGGAGGAATCCTGGTGTTTTTCTTCCTTTCACCTCCATCTCCTTCAGCAGCAGTTAAATAAATATTTCTTCTTTGAAGAGCAGTAGAAAATTCAAGTGAGAATCTCTAACCCCAGCAATGTTTATTTGGAGGGAGAGCAGAGTCTGCTGGGAGGTGTTGAAGGCTTGGAGCTGCTTCAATCCATCTCAGAGGGAGATATTTGCTAGGACTGGGCAAGGCTAAGGGGTAAATATGGCAATTCATCCCAGAGAAATCAAACCCACAATAAATCAGTCAAAGGGGCCGTAGCAAAGAGGGGAACAGCTTTATACAATATTTGTCTGGTCGATAGCACTGTTTGCTGTATAAATAACCACGCAACTGAACATTTTATTGCTTTGCACACATATTTTCCACAGCTGGCAAGTGTGGCTGTTTCTGTAGCTGTAAAACCTTCTGCAGAGTCTGCTCTCAAAGCTGCCCCTGTGTCAGAATTCTGAATGCACCCTATTCCCAGTTTATTTGTAAAATTATCCCTCTGAACCTGAGGTTCTCGGTCTGGCTTTGTTGCTTGTATTTATTTTTGGTTTTTTTGTTGGTTTTTTTTGACAGCTGCAAATGCGCAGATCATTTTCTTTCCTTGGAACTGTTCAATGCTCAAATGTTTATTTTTAGGCAGAGGGAATTGCCAGGGTGTCACCAAGTGCACCCCACTGGTCACAAGACTTGTTCAGAATTTTCTTTCTCACCATTTCTCCTCTTCCCTTTTTCCCCCCCATCTCTCTCTCTCTTCGAGTTTCCTTCTCTCAGTTTCTCTTGCTATTGTGCCCTACCTGACCTTCCCACTACACCTCCCAAATTTAAAAGGCTTTCCTTTTCTTTTTATGGGTCTATTTCCATATCAGAATTATGCATTTGCAAGTCTTGCTTCATTTTTTAAAATACCTACTTTGCTCATGATGATAAGACTTCTCTTAGAAACAGATTTCACCAGGTGAAAAAGGTTTAAGAAATTTAAGCCTATGCCTAGGATTCGATTATCATAAAATATTCCTAACTGTAGATTATTTTACATTAAAAACTCTGGGAAATGGGGGCTGCAGGATGTGGAAATACCAGATGTGTCCTCTAGCTGCAGTGAAGTTTAGTTGGATTTTCCCCCCTCATTCCTCAAGGCTCCTTGGTGGTCCCACAGCAGCCTAATGTGATTTTGTTGCCCCAAAATCAATGTTTTTGGGCACCATCAGAAAAAGCACAGAGATAAACCTTTGCAAAAATTTTATCCTTTGAATACAAAGAGATATTTCTGATTGTTGTTGCAAATAAACAAATAAATATGCATATTGGAAGGATCCATAACAAATATTTTTTTAAAACCAGCCTCATTTTGAGTGTTTGATGATGCCGGATGAAGGAGTCAGTTGGATTTTATGTTTCTGGAAAACACCTTGCTCAGGGTTCTGCTCAGTGATCTTCCCTAGAAGGAATGGGAATAACCAAGGTGTAGAGATTCTCCCTGGGAGAATGCTTTGTTGTGTGCCTTAGTAAAGACATCCACTTCTTCTTGCACCTCAGGAAGTTATGGCAACGCTTCCATGGGGAATTGAGGGGTCCTTGATTTGAACTTTCTGCTGAATTTTAATTTGGTTCATTATTTTAATGGCATTTAATAAGATGCATCATTCTTAGTTTCCTGTCCTAACACACAATGCAGAATTCCCATGACAATCCAGAAAGATTGTGTTTCATACCACACACAGATGTGATTTTGGAGCACTTAGGGTGGGAAGTGTTATAAATGCATTTACCTGTTCAGTCAAATTTAATCAGAATCAATAATTAATGACATTAAATAAAGAATTAGCAAATGTTTAGCCTCATTACTCCCATTTTATTTCTCATGGAAGCTATATCTGAGTGGAAGCTCTGGAAATAGATAAAGGATTATTTTCCCTGGTCAGACTCAGCAGTGGCTTTTTGATGGATGACACAACCTGATCACCTCAGCCTGGTTTGGATCCCTCAGCAATGACACTAAACGAGGACACTGCTGTAGGTTACATCATGTTCTCCTGGCTTCAGCTTTTATAATTTTATAATTCCATAACTTTGTTGGCAGGAATGCTGCGTTGGGCTTTGCTGCTGTGAGCATCTTCTTTCTCTGCTCTTACTCTGCATCAGGTAAAAGAAGGAAAGGTGAATATTTGACTGCCTAAACTGGATTTCAGTGCTTGCTAAGATGCAATATTTGTAAATAATTGTAAATTTAAAGAGTGTAAATTCCTAGTTTTGGTAGAAGGTGTCTTGGGTTACAGTACAGGATGTGATCAAAGGTTTCTGTTCTGTCACCATCTGTTGAGGGTGGAGCAGTGATCCTGGTCTCCATGGGATATCTCCTGCTAATGGGCCATCCATTGAAACCAGCTGGGGCAGTGTTCTTTATTTCCAAAGGGGACATCTCCTGTTCATGGCCACATTTTATAAACCAGCTTGGGCAGTGTTCTTGATCTTTTCACAACCCATCCTTCCTGCAGGGAGTTCTCTTCTGCTCATGGCCATTGAGTCCCACTGTGGCACTGATAAAATTACTGCATCCCATGGGGAGATGCTCCAGCCAGGGGGAAGAGCCCAACATTTCTCACCAAGATAAAAACTGAGATTTTGGGACACCAAGGGAGCCCTTTCTCCACTGGACTCCAGAGGAAAACCGGACTTCTCCACATCATCACTGGAGCTTTGGAGGGAAACTGCAGCTTGTCCAGGAGCACTGCTCCAACTGAAGCACATCTGTCACTGCAGGAGGATGCAGCCACCATTGAATGGCACTGCTGCCAACACCCTGACTGACTGACGGCTGTCAGCTTGGATTCTGACTCTGGCAGGGTTTGGCCTTTGTTCTTTGTAGTGCTGTATTTCTATTTTAATTTCCCTAGTAAAGAACTGTTATTCCTAATTCCCATCTCTTTGCCCGAGAGCCCCTTGATTTCAAAATGATAATAATTTGGAGGGAGGGGGTTTACATTCTCCATTTCAAAGAGAGGCTCCTGCCTTTCTTAGCAGATATCTGTCCTCCCAACCAAAGCAGAAGTTTGGCCTGATTGTACCTACAACAAAAATAACTCAATGCATGGGCTCAAAGCACAGCACAAGAAGCTACTTCTGCACCAATATGTTTCAGAAATTATGCTGGTAGTTCTGAGATTATTGGATGCCCTCTGCTCATATCACACTCAGCGGGAGATCCTGCCTAAAGAGAACAGTTTAAAATGGGAAATGCACCCGCCAGTGCAGGGGAAACTCTTAAATCCTGGATATCTTCCGTGGGTTCTCAAACCACCTCATTCAGTCTCTCTCTTGATATGGACTGGAAAGGTTTGAGATAAGGACAGATTTGATTTTTATCTCGGACTTTGTCAGCCCGAGCAGTCTGAGGGGTTTTGTGCTGCAGTGGAGCCTGATGATGGCTGAGTGGGAGAGGTCAGAGCAGCAAAGGACATCCCTGAGAAACCTGGGGTGCGCAGGGGTGGAAATGAGGTAAGGGAAGGGGAGTCACAGAGAGAAATGAGACTTTAAACCAACAAATCTACATTTTTCTGCACTGCAGAAATATTCTGTCTTTTGATCTCGTAGGTGGTTTTGGTGAGACATTTTTTTTTTCTTCCACTACTTGCCAATCACTTTGCAGGAAAACTCAGTGTTCAGCAAACCTGAAAATATCCCCCACGCCCTTGGGATGTCAAATTCCTTCAGCTGCAATCCTGAGATCTCAGGATGGTTTCAGGGAACAAACAGCAATTTCCTCATTGTCTCACCCAAAGGTGATGCAGATGTTTGAAATCTCTGCACAGAGATCAGGAGCATTAAACATTTCATCTTGATTTCTCTTCAGTACCACCTACTTCCTGCAAAATTTTGAAGCCTTGCATTTACCACTTCAAATTCCCTGCCAAGTTCTCTTCAGTTTTTTTGTTGGTGTTTTTTTTTTTTTTTCCCCCTGCTCCATTTTTGTCTCACACGTTTATTATATGGTGACAAATGCAGTTTTCTTCTGACACCACATAATAGATGTGTGAAGCACACACACATGTTCTAGTAAGAGACTGCTCTTTATTTCCTGGCTCCAGTTGCAAAACATGAGTCAGGGTTGGAAAGGTTGTGCCTCTGTCAGAGCTGTGGAATCCACGTGCTCCAACTTTCCTGGGTTTTGCTGCAGTCGTGGGGGAAAAATGGCAAATCTCATTCTTATATTTTTCTGTAGTCAGTGTTCTCTCCTCCCCCAAGCATATCAAATCTTCATTTTATAATCATTCCTTGTGTTGATTATATTTACTTATTTCAGGCATTGATGCTGTTATTAACATGAAAAAAAACCAAAACACCTCCAGCTTCTAAAGCACAGATAAAAGTACCCTCCTATAATTCTGGCTTCAATACAAAAAAGAAACATTATTTTCGTGGTGCATTTGCTGTGGATTTTTTTCTCTGCACCAAGTGATTTCTGCGGTTCTGTTGCATAATTGCAGGTAACAACCACCCAGCATCTCCACAAGACTCCGGTGACACATTCCTTGTTTTTACATCCCAGCTTCCAGTGTTCTGTGCACTTCTGTGGGGGCCCCAGTGAAACACAAAATCAGACGAGACCTTTTGTGAGCTGAAGTGCAACAAGCCCCCTGTTACAAGTTAAAACAAAACCCAAGGAAAACGAGCAGGCAAAAAAAAAAAGAAAAGAGAGAACCGAACACATCATCACTTCCTACTGGATCCAGCCTTGGAATGCCACAGGGCTGGTATTTGTTCTGCAGATACCCAGGGGTGATTGGAAGCAGCAGGATCATGGTGCTTCCATGTTAACCACAAACAGAGTTTTGCATTGATTTTTTGTTTTTTTTCTTCCCTAAGCAATTTTATCCCACAAAGTCCCTGTGGTTGAGCTGCTCCTGCAATAGAATGACAAATAACGGGGTGACATGCTGTGAAAAATTTAGAAAATGAGAGATGCTATCCCATTTTCCAAACAGAGCAGAAACAACACTAATTCCGTTAGGCAAGATGGAACAGACAATTAAACTGGGCATGCTTTTAATTTTGAAGCTCACCAGAGAACGGATGCCTTTTTCAAATGTAACGACTGCGGAAGTGATTCCTTTAAAACGAAGCAAAACCACTGATTTTCCTTGCTAAAATTAAAGCATTTACCTTATACAAAGTATAAGAAATGTTACCTGTTGCCTCCACCATTCCTTCTAGGATTACAACAATTTCTAGCTCCTCTTTGGGCAACTGGGCTTTGGAAATCTCCCAGAAAGGACTCTGCTGGTTAATCTCATGGCTGATGATCAGTGGTGAAACCAAAAAGAGACGATCATCCCCTGTGTAATAACCTACGTTGATATCTGTCTGGTTGAGTGGTATAAATTCCCCCTCCTTTGTCTGTTTGGATTTGATCAACTTGGCTCGTATTGATGCCTCTACAATGTGTGAATTCCTAAGGTCTCCTACTCGGAACATCAGACACAGCTTTCCATCCCGCATGGAAATGACTGCGTTTGTAGAAAAAACCAAGGTTTCTGCCCTCTTCTTGGGTTGGGATATTTTCACAAACATGCAGCCAACCATGAAGGCGTTGACGATAGAACCTAGGACAGACTGCACTAAAAGCAGGATAATTCCCTCGGGACACTTGTCCGTGATGACCCGGTAACCGTACCCAATGGTGGTTTCGGTCTCGATTGAGAATAAAAAGGCTGAGACAAACCCATTGAGGTTGCTGACGCAGGGGGTCCATGTGCTGTCCCCTATGTGATCCATGTCCCCTCGCATGTAGGCAATGAGCCACCAGATCATGCCGAAGAAGAGCCAGGTCACCGTGTAAACCATGACAAAGATGAGCAGGTTGAACCTCCACTTGAGATCCACCAGGGTGGTGAAGATGTCAGTCAAGTACCGGTAAGTCTCTCTGACATTCCCGTGGTGCACGTTGCATTTCCCATCTTTCCGAACGTACCTCTGGATTTTCCTCTTGGCACATTCTTTGCTGATGTTTTTTGGCAGATCCTCTCTGGCTTGTTTGGGTAACTTTGGTTGATGGATAGTGACAGGGCTCTCGATGTCCTGCTCCATTGAGTCTTCTTCCAGGACGTTGGCTGCCATGGAAAACAAACAAACAAACAAAAAAAAACCAAGGAAAAGTCGTTATTCCTCTTGTTATTGTCCTAAATCAATAGACAACCTTTTCCTGTGTTAATCAATGAAATGATCATCCGTGTTCTTTGCTGACACAAGAATTGAGTGATGCCAAGCACCCTCGTTTTATTGCTACACAGAAATACAATGAGAGCAAACTCTCGTTGCTTATCAGATCATCCTCTCCACACCCTTATTTAAATTCCTCAAGATGGATTTAAGTAGATATTCCTTACCCCCCCACCCCTTTTCAGTTTAATGAATGAAATTTTTCATGCACCAAAAAAGATCTTACGGAGATAAAAGATATAAATGAGGGAATGGATTCACTTGAGGGTGAGCAGAGAAAATGAGCTCTTGCTGAGCTATTTTCCTCCATCAATTGCATTGCTGTGGGGAAGGTATTAAATAAGTACAAGGAGGCTTTTTTTTTTTAAAAAAAGTCAACAGTTATTAGAAAGAGCCAATTCTCCTCTTGTTGAAGGAAAGTTGTAATACTTATCAAGAGCAATTCAAGCACACTTCCACAGAAAATCAATGCCCTGCTGATAATGAGACAGGGAATTGTGTGTCCTTCTCCCAGCAACGTAAAACCTGTGGTACTTCATGTTTCATTTGAATTCACTGTGCCTGTGGCCTTTAATTCAAGTGTACCTTGTCCTCTAATGATCTGAGCCTTTTTTTTTTTTTTAAGTTTCCCAGTCTTTGTAGATAAATCACTTTATTATGATTGTGTGCTAGAGCAAAAAAGAGTGTACTGAGGAGGAGAGGGGTTTAATGGAATATGTTTTACATGGAGGACATGGTGAGGTCTGGGATAATTGTTGTTTTCAACTGAAATCCTTCTGTTTTCTGAGGCTTCTTAGGAATTTCAGCTCTTGAATTCCTAATTCCTTCTCTTCTGGCCAGCTGCTGTCATTCTTCTGCCAGGCAGTAAAGAGAAAAGTCTTCTGGTGGGTCTGCCCAGGTGCTTGACTGTGAATACAGAATCACAGAATGCTTTGGGAAGGGAACTTAAAATCACCCAGTCCCCACCTCATGGTCTGGGACACCTCCCACTGTCCCAGGCTGCTCCAAGACTTGTCCAGCCTGGTCTTGGTCACTGCCAGGGATCCAGGGGCAGCCTCAGCTGCTCTGGGCACCCTGTGCCAGGGCCTGCCCACCCTCCCAGGGAAGGATTTCTTCCAATATCCCATCTAAAAAGCAGCGCTGACGGGATTTTGTGCCATTCTTTATGGAGAGGTGCAGGAGGGGCTGCTCTCAGGGGCTCAGTGTGGCTCTAAAAGCATTTTTCACTCTCAGAAACATGTGCTGTGCAGCAGATCCTGTGTGGAGTCCCACAGCACCTGCAGCTTTTCCGAGATGTGCAGGTTCATCCCTGTAGAGGAAGATCACAGACCCTTGCAGAGTTTTATTGAAGTACCCAGCAGGGATAAAAAGCTTGTAGCCCAATTCTCTCCTCCTGACCTGCTCCTCTCTCAAAGAAAGTCTCAAAGCCCTACAGCAGCACAGAACCTGAGAGCAATGCCATGTTTTAGGGCTGTGCACTCCATCCTGCCACCTTTTCGTTTTGCTGTGTGTCTCAGGAGAGCCTGGCAGCAGCACTGGGGGCTGTGTCACCGGGCCCTCAGTTCTGAATGAGGCCCCAGTCAGTGACAGTGCCTGCCTGCATTACCCCTGATGCTGGGAATGCATGACAAACACAATCCAAAGGCTTTGCAGGGCTCCTGTGAGGCAGGCCGGAGCCAAAGACAGAAAATCTGAAGTTAAGGCTTCACACTTTATGCTCAGCTCTCCGTTGTGCCTAAGGAAATTCTAGTCCACAGGAGTTATCATATCACTGCAGCAACAGAATCCTCAAACAATTATGAACAACCTAGGAAGGCTCTGCCTTTTGAGGCTTTATGTTAAATTACTAATGCTGGTATAATGGGGTTCATTATCTTTCAGGCACTATGAATAATTTGCTTTCCCCTCCCTGTCAGAGCCTGGCATGGACACAGAGACCAGGAGTGGGAGAATCCTGTTGGTTTAGGGAATATTCCTCACTCCTGGTCCTGCTGTTAAAGGGAATCATGTCCCAAACCTCCCTGTCTGAGCATCTCTTCCCAGAAATTATGCTGGGAGGGGACCCAGGTGCTGATTTTATTCCTGGCAGCAGGAGGAATGTGAGCGTCCAGGGCTGCCCTCCCACCACACCCCTCCTGCTTTCCACACAGAGTTTATTTCCTATGGAATCTCTTTGAGCAGTGAAGCACCTTTTATTCAGGCAGCAATTTTTTACTGATGCTTTCCAAATGCTTTTTGTGGATTTGTGCATCACAATTCCTGACCTGTCTTTCACAGCATGAAGGAAGGGGGACACATTTTGTCAATGTCCAAAGGTTTTGTAGGAGCAGGGAGCTGCTGTCACAGTGAGTGGGATCAGGATGTGACAATTCCAGCGTGGGAGGGTTTTTCTTAACCTGGAGAAGTTGTGGTGGAGCTGATTCTCACCTGGCTTTGGAAGGGGGCAGCTTTGGACAACAAACCCAGTGTTTAACCAAGCTCTCTCTCATTACAGCATTTATTTGACGCTCCTGCAGATATTTCAATCTTCCTGAGGGCATCTGGCCTTTTATAAACTCTCCAGGCTCTTTCCAGTGCTGTCATTTCTCAACTCTCAGTCTTTGAGAGGAAAAATTAAGATCAAGATTTTTGGATTTTTGTCTTTTTGCAAGATGCCCTTTCCTTCTTTCCCTCACCCCATCCTGCTACGAAGGAATTCCTTTGTGGAGAGGTTTCTAGATCAGGATCACAGTTTTTTACCCTCTCCTGGACTGAGCTTTCACTCCAGCAGAACCTTGGGAGCAGCAATTCCCAAAATAAGTGATCCAATGATTGTACATCTGTGTGTTTCCATGGAAATGCTTGATGAATAAGTTTTAAACACATGGCAGGATCCCAGTTTGCCACTGAGGCTGAGGAACAGCCACACACTGTCAGCGCCTTTGCCACAAAACACTTTGACTAATTATATTTTTACTTGATATCAACCCAATTAACTTCTGCTGTTTATTTCATCCGATTTTCCTTTGGGTTACATAATGGCTGTCATGGATCCAGGAACAGGGGAGTGAGTAGCAGCAGCCTCACTTGAGAGCTATTTTTGCTCTCTCTGCTTCTCTTCCTGACAAAAATATATACATATTATTAATCTGCACTGAAAAAAAACCAAAAAAAAAAAAAGGTATTTCTGAACTCTCCCTCCTCTCCCAGTAAACATTATGTTTGTTTGAACACAACAGCCAGGTAATGAGCCAATTCAGGCCAACAGAATTAAAGGATTCTGCTCAAAGTATCTGTTTTGGTTACTCTCTTAGGCAAAACCTGTAAGACATAGGAGATTTCAGTGATCAGTTTAATTTCCCAGCAAAGGACAAGGAGTTCTCCTAAATAAGTCCCTGAATAGTTCACCTGTGTCCCTGGCTGTGGCCAAATTACCAAATTAAGTGTGCCCAGACCTATTATTTAGTGTGGAGGGTAAAGAGTGGTGCAGCCCACACTGGATTATTGGATTATTGAACTCCAGTTGTTTTCCAGGCGGGTTAGTGTCTCACAATCTGCCAGACAGGAATAATCTGTGTCCTGAAAAAAAGCCAGGAATTGTGTGTTCTCAGCTCTGCACCATGCCAGGGGGCATTTCTGGAAATTTCAACCTGCAGGGGGTTGTGTGCCAGTGCTCAGAACATTTTATTTTCTAGTAAAATTGCAGCAAATGTTGTTGTCATGTCCTTGTCTACTCCAAAGCAGCACTGGAAAGGCACAGTCCTGATTTTCCAAGCACATTCTTTTATTTAGAACCTGCAGAACAACATGAAACCAGTGTCAACAACAAAACAGGACAGGAGACCCACTCTCCCTGTGGGGCTGGGAATGTAACCCATGAATAGAACCCTTTAGCAATCATTTTATCATCAACAATGTGATTTTTGGTGTATTTTGGTAGTGCTGCAGAGAATTTGTGGTGCACAGCAAAAGGAATATGAAGGGCCTGCTTGTCCAATTTAAATACTGTAAGGTATTGTGGTTGTGTATGATTTGTAAAATAATGAGGAATTTCCACAGAGAATATTGAAAGTTATAACTGACCTCTCTGTAACAGAAGCTGACCTAGTGGATGTTTCACTGCAATTTAGCGATTTTAATTCTGCTTTGAACATTTTGTGTGCAAATTCATTGAAAATGTCCTAATTTCCAAATTCACTTGCAATCTCAACATTTCTCTCATGAGGTTTACTGCATGTAGAGAAATGTGTTTGGAGCTGTGATTCCTGCCTGCATTCCCCCCTTTCCTGGTGCCATCAGGGCCACTTGGAAGTGCAGCAGCTGTTTGCATCTCCAAGTTTGGTTTTTGGGAAGTCTTGAGGGTTTTACCTCTGGTTTGCTGTGGTCCCCAGCCTCCCTGGCCCTGCATCCACCTCTGGAATATTTTGGCAGTACCTGGTGGTTGTTTGGGCTCCTCTCTGGGGATTTTGGGCTTTGCACAGCACGAGGAATTTCTTGTAGCCTTCAACACCCTAAATCCATGTTGTTGTGTTTCTCCTCTTGATTGCAATGGAAAAAGTCAGAAAAGGGGAGGTTTTGGAATTATGTTGTATGAATTTATCTGATCATTCTGTTTCCATTCCCAAACAGCTACAAAACCTAAGGGATTTCGCTGACCAAATTACAACCAATGACCCATCTTGGCTAGACAGTCTGTGTAATAGTTGAAGCTTTGCATCTTGGCTAAAGGAACTCCGTAAAATAGGTTTGATTATTCTAATAGAAATAATTGTAGGTTTAGTATCGGTACCCTGTATACTCCAGTGTAAGTAAGACAGTGTGTAATATCTTAGTTGTTCAACAGAACAGGGGAGATGTTGGGAAGGAAGAATCAGGAAAACCTTATAAATATGATTGTCTAGCAAAAGATTTTGAGAATATGGAAGCCATAAGCGAGATTGAAATGAAAGCCATCTTTGAGCTACCGAACCTTAGTTACTAAATAACTAGAAGACAACAGAATGGCTGGCCAAAAGTACAGTAATTTCACAACTATAAGGTGCACCGGACTATAAGGCGCACTTTTTTTTGCAGCGAGGATCTGTGCACAACAAAGTAACGAATTAGTAACGGAATGGCGCCATCGCGGGGTTTACTGGCAGGTGCTCAATTTGCAAACATTTTTCATGGATCGGCGCAGCCTTTAAAAGCAGCCTCAGGCGCCCTCCCTGTGCTGTGGGCCCTGGCACTCCCGCCCGCTTCTGATGCCGGCTGCCGCGGCTCTCATGACTCACACTGCTGAGTTGGCAAATTTCCAAACTTTGTCCATATACAAGGCGCACTGGATTATAAGGCGCACTTCTGGGTTTCGATCACAATTTTAGTCAAAAGGGTGCACCTTATAGTCGTGAAATTACTGTAATTCCCCCTTGATAGAACAATGCCTTCTGCTGGCAAGCAGGTGGAAAGGTCAGAGAAGACCCTTTTGGCTTGGCAGGAGGAGTCCAAAGAGTAGTTTTAGGGTTTAAAGAGTAACACATTATGGTAATGCAATGATTCTTATAGGCTGTAAATTTGTATCTTGAATTAGATTGATTAGTGGACATTAGAATATTCAACACAGAAGAAGATTTATTGTATTGTAATGCGAAACTGACTCTCTGAGCTTTTTCTTTTACCTCTTACTTCCCTCTCTTACCACCCTCTTACCTCTTACAATTCTTAGCCCTCTAAACTCTTACTATCCCTTACTCTTTCACTGCCCTGCTCTGAGCTGCGCTGGCAGCTCCAGGCAGGGCCCTTCCACCCATGCCCTTTGCAATAAACCACAAGTTCCACGACCTGGCTTTAGAGATCTCTCTGGCTGTCTGTCCTGCCCACAGTCGCTGCATACAGTCTCCTACGTTTTGCCTCATCTCTGGCTGGCTCTTGTTTCAGAGCTCTGCCAAATCTCATTTTTGGTGAGCACAGAGGGCACAGGAGCACAGGAATTCTGGGAATAGAGAGGGATTTGTCTGTGGGATGAGCCAGATAATCCACACACTCCAAGGTGTCATCATCACTGCTAGGTATGAGGAGAAAGAGTCTTGTTTGGAGGAAAAAAGTGAGTATTTTATGACCAGCTAACAACAGTCATTATCACAGGGCACAGATCCTTTTTCCTGAAAAAGAAAGGAATTAGGATCGGATCCTGAGTGTTGAAATCAGTGCAGGATTGTCTATGCACTCAGCTGGAAGCATTGCTAAGCTTCACTTTGAAATGTTGGAGTGCTCAATAAACACTGACTTGGCAAATCTCTACAAGACCCAAATTGCTTCTTTGCACCCATGGAATCATAAATCTAATTTCAGAGGGAGCATGCATGTGACTGAGATTTATTTCAGCAGCAGCTTTCACTAAAAAAGACATGAAATGAGATATATTTATGATCAGAGAAGAGACTGTAAGGAAGATACTTTGTTTTTCTCACATTACCTGCTTCATCACTGCCTTCTAATCCAACTTGATAAAAATAATGTTCTACTATTTTCATTTCTTTTAAGCCTGTACAGCTGCAAGAAATCAGTCTGAGCAACACTTTGTGTTCTCTGCAGTACAAACATTTCCATTCATTCCTGATTCTTGGCCCTTTTATTATGGAGGGTGGAAAAATGAATCTGATACATTTAAAAACACACGACTCCATTTTTGGTAGTCATTTGACCTTGTAGTTTTTGTCTTGGATTCTAACCAACTTCACTGCAGAATTTACCACTGAAGGCTCCAGATTGCTGTTTTTACATCTGCCTTGCTAAATTTATCTTCATTTGAATCACGGGGAAGCCAAACAGCCCTGGCTTGGTAACATTTATGGGGTAATGTAAGAAGGTTGTGAGCCTGCAAAAAAGTGCAGAGAATGTTGATTATCAACATCTTCAGCCTTCCACAAGGCTCTGGGTCCCAAATTAGATCATGAAATTTCTTGTTTGCTACCTGAAGTCTGAGCTCTTGGAGCCAGTGTTTATTCAGAGCCATCTCTAGAGCAAAACACCTGGCACTGAACACAGATTTTTGGAATAAGGAGAGGTTTCCCGACAGATTTGTTCTTTTACCAGGTTTTTGTGTCCCAGAAAAACTTGAGCTGAGCTTCAGAGCAAATTTTTTTGTGTCCAGAGCCAGGCTGTACAGGGCTTGGAGCAACCTGGTCTTGTGGAAGGTTCCCTGCCCTTCGACCTGGATGATCTTTAAGGCTTCTCCAACCCAAACCATTCTGTGATTCCATTATTCCATAGTGTCCTTGTCCTATCCACTCCAGAATCCAGCCTCCTCAGAGCCCTGTTTCCTCTGAGAAGGTGACAAAGCTGAGGTAAAGCATTTTTTACACTTGGAAAACATTGAATATTGTCTGTGCTGCTGTCAGCAGTGGCGCAGGGACAGCAGCAGGGACAGCCCAAGGGTCCCAGCCTGGATTGTGACACCTGGCAACACCAGAGCTGGGCTCTTCTCTGCTGTTTCCATGTACCAAAAACCAGTGCCAGGTGCTGCCAGAGGGATAAAAAGGATCACTGATGGATCATGGCCACACAGGTTTGTGTTTTTGATACGCCAGGGTCAGAACTGTCCCCTGATTTACTGCAAGGTGTCTTTGTCTAAGTGATCCCTGAGACCCCATTTCCCATTTATTCAACCCCAATTATTTCTGCAGTTGCTGTCAGGCATCTGAATTTTTTGTTAGCTACAAAATTTCTTCAAAAATCTCCTGAGAACTCGGCTTTTCTTCTCTGTGGGGTGTACCAGGAAAAGGAGAAAGCATGAATGACCTCTATTATTGTTATCAATTTTTAACTTTGTTTATGTGCTTTAACTGCTAGAAATAACCAGTAAATTAATTCAAAATCTGCTGAAATCAGTGAATATTCTGGGTTGTAAGGATCCTCTAAAGGTTTTAATGTGCTGCTCAACACAGAACCAACTTCTACAGAGCTGCCCAGGGAGGTTTGAGTGCCCATCCCTGGGGGTGTCACTTGGATGTCACTCAGTGCTCTGGGCTGGGGACAAGGTGGGAATGGGATACAGCTTGGATTTGATGGTCTGGGAGATCTTTTCCAACCCCAGGGATTCTGGGATTCTGGATTTCCCTGCTCAGGTGTGAGGTTGGAAATGTCCACAGCCTCTCTGGGTCCTGTCCCAGTGTTTTTTCACATCAGGAACTTCTGTTTTGTTTTATTTGCATCCTGCTGGAATTCCCTTCCCTGCAGCTTGTGTCCATTGCTCTTTGTTTTTTCCTCTGCACTCTGAGAAGAGCTGGGCTTCACCTTCTCTGCAGCTTCATTTATGCACCTGAGCTCAGCCTTCCAGAGAAGTTACACGAGGGCTGGTTAAATGCTGATTTCTCCATGTGTACTCTTTACCGATTGCATGCAAAATAAGTTTTCTCAACTTTTGTAAGAATTAATTCTCGAGATTTTTTTTTTTCCCATAACAATTTTCCCAACTGAGAACTCTGGGAACAAAACTGAGCTGATCAGCTGAGCTATTTTGTGTAGATAATTCTGGCCCAAACATTTCACACAGATAATTCTGACTCATTTAATTCTTTGCTATGTAATATCTCTGATATCTGGGGAGTTCTCCTGGCTGTTTCTAGAAGTAAACAGGAGTTTGGCTGCCCTGTCCAGTGGTGATTGCACTGCTAATTCAGCAAACTGATTATTTTGGCTTTGGCCCTATTAGTGCTCTTTCTCAGAGCACCTGGGAATGGTTTGGGATGTGCTCCCATTCAGCAACATGGATGAGATTGAATCAGATTTGTCTTTTTTCTCTCTTATCTGCCAGCACAGCTCCACCTTTACTCCTTCAGACACCTCCACAGGCTCTCACCTCACCCCTGCCCAACACAAACCCCTGGTCTGCAACACAGACCTCACCTTGTTCCAGGTAATTTGAAGTGGGGAAAAATCAGTTAATAAATTACAGTAATTTCACAATTATAAGCCGCACCTGACTATAAGCCGCACATCCCGGTAATCGGGTAGACCACGGGATTTGTCCATATATAAGCCGCACCTGAATATAAACCGCACTTTTTTTTTAAAAAAAAGCGAGGATCCATGTGCGACAAAGTAACGAGTTAGTAACAGAATGGCGCCAGCGCGGGGTTTGGTGTCAGGTGCTCAAGTTGCAAACAGTTTTCATAGACCAGTGAAGCCTTTAAAGGCAGCCCCAGGCACCCTACCGGCCAGCTTTCACTTCCGGGTTGGCACTTTGCTGGGATTTGTCCATAGATAAGCCGCACCTGAATATAAGCCGCACCACTGCGGTAGGCTGGATTCTTCAATGAAAAAGGTGCAGCTTAGAGTAGTGAAATTACTGTAATTATGTCTAAAAACCAAGAGAAAGTCCCCACAAGACTCAGGGCCCGGTGCTGTGCAGTATGACATGGACATCCTGTGCTGTTTGGTGCCAAGGCTGCAGAACAATTCCTGGTTTTATTTATTATTATAGATGAAATCAGCTTGGTGGTGAGGCTGGTGCATGTTCCAGCGCAGGAAAAGTTTGGGAATCAAGGCAGACAGCTTGTCAAAGTCTGTGTGTCCAGTCAGGCCAGCAGAGAGGACAGAAATGCACTCTCTCAGGAGCTGGCACCAGTTTTCGTGCTGGAAGGAGGAGCCAGCTCCTTTCTCTTTGCTGTTTTCTATCCCAGCTCTGCTCCGGTCCTTTCCCCCTTTTTCCTCTGAAGTCAGGGTGTTTTCACTTGAATCTTTGTCTTTGGCACAGCCAAATTCACTATTTTCCTGCATTGCTGAACCACCTTGAGGCAGCCTTGTGCCTGAATATTCACACAGCTCCTTGGGCAGGGGCTGGAACCACCTTGGCTGCTCCAACACACTGACAGCTGACTTGCTTTGATCAATGAACTCTCACAGATACAAGGCAGAGGAGTGATGGAGAGGAATATTTTTGGTCAGAAAGGAAGGATTTGATTCAATCAGGATGCTGAAGCAGTCGAGTGAAACCAATAACTCATGCAATGGTCTGAGGACCAAGAGCTTCCAGCACTTTCCTATCAAAAGGAGCAGGAGAGTTTTTATGTTAAAGACCTTGGATCTGATCAGTTGAAGGTTAGAGGATATGAGATGACTTTGAGAGTGTTCATTTTTGCACTGAACAATCTTTCCCTAGGTCAGGATAGTCACTGGCTGGGGAAAGCCCCAGCCCTGGCTCTGGGTTTGCTGCAATGCAAAGCAAATATTCACACACTCCTCACTGCACTTCGATTTTGCAACTTCCTTGGGCAGCAAAATTTTGGGAAAACAGCTCAAATCCCACTGGTAAAAACAAGGTATTTCAACTGAGAACTGCCAACTTCTTTTTCTGGTTTTTTTTTAAGTTTTTTTCCTCCCAAAAATACAGACTACTGGGAGCAGAACAGCTTTGGAGTACAGATATGTGATTCTTCCTGCCCTCCAATTCTTGAAAGAAGAATGAAAATATGTCAGAAATTTCCCTCCTGAAATGCTATTCTTTTCCTCACTCAGTTTCCAGCCAATCTGTCTGCCTCCAGGTCACAGACATTGCCTAAGCATATTGGTTTGCTTGCTGCTATTATTTGCACAAAGCTAAAGAAGGGGTTGATAAGACTGGAAAAATTGAAACACAGAAGAATTATAATTGCTTTTTAAATCTGGTAATGGAGATTTCTTTCTTGACAACTCCCCTGCAGTCAAAGGAGGATTTTGATGGCTTTAATTTCAGGAGAGCAAGATGCTCCTCCTTTACAAAAACCAGGAAGGGTTTTAATTTTTACACACTTGAGAAGAAAAAATACAGAAATGTTTACATGGGTGCTGGGGAAAAAAATATTTCCGTGGCTTCTGCTGTCCCCTGTGGTGCTGACATGCTGGAAATTCAGTTTTCCGTTTGTTGAGGTGGCCTGAGACACAAACCCAGACTCCGTCACTCAAATGTTGCCTCAAATAACATCTCAGGGACCAGGCAATTTCCCCTCTTACAATTACAGAAATTTCATGACTATAAGGGACACCAGACTATAAGGCGCACTTTTTTTTTGCAGCGAGGATCCATGCACAACAAAGTAAAGAATTAGTAACGGAATTGCGCAATCGCGGGGTTTACTAGCAGGTGCTCAATTTGCAAACATTTTTCACGGATCGGCGCAGCCTTCAAACGCAGCCCGAGGCGCCCTCCCTGTGCCTGGACCCCGGCACTCCCGCCCACCCCCAGTGCCACCTGTTGTAGCTCTCACGGCTCGCACTTCTGGATTCGCAAATTTCCAAACTTTGTCCACATATAAGGCGCACTGGATTATAAGGCGCACTTCCGGGTTTCGATCAAAATTTTAGTCCAAAGGGTGCGCCTTATTGCCGTGAAATTCCTGTAGTTTATCTCAACAGCTTTTGTGTTCTTTCCATGCTGCTCCTTCTCCATTTTTGCAGGTGATACTGGGATTTTGGCTTTCTGTAAGCTAAATAATGAGGCCATCACTGCCTTCATCCCCTTTCCCTGCCAAAAAGAGTCACGGTGACTACAAAGATCTGATTTCTTGCTGATTTTCCCTTTCATTCAGTTTATAGACTGCAGAGAAGAAAATAACTGAGAAATCAGGCTGGAAGGGACATTTAGAAAAGAGAAATTTTTGAAAGGCCTCCCTAATTTCAGCTGGGTCAATGTTTGGTTTCAGGCTGTGTTGTTTTGATGGGAAGTTCAGCATGGCACTCCAGCAATGTTTCCTAAGGAAAGGAGTTTTATCCATCACCCTGTCTGAGTCACTTCTCAAAATGTGCTTGGTATGTAGGCTTTGGATCTCTGTCAGGAATTCAGGGAGATTTTGGAGCCCTCAGAAATACTGAATTCTACCAATTCCATGAAAACAGCCTGAATTAACCACACCATTGGATGCCAAAAATTCATCTCCATAAGAGGGAGCTACAAGAAATGTTCCTTTTTTAAAATTGTTATTTTTTATTTTTTATGAGTGCTGCTACTCCCAAACCTCCAGTCAAATATTTTTCCAAATCACTATTCCCCTCCACGTCCCTGTGAAGTATCTTCAAAAAGAAAAAACCCTGCTCCTGCTGTGTGTGCTTGGATTTTCCAGGTATCTGCCCGATTCTCATTTTCCATGCAGGGACTTCCACCTTAACCACAGCTTAGTTTAGGTCAGGCTTTGTGGGTTTGTCCGCAAAACAATTGGAATGCAAGGAAATAAAACTGACTCAACTCGTGCTTTTTATTTTTAAGTAAGACTTTGTGCAAAAATATGTTTGGTTCCAATCCAGATTTTTTCCCTTACTTTTGTTTAATCTGAATGAAAAACCTCTTATTTTTTCTGCAGTGAGCATCAGCTCCACAGGATTTTATACTCATTTTATACTCATTTTATATTCATTTTTATACCCATCTAAGAAGTTGTTCAAAGATGTATTCACACAAGGACAACATCAGACCCAACAAGAGTAGAAATATAAGTTAAAATTAAAAAAAACCTTTCCATTTTAACAAACAACAGCATTTTGTCTTGAAATAAGGAGTTCAGTGGTGTCTGAATTACCATTTACTGTGTTATTTCACTTAAGATACATAGTAAAGTAAACAGGTCTATAAATTTGTTTGAAAAAATCTCAAAGGAGTTGCTGTGAAATTGCTATAATTGCTCTAATTGCCATTATCCCTTCCTATAGGGATATAAGTAGGGGGAAAAAAGAGAATTAGAAGCATGGGAATATTTTTTGTAAATTGGATTTGAGCAACAGAATTTTCCAAAATACTTTATGAGGGAAAATATATTTAATTTCAAGCTTTCAAAAAGGTTTTATTTTGGCTGTGAAATGCTAAAATTTTGTTACTTTTAACAATAGTTTCATAATTCAGCTTTGCACTTCTTTTTTAAAGTAATATTTTTTCCCAACTTTATGAAACAAAGTTGTTCAGAAGAAATAAATAAAATGGAGGGATTATATGAAAAATTATAAATTAATGTAATATACAATTATAAATTTATAAATTAATGCAAATATATTATTTTATAATTTGATTTTATTATAAAAATAATACATAGGATATTATTATAAATTTATATAATAATAAGTATTTAATTTATATTATAATTTAAAAATTAAATATAAATTTTATTATCTGTAATCCTAATTTTGGGTGAAGCAGGGGTTTTCTCCTTGTTTTTCTTACTTTGCTAAGAAGTATAAAACACTTTTTGATTGCCCTTGGTTTTTCCTGGAGGTTTTTCTAATCTGGCTAAAAATAATCCATCATTCCCCAGGATTTTTCCATGCACGAGTCACCAGTTTCCTCTCTAAAAATAAGGTCCTTTGAGGGCTAACTGGAACCTTTTGGAAAAAGCAAAAAGATTTGGCAGTGCTGGACTCTCAGATTGCAAAACCCAATTTCTTGCAAATACCTAAGGGAGTCTTGATGGCCTTTGATTGTGGGTGGCTGAATGGGGAGTTGAACATAAAAATAAAATGTAATTGTGGAATTATGTTTTATTTCCACGGTATGGACGGCTCTCAGCAGAACAGGCTGCGCTGGTTTTTTTAAATAATTGAGATTTTAGATGGTACATTCAGCCTGCAAAGCCCATCCATCCTTTCTGGAGCAGGCAAAGCTCAGCAGGAGCACAAATAATTCAAAGCTTTCGTAGCCTTCAGATGTCTTGAGAGCAAAAGGGGAGTTTCTGCTTTTTCCATCTCCCCTGAGCTGTGCAGGGAAAGGGAAATGAGCGAGCTGCTTTTCAGGGATGTGGACAGCAGAAATACAGATTGCTCTTGTTAGAGCTGCTGGGTGAGACAAGCAGTGTGCTGCACCAAAATGGGAATTTCACGTCTTTTCTAGACAGGTACAGGCTCATTTAAAGAAATAGTTGATGGAGCAGCTGACCTTTTAAAGACAAAACAGTAAATAAAAGTATTGAGCCCACGGAGGGGAGGTTTTGATAAATGGACTGGTGATGGGAACGTGCCTCTTGTGCATACAAACCCAAAATGAAATGGAGAACTGAGGTGGTAAAGACAGGCACTGAGTGCTTCAGAGCAGCTTTCAGGCTGGAACATTTGCAAACAAATTAGGCTGTGTGTTGGGAAGGTTTCTGGTTTCCTTCTGGGTGAAGAAAACTCATTAGAGCATTTAAAAGAAGTCAAAGTCCGTGAGGTGGAGTCAGTGGCAGAATGGAAATGATTTTCTAGGAATGCTCGTGGAATCTCAGAATCACTTGGGTTGGCAAAGAGCTCCAAGATCACCAAGTTCAACCTCTGCCCCGGGGCCACCTTGTCACCCTGAGTGCCACCTCCAGGTGACACCTGCAGGGATGGGCACTGCAAACCTCCCTGGGCACTTGCAATCCCTGAGCTCCCTTTCCATGGGGAAATTCCACCCTGAAGGGATTAATCAGGCTTTTCCTGCCCTCCCTGGTGCACAAACACCATGAGACCCCACCTGGATGATCAAAAAGTGCGACTGGTGGCTCTGGAGATGCCCAGACTGCTGGAAAAGCTGCAAGTGAGTTCTTGCAGATCAGAGAACATTCTGTGGCAGAAATGCACCTGGATTCATTTTTAGTGACATGGCAAAAACTTCAAAGGGACTTCCCTGGAGGTCTGGCTGTGCTCTGGTTTGCATTGAAGCATCAGAGGACATGGATGTGTGGGAAAGAAATCAGGATGCTGGAATGGCCAAGATCTGGAGGAATGGTGAGCAAAGTGAAATATTTGGGGCTGTAATGTGCATGTTTAACAGAGAGAAGGAAAAAGTGCAGAGAAGCTTCTGGTGAGGAAAGAGGAAGGGGGAAGGAAGAAGGAGGAAGGAAGGAGGAAGAAAGAAGAAGGAAGAAGGAGGAAGGAAGGAGGAACTACAGCAACAGAGAGAAGGGACTGTGTTTGTATTTGAAGGAAAGAATTTGCAGGATCCAGCAGGATCTCAGTTTGTTCACAGGGTGAGAGAGTTGTTTGTGTGTTATGGAGAATATTTCTGTTAAATTATTTCTAAATCTGCTGGCAAAACAGCCTCTTGTCTTTGAGCTGTGCCTTCCTTCTCTTTGTCCAGGATGAAATTTTCCAGGCCAGGTTGGAGGAACCAGGGACAGTGGAACGGGGCATCAAACAAAAGTTAAGGAAAGCCTGGAATATTCAGCCTAAAGAGAGTGAAAGACTTGACCTGGAGATGGGAAAATGGAAAATCCTGTGGATCTTACACAATGAATTTGGGTTTAAAACAGCAGGTAGTGGCTTCTGTAGCTTGTTGCCTCTGGAGGCTGTGGATTTGGATATTATCAGGAAATCTGGAAGTTTGGCAAACCCACTGAATCCCAGAATGGCCTGGGCTGAAAGGGATCCAGAGGCACCCCTGCCATGGCAGGGACACCTCCCACTGTGCCAGCCCCAATGTCCCACCTGGAACTGAACATTCCAGGCATCCAGGGGCAGCCACAGCTGCTCTGGGAATTCTATCCCAGCCCCTGCTCACTCTCCCAGGGAACAATTCCTGCCCAAAATCCCATTCAACCCTCCCCTCATTCAGCATTAAGCATAAGAAAAAATCTCTGAATAGTCAGGGTTACAATGCCAGGTTTCCCTGGAATAAATGAGAAATGGATCCCAGGCTCATGTGCTCCTTCTGTCATGCATGGAATAGAACTTTTTATTATTTTTATATTTTCCCAGCTGTCCAATACACACATTTCTCTTCCTGAGGCCGTGGGCATGTTCTCCAACACTCACAGGGGGTCCATTAGAAGTGGACAGATGCTAAGAAAGATATTTTGCCTCTCCTCGGAGAGAATGCTGTTCATGTAAATACTGTGATCAGTTGGCATCAGAAATTATTTGGCCCTAATTCAATGCTAAAAAAACCAATTTCTGAGTTCAAATATAGTCTTACATTTATTTTCTTCCCAGCCTTGCTGGTTTCCAAGGAGATCTAACCATGTAGATTGTCTGCAAAGGTGGTAATTAGCCAGCAATGAACAAGATGGACACAAAGAACTTTTTGGCAAAAATCAAAATTTCCAAGCAGTTTTATCAGAGCATTCCTTTTCAGACATCCTAATTTGCCTCACACCATGGTTTTGTAAACAACTTGCTTTCAGATCCCTGCTTGAGCAGAAAAATGGAAAATGTCCTCAGATTGATGCAGATGGGATTTTTTTTTTCAGAATATCTAGCAAATCAAAATCCAACAATTTTTTTCTGACTATAAATAATAACAGTTTGGGTTTTTAACCCAGTGTTCAGAAAAAAAATGACAAAGGGAGGAGCAAAGGCTGGGTATAAAACATGTTTCCCTTTTTATGCAACACAGATTTGGAATGAGAAATCTTGGATTTCCCTTTGGAGTAAAGCAATGACAGGATCTGAACTTGGGCTGTCCTTTGCAGTTGATGGGAGTGAGGAAGGATGAAGGAGAGATAGGAGGGGTCTTTACTCTTGGGAATATCACCTGAATTTATTTATTAATCTAACCCAACAATATAACATTATTTCAGTGTATAATATCTGTATTTTCCTCCTTGGAAAAGGAGTTCAGTTGAAAAGTATTTCCTAGTTTGATGAAAAAATACAGGTTTTAAGCTAGAATATTCTGTTCAGTAAAAAGGCTTTTTTTTTTCTATTAAATTTCCTCATAGTCTCTGTGACAGTGCAACTTTCTGGAATCACACTGAAGGAGAAGCCTTAGAAGAGAAATGCTTTGAAATATCAAGAGTGGAAGGGTCAGTGCGGCTGAGAGTTACCTGGACACAGCCTGTGTGGGAAAAAGGGAGAATCCTCCAGTTTATAAAAAAGGGAGGAAAACTCCAGTTTATAAAAAAGGGGGAAATTCTCCAGTTTATAGCTGGATTATCATCACTTTGGGAAGCTGGAGTGAGGTGGGGGTTGGTCTTTTCTGCCAAGTCCCGAGGGAAAGGAGGAGAGGAAATGGCCTCAAATGGCACCAGGGCAGCTCAGGGTGGAGATTGGGAAAGAAAATTTCCCTGTCAGAGTGGTGAGGATTGGGCTGAGCTGCCCAGGGAGGTCTGGAATCACTGGAATTGTCCCAGAGTCTGGATGTGGCCCTTGGGGACAGAGTTTGGGGTGATGCTGGTGGCACTGGGGTGGCACTGGGTGATCCTGGAGGACTCTTGATGATTCTGTGATCATTATTATTTTCAAAAGGCCTGGATGAAGTTTTCCACCTTGTTTCTGAATTTCACACCTCCACGTATCCCAAGATGGATCTCCTTTGTGTTAACAAATGGATATTTATTTCCATCCACACAGAATGTGTGGGAATCATGTGTGAAATGAATAGTGAGGACCTGAGGTATGTGGAACACAAAACAAGGAATGTGCATTCAGGAGGAGTGGGGGATGATGCACAGAAACACAGAAACCTCTCCTTTTTTTTTCTTTTTTTTCTGTTTTTTTCTTTTTTTTCTTTTTTTTCTTTTTTTTTTTTTTTTCTGTCTACAAACACAATTTTTTTCCACTGGATACTGAGCTCTGAAGTGGTGACTAAACCCTTTATTTTGGGGCTGTTACTCCTCCTCTAGCTTGTGAGACTGGTATTTTGTACTGTACGTGAAGCTGCATCACAGACACTTTTATCTGATGCTTCCTCCAGCCGGCAACAGGGAGCAGCAGCAGAACAAACATTTCCCTCTGGCTGCTGGACACAGCCCCGAGCCCAAGAGGGCAGTGAGTTTGTAAATCAGGATTTGTGTAGGAAGCTGAAAAGATCAGCAGCACCAGAGTGAAGTGGAGAAAGGAGTGTTTGATAAAATCACAGCCTCTGCTGGAGTGGGATTTACCTGCTCACATTCACAGCTCTGGGAAAATGTATAGAGAGGTTTTTTCACTCTCTTTGCACCTCTTCAAATGTTGGGATAAAAAAAAGATAACTAAGAACTTTCTGTGGATTGTTATGTCATGAGATATTGGGCTCCTCACATTTCTCATTCTTGTTCTTGTGCAGGAACTCTAAAGAGAGGGACAGCAGAGGGTCCCCAGCAAGTCTCCTTGAAGTTTGACAAATTTGGGATTGGGACCAAATTGATAAATTTGGGATTGGAAGCAAAGAGAATCCTGCAGTGTGGGCACCCATGCAGGGTCACAGAGATTATTTCTAACAGAGAGAATCACTCATGGACCTCCAGAGTCACCGATTGGGTCAGGCTGGACGGGACCACAGAGGGTCCCTGCTGTCACCTCCCTGCTCCAGCAGGGCCATCCCAGGTGGAATATTCTGGAATATCCCCAGGGAGGAGACTCCAGCTCCTCTCTGGGCTCTGCTCAGGGCTGGGCAGAGGGGCAGGATCACCCCAGCCCTGCTGGGAATGCTCATCCTGAGGGAAAGAGAAAGGAAAGGTGTAACCACCCCTGCTGGGTGTGATTTGTGTGCAACCCTGTTTCTAAGCTAATCTTAAATTTGGGGTTGATCCACGCAATGATGATGTCCTGAGCTGGCACACTGCTGTCCCCAGGGCCCCACACCTTCCCCTGGTACCCAGTTTATTATCTCTGGCTTCTTGCACACAGCAACATCTCCAAGCCATGAATAAAGCTGATGTGGTTAATGCCCCTCTCTTAGAGCTGATTTCTGACCCCAGCTGCCAATCCGACCTCAGTGCCATTCACATGGAAATGAAAACAAGCTCCAGTTGCACGGATGCTGTGGCTAAATGGGAAAAACATCTTGCTTTCCTTCTGTGATCACTTTGAACAAATTGCCCGACTTGCTGCCTTTCACTTTCTTTCTCCTGCAATTACCTTGATTATTTGCTTTTACATTTAGTATTAGTACGACTTGAGTCTGGTAAAGCTTGCTTGTGCAATCAATGAACGAATCAATCAATTTCTCACTCATCCTGCTCATCCTCTCAGCCCAGCTGGAGTGTGCTGGTGTTATTTGGTCCAGACAAAATTAATAACAGGAGCTAAAAACTGCAGCTGCGTGCACTGGTGTGTTTGTAGGAGGCAGAAATATATTAGATTATCTCCACATTGGTAGGGGAAAAACAGTGCTCAGTGTTGCTGACAAAATTCTCCCTCTCTTTGGCAGGCTGAATGCATTTCATCTTCTGTGGTGTTATCCCAGGAACATTAATGCAAATAAAGCTGGAATTTAGTCTAAGGGAAGTAATGGCTTAGTCAGGGGTGGCAGAGTGACATTTCAGGGCCACACTATGCTGTGCATCAGATCCAGCAATTTTAAAAGACCTTTTTGACCTCTCGATTAAAAAGACTCCCAGCATTTGTTCTTCTCCACCTCCTCAAAAAGCTGTTTTCAGTCCTTCTGCTGCGTTCTCTTCCTGCTTAAAATAAAATTAAACTGTTGGCCTCTGGTCAAGTGACTTGGAGCTGGAGAACCAGCCTGTATCCAGAGGAGTGCACACCTACCCTCTTTTCCCAAGGAAAGCAGAACCAGAGGACAAACAGGGGACTGGAATTCTGTCCATGGCATCTCTGGCCCAGCAAGGCCCTTGATGCTGGGCCCAGGATTGACTTCACCTCCAGTTTAACTTGCGTGCTCAACTTGTCAGATCCAAAAGCACAGGATGAGTTTGCTGTGGACACTTTGGATCCTTGGCAGCCTCTGTGGAATCACAGAATGTCCGGAATGTGAGGGACTCACAGGATCATCGAGTTCAGTTCCTGTCCCTGCCCAGACCCTGCAAAATCCCAGCCTGGGCATCCCTGGCAGCTCCTGGAGCTCTGTGCCCATTCCCTGGGAGTCTCTGGGGGAAGAACCTTGCCCTAAAATCCACCCTAAATCCCTCCTGGCCCAGCTCTAGCTGCTCCCTGGGTGCTGTCCCTGGTCTCTGGAGGTGAGGCTTTTGTCCAAGTGGCCACTGCTGAAGTGGCCTGGTGCTTTCTCAGATATCTGAGAGGAAAAAATAAAAAGCAAAAGCCATCACTGTAATTCATTAAACTACAGGCCAGATTATTAAATAGAATCTCAGAATTATTTAGACTGGAAAAGCCCTCCCAGCCCATGGAGTCCCAGCTGCGCCCCATGCCCACCTTGTCACCCTGAGTGCCACCTCCAGGTGACATTTACAGGCATGGGCACTGCAAACCTCCCTGGGCAGCTCTTCCCAATTCCCTGCAGCTCAGGCTCTGCCAGGCTCCTGCTGGGGAGGAATCGAGGTGCTGTGAAAACTCCTGGACTCTCTGTTCCTGCACAGGGCAGGGAGGAGCAGAGGGAAGCTTCTCCAGCAGGGGCTTCAACAGGGGGTGCAGGAGACTCAGGGGAGAAAATTTCTCACTGAGGGAGCTGGAAAGGGGCTCAGTTTGGAGAATAGGAGGCTCAGGGGGGACCTTGTGGCTCTGCACAAGTCCCTGCCAGGAGGGGCAGGGAAAGGAGGAGAGGAAATGGCCTCAAATGGCACCAGGGCAGCTCAGGGTGGAGATTGGGAAAGAAAATTTCCCTGTCAGAGCGGTGAGGATTGGGCTGAGCTGCCCAGGGAGCTTTGCAGTCACTGTCTGTGGCAGTGCTCAGGACAGGCTGCATGTGGCCCTTGGGGACAGGGCTTGGGGGGATGCTGGTGCCACTGGGGTGGCACTGGGTGATTTTGTCTCTTCAAAGACTGAGAAGAAACACCCGAGCAGTTCCATGATGGAAAACCAATGGGAAATACAACTGATGATGGACAGCATTCTTTTGGTGTGAATATTCTCATTTTCCAAAGAGATTACATATTTACAACATTTAGAGATTAAAAATTCTATTCCTACTATGAAGACAGGTGAAAGAATCCCATTTCTGGCTCTTCTAAGTCCATCACTGTCCTGAATCCCTGAGGTTTTTCGTATTGCAGTGGTGCTTCTCAGGAACTATTTCAGTTTCCTTTGCTCTAGTTTAAAAGATTTTTTTCACAATGGAACTCTTGGGATGCATCTTCCAGATGGGGATCTGTAACACCCTAATAAATTTTTTAAAATTGCATAGATGTAACCTATTCACTCATTTTTTTTCCATGGACATGCTGATATTTAGTTTTAATAAATCCACTTCCTGCTAGCTGCAAATTCCAAAGAAACTCCTCCTAGGGAAAAGGACATTAGGAGGATTGCAAGCATTTAATTTTTCTCCTGACCCTTGCAAGCATCAGTATGAAAGGAGGGTGATGATCACACTGTTGACAAGGGGTATAATTAGCATTTGCTTACACTTCATAGTTCCTGCTCTGGGTGAAGTGGTGGATGGATGATAATCCTTTGGAATGGAAAAGAGCTTTGGAAAGGGAGAGAATTTGTTGTTATAAATGAGGGAGTTTAAAGAGGGCAAAACCATAAGTAGAGTTTAATAGATGTGGGAAATAATAATAATAATTCCAGTTGCAGTGGAATAAAGCAGCAAAGAAGACATAGGCTGTGTGTCAGAATTTGGTTTTTATTTCTTTTCTCTAGGCTTTTCAGCCTTGAGAGCTTTTCTGTCTAAAAAAACCCAGGAATTCAGTTGATTTCCCAGTTGCTCTGGGATGTCTCTGAATGTAAAATCCAATTTTCATGTTCTATCATTTTTCTTTGCATTTTTTTTTAGAGCTCCTTCTAAACTTAAGGCCTTTCAAGGCTTGTTACAAAAATGGTGGAAATCAATACCACCACAATACCTTGTTTTTTTCTCAGATCCTTCTTTGGACTGTGCACTATTCTTCCATGTTTTCTAATGAGCTGGAAAGGCCAAAGGATGGAGCAGAGGGATGGAGCAGCTCTGCTGGGAGGAAAGGCTGCCACAGCTGGGATTGTTCAGCCTGCACAGGAGAAGCTTTGGCCTGAGCTCAGGGTGGCCTTGCAGGGCCTGGAGGAGCTGCAGGAAACCTGGAGAGAGACAATTCCCAAGGGATGAGGGACAGCACACAGGGAATGGCTCCCACTGCCACAGTGATGCCTTGGGTTTTGGCTTTTTGATTTTTAAGAATCTCTGAAACTTTCTATCAGGTGTCAGTGAGTTCTCTTCACAGGGTGGTGCCAAAACAATCCCTTGGTAGCTGGAGAATCAAGGACAACAAATGTCTGCTGAGTCTTTTTATTTAACGAATTATTTAATTTTCTTTTAACAATCTTCAGCCTCAGGATGCTGTTTAGGAAAAACCTCAATCCTATTAAAATCTTACCAGCAGCTGCTGCTCCCAGGTTACTAAAAGGCACAACAAACCAACCATTAACTGGTGGTAACCAGTGATTAAGAAAATCTTGCACAACTCAGTGCTGGGTGGATTATTCAGTGCTCAGTCATCCCTTGTGCTTCCTATTCTTGGGAAGATATAAAAGAGCTTCATTCAAATATTACCTTTAGGCTGCAGAATTCTGTCAAAGCATTTTAACTTTTGTTTTCCTAGCACATAAAAATCTGAAAACTAAAGAGACAGAAATTAGAAAGATCAGGGAAACGAAGTTGATTTGTTCTGTTAGTACTGGTTTCTAAAAATATTTTCTTTCTGTTAATCGTTTAGTTGAGTCTGTTCTAAATACTGGAAAAACCCCAATTTTTCACTTTGTTAAAATTTAAAACAAACAAACAAAAAAACCCATTCCATTTAGGTTTTTTGTACCTTTATGTTGTCTCTACACTTATGACAGTGAGGAAATGCCCCTTTTGTTTCAAGATTCTCACATAATGGGTGATTCTAGAAAGGGAAAAACCCTAACAGTGTTCAAAGACCTGTGGGCAGGACAGTGAAAATTCCTTTTCAGGAATATTTTCCTTTCTTTCCCTTCCTGCTCAGGCTCTCAGTCTGAGCTGAGTCATAGAAATCTGAATATATTCCTGCCTGCTGTCCCCATCTAGACCTTAATTTTCATTTGTTCTGTGACCTGCCTTAGGTGTGTAATTACAAAAATGAGTAGGAAAGCTTTGTAAGGTTTTGTCTCAAAGCATGGCTGACTTGCAGCTGAAACAGGAGGTGTTTAATGGGCATCTAGCACCACCAAAATGTATCCTGAAATTTGAGTGTGGGCTCATTATAAAAAAACAGTAACAGCACTTGGAAATTGCTCATCTATAAAGTGCTTTGAATCACCTTTTTTTGTGTGTCTTTTTTTCTCCCCAGTTGCCAAAAAACCCGAGAAAACTTCTTTATGGTCTGTTCTATCCTGCACTGGAGCTTGGCACTCAGAGGCAACTCAGTGCTGGGATCAAGATGCACTTTTAAATGAAGCTGATTGGTTTAAAGCCATAATTTAACAAACCTGGGAACCACCAATTCCATGGAAACCAGAAGAACCCTAATCAATACAGATCTAAAATAAAATTCAGAATTCCTGAGGCTGGAAAAGCCCTCCCAGCACAGGCTGTGCCCCATGGCCAGCTTGTCACCTTGAGTTCCACCTCCAGGTGACACCTGCAGGGATGGGCACTGCAAACCTCCCTGGCCAGCTCTTCCCAATCCCTGAGCACAGAAATTCCTCCTGAATGCATATTTCTTTGTTATCATCATGCCTACCAAGTAATTTGAAGAATAATTTTACCTGGAAAACAGGTACAACCAGCAAGGTTTAAGAAACAAAGCAAATCATCCCCCTCAAAAAAAACTCCAAGAAACTGAGAGTTAAAAGAAATAAATGAATTGATAAGAGTTTGTAGCTCTTGTTTCTGCTCAGTGCTCATCTTCCTCATGTAGAAATGATTTCTTGGTCCCAGCTGCAGTGTTAGTTGGGGTTTGTAGCTGTTCACTCATGACCTGCTGTCTTGGGTCACAGTACAGGATGTGACCAA
>VRYO01001681.1:29985558-29999284 GCA_009812075.1 Sialia sialis | reverse complement strand
AACTCTGCAGTTTTGCACATCTGAGGTTTTGCACATCTCTGGACTCTGGGAGCCTGAGGAGAAATCTGGGAAGTGAGGAGGAGCAAGACTGAGAGAAGTGCAGAGTGTTTCCACAGCTTTCCTGTGCCTTTTCCCTCTCCTTTGACTGAAGCTGTTACTCACACAGAGCTGTTTGGGCTTCTCACGTGAGAGGCACCACGTTGTGCCAGAATTTTGAAAAATAGCCAAGGTCTGTATCACATTTTGTCTTCTTCTTTCTCTGCCAGAGTTAGGATTAAAAGCTAAAGATGGCATTTTGTGTTCGGGCTCAGATGTTTATTAATTCTTATCTATATTACAGTGAGTTCTACAGCAGTTCTAGATAACAAGCTAGAAATGGAGATGTGTCTCTCTCTCTCTACAAGGTTTTTAGGGCTTAACTGTCCAATTAAGAAAAGCCACCTAAATTATATAACTTGTGACCCACAATGCAGACCCATGAAGAAGAAGGTGAAGAAGGAGAAAACTTCTGCCCTAAAACTTCCATCTTGCTTTCTATATATTCCTATATACCAAAACTTTAAACTCCGTGTTTTCCACCATGTGGAAAACTTCTATTCAAACTGCACACCAGCGATTCTAGTTCTGTCATTAAATTTTGGAAGCTTTTCCACAGTCTCAGGTTAAAAGCAGAGTTCTCCTGGGGGTCAGTGCCTGGCGGCATAAAAATCTCAAATTCAGAGAGAAAGTCTGAAATTCCCAGTTTCAAGGGTTCCAACATGAAGCAGTGCTCGGAACATTGTCTCCCATCCAGCTGTTGTGTCCTACATCCCAAACAAACCACTGGGGACAAGGGACTGGAGGAAGAGATTTTCTGGGACGAGCAGGGAGGTTTTTCTGGGTTACCTCTGATTGAAGAAGGCGCTAATGCGAGTTTTAAGCACGGAGCATCCTTTGATCTGTGAGTCAGGCATCTGCTCTCTTTGATCCACGGGGCAAGCTCTGCTGTCCCCAGGGCTCTGGGGCTGGCTGCAATCTGTTAAATGGACACAGGGAAGCTGCCTTGGCAAAGACCGGGAGCTTCACACAATCCCACAAGTTTTTTTGGCAACAGATGCTCTTGTCAATCCAATTTGGAGGCTACTCAGACAACTGCAGCGTGTGCAGCACATTAGGCATGACCTAAAGCAGAAAATTCATGCTGTTGGGTGGCTCCAGAAGTACAAATCAGTCACTTCTCTGCTCCAGCTGAGGCACTGCTGCTCCCTCTCTGTCACAGCCACTCTCTCAATCCATTCACTGCAGGAACCTGTCACCTCCCTGGTGACAATATTCAGACAGGTTCTCTCTTGGCACCATCCCACTGTGCTGTGCTCCCTCCTCCATCTCTCCTAGTCCTGCTCAGATTTCCCCAAAAATAGCCCCTTTTGTTTGCTTTGAGGGAAAAATATAGAATTGGTGCTAAATAAAGCCTATCCAAATTTGTTCTGTTTGGTCCTACCCTTCTGTGGAGGGGGGAGGTGGATTAAAATGTTGTTTACACCCTGAAATAAGCCAGAAGTATTTACTGATTTTTATTGCTGCTGCTGAGTGAGTCAATGTATTAGGACAAAATGCTATTTAGAGCAATGGAGGGAATGGATACTTCAGTGACAGCATTGATTTTGATCTAACACAGACTAATATCCCGTGCTGGCACAAGGCAGATCTCTGCCAAACGAGATCTTCACTGGCTGCAATGGAAAATTATTAAAAAGCAGCCCTCAGTAAATGCATTAACATTAACACACATGGTGGTGTGGCTGTGGCTCTGGAGACTCACATGGAGAACATGAGGAGCTCTTCCCTCCCCCAGCTCCTTATCCAGACATTTCCCACTTGGAGAAGAGCAAGTGAAAAGAAGCCAGAGCTCCTGTTTCCAATTTCTGTGCTGGACACCAGTTTGGACTCTGCCTCCACCTGCCCAAGGCCAAATCTGGATCCATCTTTCCCATTTAGAGTACAAGGAAGGGGTGGCCCAGAGGAGAACAATTCCATCACTGGAGGTGTTCAAGGTCAGGGTGGCTCTGAGCAGCCTGGTCTAGAGAGATGTCCCTGTCCATGGCAATGGGTTGGACTGTGTCACCTCTGAAGGTCCCTTCCAACCCAACCTGTTCTGATTTATTTTCTTTTCTTGACAACATGTTATTTAAATAAACCTCACCAGCCATAGTTACCATGCTGTGTTTGCAAAGCAAAATAAAAATTCTCCACGTGTGCAAGGTTGATCTGAAGGTAATTTCGGTAATTTCTGCCCCATTTGTACATAGAATTCCTGCTGCTGAGATCCAAGGCAGACAAGACTGCACTCTGCAATTCATGGAAGGAATTTAAAAGATATAATGTTAATCAGGAGAACAGCAGCCATAGAACCAGCCTTGACTTTAGACTTCCAGTTTAATACTCCAAGTATAAATCATAAAATCAGAATAGATTGGGTAGGAAGGGACCCTTAAAGATCAGCTCCCACCAGACCAGGCTCAGAACCACATCCAGCCTGGACTTGGACACTTCCAGGGATCTAGGGGTAGCCTCAGCTTCTCTGGGAAGGGCCCCACCATCCTCATTGTAAAAAATTGCTGCCTTATATGGGATCTAAATTGAGTTCTTTTAGTTTAAATCCATTTTTCCTTGTCCTACTACAACAGCAATTAGCCTTGTTGAGCTCAAACCCCATGAAGTTTGCATGGCCCCAACTCCTGAACTTGTCCAGAACCTTCTGGATGGCAAATAAAACCCCTGAAAAAGATTTTCAAATGAGATTCCTCTTCTGATCATAGCAATGATTCACCTGGTGAGTGATTTTCAATTTCTGGCTCTCCAGTGAGAAGCAGGTACATTTTGAGCACTGGTGTTTCCTACATCTGGATAAACTTCCAGTGAATTCTAGGTACATTCACCCAAGCCTCAGAAACTTCCTGTGTTTAATGTGACTAATGTAGAATTTCCAATTTCTGGTGGACTCAGGATCTGATCAAATCCCTACAATCCCTTTAATCATGTGTAAAAGTCATTCAGGTTCTTACTAAAGGCTCACAGAGACACACAAGAGAAAAAAAAATCAAAACCAGAGAGAGTAGGACAGTAAAAGAAAACTATTCTGAGAGTTGGACAGTAAAGCAATTTTACTTTCTTTCTTGAAAGAAAGCTGCTTTCTTTTTTCCTGAAACTCTGGTCTTAGGACTTTCTGAAGGAAATACGAATAAAAGGAAGCACGTCCTTCATATGCAGCAAAAACAGCCTGTCCTAATCCTAATATTTATGCTTTCCAACAGACTCCTCAAAAAAGCCTTCTCCAAAACAGAAATGAACTTCAGTGCAAGGCATATTCTAAAGTTCTAGGTCTCCCAGCCACTGAGGACTCTTTTAGGGGAAATCTCTGTTCTATACAGAGGTTGTCTTGAGTTACAGTACAGGATGATCAAAGGTTTCTGTTCTGTCACCATCTGTAGAGACCAGGTGGGGCAGTGATCCTGATCTCCATGGGATATCTCCTGCTAATGGACCATCCATTGAAACCAGCTGGGGCAGTGTTCTTTATTTCCAAAGGGGACATCTCCTGTTCATGGCCAGATTTTATAAACCAGCTGGGGCAGTGTTCTTTATCTTTTCACAACCCATCCTTCCTGCAGGGAGTTCTCTTCTGCTCATGGCCATTGAGTCCCACTGTGGCACTGATAAAATTACTGCATCCCATGGGGAGATGCTGCAGCCAGGGGGAAGAGTCAGTAACACCAAACCATTGTGTGATTCGGTGGTGACTCAGCCACAGTCCCAGTGCTTGACCACCTACTTCATTAAGAATTTTTTCCTAAAAGCCAAACTGAAGCTTCCCTGTCTGTGTCCAGAGGTAAAAGCCAGTGCTCAATGTCTTTTAGGGTCAAGTCTGAATGTTGCTCACTTGGTGCTATCAGGAAAGTTCTGAATTTTGTTAAAAAGTTATTTTCTTTCACCAGCTGCTGCTTTTTGCTGCTTTACACCAGTGGAGGGAGGGCAGTGAATTTCTGCAGGGCCAGGGCAGCACTTGGTGGGTGAGAGAGGAAGGAGGGAAGGGAGATAAGGAAGGAATGAGGGAGGGAAAGTTCCTGTGCCCAGGGCTGGCACTCTGCACTGCTCAGTGTCCTGAGAAGGAGTGAAATCCCTCTCCAAAAATGCAGTGCCTTCATAATTCTCTATTTTATTTTGCTTTTCTCCTTGTGCCAACTGTCTGACCTGACAAGGCTTCCCTTTGCTGAATAACACAACTCCCTCCTTTGCCTGCTGCCTGCCTGCTCTCCTCTCTCCCATCTTTTCCTGGGAAAGATAGATTCTCTCCTTTTGTGTCCACATCTTTGTGCATCCTCTTTGATTGCCCAAACTCTCCTACATTCAGTGGCTCCATCAGCTCCCAGATGTTTATTTGCATATATATATATCTACACCCCAGGACTCCCTCCCCTCCCCACTTTTGTAAAAACATATAAATATTTGAAGCAGAAACCCATGAATGTAATTTCCCCACTTTTGTTTCTTTCAAGGAGTGCTTCAAACATTGCAGGGGTGGGGGGAAGAAAACAAAACCCTGCAGAACCCACAGTGGGATGGAGCCTTGTTATTGTGCATTAATGGGGAAGGGCTGTGCTGCTCCTCCAGGATGAGTTTGTGCTCCTCCAGCACGTGGAGGGTTTGTTTGATTAGGGTTCTCCTGGGATCTATTCCACATCCTGCCCATTTGTTTCCTGAGACTGTGCATGAGCCCCTTCCCTGCCCTCTGGAAACAGCTCCCTGCCCTCAGCCAGGAGGATGGAGCAGGCAGGGAGATGTGCTGGGATGACAAAGCCACTGCTGATGCCAAGCGGGGAGCGGTTCCTGGAGGGAAAAACTGCAGACACCCTGAGGAAGCTTCCCCTTCATCCCCCAGCCCTTACAAATGTGCTGTCAGGCACATCTTCCTCTTGAAGTGCTGGGCTTGAAAGCTGAGACAGGTGCAAGGAAGGATGAGAAGCATGGGAAAATTAGGAGCTGTGGGTACATGGAAAGGAACACTTCAGCATTAAAAAAAAATAAAGCTGGATTTCTATTCTGGGGGTTTGTTGCTTTTTTGTGTCTCCTTCACTCCGAGATAGTGCTCAGATGTACTTTGCTCATAAGACTGGCAACTTTCTTTTGGATTTGCACAGGAATCAGAATGAGAAATGGGAAGAAATTATTTGGCTGCCAAGGACTGGAGCTCTGAAAGGAACCCAAACAAGAAAGGAGTGGCTGATTTTTAACAGGGTAGGAAACTGCTCCTAGAGTTCCACTCACATGGGAGGTAAGGTGACTCCACACTGCCTGTGGAAGGTAATTATATCTTCTAATAGATCAACTCACGTAATTGGGATCAAACCCAACCAAACAAACATGCTTATAGGCAGAAACAGTCTCTTTTAGTTTGGAAATGGAGCGTAGGAGGAATATATTAGCAAAGTAATAACCTCCCTCCAGGGGTAACTGGATGAAATATTTTTGCAAGTGCTACACAGAACCTTTGGTCTCTTCTGGCCCTAAAAGCAGGAGAGAAATAGGAAAAAAAATCCTCCTTCCAGCACAGAATAATCTGTATTTCTTGCTGATGTGAAGCTGTGTGTTTATTGAGAAGGGTGACGTGTACAGCACCTGCGCATTCAACTCCAAAGAAAATCCCTCTTTTTTCCCCTTGACCTCCCTGGGGCTACCTCACCCCTACCAGCGCCTGAATGATGCAGATCTTTGCAAATTACACAATTTCCTCTTCCACAGCCAGTTTTTCTTTTTTTTTTTAAAAGATTGTTGGGGAGCTTTCTTTAATGAAAGCAGAGGGTATCTCTGCAAAACCTTCTAACTCTGTTCTTCTCATTGCTGTCCTTTGTTACCAGGCCTCAGTTTTCTGCTTGAAGTGCTACAGCACAAGGAAGGCCCTGCATGGACTTGTAAAATGCAGGAACACAGGCTGTGAAAACGGTTTTATGAAAGAAAAGGAGAGGGATGGGGCTTTGGTGTGATTTTTCTTGGGTGAATTGCTGGATGTCTGATGGCACATTGTACTGACATTCTATTGGGACATCTTTGATAGGAAGAGAATGAAAGATCACGATATGCAGAGCGTGACAAAGAAAAATTCTGCACTTGAATTACAACAACCCCCTGGAGCTGCAGGCTGGGCAGAGGGGCTGGAAAAGCCCTGGGGGTGCTGGTGCCAGGGGCTGGACACGAGCCCAGGGGTGCCCAGGTGGCAGCTGGGCTGGATGAGGAATTGTGTGTCCAGCAGGAGCAGGGCAGGGATTGTCCCTCTGTGCTGGCTCTGAGAGGCCCCTCCAGGGCTGTGTCCAGTTGTGGCTCCTGCAGGAGAGCCCTGGAGGGGCTGGAGCGTGTCCAGGGCAGGGAACGGAGCTGGGCAAGGGGCTGGAGCCCCAGGAGATGAAAACAGGGCTGGTTTTAAACCCACACTGCAGAGGTGGAGTGATTTCCCCTCCTTCAGCTCTGCCTTGCCTTGTTGAGTTCAGCAGAGGCTGCTGCAGGGGCCACCATGAACAGAACAATCTGCAGAGTCACCACCCAAATTATTCTTATTATAGGGAGGAAAAAGATATTAAGAGGGAGGAGGCCAGAGGATGCAAAACCCACATGATTTTAGTTAATGTAACCAACTATTTAGAGTATAATTGAACCATTAAGTGGACCTGGGTGTTAATTGAGAGAGGGATATTCTTTGGTAATATAATTATCTGCTGCCATTTCTCTCTTGGCTGTCATGCATTCAAGCCTGGCTCAATTATCTATTGTTCCACTGAGTTTATTACTAAGGTCAGGCTCTGCAACACAGAGCAAATTTCTGTCAGTTTGCCTTTGTCTGGCTGTGTGGCAGAGCCCACGAGGGAGTCAGTAATTCTGTCTGCTGAGCTGTGGGTAAATGGTCCTCAAGAAAAAGAGTGAAAAGCCACATTGAATAATGAGAATGAAACAAAGTCCTACCCTTCTTCTAGTCAACTGAGCACTGTTCATATTTGTGCAGTGAATGAGACAGGGCCCATGGAAGCAAGAGATAGTGCCAGTGTTTAATTAATTGATCCTCCATAATTAATGTGCTTGAGCAGGTGGGAAGTTGAAGTTTTCCTGTTCCTTCTGAATAAGCACATTTCCTGATTTCTCCTCTTTTCTCCCTGCCACATCCAGTAAAATAATTTGCCTGAAGCTGACCCTCAGCATGGAAGATTTCAGCCCAAGCAGTGACTCTGGTGGGAGTTAAAACAAGCTGAAAACGTTGCTGTAATGAAAATTAAAAGGCAGCTTTAACAATAGGTGATACGGCTGGGAACTCCAATTAGATTAATTTGGCCATGTTTAAATCCACTGTGAGGAGGAAGAGGTGTCCCTAACTCCTTGTGTTTGCCCAAAGCTGGATTAGGGATTAGGGCAGGAAGCCCAAATATTTATTTGCTCCCAGACAAGCAACAATGGCACATTTTGTCCCTCTTTCAGCCTGAAGAAATTAGTATTAGCAGGGGATAAAATATCAGGCTGCAATCACAACTGCAGAATATTCTGGCCTGGCAGCCACAAGTGAGGAGATGCCAAATGAAGATTTTAGCTGTCACAGCAGCTTCTGGCCTGGAGCAGCCTCTGAGCTGAGCACAAATGAGAGGTGCACAGAGCTCCTGGTGAGTGACAGGGCCAGTCCTGGAGGATGCTGCTCCAGGTGATGCACTTTGGGCTCAGTCCTCCTGCTCCACAGGGATGTCACCTGGCTGGCACTCTAGCATTAATAAAGCCCAAACGGCAATGACTGGCATTCCTTCCTTCCATAGACTTTAATACTCAATAATTCTAAAATTTGAACAAATCACCAGGTTAATGCTGGGATTCCCAGCGCAGGGAGGAGCTGGAGCTGCTGCAGAGAGCCCAGGGGAGGCAGCAGGATGAGCAGAGGGATGGAGCAGCTCTGCTGGGAGGAAAGGCTGCCACAGCTGGGATTGTTCAGCCTGCACAGGAGAAGCTTTGGCCTGAGCTCAGGGTGGCCTTGCAGGGCCTGGAGGAGCTGCAGGAAACCTGGAGAGAGACAATTCCCAAGGGATGAGGGACAGCACACAGGGAATGGCTTCTGGAGGGTTTGATGGGATTTTGGGAATCAGGAATTATTCCCTGGGAGGGGCTGGGATGGAATTCCCAGAGCAGCTGTGGCTGCTGCCCCTGGATCCCTGGGATGTTCAATTCCAGGTTGGACATTGGGGCTGGAGCAGCCTGGGACAGTAGGAGGTGTCCCTACCATGGCAGGGGTGGCACTGGATGGGATTTACAATGTCCCTTCCAAGCCAAATCATTCTGGGATTCTATGACAGATTTGAAAATCCAAGTGCCAGGACTATACCGTGCTCTGAGGTGAACTGATCCAAATTTTTCCTTCGTGATCCATAGAGCTGCCTTTGACAGGGAAGAGCTGAGTGTGTATTTTTATAACCAGGACTTCTGGAAATGTGACAAGCTGTCCTTCAGAGGTGAAAGACTCTGCCAGTGCAGCTGACCCTCTTAACAACACTTGTGGGAGTGCTTCATTATTCAGTTTATTCAGAGCATGATAAACATCCTAAAAACTGTTGCTCTAAATAATGAGTTTGACCTCAACAATGTGCAAAAGGCAGGAATAAAATCTTCAAAGATAACCTGGGAAAGCACTTGAATGAGAAGCCACCTCATTTATTCTCACAGTGCCTTCTGAAAACAAAGCCAGCAGATTAACAGGTAAGTTTGTCATTAGCTTTGCAGTCTCATTCTATTTAATTGTATATTAATGGCTTTTGTCTGATATGAATTATTTTCAAGTAAGAAAATGATTTTTTGATGTGCAAGGTGTGATTGATATGTAAATGTGGCCAAAATTCAGGAAATGCAGGAAGAAGGATGAAGTGAAGAACTTTGGGTGATGGGAGATTGAATTAGAAAACAATCATGCTTTCTTTTCTCCTGCAGCAGTAGGAGATGAAGATAATAAAGTTATTGTTGCATGTGCTGAATTAATTTAATTTTTCTAATTAGGGTGAATTGTCAGAAGCTGGAAAATTCCTAATGTTGCTCCATATTTCTCCTTGCCACTTCCCTATCAAAACAGTTCTTTTTAGTGTGATAAAATCCCTGCAAATTTATTCGTCTTGCTGACTCCCTTTGCTCCTTTGGGCTTCCTTGAGCTCCTTCTTTCTCCATAATTTGGGAATTTTAATCAATATAGGATAATGCCCCAGGTTTCATTAGTATTGCTTGGCTCTCCCTTTCTAATGAAGCAGCTCCAATTATCTCCCCTTTCCAAAGGGTGGTTGGGATTGAGGCTGCTGAGATATTTGCACTGCCCCTTCACTTTTAGGTTACTCACACGACTCATAGGTGGCAGAAAATGAAAATGGAAGTGTGCTGGTCTCAACTGGGCAGTGAGAGAGAAAAAGGGAATGACTCTATTTAATGAAGAAAAAGTGAAGAAAAGAGGATGTCACCTTTTCAAGGGAGCTGCAGCTCAGAGCATGACATGGCTTTTTGCCAACAGGTTGGTTTAGGTCAGTTATTCCTGAATTTGTGCAGCCCTTGCTGTCTGTTTTAAAGTCACCCTGCCTGTCCTAGGTTACAATGAAAAGATGTGCCCAAAAGTATTTATTCTATCACCATCTGCTGAAACCAGGAGGGGCAGTGATTCTTATCTCTGCGGGAGATATCCTCTGCTAATGGGCCAGCTGTTAAAACCAGGTGGGGCAGTGTTCTTTATCTTTTCACACCCATCCTTTCTCCGGGGGATGTCTCCTGTTAATGGCCATTGAGTCCCACTGCATGACTGATAAAATTCCATCATCCCATTGGAAGATGCCCCAGCCAGGGGGAGGAGCCAAACATTTCCTACCTAGATAAAAACTGAGATTTGGAACACTGAGGCAGCCCTTACTCACTGGTTTCCAGAAGACAAGAGCTACCAGACTTTTTCTACAGGATCACTACTTCAACAAGAGCACTTCATCTGTGCTGCTACCACCACCCGTACTAACAGAGTGTCAGGTTGTATTCTGACTCTGTCAGTGGTTTTTCTTTTGTACTATTGCATGTATTTTATTTTTCTATTTTTTCCTATTAAATTGTATTTCTGGCTTGGAGTCTCTCACTGGTTTTGCTTTCAAACCATTACACTGCTCCAGTGGAATGGAGCACAAATATCAGTCAGCAGTGTCACAGTGTCCTTCAGGTACCCATTCCTCCTCAAACTGCCCTTCAGAAAAGTAGGAGAAGGGGCAAAGTGAGACCTTTCCCCTCTGTTTAGCAGCTGCAAAATCAAGGAAACCTGTGCAGCGCAGAAGGAAATGAAGCAGAGCTGAACATCAATCTCCCTGCCTGAAGGAAATATTTCTGGTACCTGTCCAAACAACTGGGAAGGATGAAGGAAGAGAAACTAAGAAGCCTTGAGAAGAAGGTGGTGGGCAGGTTCAGACTGAAAAATTCCTTGATGTTGAAACAGTATTTTGATGCAATCTCTTCCTGATAAAATGGTGTTAGGAAGTTTTAGAGATGTGTGAATGTGCCTGGCCAGGAAACGTTTCTCTGCTTCCTTGATGATTTATCAGCAGTGAGCAGCTGTCATGAATGGCTCCTATTTCACAGAATCATGGAATGGGTTGGGTTGGAAGGGGCCTCAGGGATCATCCAGTGCCACCCCTGCCATTGCAGGGACACCTCCCACTGTCCCAGGCTGCTCCAGCCCCAATGTCCAACCTGGAACTGAACATTCCAGGGATCCAGGGGCAGCCACTGCTGCTCTGGGAATTCCATCCCAGCCCCTCCCAGGGGAAAATTCCTTCCCCAAATCCCATTCATTCCTGCCCTCCCTCATCTTAAAGCCATTCCCTGTGTGCTGTCCCTCCATGCCCTTGGAAAAGTCCCTCTCCAGCTCTCTTGGAGCTCCTTTAGGTACTGGAAGAAGTTTTAAGTTTTCAAAATTTCCCTTATTTCTCCTTCTAAAGCCCTGTCACCCTGCTCTGTCTTTCTGCTGAAGAGAGAAGAGTCACAGCCAAGAGACAGCAACCCAGAAAAATCTATATTTTCTGCTGAGGCTTCCAAATATCAAGTGAAAAGGGAAAAAAACCCAAGCCTTAACAATGAAAGGCAAGGTTCTAACTTCCCTCTGTATTCCTATCAGTAAAGTGCGCATCAACACTAAGTTTCTGTGTCTTTAATTAGGTTTTGTTTTGTGCTGTTTTGACACTTCATCATCCTCTTCATGGATTGTATAGGAATTTGGATATGTTCTGCTTGTTTCTGAGGGTAGAGATTTAATTGCAGGAGTTTTGTTCTCAGGTTGTCTTGGGAGGTTTTTCTGTCAGTGTGACTTACCAGTGCTTTATCTGCAGTGACAACTGTTGAGATGTATTTTTAGTTAACCAAAAGAAGCACTTTTGTTAAGAATAATGAGAACAAAGCTTTCACTTGCAGTGAAAACCTCTGCCAGTAGTAGAAACAGGGTTTATTGCACCATGGTTTGCTGTGAAGTTGTTTAATTTTCACATAGAATCATTAAGGTTGGAGAAGGCCTCAAAGATCATTGAGTCCAACTTTTACATGCGACATGAAATTTGAATATTTTAAATACTTCTTTGGGCTGTTAAGTGGAAAGGGTTGGAGATGTGATGTGATGTGCAGGCCTGCCTAGATGGATTTATTTGATTAAATCTGTGAGATATAGGAGACTTTAGGCCCACATTGGGAGGAAAACTCATCCTCCCCTTGCAAAAACTTTCCCAGATGCTGCAGAGCACAGCCAGAGATGTAGAAATATGCAATGCTGCCCCAAAAATACCCATGTGGGTTATTTCTCTCTCTGGGGCAGCCCAGATCTCATTGCAGCAGCAGTTTTCATCTGCTCAGATGGGTGAGATCATGACTGATACCTGCAGAAAATGAGAAAATTTGCTTGATACTCCATGACACAGAGAACAACTTGGCTTCTGATCACTTGCAGGAAAATGAGGAGGGAGAAAGGAGGGAGCAAGGAGAGAATGTGAATAATTAAAGCCCATTGACTAATGCCTTCCTGTAGTTTCAAAGTGCTAAGTCTGATATAGCTGTTTAATTTCAGAGGCAACGGAATTAAGTTTCCTCTGTTTGTAGAGCAGAGCTTGGAACTAACAAGACAACAGCAGGCAAAAGCAAAATGAGTGATTTTCTCCCAGGTCAGCACTTAGCACTCTGAGAGTTAAACATTTGCTGGAGATTATGCTTATAAATCATTTAGAGCCTGAGTTCACTGCTAATCCTGAAACAGAGGCAATGGAAGCCCTTTCTTTGCACTGAACATTTTGGATTTAGGACCTTCGGGGGAAAAGAGAGAGTTTTTTTCTGCAGGAAGCCAAAATCTCCACAAGAGAGCTGTGCCTCAGTGGGGGCAGAGCACATCCCACTTCAGACTCATTTTGCAGCTGCGCTCCCAGTTTTTGGTCAGGATTTGCTTCCTCTCCAGGAGAGAGACAAGGGATGGCAAAAGAGGGAAGTTCTGGAGTTCAGACCCTGGGGTTTAACTCCTGGTCTGTCCTTTCTGCTCTTGATGACTTGGAATGTAAAAATTATATGAATGACGTGAATGGACACAACTGAGTGAAGGTAAAAGGAAGAACATTCCTGGGATAAAATGTCAGACTTCTTCAGCCCAGGGAGGAGCTGGAGCTGCTGCAGAGAGCCCAGGGGAGGCAGCAGGATGAGCAGAGGGATGGAGCAGCTCTGCTGGGAGGAAAGGCTGCCACAGCTGGGATTGTTCAGCCTGCACAGGAGAAGCTTTGGCCTGAGCTCAGGGTGGCCTTGCAGGGCCTGGAGGAGCTGCAGGAAACCTGGAGAGAGACAATTCCCAAGGGATGAGGGACAACACACAGGGAATGGCTTCAGAGTGGAGTTGGATGGGATCTTGGGAATTAGGAATTGTTCCCTGGGAGGGGCTGGGCTGGAATTGCCAGAGCAGCTGTGGCTGCCCCTGGATCCCTGGAATGTTCAGTTCCAGGTTGGACATTGGGACTGGAGCAGCCGGGGACAGTGGGAGGTGTCCCTGCCATGGCAGGGGTGGCACTGGTTGATTTTCAAGGTCCCTTCCCACCCAGCCATTCTGGGATTCTTCCCTCTGCCCCTTTCTCAGGCTCTAATTTGCCAGTTAAAGTGAGGCAGTATCTGTACCAAAGCACAGCTCCGAGGTCATCCAACACTGGTTGGTTCTGCAAACATCCCTGTTCCAGCAGTGTCCCCTTGGACAGCAGAGCAATGATTTCCATGGCCAGGAGATTGTTTCTCTGTGCTGGAAAGCCAAGCAGAAATGTCTGGTGTCACTGAGAGGACAATCCTGTTGGCCTTGTCAGCTTGAAAAATTGATGCCATTCTCCTGGTTTTAGCTCTTGGGATTTTCCATCTCCCTGAACGTCTTGTGAGGCTCTGAGGGAGCTGCATGGTCTGGCACGGTCCTGACTAATGCAGGGATGGAGCCAGCCATCCTCTCCAGGTTCAAGAATCATCTTCTTGATCCTCCTAAACTTGGAAAATCCAGAAAATGGTGCTTCCCTTATAATAATACATATTGTCATGAGGTGGTGTCTGGTCTTCCATCTTTTTTTGGTGGAGGACAAGGTCTTTTAGACTTGTTCCAGCCTGAGCAATCTGGTGGCACAGCATTCCTAATGGAGAGCCTTAGCTTTCCATGAACAGGAATATC
>VRYO01001681.1:29972935-29984558 GCA_009812075.1 Sialia sialis | reverse complement strand
CCTCAACAGATGGTGATAGAATAGATAACTTTGATTACATTCTGTACTGTAACTCAAGACAACACTAAAGGAAATATTTCAGTGCCAGTGAGGTTGTGCCCCCTTTCCAGCTCTCACAGGAGCCCAGGCTAAGCTGCTGTGCACAGGAATCAGACATTTCACCTCTCAGTCAATAAGTGTGGTCTTGGCAGGAAAGCAGAAAGTGGCTGGGTGACAAGCTCAGAGGGGTCTCTGCCCTGAAATCACAAGAAATGGGGTGAAAACTGCAAAATGCACTTTTGCTCTCCATCAGAAGAGGATAATTTAGGAAATTAATGTTTTCCCTCAGTCCTGTTCCTTCTCCTTTCACTCTGAGAACTCTGCATCATGCAACCTGTGCTATGAAAATGGAATTCCTGCCTGTGTGAGCCGAGACAGCCATGTCCTAATCCAATGATTGTCACCCAAAGGATGTCACTTTTCATCCTCCTCCCCAAAACACTTAGATTCACAAAGAAGTCCTGATGTGTTTTCACATGAAATAAAACAACCCTAATGACTGCTGAAGGATTCAGCCAGCAGGCTGCAAACTCTTAAATTTTTTTTTATTTTTTATTTAAAGGGCTCTTCAGGAAAAGACTACTGGGAAAATGACACACATGGGTCTTCCTTGGCTCCTGGTGTGGAGTCACAGCAGCTGCTGTGGTTCCTTCTGTATTATTCAGGTGAGCTCTCAGCACAAATCTTTCCTCAGGGGTCTCTTCCTCTCCATGGAGGGGGAAGTTGGATATTAATTGGAACAGAAATCTTAATTTGCTGATATACAAATCCCAGCACACAGAGTGTGCTGCACTGCATTCACAAAACGTGGTAAGTACCAAAAGGCTTTTAACAGGAGTGTTTTCAGCTTTTAAAACCCGTTCTTGATTTACATTCCACTTTCAGCACCACTAGAAGATGACACATGATGAAGATCCCGTGGGCTGAATGCACTACACGCAACAGGCTCCCTTTGTTCCACACTCTTGTTTCCTGCAAGGATTGGGATTTCCCTCACAGCCTTCCCTTCCCCTGCTCTGACTGGTAACAAACTCCACTGGGGTGGAGCTGTGGACTGGGTTTGACTGGGACAGAGCTACAATAATTTCATGACTATAAGGCGCACCCTTTTGACTAAAATTTTGATCGGAACCTGGAAGTGCGCCTTATAATCTGGTGCGCCTTATATGTGGATAAAGTTTGGAAATTTGCCAACCTGGAAGTGCGAGCCGTGAGCTGAGCCATAAGCCGAGCTGCAAGCCGAGCCGCAAGAGCCGTGGCAGCTGGTGCGGGCAGGTGGGAGTGCCGGGGCCCACGGCATGGGGAGGGCTCCTGGGGCTGCATTTAAAGGCTGCGCCGATCCATGATAAATGTTTGCAAATTGAGCACCTGCCAGTAAACCCCGCGATGGCGTGATTCCGTTACTAATTTTTTACTTTGTTGTGCACAGATCCTTGCTGCAAAAAAAAGTGCGGCTTATAGTCTGGTGTGCCTTATAGTGGTGAAATTACTGTAATTTTCTTCTCAGCAGCTGTGTTTGGGATTTGTGATTAATAACCCAGGGACATTTCAGCTGTTCCTGACACAACTTGCATCGAGGTCTGTGTTTTTGTACTTTTAGCAAGCTTCATATTTCAAGGTTTTGGAGTTAATTTAGTGAAGGAAATTATTTTCACTCAACAATATATTAGATGTAACTACTTGATTTCTTTCTTTTATTACCTCCCCACATGGAGCTTCTTTTCCTGTCACAGTAAATGAATGGCTGGGTAACTCTGAATATCCTGCCTAGAAAACTGTAAACTACAAGGGGTTTTGTATGTTTGACAACAGTTTTCCAAATTTTCTGGATTTGATTAGGAAGAATAAGATAATTTTTAAAACTTTTTACCTCTAAGGGTGACAGAGATAAAAGCAAACCAGCTTGGATGCCAACCTCCCCAAATTCTTTCTGCTGGCAGTGGAGGGAAAGGGTTTTGTGCAGAGTTCCCTAATCCAGGTTCCCAAAATAGACATTTTAACCTAGACAGAAGCCTTGGAAGAGAATTTTTCTGACACTGGGAGTTAGGTGGTGTTTGCTCTGATTTTTCATTAAATGCCCCCTGGAACAGGTTAGGCAAAGAGAAACAGCTGGCAAACCTCAAGGAAGGGCTAAAATTAAATTATTTAGTAAGGAGCATGGATTTTCCAAGCAGGCAGTGTTTGATGGTTCTACAGGGAAGTGTTCTATTTGCCCATATTTCATGGAGCAGCAAAATAGGGAGAATTGATTCTTGTAAAGGAATTTAGGGGACTGCAGATTCAATTCTCATTTGCTGGCTCTTGTATGAAGCTGGGAAAGAGTTTGTTCCTTTCGTGGAGCAATTCCCAAGGATTGATCTCCAGCCTGAGCTCCTGTGATCCCATTGCAAAGACCATGAGAATATTTGAGACCAATCTACAGCCTGGAAAGCCATAAGGGCTCTCAATGGAAAGAAAATGAAATATATGCACGAGCTTGATGTACCTCTAAAATGCAGAATATTAAAAGTGCCTTCTTGATGACACAATCCAAGTGACATTTAATGAAAAACAGGATATTTTGAAGTGAAAGGATTGGAAAATATCTCAGTGATAGCAATGAAAACAAGACAACAAACTGCCCTGCATTTAGGGATCATATATCACTAAAATAAATGAAGGTAATAGGAATAAAGGGCTAATTGTATTTTGGAAAGTGAACAAAGGAAGAAATAATTAATGCTTGTATGACACAGTTTGAGGGTCTTCTTGTTTTTCTCTCTTTTTTTTTTTTTAACCGGCAGGAAAGTGTCACAAAATGACACACCCAAAGCCCCCTCACAAAATGTGGGGGTTGCATTTTGTTTCTAAGGACTTTTTCTCAGTGGCTGAATCAGTGTTTCAGCAATAAATATCAGATAGAGACTCTCAGGGATCTGATGTCCTCTTGATATCTCTTGTCAGGGAAATGTGAGGAAATTTGACAGGCTCTTTCTATCTCCTTCAGAGGGAGGGAGTGTCAGGCATTTATTTGGCTTTTGTTTCATCTCTGGGAAAACTCCATGCCTGCCTGTCCATGTAAATCTGTCCTTGTATCCATTTGCTCATGCCCATATCTGTATTATTCTTTTCCTAATAAAAACAGGTACAAGATGCTGTTAATCCAACAATTTGGAACACTGAAATAAAATGGATGTATTAATATTACTGCTCATGGCAAACAAGAACATACGCTGAATTTTATGCCCATTTTATTAGGATCAGAAATCTCCTTGATACATTTTGGTGCTGTGACTTAACAGATCAGTTTTATTTGCATTTTGTGGGCACCAACTCAGTTGCAGGAGCTGCTCTGCCAAACATCAGGAGGTGCTTGGGGTTGAGAGGAATGTTGGATTTGTCTTTACAAACGAGCTGTAGGTCTGCTGGCAGATAAAACCAGCACTGAGAGATAAAAGAAACCATGGGATGGATTCCACTGATTGATGAATGGGATAAGACATTTGCCTTTACAAACAAACTGTAGGTTTGGTGGAAAATGAAACTGGGTATGGGAAGATATAGGAAACAATGGGGGAAAACTATGAATGCTGTAAGAATTAAAAATTAACAGGGAGGGTTGTACATTAGAGGGGAATCTCAGGTATCAGTGTTTGGGAAGTCTGTGCCTCTCAAGTACCTCAGCAATGGGGAAAGAGAGAGGGAAATGCAGATGGGAAATTGGGATAAAAAGGGAGGTGAGTCCTGCAGAAATTGGAGATCCCAGGAGAATTCCCCATGGCCTCTCCATTTATTTGTATAAAGCAAAAAGGATTCTCTGTGTCCCTTTTGGACATAAGCCTCTGGTGCTTGTGGCTGAATTTTCCTGACAGGTGCAAGGTTTGATTTGGATCTCTACTTGTCCATCCTTAACGCTGGTGTGGTGCTTGTGTGAGAGACAGATTTCACTCAGTCCCAGATAGAAGAGATAAAACCTCTGCTTTCCTTCAGAAATACTTCTTGCTATGAGCTGGCACCAGCAGAACCCTGAGCTCTCCAAGCACTGAGTTGATGCAGCAGTGAAGGAGTGGGGGTCAGGCTGTTTGAGTGCTTGAGAGGCAAGGAGAAATTCAGGATTTTCCTTGCCATGACATCCCCTTGCCAGTGACTGCCAGCTGCCATGGAGCTGTGCTGGATCTCAGGCTCTGTACCCTGAGACTCGGTGCTATTTCTGAGTTCCCTTCAAACCCCTCACTCCCTGCAAAGGAACTCTCAAATCCTCTCCCCGTGCCTGAGCAGTCTTTGGGAATTCAATGAAAGGATGGCCCCAGGGTGTTTCTGACTGAAGGCACAGAGAGCAGCTCCTGTGGATGTGCTGCTCTCTGAGTAGTTAATGGCATTTTGGCACATCCCCGAGGGGCTTTTCTGGCACAAATACGGAGCTCTGCACCTCTGGGATCTGCCAGGAGGTGGGTCCTGTGTTTATGCTGTGATTCCTCTGTGCCTTTACCCATCTGCTCAGAGCTGCCTCCACTGCAAACATGCACAGAAACCTTGATTGGAAAATTTCATAGAATCACAGGTTGGTTTGGGTTGGAAGGGTCACGTTCCACTGGAGAGGAATGTTGGATTTGTCTTTACAAACGAGCTGTGGGTCTGCTGGTAGATGAGACAAGCACTGAGAGATAGAAGAAACAATGGGATTTATTCCACTGATTGATGAATGGGAAAAGATATATGCCTCTCCAAACAAACTGTAGATTTGGTGGAAAACGAAACTGGGCATGGGAAGATACAGGAAACAATGGGAGAAAACTATGAATGCTATAAGAATTAAAAATTAACAGGGAGGATTCTACTTTAGAGGGGAATCTCAGGTATCAGGTGTTTGGGAAGTCTGTCCCTCTCAAGTACCTCAGCAATGGGGAAGGAGAGAGGGAAATTGGGATAAAAAGGGAGGTGAGTCCTCCAAAAATTGGAGACACCCCAGGGGATGCCCCACGGCCTCTCCCTTTATTCCAATAAAGTTAAAGGACTCCTCTGTCTCCTTTTTCGACACAAGTCTCTGGTGTTTGTGGCTGAATTTTCCTGACACACGAACTCAGGATTCTCCAGGCCCTATCCAACCTGGCCTTGGACACTTCAGGGATGGAGCAGCCACAGCTGCTCTGGGTGTTGGTTTGAAATGAGCCAAGAGAAGAATTGCTGTTCATCCCTAATCATGAAAAGCAAAATGAGGCTTCTGACCCAAGTGTGGTGTTTTTCAGTCCTAATTTAAAGGCCAAATGGACACCAGGCTGCTTTCAATCCAGTGGAGGGGTGGAGAGCCCCAAAATCCAAACAGCACAGGAACTGTAAACAGATTTTGTACCAGGACAGCAGTTTTTCTTGTCAGCCTTAAAAAACCCATTTGCTAGTGGGAAATACATTTGGAGAAGACACCATTTTCACAGGAATAATTCAATTCTGCCTGTTCCCTGTGTTTCCCAGAGAGATGAGGCGTAGCTGCTGCTGAGGGATTCCATACTTGTGAGGAAAATAACAGGATTAGGCTCAAGTGACCAACATTGCCTTGGTTTCCTGTCCTGGTGTGCAGATGAGGCCAGGATTCCTCTCAGGATAATTGGGATATTCACACTTTTTGGGGAGCTGGTAGTGAGCATTGGGGTATCTCTGTTAACAGCCTCAGTTACATTTCTACCACGATGTGCCTCAGAAGACAATTCTACTTCTGTCCCAGGCACAGAAATCTGTTCCCAGCTTTTCCCTAAATATCTTTTGGGGTCTCCAGTGAGTCTCATTAGCAGATATATTTGACTCTGGCACACGACCACTGAATCCAGGGGCTTTGGGCTTTGTTGCCCCTCAAACCCAGAGGTTGCTGCAGTGCCCCAGAGCTTTTTTGGAAATATAAACCCATGTTTGCACCTCAGGCAGCAACAGTCTGGCCCTGAAGTCCTGTGGAAAGGTAAAACTAATGTTTCTGAGGAGCTGAAATAACGTGGCAGTGCCTTTAAACGGCAGCAAAATGAAACAAATTGAATTCTTATTGCCAAACATTCTTGGTAAATTGGCTATTTTCTTTTTGCCCTCAAACAGCTAAATGAGGACTATTAAATCTAAGGAATACAAATGCTAAGTAATATGAAGAGCTTGAATCAGACCCAGAGTTAAAGCTGGAAATAATTCTGTCCCTAATCCACTCTGTGGTGCCCTGTGGTAAGATTGGTTGTCATGCCAAAATCTAATAATCTGCTCTCATCCTCTTTAGATAGAAGGACAAATTGGCCAGGGCACATTTTCACTGCATTTAGGCTTCTCGTTGCACTCCTAGTTGGCTTTTAGAGGAGCATTTCAAAATTCTTATCATTATCACCTGAAAAGATGCTTTCTCTCTGTATAAATGCTAAATGGAAGTGGGAGGTCAGATTGCTTATGGAATACACAATTTTTTTAATATTTTACTTATGCACGTATAAGTAAAGCTTAAGGTGTTACCAAAAGCTTCACACTGTAGGCTCTTTAATCTTTTGTTTCTATTCATGTCTCTTTCTTTTGGCTTTAATCAGTGAATTTCTTGGCTTGGAAAACTTTCACACATAGCAACACCTTCCAACTGCACTCAATATATTGATACAGAGATGTGTGGAAGGCATTTGGGTACTGAAATCCTCTCGAAATATTTTTAAACAACCTTGGAAATGTGTATATAACATATCATCTCTGCAGCAACATTCTTTAAAGACAAATTAGTGCATTTACCCCTTCTTATACCTACTGGTATGGAAATGGATTAACAGGGAGAGATTGGGAAGCACCGGATTGAAATTACTGATACCAAGTTCAGATTCTCTGTGAGATCTGGTGATTTTTAAATATTTTTTTTTCAGCTAGCTGAAAATAAAAGGCATGGCCTGGGACTGCTGCAGTGATTCATTGATTGACCTCTCCAGAGCTGGGTGGCAGCTGCTCCAGCAAATGTTGCTGGTGCTGGTCGATAGCTGGGAGTGCTTTAGACAGCCCCTGCTGTCCCTGGTCACCCTGCCCAGCCTTTCATTTTGGCTGGGGACCAGCTGGAGAATTAGCCAGTGGAAGAAGTGGGTCAGATACCTTTGATTAATTCTTGAAGCAGAGAGGAATTTCTCCCAGGTTTTCTGGCTGCTCCCTTCAGTCCCGCTTGTGCTTGGCAGCTGACAGGAAGGAAATAATTTCCCTGGGTCTGTAAGTGCAGTGTAAAACAGGCAGAAAGTCCGGGATGTCTGCAGGAATCATAGAATGGCTTGGGCTGGAAGGGACCTTCAAGATGATCCAGTCTCAAGATGATCCAGGCCACTCCAAGCCCTGTCCAGCCTGGCCTGGGACACTTCAAGGGATAAAAACTGTGAAAAGTGTTCCAGTGTTTCTCTGCCCTCACAGGGAAGAATTTCTTCCTAATATCCCATCTAACTACTCCCTTTCAGTGTGAAGCCATTCCTCCTTGTCCTGTCACTCCATTCCTTGGAAATAATCCCTCTCCATCTCTCTTGATGGCTCCCTTCAGGTGCTGAAGTGAGTTAATAATCAATAAAGATCATAAGAAATAAAATTCCAATACTTTTACACTAAATTATCTCCTGCTCTGAGTTGCATAAGTGGTTTTAGTTTCTCTCATCCTGTGCCGGGGGCAGAGACTGCATTTTCAATTTCCCTAGAGAGCATAGAGCATCAAAGTTCATATCAGACAACTTTACAAACAAGTGATGTCTCTGCTTGGGATCCTGTCAAAACTGTGAGAGCATGAAGGGCTCAGGATGAGGAGTTCACTTCACACTAGATGTGTGTTCCTCAGGGATGTCTTGCCCAAGATTTCTGCTCCAGCTGCGAGGGAATTGCTCATCCTGATCTGGTGCAGAGTTAAACCAGGCAGATGATCTCAGGAGGGACCTGGAAGTGGGTGGCTGAAGGGAGGGATGAACCTTCCCAAAATCCACAAAACCCTGCAGGCTGAGCTGCCTTTGCTGCCACTGAAAGGGAGAGGCTGGCTCTGCTTAGTCCAGGCTAAGTGCTTGAGTACAGTAACTTCATGACTAATATTTTGATTGAAACCTGGAAGTGCACCTTATAATCTGGTGCGCCTTATATATGGGCAAAGTTCGGAAATTTGCCAGCCAGGAAGTGTGAGCCGCGAGAGCCGCGGCAGCCGGTACCGGGGGCGGGCGGGAGTGCCGGGGCCCACAGCACAGGGAGGGCACCTGGGGCTGTGTTTAAAGGCTGCACCGATCTGTGAAAAATGTTTGCAAAGTGAGCACCTGCTAGTAAACCCCGTGATTGCACGATTCTGTTACTAATTCGTTACTTTGTTGTGCGCGGATCCTCGCTGCAAAAAAAAAGTGCGGCTTGTAGTCTGGTGTGCCTTGTAGTTGTGAAATTACTGTAATTATCAGCTTCTTAATTGATGGTGGGGTAGGCTGAGCCTGAAATATCCTAGAGACTGAGATTATTCCCTTAAAACACCCTGCTGTGAGCTGCAGAGCCCCTGAGGATGATCAGAATCTCTTGGAGTATCCTTTGTGTCCAAGACAAGCCTTTCCCACTCTCTGCCAGATCCAGCACCTCATGAGGCAGGGTTTGTGCCTGGTCTGACCTTCCATGCTGTTCTTTATCACAAGCCAGGTCTAATCCAGCTGGTTTAAAACCAGCAGGAGTCATGGCCACAACAGCAAATGCACTGCAGATGCATCCCACAGCTCCAGTGCAATGATTCACCCACTCCAGCTGAGCCTGTTGCATGAGGAGGACTTTAAAGTTTGTCCTGGAATGCTGGAGGCAAAAACAAACAAACAAACAAACAAAAGCCTATAATGGCTAATTAGATGAAAAAATATATAGATGTTTTCCTGGCTTATTCCTGATAAGCTGAGATCTTACATGACCTTCATTTCTCCAAAAAGAAGTTCTACCCAGAAGGATTCATTTCAGATGGAAGTTATGGAATTTAATTAACAATTACAAATAGAGAAAGGGTAAATAAGGGTAAATAAACAGCCTTAATAAGTTGGTGTGTTCCTACACATAAATAATGGAATCCTGGAATGGTTTGGGTTGGAAAGGACCCTAAAGTTCATCCATTTCCACCCCAGGGACATCTTCCATTGGACCAGGCTGCTCCAAGCCCCATCCAACCTGGCCTTTTCTGTCCCACATCCTTCCATCCGCTTCTATGACTGACAATTATTATTTCATCTTTTTCTGGGGGCAGAGTCAATTTTCAAATGTCTTTCAGGGAATTGTAAAGTAGCCCCAGTTTGGATGAACCTTAAAAGACCATCTGGTCTTCCCCATTTTGTGGGGAAGGAAACCCACTGAGATAATTCACCACCCTGTCCAGTCACCTCTGGAAAATCTCCAGCAATGGGGACTGGGGATGTCCCTGGAAATGTTTTTCCAGTGACTGGTTATTCTTACTGTAAAAAATTTCTTTTAAGGCCAAAACGATGTTGAGATTTTTCAATTCTGCTCCCGTTTTCAACAACCAACACAACAAGGTGCTCAAGATCTATTGCAGCAGGAACATGGATATTTGTGTTGGCTGGAAAGATTACTAGTTCTCAACTTCTATTTTAGACTATTTTATTAGGAATGTAGGCATTAAAACACAGTTTAAATAGCAAAATCATGGTAGAGGAAATATCATCAAGAATCTCACAAGCAGGTGGATTCGTGCTACGATCTGTTGCTGGGGAATTGTTAAGATTTCACATGAAAGCTGGAAAACCAAAATCCAGCCCGCACTTGGCTATTTTAGCCTAGAGAAAAACACAAATGCATTTTCAAAGAGAAACACCAAGTGCCCAGAGCCATTCCAGTTGCCATGTGAAATGCTGTGGGTTTAAGTTCATGAATGCTGTTGTTTGATGTACCTTAATTTCCCTTTTTTTTTTTTTTTTTTTAATTTAATGGATTATTAGCAACATTCCCTTTTTTAATTTTTTTTTTTTCCTTTTCTTGGTGGTTTCTACTCCCTGTCTGCATTTTCTGCAATATTGCTGAAGGGTTTTTTTGAACTTGCCTGGTTTGTAGGCAGGATTGAAGTGGTTCCTGAACAGGATCTACAGGCGAAGGTTTCCATGTGCATCAGGAAACATCCCTGACCTAAACTGTTGCCAGTATTGCAGATAGCACAGGAGACACAGGTCTTTTTTTGCATGGGAAATTTTGGCCTTCCAGAAGTAAATGAGCTGTAACTCTTCTGAAGAATACCTGATCCAAGGTAACCATTCAAATGAGAATCTGCTCTGATTTTTCATAAATTTATTTATACATAATTTTGTTTCCTCTCTGTTAATTCACTCCCAGATTATAGCTCTGACCTTGTAATACAAAGTATAATGGATTTTGTTTATTGTTGAACTTATTTACTGTTGTCAGCACCAGTGACCACAAATCTGCTCCTGAATTCCAAAACTAAATTCCCTGTGGGAAGAGAGGCTTTTGATAGACCTGTAGCTCTTTTTTTAATAGGCCTTGCAACAGCTCCTCTAGAACCTTTGATTTAAGCAGCACTTTTTATCTGCTGTGTTACTTCTGCTGAAGAGAATGTTTATTTTTGAGGTTTTTTATGGGGTTTATTTTCGAGGTTTTTTCTGTCGTTTATTTTCAGGCAGTTTTGGCTTTTTTTTTTTTTTTTTGAAAGGACTTTAGGTTTTTGCTTGCTACTGACGTCAACAGGATATTCTGATTTCTCTGGAAAACCTGGAATTCTTGTGCTGGAAGAATAGAGGATTCTCTTGGCCTTTTCACCTCTGTGGTGCACCAAGGAGCTCTCAGCAAGAGAACCAAGGAGAAGACACAGAGAGCAGAGGTTTGGGACATTAAATCCTGAGTGCTGGTGGGAGATGTGGCTCCCTCCTGCGAGAAAAACACTGGAAGAGGGAAGAGGTGATGATTCAGTTTGTGTGCTCCAGCTGAGGGCAAAATCCATCCTGGGATTCCTGTCCTTAGGGAAGAGTGTGGGCACAGCGTGGATCTCTGCGGCTCCCTTGGTGCGGGAGGGAACACACAGATGGAAAACCACGGGAGAGGGTTGTTCTCCGTCAGGAAGCTCTGCTGGAGAAGCACTGGGGCCATCCTGCCCAGCCACCCTGGGAAATGAGTAATGCCACCCTGAGACAGAACAAGGCTGGTGGAAGGAAGGAAGGAAAGCATTTGAGCACCTTGTTTGGCTCTGTGAAGAGGCACGGGGGAGTTTCAGGCTGAGCAAAGTGTGCGTGCAATGAAATTCCTGTGAATTCTCTGGGAGGAGATGGAGCTCCTTGGGAGATCCCTCATGAGCAGCCATCAGCTCCCAGAGTCACAGCAGTGTGGGGCTTGTTTGTGCTGCTGAGGAATAGTGACAGCCCTAAATGCTGACAGGGAGCTCCAGGGCAGGTTAGGAGTGAAGCTGCAGAGACTTGGAGCTGGAAGAATTGACATTCCTGAACTCAGACCTGCAGGATCAGGAGGAGTATCGTGGAATCATAACATGGTTTGGGTTGGAAGGGACCTTAAAGATCATCCCATGGCAGGGACACCTGCCACTGTCCCAGGCTGCTCCAGTCCCAGTGTCCAACCTGGTCTTGGGCACTGCCAGGGATCCAGGGGCAGCCAC
>VRYO01001681.1:29947321-29957510 GCA_009812075.1 Sialia sialis | reverse complement strand
GATCCAGGGGCAGCCACAGCTGCTCTGGCAATTCCATCCCAGCCCCTCCTAGGGAAGAATTCCTAATTCCCAAATCCCGTCAAACCCCACTCTGCAGCCATTCCCTGTGTGCTGTCCCTCATCCCTTGGGAATTGTCTCTCTCCAGGTTTCCTGCAGCTCCTCCAGGCCCTGCAAGGCCACCCTGAGCTCAGGCCAAAGCTTCTCCTGTGCAGGCTGAACAATCCCAGCTGTGGCAGCCTTTCCTCCCAGCAGAGCTGCTCCATCCCTCTGCTCATCCTGCTGCCTCCCCTGGGCTCTCTGCAGCAGCTCCAGCTCCTCCCTGCGCTGGGAATTCCAGAATTGAAGCAGCTGTGCAGGTGGGCTCACACCTGAGCAGAGGGGCACAGGGGCAGGATTCCTCCCTAAATTCCTGCAATTCCCACAATTCTGTAGATGCAGCCCAGGAAACTGAAGAAAAGGCAAAGATAAAAGGTGGTGTACTGAAGGGAAAAAAATGTGGAAGTAGGAATGTTGCAGTGTCTGATAGCAAGAGAGAAGGTTGGATGTGTATTTACTGTAATGTACCATGTATTTTCCTTACATGTCATAAAACACTAATTTAAAATCATCAGAGCTTCTCAAAAGATTCCAGACCACCCTGGCATGTGTAAATCTGGAAATGCTGTGACTTTCAATTAACTCACAGCAGAAGCATTTTTTCTCTTTATAAACTTCCCCTACAAGCCTGAGAAAGCAATAGGGACTATTCAGGCTCAGACACGAAAAAGAAACCTTTAGGGAAAAGCACTTCATGATAACCCAACTCTCTCCTGGGGTTTGTCTGCTCCTGAAATTCCTTCAGGTTGGCTTATCTTCTTTCTACCCCCCTGAGTAAAATTTGTGGCATCCATAATTCAGAAGGTTTTATCTGGAGTCGTCTGAGGTCTCAGTATTCATTATTTCACTGTCTTGGGAAATACATCCACGGACATTTGGAGCTCACATTTTTTGTAACAAAGGAAGGAACATCTTTGTTTTAACCCAGCTCTGCTGCCTCTGGCTGTCCTCGGGCAGGTGTGGAGTGAGTGGAGCAGACAGAGCTGGTCACTGCTGTGTCCCTGCTGCTGGAGCAGATTTTAATGGGATGCCAGTGTCAGACACCCAGCCCTGCCCATTCTCCATCCCAGCCTGGAGCAGCTTCCCTCTGCTCTAGTCACACATCCCACGGCACGTGAGATCCACAAAATCTGTTTCTGCAAAGTTTCTGCAAAGCTGAGAACTTTGGCATCCTCAGAGTGACTCTTCTTAAATACACCAACATATTTGGCTGCTCATAATATCATAAATATTATATATATATTTATGTTATAGATATATATTATATGTAGATAAACATAATATAATGATATATATATATTAAATATACTCTTCTAGTGCTCATTCCACAAAGCATTCCCATTGAGGATCATTCCCAATGACTGGATGGTTCTAGAGAGGATGTTTCTCTAAATAAATTTTTCATATTAGCCAAATAGGTCAGGATAAACATTTGATTCCTTCCTCTGCTGTTAAATATTTGCTGTCCTGTCTTCCCTGCTGGGCTTTAGCTATTTGCAGCCCTGGTGATGGCATTTGGGTTAAAAATGATCACAGGGAGCTTGAGAGCAACAGGGAAAGAAGAAAACAAAAGTTTCAAGGAAAACAATTTCATTCTTGGCTTCATGGATATGCTCAGCTTTTAAGAATTCTGAGGTTATACGAGGAAAATTGTCTAATTCAGGCTATAAAGAAATTTTAAAATGCATGTGGATTTTAAGGCATTATAAAGGAATTCTTGGACAGTTCCCTGGGGCTCAGTGTAATTGCGGTGGCTTTCTATTAATTCTGTGCAAGAGTTGTAACATAATAACTTGAGGCAAAGAGTGGTGTTATTTGGTATTCATTTCTGCTTCTGTATCAGCTCTTAGGGACTATCCTGAAAAATTTAGCAGAACATTTCTTGCTAGTTTGTACTTTAACTGTTGTATTAAAATGATTTTCCTCTTCACTTACTTTTTATAAAAAACTTTCAAGGAAAACAGATCTCAAGTACAGGGCTCTGTCATGATATCTCATCTCTTTCCATCACCATAAAAGTTCTGTGGAAAGAGGACAGAAAATAACAATAATGCAACTTTTTCCTTACCAATGTTCCCTACAACGTGACAGAGCCTCTGAGAATGGAAATGCAAAATGTGACAGAAATACAGACTGTTATTCCTGCTGGTAAAAAAAAAAAAAAAGAAAGATATAACAGCCTTGGAAAAACCTCTGCATCAGTGTTCCCTCATCTCCCTGTTGGTGTGTGGTGTGATGTGAATCTCAGGTGCACAGGCTTTGATTAGTGCAGAAACATCCAGAAAATCTATATGGAGGAGAAGGGGCAGAGAGCAGTGCAGAGAGAAAATAGAGAAAACACAGAGCAGTGCAGGGAGGCGGGTTGTTTTTTCCTGGGGATGTGCAAAGATGTGAACAGAGGGAAGAGAGGAGAGCAGCTCTGGGGTGAAACAAGACGGCAAGTAATAATTCTGTTATATTGGTACCATGATCAACCCTCCCAGGCCTTGAATTCCCTTCCTTTATTTTCTCAGTTCCAAGAAAAAGGCCCTGCAGTCCAAGCCAGAAGCTCACCCTACTCCATTTATCTCATTTCACTCTGCCCCAGCTTTTATATAAGCACTGTGCTACATTCACTAAGAATTTTATTTACACCTTGCAATGCTGTCTAGGATTTATTAAAACATGAAATGATCTGAAAATTCCATGAAAGCCTCTCATGAAATATGAAAAAAATCCTCACACAAAGCAGCAGTAAACTCTTTAAGCATCACTCTGTCCCAAAGAAGTCAGATAAAATAATTGGCAGGACAAACTCGCATTTCTGGCATTTCTGGGTTTGTGTTCCCATTCAGAGTGTTCTGGAAGCCTCTCCTCTGACTCTTCAGAGCACTCACAGGGTCAGATTGCTTTCCCCCAAAACTTTTTGCCAATATTCCTTCACCTGGTTTCAGAAGGGCTGTGCAAAGTCCAGCAATGAACAGGGAGATATTATTTATCTTCTCCCACCTTTGATATCAGTTCCTCCTTTGTTCCACCCATCAAGACATAATTACAGTAATTTCATGACTATAAGGCGCACCCTTTTGACTAAAATTTTGGTCGAAACCCTGAAGTGCGCCTTATAATCCGGTGCGCCTTATGTATGGACAAAGTTCGGAAATTTGCCAACCTGGAAGTGTGAGCCGAGCCACGTGAGGGCGGCTGAGATGTGAGAGCCACGGCTGCCGGGGCCGGACGGGAGTGCCGGGGCCCACAGTACGGGGAGGGCGCCTGGGGCTGCGTTTGAAGGCTGCGCCGATCCGTGAAAAATGCTTGCAAATTGAGCACCTGCCAGTAAACCCCGCGATCGCGCAATTCCTTTATTAATTCATTACTTTGTTACGCGCGGATCCTCGCTGCAAAAAAAAGTGCGCCTTAGAGTCCGGCACGCCTTATAGTTGTGAAATTACTGCACACACTGGGGTCCCAAGGCACTTCTAAAAGTGACACTGAACATCCGCAGAGATTACAGGAGCAAAATCACCATTCTTACAGCAGAGGGTTCCTCTAGGGCCTGCTGTCACTGTGTCATTGTCCTTTTGGGCCTTGCTAAGCTCTGATGTTCTGATTTCCTCTCTTACCACCCCAGCTTGGCTGCACCATGGAGAAATACTTATTTTTCTTTATTTATCTATATAGTATTATTTATATATATGATATATAATTATTATAATTATATATTATATTATTATCTAATAATATATAGTATACATAATATATATTATGTATATTATAATATAATCCTATATAAAAATATAGTTATAATTATATATATACATATATATACACATACATACAGATATACATGTACACATACAAACATGTATATATAAAAAATTATTTATTTTATATATATACACAAGTATATATATTATATATATTATATTTATATTTTCATTATATATTTATTGATAGATTTATTACATATATAATTTTTAATATATACTGCAGCAATATGAAATCAGAGAATCACAGAATAATTTGGGTTGGAAGTGACCTTAAAACTCCAGTGCTACCCCTGCCATGGCAGGGACACCTCCCACTGTCCCAGGCTGCTCCAGCCCCAATGTCCAACCTGGCCTTGGACATTTCCAGGGATCCAGGGGCAGCCACAGCTGCTCTGGGAATTCTGTGCCAGGGCCTGCCCACCACCCTTGGAATAAGAAGATCTTAAAGATTTCCTAGTCTTGCTGCACCTTTTTGTGGGATTGGCTGTTTCTGATACTGAAATAATTTTTTTATAGCTTGTAGTGGTGGCTCTGCCCTGCGATGACAAAGATAAGGAGATCCAAGGAATGATTTCAAAAGGTAACAAAGAGATTTGGGAGAGTAAAGAGTCAGGGAGCTGCTGCCCTAGGAACAGGCCTTCTGTACACAAGCAGAAAATGTAACTGGAAAAAAAATTCTGATATAAACAAGTTGTTCATATCTGTGTTTCTGTCTTTCTGTAGTCTCTGGTTGAGCAGAGTGAAATATTTCTCCCTTTTGAATTCAATTCATTTAAGGTTGCATGGACTTTGGAGGTGATAGATTTTGGGTAAGAGGCAGTGGTCTAGCAGGATTTCACCCTAAATGGTTCGCAAATAAATAATCCAGCTACAGAAGCTATCAGCCACTACTCCATTACCTAAAAAATACAAATTATTTCTTGCTGGGCACACATTTAAGGCACCGCAAACCTCTCACAAACCAGAGAAACCAACTGAAAGCTTTCCAGATACATCCCTGGGCATAATTCCTGTTGGATGAAAGTGGCACAGGCAACAATCCTGAATAATTACACTGGATTTGGAGTGACCTTCTGTAAGCTTGTAAAGGAACACATGAATCAAGTAAATTAGGCACTTATTAAATCCACAATTAGCTACATTCTATTAAAAAAAGCCCTCAGGCTCACAAAGTCAAACATGGAGCAAGTTCTTTGCTGGATTTAAGCCCAAATTGATGTGATTTAAGCAGTGCATGGAGAAAACAGCAGCTTTGTTCTGGGGATTCCTATTTTTTTTTGTTGTTTGTTTGGGTTTTTTTTTGTTTTTTTTTTAAGAGTGGAATGATTTATGATGAATTTGGGAGTGAAGGCAGGGCTGAATGAGATCCCTGGATGCAAGCACTGCGCTCTGGGTTTGTGGCTTTGTGGCTTTATGAGAGGGAGGGGGACAGATGGAAAAACAAAGTGGTTCAACTTCCTATTTGTACTCACTCATCGACTCTGTCAATTTGGCCATCTCTGTTTCTCTTTGGGGCTTCTCCTGGGGGAACAGACAAAATGAAAAACAAATATATATATATATATATGTAATATAGAAATAGAAATACACCTGAGTGCAAGTGGCAATGTGAGGGGAGGACATTAATCTGTTGTACATTTCTATTTTGTTTAGGGATTTAACTTCACTCCTAAATAGCCTGAACCTCTGTGGGCTTTCTTTTTTTTTTTTTTTCTTATATTTTGTCAATTTTTCCTACTATGAAGTGTGAAGCTTGTATTTATTTATTTATTTGTGTGTATGTAGATGGAGAAATTGAAATTATTCAATCAAAGTGATAATGGAGGAGGAAACCCTCCTCTGTTTTTCACTCTCTGCTAAAAGACTCCAGTGTGTTAGGCCTTCCTGACAAAAGAGCAACCAACAAACCACTTACACTGCAGGGAAAAAACACTTATTTGGAAATAAATAGATTTCATATGGGAGCTGGAGAGTGTGGAGTGGCCCTGGGCTGACACTGAGATGAACTGAGATACTTGAGGGACTCCCAATCAGATCTGCTGGTGTTTGTCTCTTGTTCCTTGCATTATTATTTTTTTTTTAACTTTTTTTTTTTTTTTTTTCTATTTCAGGCACTTGTAGCCAAGACAGAGCTTGGTCATTCAGGAGCCTTGAATTTGGTGAAAATCCAATATCCCATAGCACAACCGGAGCAGTGGAGGCTGAGCCCAATCTGCTGATTTCAGAGGCAAAGTTTGGGCTGGATGAGAACTGCAAAGCCTTTGAACCTCCAGTTGAGGGGTTTGGAGAGGATGTGGTGGGGCTGTTGTGACCCCTCTGTGACTGAGCCCCATCTCTGAGAGTGGCTCTCCTGGACCATGGTGAGCAGATCTCAGCTCTTTTTTCCCCAAAAAACCTCAGTGAAGGAGAGAATATCCACAAAAAATAAGATTTTAATGGGCAGCAGAGCCAGACAGATGTTCTTGTCTCAGCACTGGGAAAAGGTGCAGGTTTTTGGGCAAAGTGACCTTCAGTGGCTGCTGGAATGGCTGGGGACAGGAGTCAGCATGGTGACATCTGTGCTAAAAACAGCACTGGGGGCAGGCACGGGCTGAGAATGGTCCCTGCCAGGTGTTTCTGGGCAGGAAAATGTGATTTCCGAGCCCCTTTGGGAGTGACACGGGCACACCCTGCTGCAGGGGTGCCAGGCAAGGGACACCCCCTGCTTCATCTGAGAGCAGGATCACTTCCTAATCCACGGGGGATGAACTCTGCCCAGCTCTGCCTTAGAATCCCAGGATCCTTGCGGATGGAAAAGAGCTCCAAGGTCATCGAGTCCAACCTGTGACCCATCCCATCTTGTCACCCTGAGTGCCACATCCAGAACTTGCTGGGACACCTCCAGGGATGGGCACTGCAAACCTCCTGAGCAGCCCCTGCTGTAAGAGGGGTGGGAGTTTTGCATTTAATTCGTGGTTTGTCTCAGTCTCTTCTGCCTGCACTCAGAGCCAGGATTAAAAATACATGAAGGAAATGGATTTTCTCGTGTTTGGGCTCGGTTGTTTATTAAATCTTATCTAAAGTACAGAAAGTTCAGCAGCGCTTCCAGCTACAGCTAAAAGTGAGCAAAATGGAGCTGAGTCCAGTTGCTACAAGGTCTCTTAAAGCTAAACAGTCCAATAAAGAATTAACACCTATATTATTTATACTTTTAACCCAATAACCGAATTCCAATGACCCTCAGTGCAGCACTGACTGATCAACCAGAAGCTGCTGCCTGGAACCATGAAGAAGGAGGAAGAAGACAGAAAGAAACAGCACTCAAAATCCTCCTCCTGTCCCACCCCTGTTACTGTGTTATAAAATCCCAAATTCCAAACCCTTCACCATGTGCAATCACACACTTCTATTTAACTCCACACTGTGATTTTAACTCCACCACTCAAATTTGGAGCCTTCTCCAAGGTCTCAGGTCACAAGCAGTGTTCTCCTGGGGGTGAGTGCCAGAAAGCACAGAAAGCTCAAAACTCCCAAGTTTGTGGGATCCAACACCCTGCCAATCCCTGAGCACCCTTTCCATGGGTAAATTCCCTCTGCTGTCCCCCCTGAGCCTCCTTTTCTCCAGGCTGAGCCCCTTTCCCAGCTCCCTCATCTTCCTCTCACAGCCTCTCCTCTCCCCTAAGCATCTCATCCCCATCCTGCCTTTTTTTCGGGTACAAAAACCTAAAGAAAAAATTTCTATACCAAACAAGCCACTACTTGCACTTCAAAAAGTTGGACTTCTACTGAAATTTAAAAAAAAAAAAAAGCTCAAATGTCACAGTAATAGGAACCATTGGCATTCATGAACAAGCAGATAATGCTTCAGAACTGCATTTATATATTCCTGAGAGAATTTTTTATGAAAAGAAAGGTTTAAGGTTATGTCCTGGATCTGAGGGAGGACAATGCCCTAAGCCATGCTGATAATGCAGCATCCAGCATCAGATTCCTGCTTGGCTATGAGAGGTAAAAAAGGAAGGAAGGAAGGAAGAAGTAGCACAAGAGTGGAATTTTATTACAGAAAAAAATAAAAGATCCTCTATGAAAGTATATTATTTTGCAAGGCATTAATCATCAAAGGAAAGCACAGCACTCTGAAAACCATCAGGAATTTGTGATTTATAATGTGACCTTAAAACACCTCCTTTTGCTACAGAACTCAGACTTTATCAGGAGTGAACAGTTGGGAAAGATCAATTCCAGCCCTGGATGTGGAGGGCTGGATTTATTACACTAATAACAAATTGATATTAAATATTACTACTTTGCTCTTGCTTATTATTAAATACATGTTACTAATGATGAAGTCTTATGACAAAGGAGATTTAAATGGCATTTCATTTTAAAGTAAAAGTATTAAATTAAAATCTAAGGACAAATTTAGAAGTTTTTGAGTTTATTTTACTTCTCTTAAAAGAAATGCCTAGGACTACTGAAGTTCTGGTCTTCCTTCTTTAGTAGATAAAAGTATGTTTGTATGCATGTAATTTTTGAATATTATTATTATTATTAATGACATTCAATTTCCAGGTATTTTTAGTGAAGAAAATCCAAACCCTTTGGTACTCTTATTGATGAACTTAATATTATATGAAATCATTATGTAAAATTTTGTCCTTTTCCCTTTCTCTAATGATCATGAGGATGTGCACACATACACCCATGAAAGTCTGGAAATTAGGAAAATTTTTCCACTCATCTGCTTCTTCAAAATGGAGTATTTTAAGGGAGCTAGAACACCTCTAAGAAATTTGTTTTCTGATGGCAGATAAAGAAGGAATTCCATCGTCTCTGACAGAATGAGTTCTAGCAGATTAACGTGGGGGAGAATCAAACATTAAAACATACTTTTGTTCCTGATTTTAGCAGACGTGAGTTTGAGCACAGACTGACAGCACAGTGATATTAAAAAAAAAAAAAACAAAACCAAAATCCAAACCACAAAACAAAACAACAAAAAAAGCAAACAACAAAACGAAACAAGATGAAAAAAAGCAAACAACACCGTGTTTCATTTCAGGACAGGAGCTGCCTCTAAGGGCTGACTGTGGTTGTATTTCCTCTGGAGATTACTGGGTAAACAAGAATTGTCACCTCAGAAAACACATCAAGAAGAGCAGGGCTCGTTTTTTATCTCTCCTAACACAGTGATGCTCATATTTCTGTTTTTTCCAGAGCTCTGTAGTCAGCATGGAGTGATTTCCGCAGGGAATTCTGAATCCAGTGCCTGCTCTGAGGTGAAGAACCCAAATTTTCCCCAAACTCAGAGGAGCAGCAGAGCCAGACCCTGCTGCTGTTGTGTGTGGATGGTTACTGACTTCCTGGGTGCCTAAAAAGCAGCAAATTCTGCTCTTCAGACTTGAAATGATGTGCACTTGCCAAAGTACCAGCGATGTGGTGCAAGGAGGGATGGGGGAAATTTAAATTAAGTGAAGCATGATAACTCCAACTAGCAAAAAGGGGCATTCAAAATGCTGCTTGGTACTTTTTGCAATGTTTGTGAGGTCTTTCATTCAACTGAGGGTGTAAGAAAGAAGATGCAAACTGCCATTTTCTAATGGAGTTGATTGGGGGTTTTGGGGATGTTTTTGGGGTTTTTTTCGGTGTTTTCTTGGTTGTTTTTTTGTTTTGTTTTGGTTAGTTGTTTTTTTTTTGGGGGGGGTATATTTATTTTTTGTTGTTTTTTATTTTTGTTGTTGTTTTTTGCCTTTTTTTTTAAACTATTTCCTTTCTATCCTTTTCCTTCAGACAAAAGGTGCTTGCCCAGTCCTGCAATATCTGAGGCTGTGACGTTCTGCCTAGCACTGAATTTAATCTCAAATTATTATCATGCTGTGGAAACATTTATGGGTTTAAAGGGCTAACACAAAAAGTGTGTCCTTTCCCTTCTCAGCCAAGGAAAATCAGGCACTTTTGGAAAAAACCTCCCCTTGTCTGACATCCTGCGCTGCAGAGTCTGCCATGGTTCTGTCAGAGGGGTACAAGAAGACATCAGGAGTGCCAACCAGCCAGCACAAAAATAACATTTTCAATGTCAAGCAGAAGATTGAATCAAATTCCAGATGGGAATCAAAGCATTGAGTTCCTAGGTCACTTGTCTGGTAATGAAATATTCTTGGACAAGACGGTGGATGACGAACTTGTGATTTTTCCAACGGAAGGACAAGGGCACATCCTGGAACTCCCTCTCCAGTGGCAGCTGGCTTCAGCTGGCACTAATTAATGAGATCATTATATTTGTTTTCACAGGGTCACAGAAGGGTCAGGCTGGAAGGGATCACACAGGGTCACTGGTGCCACCTCTCTGTTCCCAGAGCACAGG
>VRYO01001681.1:29895269-29920440 GCA_009812075.1 Sialia sialis | reverse complement strand
ATTCTCCATTTCAAAGAGAGGCTCCTGCCTTTCTTAGCAGACACCTGTCATACAAGTTATGACAGTGACCTCACAACTAAACTTTGTTTGGTTTTGGACTAATTTTTTTTCTTTCTTTACAGAAATTAACTGAAATACAGAAAAGGTGACATCTGTTGCCTAACCAGGTATATATAATTTCTGCTTTTTATGTTCTATCAGTGACATTCCTAATATTGTGTACTTGGCCAACATGTAGATCATTTTTATGTTTGTTTGGGGATTTATTTTAATGTTTTTTTTCCACAGAAGACATCACATTTAGCTTCCAGCAAAAGAACTGTGATCTGTAAGGCATCATTTTTCTCCTTCCACCTATCAATGCTGGATTTAATAGCATCCATTTTTCAAATGATTTATGGCCAATGACTGCAATTTTCACTTTTAAATCGTCTGTCTAATGCCAGAATTATCCAGCATTTTATGTAAAGTTCTGTATTATGTTAGACATCCAGGTAAAATGCATCACACTTAAGTCTTTTTCCAGTTTTATTGATGGAGGTTGAATTCAGAAAGATCCTGAGAAGTTAAACTGCAAAGACAACAAGTGTCCTTTTTTCTGCAGTGAAGGTTCAAGAAGTGCCATGGATTTTTACACCTATTTTTCATCAGCATTCGTGCAGTAAGGACACAGCCCAGACTCTGTAAAGGTTGGGGAACACCACATTTGAGCAGGGGGAGAGGAGGAGGAGCCTGCCAAAATCCAAAGGATTTATAAAGGAGCGAGGTTTTAGGCTCAGAGGTTGCTCATTGTGTGAGAGAAGGAAGCAGCTTTGCTGTCCAGCTGCTCCAAGGATGCCAAGAGTTGTTCCAATCCTGCCAAGGGCTGGGTGCCAGTGACAAAAATGAGCAGAGTGGAACATCTGCTTTTTGTGATTGCTGCCCAAAAACGAGAGGGGAACATTCTGCTGCTTCAGTGCACTCGGCTGGGGAGCGCTGGAAAAGTTTTGGAGCTGGACATGCCTCTGTGCTCTGCTGCTTCCCCCAGCCCAGGAGAGCCTGGCACCTCAAGACAAGGCATTTTAGGATTGTCATTTAGGATTTTCCCGTGGCAGGACTGTCCTCCCCCTCACTGCCACAGATATGGAAGAGATAACCCAGGGCTGAAAGGCCCAAAGGGATCATGTCTGGTGCCAAAAGGGCTCAGGCTCCAGCTAAGAGTCACATCTCAGTCTGGAGAGCAGATGTGGGAAGAGAAAAAATAAATATTCTTGGCTGAGAGACACTGTTTTACAAAAAACAATAAAAGACATGGGAATTATCACAGAGTCAGAAGCCTCTTAGACACTCACACTGAAAATGTTCAAATCTTCTCCTCAGAGTTTGGATGCAGATTCTGCAGTTACTGACTTAGGAATTGAGGGAAAGGATCTCAACAACTGCATGGTAAGATACACCAAATCCTAAGTGATATTATTTCATTATTTTTTCACTAGCTGTAACATTAATAGGTACCTTTAACACTCATTGCATATACCTACTAGTAGTTTTCTTTTTGTCTTTACTCCTGTGTGTATTTAGCTTATTTTAGCTGTTATGTCTGTTAGTTTTGTGTCTATTCAATAAATAATTAATTCTATTATAGACTGAATCAGCTTCTATTAAAAAACTTGTGACTGAGAGTGGGTTTTGGGGTGATGGCCACCTCAATAAAGATACTGCCTGCTGCCAGAGGCCTGGGCAAAAGGCAGGGACTTATCTAAACCCCCACATCTATTCCTCCTCCTCCTCTTCCTCCTCCTCCTCCTCTTCCTCCTCCAAATATCTTAGCAAGGCAACCAGAAGTTTCATTCTCCCTGAAGATCTGCTCCTGGCAGACACAACCAGGCTGTTGGAACCCACAAGCAGCTTGCTAGAACATCTGTCCTGCATTCCTGAAGTGCTGAACACCTTGAAGAAAAGTTTGGCTCAGAGCAACATCTTACAAACAGCTTTGGAAGAATTTAAAGTAGAGGCTCAGTGGTGGTGAAGAAAGGCAGGTGTTGGATCTTTGTTCTCAGGAGTGGGATGCTCTGCTTCTCCTGGGCCTGATTTACATATTCCAGGGTGGAATATGTGAGATCTAGAGCATGTTTGGCAATTTTGTTCTCCAGCTGTTTCCAGGCCTTTGTCATTACAGCCAATTATTCTTGATTTTTTTTTTTTTTTTTTGTTCTTTGTTTTTGTAGCCAATTAGCCCTGTTTCAGGGCAATAGTCTGTGTTGGAGTTGAACCTGTTTTTTCAGACCTTTTCTTCATTTTGTTGAGAACATTTTGGATGCTAAACTCACCCTCTAAAATATTAAACCATTATTTTATCTGACAGAACTGGGCACTCCACAGACCCAAGTAGACACATATTTCCATGCTATCCATGCACCCCTGGTCACTCCTCCTTGGCATGTTTTACAATTAATTTTATAGCCATGAGAAGGTAATTTCTCCCAGACCAGCTTTCCCTGCTTCCTGATTAGAACACTGTGGCAGATGGTGTAATGTCTTAATAAAATCAAAATACATGACCCTCCTCAGCTTCTTAGCCTGTGTTGATCTGCTGTGGAATGAAATGGGCAGGTTTGAGGCAATGTGCTGTTGATAAAGCCATTTTGGCTTCTATTTCCTGGTGCCTAAAGCAGTTTTTATGTTTTAAGGAGCTTAATTTAAGGTAAGTGGTCCATTATTCACCAGTTTCTTTTCCTTTTGCTGCCAAAAATCCTTCATGTTTAAGACAGGCACCACATGTGCTCTGTCCAGCCTGCTGGAATTTCCCTCATTCTCCCTGAATTCTGAGGTGGATTTGATGTTGTCTCAAACTGTTTTTTATTGCATTCTTCAGGTTTAATTGATTTGAGAACATCAAGATTTATGTTATGTCCTATCCACATTAGGGAAGGATCTTCCTCTTTGGATTGAGCAGCCCTTTGCTCACAACAGGCTTTATCATACTAAAAATCATCTTTATCTTTCCTTTCTGTTGAGAAGTGGGACAAAACTCTCCCAGCACTTCCTCTTGCTGCTGATCTCCTCACAGATTAATTTCTTGCTATTGCTGTTGCCTCTTCCAGGCTGGATTTCTTTTGGCTTCTTGGCTTCCAGTGTTAACCCCTATTTCTTCCAGAAATTATCTTTAATGTTATGGCACAATCTCTGTGTGCTTTGCTCCTGTGAGGTCAGTGTGAAATTCTCCACTTAGCTCAGTTAATCTCTCATTTTTCAATACTTGATATGGATTCCTCTGGGTGTGCCCTTTCTCTGGGGGACAGCTTTCCCTATCTGCTGCAGTCTTCTACAAAATTCCCCCAAACTGACAGCTCCTGGAATCTGGGATTCTTCTAATTGCTCACAAGAGATTTGATTTTCTCATCCTTTTGGATGAGTGATCTATTTTCAATCCCTGGTGTATAATGTGAGTTCCTCTCCCGTCTACCTGGCACTTGTGTTGAGTCCTTCCCTGTGCAAAATATGTCTGGAAAAGGCCTGGACAAACCTTCTGTGCACAGGAGTTGCACCAGGAGCTCGTTATCATCTCATCTGTTATCTGTGCTGATGCAAAAATGCAGGAAATAAAGGGGAATAATCAGATTTGTTCAATGCATTGACTTCACCCCACTTAGAATCTTTTCATGAATGATTCTAAGCATGGCTTTGATTCCTTGACAAAGTCACTGGTGTTTGCACACATCTGAAAACTCAGAATAATTTGGGATAGGAAAGATGCTCAAAATCCTCCAGCCAACAATTCCCCATGAGTGCCACAAACCCACGTCCCCAAGTGCCACCTCAAAGTGTCTCAAAGGTGAAGATGCCCAAATTCACCCCTCCTCTTTCTCTGTGCTGACACTGGTTCTGTGGCAATCATCCAAAGATGATAATACCGACAAAGGGAGCCTGCAAGAAAGATGGAGAGTTACTTCCCACAACAGCCTGGAGTGACAGAACAACAGGGAATGGCTTCAAACTGAATGAGTAGGTTCAGATTGGATATTGGGAAAGAATTTTTGTCTGGCAGCTGTGTCTGCCCCTGGATCCCTGGAATGTTCAGTTCCAGCTTGGACATTGGGGTTGGAGCAGCCTGGGACAGTGGGAGGTGTCCCTGCCATGGCTGGGGTGGCACTGGATGAGCTTTAAATTCCCTTCCAGCCCAAACCATTCCATGATTCTATGATTTGATCATTCTGTGATCTGCTGCTTGGTCTTTGAGGTATCCTGTGTTAAAATGTTCATGCTCTTGGTTATGTACATTGTGATGCTCTTAAATTTTACTTACATGCAACATGTTCTATTTAAAACTCCATTCTGTAACTTGTATTTTGTAGCTTTTGATAGCTGCTGGGCCAGTGCCTTACTGAACAGTTATCCCAAATGAATTCTGCTGCTTTGGTTTTATGGCAGACACTGAATCCTGGAGTGAATTAAAGGTGGGACATTTTCTTGTAGAGAACTGCTAACTTGAGCTCTGAAAGTTGCACAGCAGCGTTGCTGTGAGTGTATTCCTGTGTCTGGAGAATTCCTGGCTCTTGGTAGGAATAGTTCTCCAGGCAACAGCACCACATTGAAGTTTTGAGTATAAAATGCTCTGTATGCCCAGAGTGGAGCTGAAGGCCTTATGTGCATGTTGAATAATGGGATTTTAATTAATAATAAAATAAAATACGTGAGTATTGCTGCTATAATGTTTTCTATTAACCTCTGGCCAAGCACCTTGTGAGAAATTCCCACCCTTGCTGAAGGAAAGACTGAAATTCTTTCCTGGAATGTGAGCAGGTTTCCAAAGGTGCTGTGCTCTCTTGAACTCTGCTGTTTGCACACCATTCTCTCCTCTCTCCATCCCAGCAACTCCAGTGGGAATTGGTGAACTCTGAGTTTGTGCCTTTCTCCAAGGAGACGCCAGGACGTGGCTGAGCTGGGTTTTGCTCCAGCTCTGGCACAGGGCTGGTTATGTAATGCTGCAGCAGCATGGAGAGACAGGGATTGCTGGGTGAGGAAAGTGGCAGTGGGATGGAGCACTGAATTCCGTGAGGAAGGTGAACGGCCTCAGCTTGTTACAGCCAGAAGAACAAAGTTCTTTAATGGGAATTATTCAGATTAGAGGATAATTATGCCAGGCAAAATGCCCATCTGTGTGTGTGTGTGTGTGTGTAAAATGAGCTGCTGCAGCCCGAGGATTTCATCCAGTGACCTGATAAATACTGGATAAATAATGGATAACTGGCTACTTAGCACGAGATCCTTGTTTGGTGCAAAAAGGTGACTATTTACAGGAGCTGGCCATGGAATTCTGCCCGCATCTCTTTGCATCAGATCTTTTTCTGGCCCTGTCAGTGCTGTGGAGCTGGGAGATGCTGTGAGCTGCATCTACCGGAGCCGTGCTAAGCTCCAAATGTTCCTCTTTCTGTGGGAGTTGCTAGAGGCAGGAGAAAAGCTTCTCTTTGAGATGCTGCTTGAGAGTTCAAAATGCTGGAAATTGGGAGAGAAGCATTATTTGATTTTGCACTGGATGTTTGTCCACTAAGCACTGAGACTTGGACAGATCTGAGGGAGGATGAACAGATCCTTGCAGTGTCACCCTCCAGGTCCCTGTCCTGATGCCACAGGTTTGTTCCCTAAAATAAATTCTCCTTGTGGTTTTTTTTTTTTTTTTTAGTAAGGACTCTGTTCTTTCATCATGGCCCCTTGCCTCTAGAAGGGGCACAGGTTAATAAGGGTTAATTGCTTTGTTTGTTTAGAAAATGGCATTTTCGGTCTGCCTGTGGTTTGTGTTGTGATTGCAGCACTTCTCAGCTCCTCAGCCTCATGTTTTGAGGACAAAATATTTTGTCCTCATATTTTGAGGGCAAAATTTATCATTCCAGTAGGAGACAAAATAGATATCCAGTGGGGAAACAGCAACCATTTCAGAACAGGTGAGGGTTTGTGCTAAAGAATGGAATTTACTCCCTTTTAATCTGAGAAAATTAAAATTTGCCTACTCAAAACAGGATAATTCACCCACTTGTCAGCATTCTTTTTATAAGCTTTGTCATTAGTATTTATTGAGGAAAAGGGAAGAGCACCTTCAGGAGGGATGTGGGAAATCCATCCAAGTAAAACTGTGGCACTTTTTCAGAGGCACAGTGGGGATAAAAGGCTTTGTTCAGCAGCCTTGAAAACTGAATGGGAAAAAATTTTTTTTTTCTTATTTTTTTTCTTTTTTTCTTTTTTTTCTTTTCTATTTTGCTACAGACATAAGAAGCAGGAGAAGGAGCAAAGGGAAAAGAAGGTGAGGCAAAGATCAGCCACAAGAGGGGGAGTAAATAATGAATATTTAGTTTGTTTCAGCACCTGAAACAGCTCTGATGGCTTTGGGTACAGTCTAGGGATGTCTGTAGTCATAGAGTGAAAGAGAAACTGGAGAGAACAGTTTGTACAAAAGCAGAGTGGAGCAAGGATTTATTTATTTCAGAATTCCTTGTAGTCCCCTTGCTCTGCTTTTAATGGCAAGATGGCAGCTGTTTAATTCAAGTCACTGCTGTAGAGTTAAGTCAATCAGAAATTTGACTGTCTTAGAGAAAACCCCCCTGATTATGTGATAGTTAATGCAGTTAATTCACATTTTAAATTATTATCCCACGAGGATACGCCTATGAGGAAAATATCACCGTGCTGAAGTTCTTGCACGAAGATTGACAGAGATGACAAAATGTAATTAAGGGTTTCAATTTTTATTCCCACTGAAATGAGTTGGGAAACTCTCAGTCACTTCAAAAGCAGTCGCCACCTTTTATGTTTGGCTGGGATCAAAAAATATCCACTTGGAAATATCAGAAGCAAACAAGGAGGGCTCAGAAGTAACTAAAGCAAGATTCCTGGAAAATTGGGTGTTCTCTGGCAGTGCAGAGCTGCTCACACAACAAATATTTGCCAATTGAATGATTAAACTCTTTATTGTTATTTATTTTGTTGCAAATGATTTAAAAGTTTCTCAAATTACGCCAATTCCAGTGTAGGTGCACATGGAAAGGATAGAAATAAAATATTTTGTGAGGGCAGGAATTTTATAAATATAACACTTCATAAAGGAAAATTCCAAACCCATTCCTGGACTGGGATGCTGTGCACCTACTTCCTGCAGGAGAAGGCTTTAGAAATGAAATATAAACCTTCTAGAAATGGGACCCAAATCTGAAAAAGATTGCCAAGAAATCATCCAGTGATGGACTGTTCACACAGAAAATCAAGTTATACCCTGAGAATCAGCCAAGTTAGCACCAAGAGACAAGGATGTTCCAAGAGGAAGGAATTATGAAATCTAAAAATCAAAATAACGAACATGAAAACATTTAAAATCAAACTACATTAAAAATTCCCCTATGGCTGTAACAGGGAACTGATTTATTGTCCTTTTAAGGAAAATAAGGCTGATTAACTTTCCATAACTCCTTGGGAAAACTAGTGAATATATTCTCAAAAAAAAGCTATTTCTAGAGAGATGAAATGCTAGAATACGGTCAGGAATAGCCTGCTTGGATTTAGAGCTGTAAAATGCAGAAGAATAGAAAGTTTGGGGATGGAAGGGACCTTAAAACCATCCAGTGCCACCCCTGCCATGGGCAGGGACACTTCCACTGTCCCAGGCTGCTCAAAAAAAAAAAAAAAAAATCACCCTTGGAGACTTCCATGGATGGGGATCCACAACCTCTCCAGTCAGCAAATTCATCCCTGGCTGGCCAACCTGACAGACTTTTACCACAAAATGTCTGGTGTGTCTGGGAAAATGAGCAAGTTTTTAGCAAGATTTTCAACATTCAACATTTTCAACAGCGAGCTTTTTCAAGATTTTGATTATCCCACAGGCCAAAAAAAAAAAAAAAAAGGACAAATGGAAAGGATGGATGGGCTGTTAGGAGGAGAGGGAAATGGGTTTGTTCTTTGAAGGGTCTGAAATTTAAATCTCCCAGCTCCTGGTGCTCCTTGGGGGTTGATTCCTTTTTGGGGAACCTGAGGAATCTCAGCCTCCAAAGGAGCAGTGGATGCACAGGGATGTCACTCAGACCAAAATTTAAAATGAGCTGTCAAGAACCTCCTGAAGCTGAACAAGGAAAACCAGCAACTCCTGCACCTGGAAAAGAGCAGCGATACATCAGTACAGGGAACCAACCCTGGGATAAAATCTGGGATTTCCACAAACACCCAGAGGGATTATTCCCTCTTCTTGGTACCTGTGAAAGACCTCCAGAGCTCCCTTCTAATCTATTCTCCTAGGATTCTGTGAAATGATAATAATTCTAATATTTGTGGTTTTGTTAGCTTTTTCCTGATTTCATTTAAGATCCATGATAGGTGTTGAATCAGAGTAATAATTGCACATACACTGGACAAGAGTCTTTCCACATGCACCAAAATCCTGGAGGTTGGGAGGACACACAAGTTTAGTTCCTTGTACATGATTAAATCCTTGATTATTGGCACAGGGGAAAGTCACAGACAATATAAAGGAAAAGCATTTTATTTTCCAGTTAATTTTGCGATCATTTCTTTGTGGGGAGAGAAACTGTTTTGTTTTTTTAAAACTTTTAGTTCTAATTTTGACCTCTCTATTATTAATTCATTTTTATCCAGCTGCATCAAACTACACCAATACCCTCATTTTTGCCTCCCAGGCTGGTGTGTGATTGAGCAGAAATGCAAATTCTAATTTATTGAATATGGCTGTGATAACTACAATTACAACTGGAGAGTCGGGTTTGAAATTTAACTTTTTTATTTTTTTCTGTGTGTGTACGTGTGGGGTTTTGTTTAGATTTGTTTTTTGCTTTTGGCTTTTCCTGATGGTGCATCTTCACTAAGGGTGGTCAATTCATCTGAGGTCAACTCACAAAAATGAAGTTTTTAGACTGTGATGAAATGTGGAATATGTGCTTTGGGTCCAGCCTCACTCAACTTCAGATTTCACTGAAATGAGAAATTCACCTGAAGGCAAAAAATGTTGTGGAAATTTAAGGTTCTTCCTCTGTGTAATTTGCAAACAGTGAAGTTGGATTTTTCTCCCTCTCCTGCTCATAAGGAGGGTGCCTGAGGCGTTGTTTTCAGGAACAAAATGAAGATTTTTCTTGCCATTTCAGTTACCACTGTTTGCTCCCACCTTTTCCAACTGCACAGCTCAGCTCCTGAGCTCCTGAGTTTTTTTGTCTTGAAACTTATGGGGTGGCCCTGCCTACACATTTGATGGTTTGAACATCACTTGGCCTTTTAATGGGCTTTTTATGGACTGGTTACTGCCATAAATTGTCAAGAGCCTATTAGTGCACTGCTTATTTCTGGAAAACTTCATTAAGGGGAAGTAGGAATAAATCTGACTTTTTTTTTTTTTCCTGCAGTACTAAAAATAATATGTAAAACATAACAGATGGCTTAATATTTTTATTTCACCATTTCAGCTGTGCTCACCTCGACCGCTCTTGACTGACGTTCCATGCAGGTGCCAACAGCCAGGAATTTTAAAATAAGCTGCTTTGAAATCTGTTTTCATATTTACTCCCAAATCCATGCTTTGGACCTAAGGCAGGCTGATCCTAATTAAAGATCCTGCAGGAACAGGCTGCAGCTCCTGTAAATGTTTGTGTTGATGCACATCCACCTCTGTTGAAATTTGCTTTTTAATCTGGGGAGCTGTAAAAACTCCCATGGGAGCGCCACATGTTGTGGCCAAATGTGCGAAAATCCATCTAAATGGGAAAGGATTGGGAGTATTTGTAGATTTTCTCAAATGTGTTGTTCGATCACCTTCCCTGTCCCTGCTGGCTCTGCTTTTCCACTGCTAAAGCACAAACAGGAACAAAGTTGAGGCTGGATTATACAAATATTTCTGATGGCAGTCTGAAGGAATGAAGCCATCCTGGGAAGAGCTAAGGAAGCTGCACGTAAGACCTCTCCTTCCTATTTAAACCACCCTGTTTAAAATAAATTTACATTTAAGGTCTGATATGAAACCCCTTGAAGTGAAGGACGAGGCTTTAATGCTCTTTGACTAAAATGCATTTAGAAGATCTCATATTTTCTGTGATTCTATTTCTGTAGCAGCTTGGTGGGTTTTACTATTCCTGAGCACTTCCTGCAAGGCTTCCTCCACTTTCTTTTGTTATTATTTCTTCTCATGTTAATATCATAAATCTTTCCTCTGCTTAATTCTAAGGCCTCTACCCGATTTTCCTGCTTAATTCTCTTCTAATATTTCAGTTGTGCCCAAACCCACCGGCTTCTGAAAGCAGCTGGAATTAAAAACAAAGCATCAAACAAACCATGAGTTTGGCTCTTTGCAAACATTATTATTATTATTATTATTATTATTATTATTATCATCTTTGACTTTATACGGTATTTCTGTTGAAGTTCTGGAGGTAAATTGGCTTCATATCTGCTGTACTTGTGTCTTACTCCATGGAAGAGCAAAGCTGATTCCTGCAGCAAACACTGCTGGAATGCAGTGTGTCAATAAAGAGGGTCCTCTTTCTTTTCTGGAGAGTAGTTTATAAAAAATAATTATCTCAGGAAAAGTATTTTCTATCTACCCAGAAGGCAAAGGCTTTGGTAGGATTTGGTCGGTGAATTCACTGCTGTAGCTTAGACCACGAATTTGCCACTTGCAAGGGGTAGAAAATATTGATCAGCAACATCCAGATGTTTCAGGTCACCTAAATTCCATGGAGCCATCCCAGAACTGTGGAATGGACTGTTCCAAATGTGGGAGTCTTTGTGATCCAATTCTAGGGCTTTTTTTCCATCCCTTTTTTTTAATATGTGGTTTTCCCTTCTCTCTCAAGTTCTTCTCCTTCCCACCCCTTCCAAATTTTAACCATCCTGTATTTTGATATAGCTTTCCTTCCTCTGGCTAGAAATGAAGAACTCAGCCAGACCCAGAATTTGGAACTGCAGCAGAAGTTTAGGGTCACCCTGAATCTTTCAGTTCTATTTCAGGGAAAATTTTGTTGGTGGTGAATGTGTGGAGAACATTTACAGTAAGTCATTCCTTACCAACAACAACAACAACAACAACAAAAAAATCACATTGTGAACGAGCAACATACAATTACAGTCACCATCACATTCGAGATATTGTTGGAACATTTTCTTGGTCACTACAGTGTTCTGTTTGTTGCTTTTGCAGGTTTGAGTGATAACTTTGAGGGAAGTGTTTAACACTGCTTTGTTTGCAGTCACGGAAGTCTTGGGATGCACTTTATGCTTTGATGTAATTCTGCCTCGTAGATAGAATCCAGCAGCTTCCCAAGGATTGCTCAGATCCCTGCGGGACACTGGGCTGAGATAAGCATGTATCTAGTTTATTGAACATGATTAACTACCTGAACTGTTGGAACTCTTGTGCAGTGACTCACACCAGCCCTGGGTTTGGAGATGGCTTTGGTGGGACGTGCCCTTGCTGGACACACCACACTGGCTGGCACTGATGGGCTGGGATCCAGCTGCTCCTTCCCCCTCCTGCCCTCTACAAGGGCTGCTGGATGAAGGTTTGATAATCCCCAGCTCCCATTCAGTGAAGAACTAAATGAGGCGTTTTATTTATTTCTCATCTAACAGCTCTGCTCTCCTGCACTTGTACCAGGCAAAGCCAGCAGCACACTGAGGAGAGCACACCAAACTTGGCACAGTTTCCTTTCCTTTCCTTTCCTTTCCTTTCCTTTCCTTTCCTTTCCTTTCCTTTCCTTTCCTTTCCTTTCCTTTCCTTTCCTTTCCTTTCCTTTCCTTTCCTTTCCTTTCCTTTCCTTTCCTTTCCTTTCCTTTCCTTCCCTTCCCTTCCCTTCCCTTCCCTTCCCTTCCCTTCCCTTCCCTTCCCTTCCCTTCCCTTCCCTTCCTTTCCGCTGCAGTTGATGACAATTCTGAGATCATTAATCAGCCTCTGGTTTTAATTAGATAAAAAGGATTCCTTCCATTTCCTTGTCCACCTGTGTTCTCCCTGACCAAGGGGCACTGAGTCACTTCAGTCTGCAGCTGGACAGTGTCAGGAGCAATGTGAGACAAAAATCAACCTGACTTCTGCATAAACTTGGTATTTTTATAAGCCAGACGGGAAGAGAGGGATGCAGGACAGTGTAAGGAAGTTCTGTGGTCACAGTTCTGTGAAGACAGGAATTCATCTCCCACACCTCCTGCACCTGTAGATGACCACGTTGATTTAATTACTAGGGAGGCATCCCATGAACCTTGAGGCACCAAAGTGTGGCATTTCTAGAAGCCTCCTGAGGTCTTTGATGGAATAAAATTACATTTTGGAGATTCCCTTTGGAGTTAGCCAGCTCTTTTCTTTGATGCTCTGAGGGGAAACCTCGTTGATCTGCACAGCTCCCTGACACGAGGGGGAAGCTGGAGGAGGTTTGGTCTCTTCTCCCAGAGAACAAGAGACAGAAAAAGGGGAAATGGCTTCAGGGAAGCTCAGGAGCGATTTTTCCATGGAGAGGGTGATCAGGATTTGGGAAGAGCTGCCCAGGGAGGTTTGCAGTGCCCATCCCTGGAGGTGGCACTCAGAGCTCTGGGCTGGGAATGAGGTGCAGACCTCACAGCTTGGACACGATGATTTTGGAGGACTTTTCCAACCTTAATGCTTCCATGATTCCATTCTAGGATACCCTAAAGGAAGCTGCACACTTCCAAAGCAGGCACTGCCTTCTGATGATCCTCCTGTGAAGATGTGGCCCCATGGAAATCGATGGGGAATTACCTCTGCGTGTCCAGACAACTATTGAGCTGTAAGGAGGTTCTTAATTACAATCATTTAACATAAATGCTTCTTTTCAGGAATGGGAAATTGATCTGGCAGGCTGATAGAAGCTGCAGGCTCTGAGTGTCAGCAGGAGATGGTGGGAGAAAAAGCAGGAAGGTAGGAAATACCCTTTTCTCATTCTTCAAATAACTACTCTGAGAAATAATTTGACAATTGCTCATTGTTCTAATGAACCCCTGCTCTTGATTATGATAAATACTAAATTACACGATAATTTCTCCTTTGCTTTCATTGACAAAGTTGTCTGTATTGACAAGGCACAATGAGATTATTTTTTTAAATGGGAAGCAAAAAGCAGAGGATTTCCTGCAATGCTGCAAAGTGCTCTGAGCTGGAGAGGCTGGAGCAGGGATGGTTGTGATAAAGCACTGCAGAACACAGTTGATTAGAGCATTGAATTAACGATGCTCTCGTGCAGGCTCTCATCATGCCACTCGTTCCCTCAGCCTCCTGTTTCACCCTTTCAATCTGCACATTATTGTTTTCTTGGCCAGAAGTGTTTGGGGGTTGATTTTTTATTTAATTTTTTTTCTTTTTTTGGAGAAATCAGCACAAATGCCAGCACTTGGCTTTCGTCAGGAAACAAACCCCAGTGTTCTGCTCCAGAGAGTCCCAAAAAAATCCTGTGCATGGTGGCTTCCTCAGCCTCCAACAGTCTCCACAGGTGAATGTGGGATAATCCAGAGGTACAAACCCCTGATCCGCAGTTTCCTCTGCAATGCCATCACTGCTGTGGCAGCAGCAATCGGAGCTGGCACTGCTCTTCCTGATTTAAAGCCCCAGCACAGGTCTGAAAGGGTATGAGATGGAATGAAGGCAAGGCTGAGGCTGTTTCTGCAAGCCTGGGATGGATTGTGGAACCACATCCAAGGGTGTGCTGATACCCTCTCCCCACCCAAAGTGCCTCTGACCTCCTTTAGCCACTGGGCTCGTGAGGATCAGGCCTCAAAGCCAAATGGCAAATTCACATTTGTGCCAGCACCCCAAACTCATAAAATCCTGGAATGATTTGGCTTGGATGGGACCTTAAGACCAGTGCCATGGGCAGGGACACCTTCCACTACCCCAAGAAAAAAATCCAGCCTGGGCTTGGACATTCCCAGGCATCCAGGGGCAGCCTGAGCACCTATTCCTGAGTTTTAGGATAAGCCAGAGGCTTCCTGTGGCTGAGAGGTTTTTCTGAGGGTGTGGATGTCCACAGAGATGTCAGAGTCTGAAGCTCCCTCAGCATGGACATGGCCAGAAAGGCTGACGAGGTCACTGGCAGCCAGGATTAACAAGAGGCTCCCTGGTTTAAGTATTTGAGCCTTCATTGTCTGCACTCACACACAGAGTTATTAATGCAGATCTTAAAAATAAACCCTTAAATCTCTGTGGAATCACAATTTACCCCTGTGGATTGCAAGCTGTGTGTGCAAATGTTAAGGGTTTTCTGACTGCAAGGCAGGCTCTGCCCTTGGATAGCCTCCACTATTTTCCCACCAGAGTGAGACAAGAAAGTAAATACTTCTTGGAAGTAAATAGCTTCCACTGAAGATTGGTGGATATTGTGGATATAGACTTGCAGCTACCATTAATGGCTAACCTGAGGTTGTAAATGGAAAATAGCAGCAGAATGGGCTTATGCCCTGTGGCTATTTTTTAATTCAAAGCTCTCTTGAGTAATACTCCAGAAAAAAAACTTCTCTGACCAGCCCTTGGCACTTATGTTAAAGCTTCTTGTGCAACCTCTGGCATAAATAAAGCTCTCTCTCTGTGGAGAGCCCTTGCACTTGTGAAGATTTTCAATGGGTGTTCAAGGCCAGGCTGAATGGAGCTCTAGGGGAAGATTCCCTGCCCATGGCAGGGGGCTGGAACAAGATGATTTTTAAGGTCCTTTCCAATCCAAACCATTCTTTGATTCTGTAATTCTTCAATTTTACTGGGCACTGAGTGGCTCTGAGGATAGAAATTGCCTGTTTTTGAAGGACTTGAAAATCTCCCTGCTTTGTTTTTCTGTCCTGTGTCTGAGGACAGGGTGTTCTGCTGGCCATATGTAGGAGCTCGTGAATAGACTGCAAAAAAACCAAAAAATCCACTTTAATGAGGTTTTCAAATGGAAGCAAGGTGTGTTTCCTCAGCTGCCAAATTCCCCTGGCCCTGGGTGATGATGTGTGAGGCAGATCATGGGTGAGGAGTTAAATGAGGAGTTAAAGGTGCTCTCAGCCTCCTTATGGACAGGATCCATACTAAGGACAGGAATTTCCAGTCTCTTCACAAGAATTTTGATCCCAGAGGTTTTTCTCCTCCTCCCTGCAGGGACAGGACTGATCTGATCCCATTGATGTCCTGCACAGTGTGGGGTTGGGATGGTTTTGGCACAGACTCCACCACAGAGTCATGAGGCCTCCAGCTTCCAGCCAGTGTCCTTGGGCATCATTAAAAATTGCAGTGCTGTGTGGAAAAAACTGGATTCAATAACCTCCAATTGTTTGATGCTTCTACTCCAGCTATTAATAAAACATAAAAATTGTATTTTCAACATCAGCAGCATTGTAGCAAAGCATCTGGAGGAAACCTCCAAAAACCAAGCAACTAAAGGCAAAAAATAAAATCTTCCAGAAATCAGATGGGAATGACATTAAAACTTTTCCCTTGGGTTTGCTACTTGGGAAAAATGGGGTCTGTTCAGAAACATCACATTCTGCACAATCAATATTTAATATTAATACTTAATATATTGAGAATATAGTTTTCTAGTATCAAAACTGCCTTCCACCAGTAAAAATTGTACATCCACATAAATCTAACACATTAACCTTAACCTTTTAAAAACTGCCAGGGCTTAATTGTCCCATATAAAAAGTAACATCCTGGAGCAAGCAGGTGATGGAAACACCGAACAGAAGTGCAAAGCTTTCAGCAGCAATGAAAATCAAATAAATGATACAAAGAAATAAGATCTTTACAATGTGTCAAGCACTGCTGCTTTAGACATAAATTAATTTTATCTGGGAGAGTGATAATATGAATTATTTTACTTCGAGTGTTAATATGAATTATTTTACTTCTTACTTTTATAGAAGGATATAGACAAGTCCTGAATAAAACTGTTTATACATGTAAAAATATCATGAGAAGATCATGACAAAAACAGTAATCCTACACCAACAGTGTCCAGAGTTCCTGAGAGGTGAAAGGGAGAACATAAAGCTTATACCTAAACCTATTGTGAAATATTTGAATATATCCCTTGTGATGGGATTTTATGAAAATACAAATTAAATTCTTTTCCTCTTCCACAATCTGAAGGAGAGATCTTATTTTCCTTCCCAAGTACCACGTGTCAACAAATTCACTACGAAACAAGGCTCCAAACACATGCCTGTGAAAAACCAGTCTGTTCTGCAGTGAAATTGGGTGTCTTGGGAAGCTCAAACTGAATGTGACGGCAGGAATTCCACAAAGAATCGTGTTTTTTGCTGATTGAGGCTGTGGTTGTGGGGCTTTAGGTTGGTGTTGCTATCAAGAATTCTTTCCTTATTTGATATGAGGCAGAATCATTTGTTGTGACGCTGCAGGAGCCGTGCCTTATGTAAGGAAATCAATAACTTCAAGTATTGCAAATGGTTTGGTGGCTGCCCTGAAGAGTTGGCTTCTCTTACTTCTCATTTTCTCGCAGGAAACTAATGAGTTCCTGAGCTTGTACTTAAAGTTCAGGCCTTTATTCCCATATTCCCTGGGAGACAGGCTTGGAAATGGGAGGCCCAGCATTAAAATATCCAGGTCTCCATTTCCATAAAGGCTTAACTCATTAGTTCACTCCAGAAGTGGAGTTAGGGCAAAGCGTGGATCTACATGAAAAAGGATTTGTTATTCTCAGCAGAGGATTTGCCTGGAGTCTCTGCACAGAATCACAGGATGGTTTGGGTTAAAAGGGACCTTAAGGATCATCAGGGACACCTTCCACTAGAGCCTCACCCAGGGCACTGCAGGAATAAATAAAAAACCCAATTAACTCTCATCCTTGACTAGGACTCACCAATGTGGTTGTCTCTTCCAGAATTCTTTGAAACAGAGAATTTACAAGCAAGAAGGAAGGAAACCAGGAAACCAGTCCTGGTGTGATTTGATAGATTGCTGATAGTTACAGCACAGCCCAGGGATTTGGATTCCAAACCAATAACTCTCCATGTACCTATAGTTTACTGCCTATCAGCACCGAGGCAAGATCAAATAAATTTAATTTGCTTAATGAAAAACGAAACATCCTGACACAGTGAACAGCCCAAAAGTGACTAATCCATCTCTATCCCCCCCAGTGAATAGTATTAATTATGATGTTTGCTTTCCTAGACTAATTTTTTCCTAGTCTGAGGTAATAACTGCATATGTAACTGCTAGAATGAGATAGGTATGGGTGAGCTGAGCCAATGATTTGCAACCCACCAGAGCAAGAAATGTTTCCTGGCTGTTGGTGCATTATCACTAACCCCAACACCTTTTTTTCCCTCGCTTTTTATATTTATCTAAACCGATCCCCAGCTGTCTGAGGAGAGGAAGGCTCTGCCAGGAGGTGTTTTTGGAATGAGCTGACCACGGCTGACCGGCACAAACTCCGCCTGTGTCATTGTGCCCCTCAGCAGCGGGATGGCTCCCTGAGCTAAGAGTGCAATTCCTCCCAAGTGCTGCTCCTCCGCGAGTTTCCTGCAGGCAAACCAGCCGCGGCTGGGTTTCAGTTCTGAAATTTCTGCTCTGAAATGTCTCAGTTTCTGCAGGGCTCCTTTCACGGGTGGCGTGTGTGTGAACGGTCCTGCTGGGGCAGGGAGTCACCTGCAACAGCTCACAGAGAACCGCTGCGAAACAGCCCTAAAAAAACCACCTGGAGCTCGTGGAAAAGATGCGATTTTGCAATGTCCCTGCTCCCAGCTCCTGTGCTCGTTTGGCTCGGCAAAGTTTAGGGTGTGTGTTCCTCTGGCTCCCGGAGGGAGCGGACCGGGGGGGATTTTAACAGCGGGGACAGCGGTGGGAGCTTCTCCCGGTGCTCCCAGCGCAGAATTCCCGTTCCGCATCCCCCGAGTCGCGCATCCCCCGCGCATCCCGCGCTCCCGGGGCCGCTCCGCCGCTGTCCGCGGTGCTGGAGCGGGACCGGAGCGGTCCGGCAGCCAAAGAGAGAGCACAGGGCTGTCGGACAGGTCCAGGAGCGAGGTGGGAAAAGCGAGGCACCCTAAGCATCCTAAACAGCCATGAGGAGCAAGCCCCGAGGCAGCTTCCCGGAGAGGATGCTCCGGCCGCAGCGATCCGGGAGTCCCCGCTCCCCGAAACTGCGGACTCTTCCCTTCCCGGCCCTTCTCCGCCCGCTTTCACCACCACAGGAAAGTTTTGTCCGTGGTATCTATCTTTCTCCCCACCTTTAGCACCGGACCTGGCCTGGAAGGGACGGAGGGGGCCGGGGGGGGAGTGGAAGAAGGGGGGAGTTATCTCCTACTTATTTATTTATTTAGCTCTTTTCTCCCTCAGGTCGCCATGGTGATACCGAGCTCGCTCTCCCTCCGAACAAGAGGAGACGGGCACCCCTCCGTGAACACCGCCGTCCCCTCCGTGTCCCCCGGGGGAGGCTGTCCCCTCCCTGCGCCTCCCCTCATCCCGGCTCCGGCTCCTCTCCTGCCGGCCATGCTGCCTCCAGCGCTCCCCCGGCTGCCCCCAGCTCCCCGCAGCGCATCCCTCCCGGCGGAGAAGTGAGACGGGAGCCGCCAAAACAGCATCATCCCCCCTCTCCTTCCCTCCTCCCCGCTTTGAACTTCTTCCCGGCTCGGGCATCGCCGCTGGGCAGGGGGCGGCCGGGCGGGACGCGCTCCCCGCGGTGCCCATCCCCGGAGCCGGGGGAATTCTCCCCGCGGTGCCCATCCCCGGAGCGGGGGAATTCTCCCCGCGGTGCCCATCCCCGAGCCGGGGGAATTCTCCCCGGCGCAGCCCCGGCCCCGTCGCGGCGGAGCTTTTGCCCGAGGGCGTGCGGATGGGGCTCCCGCGACGGCAGCTGGAAACGGGGACACCTCGGGGCCACCTGGCCGCCCCACCGTGTCCCCCCACCGGCCGCCGTGTCGCCGCTGCCAGCTCGCCCCTCGCCCAGCGCGGAGCGGCTGCTCGCCCCCGGGTTACATAAGGAACGCGCCCCGAATCCCTCGGCACCGCCGCCGTGGCTGCCCGGGCAGCTGGAGGAAATGCTTTTTTTGGGGACAAGGAGGGGAGATGCAGAAACGCGGCGGCAAGCGAGCCGCGAGGGCACCGACCCGGCGAGCCCATCACCTGCGCGGCGCCCCCTCGGGCACGGCAGCCCCGCTTACCTGGCGGCTGCTGTCAGTCCATGCCGGCTCCCCGCGGGACGGGACGGGGCAGGGCGGCTGCGGGGCTCCGGCTCGGGCTCCGTGCGCGCTTCTGAGCGCCGCTCGCTGTCACACGGCCCCGAGGATGCTGTCGGGCTTCTCCATTCCCCACGCCCGCTCGCCCACCTCCCGCCGGCCGCGGGGCTCCTCCGCTGTGCGCGGCGGCTGCGGGGGCTGCGCTGGCCGGGCGGGCGCGGAGCGGAGCGCGGAGCGGAGCGGAGGCAGCGCCCTCTGCGGGCGGCGGGGGCGGCGCGCTCCTTCCGCGGGGGCGGCCCCGCTCCGCCTGCGCCGCCCCCGCTGCAAGGGAGCGCTGCGCTGCCGCGGGGATGGGGGCAGCGCCGGGACCCGCCGCTGTCCCTCCCGCAGGGATGCGGCTGCCTCGGGATGCGGCCCGCCTACCCCCGGCGGAGCCCTCCCCGCGCACACGAGTCACGGAATGGTGGGACGGCTTGGGGTTGGAAGGGAGATTAAATATCAATTAGTGCCAGCCCCCCCTCCCCGGCCGTGGGCAGGGACAGCTTCCACCAGCGCCGTTTGCTCAGAGCTCCATCCAGCCCTGCCTTGGATATCTCCAGGGTTCCAGGTGCAGCCACAGCTTCTCCGGGCATCACTGCCCTCGCAGCAAAGAACAGAACCACAGGTGCATCCAGGGAGCAGCAGGGTTTGTGTCCCGCGGTTCTCTGGCTCATAACAAAGGCTGATCTCACACCACAAACAAATCTCCATCGCCTCTGGGGTACTTCCCAGCACCCTCACCCCCTCCTCACCGATGGAGTTTTTGGCATTGCTTTCCCACTCAGGCTGAGCTAAAATCGGCCAACAGATCCCCCATTCCCGGCTGGAAGATCTGCCAGGCACACAGGCAGGTGCACTCCTTCAGACACCAACTTCACTTCAGCCTTCTTTGCTGAGAAAACCTGGCTGGAAAGTAGAGCCCAGAAATCCTTTCCAGACATCATCATAACCATCTTTTTCACTCCACCTGCTGAAAAGGTGAAATACTTCACCTTTTGTGTCCGCTCTGTGATAAATTACCTGTATTCCAAACTTTTGCCCCTAGTCAGTGGGAAGCAGAAAGGGATTTGCACTTTCTAAAGTCCTCTCAGTTTCTCTGTAATTTGTTTTCTTCGATTAGCAGCAAGCCCAGCTCCACACCCCATCTGGGTGCTCTGTGATCTAATTCCTTTCTCCTACTGAGAAAAAAGTAATACTTTAAATCAGCACCGCTTCAGCTTGTAAAATCTCCTTATTTGCATTTCCTTTCTCACCTCACCCTTTCTTCACACCTTCCTACATTTCCTAATGTGCTTTCTGGGAATAATATTTTTTTTTCTTCTCCCTGAAATCTCATTTGAGCCCGTGCAATTGTGTGGCGGATGTATTGTTATATCATGTTAGGTTAAAAAATGGCTGCATTCTTGTTCCCTAAGCTTTTCCCATAAAATGGAACCTGGCTGAAAAGAGCAGCATGAGGCCTCTTCTTCCTGGGAGATTTGCACAACTCTTAATTTCTTCCTGCAAACTACTGTTCTTTAAATCTCCTCCCTTGTGCTAGGACCAAATCTCCTGGAACAGGAGCTGTTCTCCAAGCTAGAGTTACTTTTCTAGAGCCTGCCCTACTTGTTTCTCATTTTTCCTGCCTTCATTTGCCAACAGGGCAGGGAAACTGGCCACATCCAGAGTGGAGAAAGAGTTTATGTGAAATGAGGATATGTAGGATCTTATCCTTTCGGCCTTCACAATCCTGACACAATGTGATGGGTTATAGGCCCTTTTAACTCTATTAATTGTTAAATATTTCAGGAGAAGCAGCATGTGAGTGGTTAGGTCGAGCTTGGAACCATAACAGCATCATTTAATTGCACAAACCCTCGTGCTTTCCAAATGGCACTTTTCCTCTTGGGGCACAAAACCTGAAATGGCTCAGGAACAGGTGCACAAATAATTATTTTGCACTTAGCCTGCTGTCCCCCTCCGATCTATTTGTCTCAGTCGCAGCTCTCTCAGTGTCAGCTCCACGAATCTCCCTGCAGAGCCTCTCAGAGTGAATTAATGCTCGTGCTAAGACACACTGAAAAGATCCCTGCTGCTTCCTCCAGGACCCAGGCAAATGCCTGGTTGGGGAGCTGCTGAGATTTCCTTTCCCTTCCCATTTCTGCCAAGGCAGAACTGGAACTGGCAGTGCCTAAATCTGCTGGTTCAGGGTGATTGCAGTTAATGGGCTTTGACTCTGTTCCCTCCCAGCTCCCTTTGGGCACACAGCTCCAGAAACAACTTGAATTCCCCAGACTGGTGCCGTGCCTGAGGCAACAGTTTACGTCAGGGAGAGAAGTTTGTATCAGCGTGAGGATTTTGGAATTGTTTTTGGATGATTGAACAATGGGAAAAGCAGAGGAGTGGGTCGATGGGAGGGGATGGGCACATCCTACTTTAAATGCTCAACTTTGGGTTTTGCATTAGAAGCCTGCTCTGCTCAGACAGGTCAGTGCACAAAAAATAAACAAAAATAAACTTCACAAAATAAACTTCATTTCTGATGTGCCCTCTGGAGGGTTTTGCTCTCCATCCTGTTCATTCTCTGGGGGATGTGCAGAGAGATTTTATGGAGATAAACTTCCTAAACCAGGCTCTGGCACATCATTATCCCCCCTCTGTTTTCATTTTGCCAAAACAACCGAGAAATGTCTCACCACCACATCTCTAGGAGGGATTTTTGGGGATATTTGCCACTGGTATTTCAATGAACCCACAGTTCCCAGGACAAAATGGGAATGCAGGCAGCGTTCCCACGCCCTTATCCTGAAGTTTGTGCAGATTCATGTTAGTGTGATTTAATTCAGGATCATCAAGGTTGGAAAGAGCTCCAAAGTCATCAAATCCAACCTGAGATCCATCCTCACCTTGTCCCCAGCCCTGAGCACTGAGTGCCACCTCCAGGTGATACTTCCAGGGATGGGCACTGCAAACCTTCCTGGGAAAATTAATCCAAGATATGAAAAGCAACATTTGGACTGATGAAATTGAGCCAGAGGCATTGGTTCTTCACTTCAAGTTCTGAAATGTTTGCTTTCCTTGGTGTACATTCCTCCTTAGCTCTGAAAGGGATAAGTAGTCAAAAAGTAGTTAAAATGTACGAGTTACTACTATAATTGTAGTTGAAAAGTAGTTAAATCCAAAATGTGCCTGCAGGAGAATTTTTGCCATAGAATAGTGTTTGATCCATAAACTCTAAGTTTTAATTATTTTAAAGAGTCTGGATTTTTATCCCGTCTCAAAGGATCCCTGTTTATCTGCAAGCCAAGAATTTTCCAACCTTCTCATAATTACAGCATTTACCTGGAGACACCAAAATAACTCATGAGCACATCAAAAATCATCTGTTTTTAGGATTAAAATGTGCACTTTGACAATCCTGAGGCTGGCTGATCCTGACCTGTGGCTCTTTAGGTGCCACCATAAACCAAAACCTCATGAAAATCAAAAGCTGGACCATTTCTTGGAGGTCTTTTCCAACCTAAAGGTTTCTGTGATTCTGTGATCAGGCCCGGGGGTGTTTTGATATGCAAAGGGAACAAATCATCTGGCAGCCTGGGAGAAGCCTTGCCTAGAGGCTCCCTTGCTCCTCCTCTTGTTATTACACTTTCCCTGCCTGGCCTAAAAAGTGTAAGTCTAGATATTGCCTCAGCCCATATGGCAGCACTGAAAGATTATTTTTTTTTCCTGCACAGCAGCAGCAGCAGCAGGGGAAGATGTGGTTGAAAATGTCTGCTTAAAGATCAGCTGAAACAGTTTTGGTTCACACAAGCTGATAATATTGTCCAACAGGGTCAACATTTGCTAATCTGAGGGGAATTTTAAATCCTTGGGAGGTTTTGTGGCGTGCTGAAATTGGGGAAATTCTGCAGAGCAAGCCATTAGGAGCTGAAGGGAAGATGAGGAGAGACCAGTGGGTGGAAGCTGTCTGGTTTTGTTTTCTGGCAGGAAGAATACCAGAGGGAATTCTCTTTCCCAGCCTACCACCCTCATTTTTCCCCCTTATTTGCACATCAAGGCCTGATTTTTTGGTGTCTCACGTTTCTATGGTGCAATCTGGTAAACCTGGCCCAGATGTTTGGAAAAGCTGCCTGATATTTAAGGTTGCTTTCCTCTGCAAAAGCTCCTCTTTCACTTGCTAACCTTCCCAATTCTGGATGTCAGTCCAGGGAAAGGCTAAAAATATGGAGTTAGGTGTCATTGCTGCCAAAATTTATTATGGAGAGGTTGGCAATAACCTTCTCCCCTTTGCCCTTCCTCTCTCTCCAGTATTTTGCAAGCCTATCTTTCCTGATATTTTTGGATAGAATCTGACACAACCAAGCAACTTTCCAGCCTGCAATCGAGTACTTTGGTAACAGGGGAACAAAACAAAACAAATAAGTCAACCTAGAGCTATTGATCTTCATGGAGCATTATAAAAGCTGCTTATGTAAAGCTGTTTTGCAAGCAGAGACTCAATGGCAAGCCTGGAATTTTGCTGCCTGCAGGAGCCAAATGTCCCCATCTTTGTCCCAGCATCCCATGTGCCGTGCACTAAACCTTCCCTGATAATTGAAATTTTCTGTTTTCTCAGAATTCCTCTTCCTTTGCCACCTGCAGGGCAGGTACCAATCATGTGCAGCTTTTCTGTTTCCTCACATTCAATTTCATCAATTAAGGCCTGTTTATTTTAATCATCCTCTGCTCCTCTTGTGAGTAATCATTTCAACTCTCTAAATCCCAAGTGGCTCCCTTCAGCTCTCGTCTTTGGCTGCGATTTCTTAATCAATTATGAAATTTAATTTTCAACAGGTGCTTTTTTGTTATGTGGGCCAGGTTAAACTCTGAATTTGTGGTCTTAATTTTCTATATTACAAAGAAATCACAGAATCATTGAATATTTGGGGTTGGAAGGGACCTCTGGAGATCCAGCCAAACCCCCAAAGTCCCCAGTCTAGTCTGTCACTGCTTCTCTGTCACTGCCTCTGCTCTTTCCTCTCTGTTTCCTCTTCCTCCTATTTCTCTTTCAGCTTCCCGTTTCCTGAAAATTCATTCATAGACCTCCCAGCTCTGTTGTGGATTAGGAATACAGGCCCAGAAACAATGTGCAGGGTGATGGGATCATGTCTGCACTGGGCTGTACATTTCCTTCCTTCCAGAAATATCTCTGATTTCTGTTTACCATAAACCCAATCTGGTCACTTATGGTTTTTTTGTTTGGATGTTGTGGATTTGTTTGTTTGTTTGTTCAGATTCCTGCTACAACTCCCAAATAATTACTTCTCTGATGTTTAGAAATCCCCTTCGACATAGCACTTTGCTTATTTATTTTAATTTTTTTTCTGTGGTGATTTTCTTGTTAATTTAAAACCACGATTACCTCCTTTTCTCCATCTCCTTCATTTGCTTTGATATATTTACAGTGAACAATTTAATCCTCTCTTCACCTTTATTTTCCTAGAGTTCAGCTGGACCAACCCTTGCTATTTTTCCCTTGTGCCAGGAGCTCTCCACATTATCCTGCTGGTCTTCCTCTGCTCAATATCAGATCAAATTCATCTTGCTGGTGCAGAAGGGACCAGGATTGTGACAGTATCCCTGCAAAGGGCTCATCAGTGTCATGTCCAACAGAAACAATATTCCCCTTTCCCTCCAGGAACATTCCCAGCTGATGAGATGTAGGATCACATTTTCTTCTTTACAGTTGCATTGCACTCATGGCTCTGTTCTCCTCTGGCTGAGGGAGATAAAGTCAATTCCTTCTCATCCCTTGTCAGTCCAATCATGGTCATAACTGAGGGCAGGGATTTCTGTTCCATTCCTGACTCTGCACTTTGTCCTGTCCAGTTCCATACCTATTGCTTGACTCCAGTTTTCAAGGTCGGGCACTGGGATATTCCCAATCTTCCTGTTGCCTCAATTTGGGTAATGGACACATTGCAGAGCCACTCTGAAATATAAAATGGTTTTGGCCACATGCCCCCTTCTCTTTTAGCTGAGT
>VRYO01001681.1:29857286-29867408 GCA_009812075.1 Sialia sialis | reverse complement strand
GGGAGGCAATTCCCACTCACAGGGAGGGCCCAGGAGAAGTCAGAAAGGCTGGGAACCAGGAGAATAACCAAAAATTTTCAGGCATGACCCTTATCCAGGTGCTAGACATCCTTCCAAAGTTTTATCTGATGGCCACCAGCTGTGCACCAAACCTTTGTTGATATTTTTCCCTTTTATCATTTCTACGAAAAATCTCCACCACTTGGAGCAACATTTTCAACTAATTTTGTGAGAGAAGACCCAGGCAGGAAAATAAATTTGGGAGGACAAAAGGGATTTTTTGGTGCTTAACAGGAAGGTGTATTGGGAGATGTTTAATGTCATGCAGGGGAATGAAACACCTGAATCCTGTTGTTTTCTGTGGGACTCAGTTGCCATCTGTGCCTCCAGAGTCCAGCCCTTAACATTTTAATTTAAAAACCAGTCTACAGCTAAAACAGCTCAAAACCAATGTAGGTTTTCCACCATCCCATTACAGGAAAATTAATTTGGAAATTGTAGCACCTTTTTTCTTGGTTCTATGCAAAACCATCCTCCAAACTAAATATAGCAGAGAGGAAAACAAAGGGACCTGTGTCTGTGCATATGATTAGAAGACTGGAGACAGGATTTATTTCAAAACTAAGCAGCCCCTGGGCTGAGAGTTGATCACTGCAAGTCCTGCTACTCTGCTCAGCTGATTCACCAGAGCATGAGCTGGAAAAGGCAATGTGCAGACGCCAGACTAAAGTCTAACAATTAAAACACCTCCTAATGAACCAGCAGTGCAGCATATGTCTCCCTGTCAAAAGCAAATCGTTTAACAAACATTACCTTAGGTAATTTATGCTGTTCTGAGGGTGACTCACAGAAAGTTGGTGATTCAATGACCTATCTGGGTCTTGCTATTGTTAGATTGCCAGCTCCAGTTCCTTTTAAGTGCCACTCCAACAATACGACTGATTAGGAGAGCGAAGCCTTATCAAAATGAAGCTATATAAGGACTATTTTGCATGTTTGTTTGGAAATGCTAAATCCTAAATCTGGGCCTTATCTCAGCACTGAGGTGTCCAATCAAATGATGTTTTACCCAGCAGCAAACAAAGTGGACTTCACCCTCACCATTGCACACTCAACATGCATCCCCAAAATCTACACAGCTGCTTTTTTGGGGTATTTTTTCCTAGGGGAAATGTAGCAATTCTATGCAGAGATACAGTAATTTCATGATTATAAGCCGCACCTGATTATAAACTGCACCTCCCAGTAGCCGGGTAGACCACGGGATTTGTCCATATATAAGCCACACCTGAATATAAGCCGCACCTTTTTTTTTTTTTTAAGCATGGATCCATGTGTAACAAAGTAACAAATTAGTAACAGACACAAATTGGAGCAACAGTTTCCATACACCAGAGAAGCCTTTAAAGGCAGCCCCAGGTGCCCTCCCCAGCTGGCTCTCACTTCCAGGTTGGCATTTCACTGGGATTTGTCCATAGATAAGCCGCACCTGATGATTAGCCGCACTACTGGGGTAGGCTGGATTCTTCAATGAAAAAGGTGCGGCTTACATTCGTGAAATTACTGTAAATACTCAGATAATTTTGTGTCTGGTAAGTTTTAAAACTGCCAGCTGGTTTACCTATTCCTGCTCAGTTCATGATCAGTCCATGCTTGTTTCTCAGCCCCATCTACCATCAATGAGATAAATTACTTTTTGGAGACTTTAGTCTTGAACTTCTCTCTGAATCATAAAATCATTGAATGGTTTGTGTTGCAAGGGAATTCACAGATTATCCAATTCCACCCCTGCCATGGCAGGGACATCTCCCACTGTCCCAGTGTCCAAGTTGGAACTGAACATTCCAGGGATCCAGGGGCAGCCACAGCTGCTCTGGGAATTCCATCCCAGCCCCTCCCAGGGAACAATTCCTAATTCCCAATATCCCATCCAACCCTGTCCTCTTTTCTCTTTGAATTTATTCTCCCTTATCCACTCCACCCCTTGGAAATATTTTCTTTCCATGTTTCCTGTCAGCTCCTTCAGATATTGCAAAGCCACACTAAGGTCACCCCAAAGCTGAATAACTGCAGCAACAAGATTTCTTGTAGTCTATTTTTCAAGATACTGGGTAGATGTCATAGGACAGACTCTCACACTAAAGTGTAAAAAGTCACTCGATGTGACTTTTCCGTGCTGGAAAAGTTGGCTCCTTAGAATTGAATTCCCATTTGTCCTGAAGCAGCAGCAGACAATGATAGTGAGCAAAATATACAAAATTCTTTTATTTTCACTCTATAACTCCTGGTGGAGATGTGGGGGCACTGAATTATTTCCATAAAGGACTGCAAAGTTCATCTTTCATTGCTTTGAAATACAAAATGTCTGCTGCAACACCCTGTGCAGCTGGGTTGTGATTCCTGATTTCAGACCCAAACTCACCTTTATCTTTTATATAGGAACAGCCTTTGTGTTTGGATTAAATAACTGCATTGGAGCAAAGGTGGAGGAGCCGAAGGGAGATTTTACACCACATTAAGTTCAGGTGTGGTTTATTCATAGAGGACACAGAAAACCAGGTTATCACAGGGTAAGAGCCCTTCACACAACAGCTGACACAGGATACTCGTGTGTGCTTTGTGTTTCCCCTGCAAAACAGGATGTGGTTTATGCAAATGTGGCTTTTTTTCAATGAAAGCTGCTTGAGTAAACTCAAATTACCTTTCCTTTCCTGCCTGTAGTGCACATGTAAGAGAAAAGGAGAGCAGCAGATGCATATCAAATTTATTGTTTCTTTTCCTAGGCAGGGCAATATTTGCTTCTGACTGGACTCTTTCTAAAATTGGCAGCTATCACTGACTTGAATGGGTTTAAAATTCAAGCTAAAGATGTCTCTTTATGTAAATAAGCAACATATTTTATATTCTCAGCCAGTATCCTCTAGCACAGCCTGAATGTGTTTGCGAACAACCCATCATTACATCTTCAAAACAGATAAAAACCAAAAACCTCAACATTTGTTTGTTTGTATAACGTTTGTTTTAACTCTGTGGATTGTTTATGCTTGGTGGGAAGCGATCACAAAATCTTCATGATTTGGGATTATTTTGGGGACATCTATGCCAGTGCTGACTCTTGATTCCCCCACTTGCACACACGAGTCACTCTTGAGTTTCTGTGCTCCCTAAAACTGGGCTGCAATTATTAATCTTGGTCTGGTATCTGATGCTGGTGTTTGAAAGCAGCAGAATTTCCAGGGCTGTCATTACAGGCGTGTGAGTCACATCCCATCCTCAAGTTTTTTGAGTTGTGCCACTTGCTGTGGGTAACATTTACAGTCAGCTTTGCCCCAGAATGCTAATTCCTGCATGGCGTTCTTCTCCAGGAGCCAAACACTGTGCAAATATTCACTACCTAAGCCTTGCAGAACATTTCCTGTGAGTAAATATGTTGTAGTCCTCAGAGGGGCAGGGAGGAGAGAGAATGCGAGGGAAAGAAAAGCTTTCCTCCCTTCTCCTGCAAAGAGCAGGAACAGTTTTTCCTCCTCTCACAGATTTTTGTGAAGTGGACTGTGGAATACATTGCTTTTTCTGTTTCTGTCCACTTGAGACTGGTTTTGTTCTTGTTTTATAGGGACTGCACAGGAATCTTTCTATTTAACACCACACAACTCTGTATTTAACTTTCTGCCAAAATGTTTTTGCTCAACAGTTTTAACATGGAGATTTGCATCATTTTATAAGACATTCCTGTTTAGCAAACACTCATGGATCTAAATGTCAGAAGGAAAAAGAATAAATTCACATTTGGCTGCTGGAACACCTCTATGATTAATTGAAACAGAATCTCAGAATCTGTCAGTGGAATTGTATCATGTCTCCTTTGAATACAGTCCTGGCCCAACATAAGAGGAGAAAATTTATGTTTTCATCCTAGGCATTTGTGTTTCTTTATTCTGGGTGGATGTAGAGAAAATTATGGAGAACATTTCAAGCCCTTCTCTGCCTGGAAATTGAAGTTGCTCACACTGCTCCATGCAGCACAAACACAGGGAAGATCCCTGGAATAGGTGAGTTGACACAACTGAGTCTCATATTCTTAAAGACAAATGTGCTCTGATGCTCTCAGTGCAACACGTGAAAGTCAGAGAGGAAAATCAGAGTTTCACAAAAGTGAAATTTAGTTTTCCTGCTCTGCGTTTAACAGGCTGAAAACAAGCAAAGCCACTGCTCCACAAGGCAGAGATGCTGGGTTTGCTGTATCTATCCATGTATCTATGCCAAGCACAGAAAAATCCCAAGGACTTGTTAAGTGAAGTATTTTAAACGATCACTCCACGGCTTTTGCAGTCACGCACCTCCTACAAGTGCCAGTGATCCATCAGCTCTCCAGCACGCAGGCATCTCATTACAATGGAGAGCACGTGGAAATCTACTCACATTTGCCAGATTTGTCAGATTTTCCACTCAATGCAGGCTCTTGGTTCATTGCTGTGTGCTGGACGTGGTGTGCTTTATCCCAAATCAACCAAATCCTTGTTTTCCTGATCTCGAGTGGGTTCTGAAATGCAGCCTCAGCTACAGCCTGAGTTGTTTTATTTTGCTTCCTTTGTTGCTGAGGCTTTTCCTGCTCTGAAAACACATTTATATGATCATGACTAATACAGATATATAGATATATAGATATATATCTCTTATATAGCTTGATTCTGAAATAGAAACCAGAGAGAATCTATCCACCACTTATGAATCTATCACTTTCATTCAAATATGAAGGTTTACTTCTCACGTGTTTTCCAGCCTTTTGCAGTGGGTCTGCTGCAGCAAATGCCAGCTGTAAGAGTGGCATCAGGGGGAAAAAAAAAGGTGATTTTTTCCCTTGCAAAGAGTAATTTCAAAGGTCTGTGTCACCTGACTATGGTCTTCATTTCAAATCAGGATTATGATAACAAGGACAGTGGTGAATTACCATAAGAAATGCTTCTGCTGTTTGTTAGTGCTCTGTGCCAAAGCGATGTAAAATTTCTGCCCTTTCACTGAAATCCAGAGAAGACTGTTGGAGAAAGAGTTCTATTACCATCTGTTTTGAACATTCAGGCACAGCAGCCAATGCCCATGGGATGACATTTGCGGTTGTGTAAAGTACGAGTACAATGTCTCCTCCCCACTCACCCTCCAGGCTTACACGCTCCAGGAGCACTCAGGATTTTCACAGCGAGTTGCACAACAGTGGATTTCAGCCAAAAAGTAAATGATAGCAACAAAGGCAGCGTCTGTAAAGCTCTACCTGAGTAATTCATGACAATGTCTTCTTTCCCCCGCTGCTCAAATGCCAGACTTGTTGATCTGCAAAATATTGCAAATGCTGCCGGAGGTTTTGGAGGATTCTGCCCTCTTGCAACGCTGAGAAAAAGGCATGATCTTATAATTTGATGCAGAGACAGCTATGACGTTGGACTTGATGACCTTGGAGATATTTTCTAATCTAAATGATTCTGTGAAAAGGGTAGAAGTCCATCATTCTTAGAGAATCCTACATTTAACTGCTGTCCCTCATGATCCTCCTGTATTTTTACTCTGTGGGGCACAAGCACCACCTCAGCTCTTGCTGATGGCAGTTCTAAATCCTTGCTACCCAGTAATTCCAGGGCAGGAGTTTGAAATGAATTTGTGACAGCAGCGAAGTGTCACGGTCCTCTAAAGTACAACATTAAGTAAGTGGATTTAAAGCAGGTGGCTTAAATGCTTTAGTGGGGACTATGATGAAAGGAAATGCCTTGGCAGATCTTCAGGGCTGTCCCAGTGATTGACATCCTGCAGCTGGCACCTGGAATTTCACATTTTAATCCATGTTTGACTAATTTGAGAGTTCTGAAGGTTTGGCAGTGAGTGAGCAGAGCGTGAGCAGACACAGAGGGAGAATCCGCTCCTGATGCACCACTGAGCCTGAGCATGCTTGGGTTGGGTTCTAAAGGGCATCTTTGCAAGGGGATGCTTCTCTGGCAGATAAAATTGAGATTGGAGCATGGAATGGGGAATGGGGAGAGTCTGAAGAGAGGTTTTTTCTCTTTTTGTAAAGGGTTGCCCAGTAGAGCTGTTACTTCTCCCTTTGTACATCACAGAATTAGCACCCTGGTGTGGTCAGATCAATAAATCTTGACTTATATTGGGCTACTAAAAATTATTCTTGTCATATCTGCTGCCTGTTTAGGCAGAGGAGAGAGGAAAACAACCTCCAAGCAATTATTTGTCCCAGATGTTCATGTGTAAAGCACGGACAATGCTCAGAGTGCTCCAAAAGCTGTTTTTTCCTGCTGGAGAGAGACTTTGACAAAACTGCCATGAGCCCCCCACACAAACCAGTCAGAAAGGCAACAATTTAGTCTTCAGTCATGATTTTGCAGGGTGGGCTGGGCCAGAGACCAAATTACAGCAGTGAAAAATCCCAGAGCAGCCTTTTGGGTCATTGTCCTTCTCTTTGTTCATGGAATGAACTAGGAGTCCTCTGGGGAAAAAAGGAATGGCTGTCCAGGTAATTATCACCACCCATGCACACAGAAAGGCTTAATTGGAATTACACCGAAAACAGCAGCTCTGTTGTTTCCTTAATAAGGACTAATTTTGCAGCCTCAGTATTTTCCTCACCCCCTTTTAAAATATGAATATATGATTTTTTCACTGCTTTAGTGTCTAGGAAGAGTTCAATATCAAGGGTTACAGGCAGCAGTGTGTGAGTTGGAACAACTGATTTTGTGGCTGATTTAACCATGCCAGAGTTGGAACCTGATGTCTTATTTTGAGTGTGGAGGAAGACACAGAGGGAAAAAAGAAGAGTGACTGAGAGACAGACAGGATTACCTGACGGAAATTGTTCCACCACAATGAGATAAAATTGCTGGTAAATATGGAAACCTGAAAGGCTGGCAGGCAGCATACTGAGGAAATAGGAGAGGCAGAAGGAAAGCATCAGCTCCCTCATTAATCTGGTACTGATGAAGTTTTTCCCACATTGCCCATTTAAGCATCATGCTTCCTATTCCAGAAAATTTCTATAAAACTTGCTGCTGCTTTAATATTTTCCTCTCAAAGTGGCATGAAATTCTGTTTCATCATTTTAAGAAAATGAATGGATGTTGGCCCAGTTTATTATCAATTCTTGTCACCAACTGTTTCTGCGAGCTGTAGGAAAGGGAAATGATAATTTGCAATGAGAGTCTGTAAAATCTGCTTCTGGATGAACCCTGCCCTTCACATCCCCAGTGTGGTCATGAAATGTGAGGTTAGACCTCTGGTTTTAATTTTCCTACAGTTAACTGTTTTTAAAATAAGCATTTCTAAGTTTTTGCAATGCCCTCATTATGAATTAATAAGTTTTGAATTTCTTTAAAGAGGAAACTTGCAAATTTATGCCTCACAGATTTATTACCAGTATTTTAGCTTTCCTTTCTAACCAAATTGTAATAGATTTCTAGTTTACATTCCTCAAATTATCAATAAAATGCTTCATGAGCACAAATCAGAGCCATCATTTAAACTGTAAGATTTAATTTGAGCCAAAATTTCCTTTATATATATTGGAAAGAACATAGCATTTCTCTAAGCTTGGTTTTTAAGGCTCAAATTTAATTTCCATATTTAATTTCAAAACTATTGTATTAAGAGTATGAATTCCATAGTATAGAATGATTTTGATTTCTACTTTATTGTTTAACCTAAATTCTTTTCACATTCTAAGTAAATTTTAGAAAACCTCCAGACATAGATCCTGAATCAAATGTATAATCAGTTAAGTTGCAAATTTAATCTTCATTTGTTTTCTTTTATTTAATTTTCTCTTTTACTTCAGCAGGTCTCCTATGACCTGACCCTGTGCTGTCTCATGTTTTTGAGTACAGTAATTTCACAACTATAAGGCACACCGGACTATAAGGAGCACTTTTTTTTTTGCAGCGAGGATCCGCGTCCAACAAAGTAACGAATTAGTAACGGAATGGCGCCATCGCGGGGTTTACTGGTGGGTGCTCAATTTGCAAACATTTTTCACAGATCGGTGCAGCCTTCAAACGCAGCCCCAGGCGCCCTCCCCATTCCATGGGCCCCAGCACTCCCGCCCACCGCTCTCTCACACCCTGCAGCCGCCCCCAGGCTGCTCACTGCTCTCGCTGTTCTCGCTGCTCACAGTCACTTCATTGTGAGCTTCATGTTTGTTGCTGCGCAAACAGAAATTGTTTTGAGATCCCTTCAACACTCAAACTACTCCCATATATAAGGCGCACTGGATTATAAGGCGCACTGCCGAGTTTCGATCAAAATTTTAGGCTTTAAGGTGCGCCTTATAGTCGTGAAATTACTGTATTTTTCAGAGTTCCAGGAAAATTATCTGAGCTTTGTTGAAAGTCTCTTCTGGATTGCATAGTCTTATGGTTTTCCCAGTTGTTGTTACAAAAGCACTCCAGCAGCCTGCCATGTTCATGGCATCTCTGTCCTGAGAAAAACTTCAGAGAGAACAAGCTGCTGAAGGAATTTGACTTCTTCCTCACTCTGAAATGTTTAATTGTTGCTTTGTTCTCGGGGTTTTTTTAAAGAAAGATGTCAGGGAGTTCTCTTCCAATTAGAACTTATGCAGTGGCCAAGGCTTAATTCTACCTGGAAGGGAAATCGTGTAAACCCAGGCGTTTTCTGCATCAAAATAATACTCCAACCATGAAATACTCACTTTGCCTGGAAATTTTCCTTCTCACATCTCTGAAATGCCTATGGAGAAGAGGGATTCGTGTTTTGACTTTTGTGGTGTCAACATCCCAGCACAGCCCACAAGTGTCCTCGCCTAAAAGAGAAAAATAGATTTCAGCAAGGACAATGTGTATTTTTTAGAGGGCTCATCTGAGTTACTGTGTGAGCAAAAGATCCGAAAAGGGAATGTAACCCAAATTTAGGATTAATAAAGTTTCAAACCCACGCCTTGCTCTCCTGTTCCCTGCCGCAAAAACCACTATTACCTTCCTAGTGATCAAAGCTGGTTTTAAATCAGGCTCAGGTAAAATGCATTTAAAGGTATTTGCACACTTTTATTTATTTGATTAAACTTCTGCCCCACATTACTCTGAATTCTTCTGTGTTGCAATTTGTCCCAAGCACTTCTGTAGCTTTAACTTCATCTGTCACAGATGCTTTTTTCATGAAGGGATTCATCCAGACATGGTGTAATAGCCTTGTCCACCAGATTTATTATTCAATATTTGATATTGATTTGATTTGTCCTAGATTTATTATTTGATTTTCATATGATTGTTCCCTATTTTCTCCTTAAGACTCAGTGAATTGAAGAAATTGCACTATGCAAATACTTTTTGAGAGTGTCAGCTCTCTCTATTTTTTTCCACTTGATGGAGTAAAAATATTGCTGTCATTTTTCTTTAGTTGCAATTTCATGAAGCCCAATATTTAATTTTAGGATATTAAACCAGAAAGAGTTTTCAGTTTTGATTAAATAAAATCCCTCTTCATGTAAAACACAGCCATTTTTAGGACTTTTCTGAAGCCTGGTTTTGGTTTTGTGGAGGGGTTCAGTTTTATTTTTAATTTTTCTTTCTCATTTGCTGCTCTAATCCACAGTGATTTTCTAGGAACAAATAGGAAACCTTTCAACCACTTCTAATCAGTCCCAGCTCTCCCATCCACGTTGCCAAGGACTGCATTCCCTGCTGGACAGTGAGGAATCTGCAGCAGGCACTGCAATTTTTGTACCAACCACTTTTTAAACACTCTGGAGTGGAATCAAAGCTGGCTCTGTTCCCTCCCAAACAATTCCTGCTCAAGCTGCTCTGTTCCCATCAGGAGATGTGGAGCTGTGGAAGGTGAAATGTCCCATCTGAGCCATGGAGGTGTCCAGAGGGACCTGGACAGGATCCAGAAGTGTCCCATGGGAATCTGGAGAGGTTTAACAGCACCAAGGGCTGGAGCTGGGATGGGCAACCCTGGGATCAGTCCAGGCTGGGATGAGCAGGTGGAGCAGCTGGGAGAGGGATTTGGGGGTGCTGGTGGTGAGAGCTGCACCTGAACCCCAAAGAGAGGAGGGGATTGTGTCCCTGAGCCCCCTCAGGTGTGATCCCACCTGGAATTGCCAGCGCAGGGAGGAGCTGG
>VRYO01001681.1:29830923-29849635 GCA_009812075.1 Sialia sialis | reverse complement strand
GGAGATGCTTCCAAATTTGAGTGATGGAGTTGGAATCACTGGTGTGTAATTAGAATAGAAATGTGTGATTTTACATGGTAAAGGGTTTGTAATTTGGGGTTTTAGAATATAGCAATGGGTATGGGATAAGTTGGAGGTTCTTCTTCTTCCTTGTTCTTCCTTTTTCTTCTTGATTTTAGGTAATAGTTTTTGGTTGGACAGAAAGTACTGCAGTGTGGGTCACAGGTGTTTGGTCAAAAGTATAAATAATACAGATGTTAGTATTTAATTGGATAGTTAGGCTTGTGATAAGCAAGATCCAGCTCCACTTTTTCACTTATATCTTGTTAGCTAGAAGTGCTGTAGCACTCACTGTACCATTGATAGGAATTAATAAACAAGCGAGGTCAAACACAAAAATCCATCTCTTGTGCTTCAATCCTGACTCTGAGTGAAGGCAGAGGAAAAAAACAACATAACCACTAATATGTGGTGCCATTAATACTCCTCTGGCAGTTTTCCCCAAAGATTTGGTGGCAGAAATCTTCCCCTGGTGAGTCTCACCATGTTTCCCCCATCCTGTGACCTCTTGGTCCCTGCAAGCCCACCCTGCTGTTCTGGTGGCCCTTTGTGGGAAACAATATCTGCCAACAAATGTGGGCTCAGTTGGTAAAGCTTTGGGATGTACAGTAATTTCAAAACTATAAGGTGCACTGGATTATGAGGCGCGCTTTTTTATTTTGCAGTGAGGATCCGCGCACAACAAAGTAATGAATTAGTAACGGAATGGCGCCATCGCGGGGTTTACTGGCAGGTGCTCAATTTGCAAACATTTTTCACGGATCAGTGCAGCCTTTAAACGCAGCCCCAGGTGCCCTCCCGGTGCCACGGGCCCCGGCACTCCCGACCGCCCCTGGCACCGGCTGCCATGGCTCTCACAGCTCGGCTCGCAGCTCGCACTTCCGAGTTGGCAACTTTCCGAACTTTGTCCATATATAAGGCGCACCAGATTATAAGGTGCACTTCTGGGTTTCGATCAAAATTTTAGTCAAAAGGGTGCACCTTATAGTCGTGAAATTACTGTAAACCTGTCTCAATCCCCTGTGTGCAACAAAAGCCTGAGCAGACAAATTTCAGCAGCCAGTCTGGACTCATCCTGCCTAAATTTCTGTCTTAGAGCATTTCCGGGTGCAGAAAGCACCTGCTGGGCCAGGATGTTAAAGGTCACCAACCATTTGTACCAATCCTTCTTCTCCCAGCTTTTCCTCGAACTTCTGTCCCATATTCAAATTAAATTCAGAATCCCAGCAATGTATTCCATCAGAAGCAAGTGGCATTTATTTTTCACAGCCTGGCTTCTAAAATAAATGAGGCTGGTGTGACCCATCTAACAGCCAAACTCTCTCTCTGGTATCTTTTAAATCTGTTGGGGAAATTATCCTGCAAGTCATTAAAATAATAAAAATATTGTAAATTTCTCCACCAGAGGGGGGAAATAAAAGCATTCAGGTGTGTAATTCTCACATCCATCTTCACTTTAGTTGGCAACCTTGCCAGTTCTCACTTATTTAAATCTTTGGCAAGCTTTAAACATTAATTAATGTGCTGTATTATAATTTCTGTTCAATGTTTCTGGCAATATTTGGCAAGCTCCTGTTTCTCCTTGCCAATCTCCTTGTTTTGGCTTGTGTGAGGAAATAATGTATGCACAGATCAGGCTGTGGCTGGGGAGTTACTGCTTGAGAAAACCAGGGACTTTCTTTTCCTGATTATTGCATTTTAAGCTTTGTGACAGACTGCCTGACATATTAGACATAATAAAGAGCCTAATAAACAGTATTATTGAAATCCACGTGAAAGATAGGTCAAAACTCTGAGAAGAAGAAGAAAACACTGTTAATTATAGATGGAAGGCTGGCTTCTGAAAGTGCTGGAGGGCCTGTTTTAAGGATGTTTATCTCTAGTAGGTTATGAAAAAGTCAAAAGATCACATCCTTATCAACAAATATATATAAAATAAATTTAGAAATGAATATCCGTTATATTTCTTTATCGAGTTATGAAGATAAATGAGATGCCAGGAACTAAACTTTTATCTCCAGTGACATGATGTTTTTCTGTTTTCTGGTTTTATTTTCTTCCTCAAGTTTTCTTTTTCCCTCCAAGCCAAAATGGTTTTTTCTTCCCTGTGCTCAGCTGAAAGTAAATGAGTCTCTAAATGATTTCTTGATTTTTACTGATCCTTGCTCCTCCATACTTTTATAATCAAAAACATCTCAAGTGTAAAGGAACAGAGTCTTCCACAGCAACACCACATGCCCACTTAGGAGGATATGTTATCCTTTGCTACAACTTCAGCTTTTTCTGACAGCTGTAAGTTATATTAAAGCTTCAGGAATTCTTAATATGTTAAAAATATTTTTCCTTTCTCAGTTCCTTAACAGTGAGTGATGGCTTGAGGCTCTGGAGCTTAATTTTATTTTGAATGGCCTGGGTCATCCCCAGGTATGTGGCAGAAGCTGTTTCCATAATCCAGTAATTTTCAGATTGTGTCACATAGGAAGATAGAGCAAAGGGCCGTGGATCTGTCACAACCTCTGGCTGAATAGTTTACTAAATATTTATGGGATAATTAGCAATGCTTAAAAGGCAACCAGGAAGAGCATAGATGTGGGACAAGCTCTGGAGGAACACATGGGATGAAGAGAGACACAGAATCATAGAATTATCTGGATTGGATGGGATCTTAAAACTCATCCAGAGTCACCCCAGCCATGGCAGGGACATCCCACTGTCACAGGCTGCTCCAGTCCCAATGCCCAACCTGGAACTGAACATTCCAGGGATCCAGGGGCAGCCACAGCTGCTCTGGCAATTCCATCCCAGCCCCTCCCAGGGAACAATTCCCAAGATCCCATCCAACCCTCCAGAAGCCATTCCCTGTGTGCTGTCCGTCATCCCTTGGGAATTGTCTCTCTCCAGGTTTCCTGCAGCTCCTCCAGGCCCTGCAAGGCCACCCTGAGCTCAGGCCAAAGCTTCTCCTGTGCAGGCTGAACAATCCCAGCTGTGGCAGCCTTTCCTCCCAGCAGAGCTGCTCCATCCCTCTGCTCATCCTGCTGCCTCCCCTGGGCTCTCTGCAGCAGCTCCAGCTCCTCCCTGCGCTGGGACAGGGCTGGGAATTGGTTTTGGATGCTGCTTAGGATCTTTTGCAGGTCCCTGTAAGACAAAGGAAAGCAGAATTTTTCTTTACCTATTCAACCCACCCAATATAAGGCTGTGCAGAAGCTGTAGAACACTGGGGATTGGTGACACTGGGGATTGGTGACACTGGGGATCAGTGGCACTGCAAGTCAGTGGCACTGGCTGCCTCTCAGTGTTGCAGGAGCCTTCTGAACCTGCATGAGGTGTCTGGAGGTGGGAGGTGCAGGAGACACAGCTGGGCGAGGGCTCTCAGCCTACTCCTGTGCTGTCTCATCGATGTGGTTCAAGCTGGAGATCACGATTGCTGGAATTAATGGAATTGGCTCTTCCTGCAGCATTCCTTGTCTGACCTAACACCCCCCACTGTACTCAGCTCCCAGATGGATTTGTAGCACCTTCTGGTGTTCCTCTGCATCTGCAGATGTCAGGCAGTCTCCTGTGGTGAGGGTGAGATCCTTCAACACCTGTCTCCTCTCTGGATCCTGCCATGCCACGTCTGACACATTCCCCGAGGTGTCCCCTCCTTACACTCCTGTCTGACAGCTCTGCCTCCTGCTCCAAACTGTGCCTGCAGCTATTCCTGCTCCAGGCATCCCTACATTCCCCTCTGAATCCCAAATCTGGGAGCAGATTTGCTCTCCTGCTGTGGCACTGGACACCTCCAGGCTGTGTGACACATCTGGAGGTTTGACTGACCTGCAAAAGGAACAAGTGTGGCTGTGGGAATGGTGACATTGGATGGAATCTGTGGCACCTAAATGCTTTTTCTTCATGGAAAGTGTGGCCAGGCCTTGGCAGGGGCTGCCCAAGGAGTCCCCATCCCTGGAGGTGTCCAAGGAATGACTGGATGTGGCACTCAGCTGACAGGTTGGCCAGAAATCAGAGACTGGAGTCGAGGATCCTGGAGGTCTTTTCCAACCTTAATGATTCTGTGAATCTGTAAAAACAGATGGGTGACATTAATGGAGGCTGGGATAGGAACTGAGCTGCTGAGACCACTGTTCATGACTGCAGAGATGCCCTGTCCCTGATTTTCACTGCTGGTGTTGGCACAGAAACACAGAATCTCAGGTGATTTATGCAGGTGCTTTTATTGCAGAGCTCTGGGAATCAGGGGTACAAACCCAAATCTGACTCCAGAGGGATAGGTTTTTATACACTTTTTGTTATGTGACTATATAATAATTATTAACCCCATATGGTTCTATTGTACACATTGATCTTATCCAAGCATGGATTCTTGTGATTTTCATCAGGTCCCAAAATCCTTTCTCATGATTCTTATTACAATTAAACAATATTATATTCAATTCACCAAACAATTATTACATTTAACAATCATATTATTTATCACATGATGATTACAGGTGCAGTTTCACATGATTTAATAAAGACAAAGCTCAACATTCATTTCCAGGGCCTGGTTCCCTTTCCCAGCCCTACCAGACCCAACCCTTCTTTCCACCCCTGTATCTGTAGTACACAATTCCCATGATTTTAGAAACATTTTAACCCTACGCTACCACTGGGAGAGCAGGGATGGAGTCCCCAGAATCACGGATAATGTGATTGGGATGCCAAGAGAGGCTGAATGGGAGTTGTTGTGCTGGAGGGGTAAAGGAGGGAGCTGTTTAGAATTCCCTCAAAGGACAGTAGCCAAACCACCATAAAAAAATCCGTTTACAGCTCCTTAGATTCAAAAGTCTGTTTAAACCCCACATTGGTTTGCATGGGTGGAGACCAGGGTCAGAACACTTATTTTGCACTTCCCTTCATTTCTCTGAAATGTAAATAGATTTTTTGTGTGCTGAGTGATTTACTGTAGTCCACAAAGATATCTCCAAATTCTGAATCGAAGGACTGGTTGGGCACTGGTTTTCATTTAGTGAATTGTATTCCCAAAGAGAGGGACAGGATTATTGAAAGGTATTTTTGTCTCTAATGATGCTTTGAATAAACAGGTCCCAACTGAGGTCGTGTTGGCTGCCAGGTGTTGAGAATCTGTACAAATACATCTCTTGAGCTGTGAAAAAACATCACATTTCTGCAGAATTTATGTTTTACTTGCACTTTATAGCATTGGTGTTTTTACCTTTTATTAAACTGTGTAGATATTTGATGATTTGGAGTTCGCATTTTAAGAAATAAAAACTTGCTTTTCTACAGTGATTGGGGTTTTTGCATTTATTTATACAGTGTTGAGGGTTTTTTTTCACAGGTGTAGGTAGCAGTCATTTTTATTTCTTTTCTCCCCTATTAAGTGCTCAAGTTTAAAGAATTACTAATTAAGTTCTTCATTAGCTAATTTGTTTTTCAATTTAAACTCACTGAGTTTGTAAAAGGTGCTATTACTTCTGAGAACATTTGTGCTACAAATGAATTTTTCTACACTTTGGCAGAAAGTGCCTGAATATAGGAAATAAAAAATATTAATTGTAACATACATTGAGTGATAAGTCCCAAACCTCTTCTTTTAGGTCATTATAAATCAACACTTGATTGTCCTATTCAGAAATGTTAATGTCCTAGGAAATGTTAAAATTAATTTTTTGATCTAAGTACCTAGAACAATATTGGTTCGCAAATATGGCCAGGAGATTTATGGACACAGAGGTTTCTTTTTAATGAACAAACGGGATTCACAATTGTTTCTCAGCTGTTCCTTAATTTGAAAAAAAGAAGAAGGAATTTGGTGTTGATAAAAGTCTGATCTTCCTGGCTGGGGATAGTGTAGCTCCTCCTGCAACTGCAAGGAAGTAAATTGGTGTTATTAGCGGGGGAGGAACCATTCCCTGTTTTTCAGGTTGTTTGATACTTCCCACATAAGAGCCTGTACTTAATTCTAATCTTTGTACTGAACTTGAATTCCACTTGGGTGAAACTTTTCCAGAAAGCCACGTGCTTTAGGTGGAGATTTTTGAAGGAGAGGAGACCTTCGCTGAAATAATTTGTATTCTGTAAGAGACTTGAGGAAAAAACATGTGCTTTTCACTCCAGTGAAACCTCCAATAATCTTTTCTTCAGGTTAATCTTCTCCCCATGTGCTTGGGACTTAAAAACAGATTTTAGCAAGAGGAATCCTTTGGCAATTGCATATCCATGTTCCAGCTGGGCAAGATCTTTCCTGGAACTGGAATTTCATCACCTGGGGGTTGCTCTGTCCGTGCTCCTTTGGGGAGAGCAGGAACATGCTCTCAGTTGAATCCAGCACCTAGAACCTATTGCTCACTGATGAAACCAAATTAAATTACTGTGGGAAGAACTGAAAGTGGAGAAGGAGCCTGGTGGATGATCCAGCACTCAACATCTGTGTTTGGACTGGAAGCAGCTCTGAGGAGGGAGTGAGGGGAGATACCAAGGAATCCTTGATGGAAAATCTCATGGGATTGCAATATAAACCACTGGCAGTAGATTAAAAATACTGACATTTTCCAGGCATGGAACTTCCCATGGCATAAAAAAAAAAAAGTGAAAGCACTTCAGATATTACTGTTGTGATGTAGAACTTTGTGACATCTTGTCCTGGTTTGGAGGACAGGTGTCTGCTAAGAAAGGCAGGAGCCTCTCTTTGAAATGGAGAATGCAACTCCCCTCCCTCTCAATTATTATAATTTTGAAGTGAAGGGGCTCTCAGGCAAAGAGATGGGAATTAGGAATAACAGTTCTTTACTAGGGAAATTAAAATAGAAATACAGCACTACAAAGAACAAAGCCCAAACCCTGGCAGAGTCAGAATCCAAGCTGACAGCCGTCAGTCAGTCAGGGTGTTGGCAGCAGTGCCATTCAATGGTGGCTGCATCCTCCTGCAGTGACAGATGTGCTTCAGTTGGAGCAGTGCTCCTGGACAAGATGCAGTTTCCCTCCAAAGCTCCAGTGATGATGTGGAGAAGTCCGGTTTTCCTCTGGAGTCCAGTGGAGAAAGGGCTCCCTTGGTGTCCCAAAATCTCACTTGTTATCTTGGTAAGAAATGTTGGGCTCTTCCCCCTGGCTGGAGCATCTCCCCATGGGATGCAGTAATTTTATCAGTGCCACAGTGGGTCTCAGTGGCCATGAGCAGAAGAGAACTCCCTGCAGGAAGGATGGGTTGTGAAAAGATAAAGAACACTGGCCCAGCTGGTTTATAAAATATGGCCATGAACAGGAGATGTCCCCTTTGGAAATAAAGAACACTGCCCCAGCTGGTTTCAATGGATGGCCCATCAACAGGAGATATCCCATGGAGATCAGGATCACTGCCCCACCCTCAACAGATGGTGACAGAATAGATAACTTTGATCATCCTGTATTGAAACCTAAGACACATCTGAAGGTTTTCATGCAGGTTTCCGTTTCATTTTTAAATTATCTCAGCTACCACTAAGTCACCTCACTGAGATTGTTGTTTCTTGGTCTTTAGACGCCTCTGTGTTGTCATTCAGTCTTCTAATATTGTAACACCACCTCTCAAAATGTCTTGCACAACCTTTCCAAGAGATCAACTGGTTTTAATTCAATGATTTTGCCCTGACCTGAAAGCAAAATTCCCCTCTGTTGTCTGCAAGTGCATGAAATGAAGATTACAGCAAAGACTTGCAGCTTTAACTCCCTGCCCTTGTCAAACTCTTGTGGAAAGTGCTCCTTTTCCTGCTCTGTTCGAACATTATATTCCCTGAATCCTGAGCCTCAGCAAGATTGATGCATTCAGTCATTACAACAATCTATATCTTGCTGCAGAATCCCATGGTGGTAAATAGGAACTAACTCAAGTAATTGGGTTTCCTCACAACATTCAAGTTGATTTTATTAGTGGCAAATCAAAATATTACTGTTCTCCATTTCCTCCTTGCTCTGTAATAGCATCTTTACCAAAGAACCTCAATTTTTAGATGTCCAATGCATTAATATTCATTGTATTTATTCGACATCAGCTGACACAGGGATTCTGTTGTGCTAGTGAGAGATTATTTTGTGAGTGAATTACATTAGGTAAAGCCCAGAGTAAGGGAATGATTGTACAGGATGATGCTGAAGACTTGTGAAGCACTTCCATAATCCTTGCAGGAGTCAGCAGTGTGTAAGGAATTCATGGATATTCAGAGGGCTCATTTTAGAATAAACAAAATAAACACAGTTTATTAATTTTCCGGTTTTGTGAGGATTGAAAGGTGCTCTCTGAGAAGAGAGGGAGGTTGTTGCCTCCTGTTACAGAGATCTGTAATACCATAAATCACTTACCAGATTAAATTATTAAAGAACAAAACAAATTTTAAATTGAAATTATAAATCAACAAGGAAAAAAATCAAGCAGATTAGATTACTGAAGTCGTAGAGCAGTGCTACTCTGACAGAAATGAATGGAAAATGGAAAATCAAACAGAATGATGCAAACATGATGATGGATCCACAAAACAGAAGCAAAGAATATTAAATTAATTTCCTAAAATATAAATTAAGCCACTAAGTTAAAAATGCTCATGTGAAAGGTATGCTTATCTCTGTATTACATTATTGCCCTCTCTTAACAGTGATCAATTATTTTATCAACTCTATTAAATCCTGCCATGGGTGAAGAATTTCTCAGGATATGTGGTTGTTTGTTGAGTCATTCCTTAGACAATCTGCTGTGGTTTGACCTCAGACTGGCTGTACAAGGGGTAGGTGGCCCCAGAGGGGGCTGGGAGGGGCAGAAATGGGGCCCCTCTGCTGATGGATCTCTCAGGTGGGGTTTTGAGGGTGAATTTTGGAAAAGGGAGACAAATTTCAGCAGAGTCACTGCCACTTAGAGCCCTTCTATCTCCCCAAAAGAGCTCAGTGAAACCCACGATGAGGACATTGCTTATGGGGATGGGTGCCTGCATCCAATTCTTTTCTTTCCTCTTTATCAATCTTTAGATTTGGGAGGCTCCAGGATAAACACAGTTTCTTGAAAAGCCCTTGGACGAGGTTAATTCTTGGAAATGAAATTTCTAGGCATTATTGGGAATAAGTAATGACAATAAAAGTGATGATTTCATCACCATAGCAACAGGGGTGCCCAGAGCAGCTGTGGCTGCCCCTGAATCCCTGGAATGTTCAGTTCCAGGTTGGACATTGGGGCTGGAGCAGCCTGGGACAGTGGGAGGTGTCCCTGCCATGCCAGGGGGTTGAAAGAAGATGATTTTTAAGGTTCCTTCCAACCCCGACCATTCTATGATTCTATGATAGCATTTTGTTTAAATATTTTAAATTTAAACCAAAACATGTCCTGGTTGTTCTGTCCATGGAAATGATGCAGAGTGGATTTAAATTTCTTGTGTCCATGTGGAGGATGAGCTGTCTTCTGGCAATGCCTGGTTTTGTGTGGACTTTGGAGAAATTAATGGATTTTCCTTGGACCAGCTGAGTTAAATGATGCCCTTTTAAAGAAGCCAGCCAGGCTTAGCCACAGAGCAAGGCAGGAAACTCTTGTTTGAGACTGTCATGGAAACATTCCATGAAAAAAGTCCTGTCAAGGATAAACTACTGAGAAGCTGTTCTGTAGTAACACTGGTTTTAATATGAAATTTTCAAACTTGAGGACTTCCCCAGCTGGCCAGTCTTTTAAAGTGGAATTAGAAGGAAATTTCTGCATTCCACTGGGAAGCAGGAAAATGTTTGGTGTATAGACTAAAGAAAAAGGATGACATGTATGTGCAAATACTCTGAGAAGCCTGTGGGTACCTCTGAGGTGTAAGCCAAAGGTGGATCCTTTGAGGCTAATTCAATGTGACAACAGGAAGAACTGAGCCCACCAGTCCCAGAAATCACTCACTGTTTGTGTTTTCTATAGGAATGCAAACATTTCTGTTCAGGTGAGACCTTGGTGAATGCAAAGTCTGCAAACCTTCTTCCTGTTTCCATCAAGGGAAAAAAAAATCCTTTTAGAGTCCATCAAGACATTCTGTATGTTCTCTCCAGCCTGTTTTCTGTTCCCCCTCGTTGTGTGTCTTAAATTAGACCTGATCCTTCTATCAGCACAGATTGGATGTGTGACGAAGGAGCTGCATCCCAGCTGGGTGGTCCCAGCGTGGAGCATCCCTGCAGCTCCTCAGAGGCAGGTGAGAATTTTGGAAATTTGGAACGCACACAGGCTCCACACCTGCCATGTCAGCATCCCATCCTGGAGAAGCAGATTTCCTGCATCACAGGGAACATCTCTACAACAGGGATGTGATCAGCACTGAGCTTATTCCACCCTTTGAAGATGTCTGGAATAGTTTTTATGGTAACCTACAAACAACAAAAAAAGTGTTATGCAGAAGCTTGATTTGATAATGGGTAGAATTTTATTTGTTTAGAATTTTATTTATTTTACTATTGGGTCAGTGCGGAGAAAATACATCTGGAACAATGGAAAACATTTCACCAAAATGTTCTTCCACTCATTCTGTGATTCTGTGACTCAGTAGAACCAGATTTTGGCAGAACCTCCATGCCTGTAACCATAATTTTAAAAAAAATCAATCTTAATAAATATACACGGTGCTACATATCTAATCATACTTTAAAATTGTAAATTTGGATTTTTTTTGTACCTGTTTTATTAGATTTGTACTAGTTAATAAAATTACAGCTTTGTTATAAATTGTTTTACTGCTCAGTTTCATGCTTGCCAAGAAAAGACAGTGAAGAATCAAATATCCTTCAAAAAAAGGCAGTTGATAAACACTTCCATGTCATATCTGTCTGGTAACACTTTTCTAATAACTTCTGCAAGTCATGAGAGTGAAGCAAATTATGCTTCTTAATTAGGGAATGTATTTTGAACCTCACGAGAGTCATAAATCACACCACTATTTTTGAAAAACCCGTGTATGCGAGCTTAAAAGCCTAATTTTGGATTTGCTATTTTGAAAAAGATAATCTGTGTGTATTAAAAACTCTCTACTAGCCTATTGAAAGCCTAATCATTTCAGTTTTCCAGAGTGACAGATTCTCTGCCACTAAAAGGGTTTAGTGGGGAAATAGACACTTTTCTTTGATTCACATATTTCTGTATAATTTGAATGTCTATTAAAGCAGCACATGAGCAAAGCTCTATCTTCTGTTGGCTTTGTGGGCCAACAGTCTGAACTGTAATTTTTTGGCTTTTTTTTTCTGTAAAATTACTGTGACACGGCCTTGCAAGATCTTGTTTTGAGTGGGGTTGAACTCCAGCCAGCAACTGGCCCCACCCAGCCCTTGGTCAGACTCCATCAGTGGGATGGGGACAGAACTGGAGAATAAAAGAGAAAGAATTTGTGGGTTGAGGTGAAGATGGTTTATTAATTAAAGAAAAATCCACTCCTACAAGAAAAGCAAATCCCATAATTCATTCCCCAGGGCGGGCAGGTGTTCCATCATCCCAAAAAGAGCTGGGATCCATCACATTTAACAGTGATTGGGGCGACAATTACCCCAAACACCCCATCTTCTTTCTTCTCCCATCTGCAGACCCTGAGCATGATGCCATCTGGTGTGGGACATCCCCTGGGTCATTTGGGGTCAGCTGTGTCCCTTTCCCAGCTGTGTGCAGCTCGCAGGTGGAGTGGAGTGAGAGGCAGAAAAGGTCTCAGCTCTGTTCAAGTGCTGCCCAGCAAAACATCCCTGAATTATCAACACTGATTCCAGCAGAAATCAGCCAAGAGGTTTCATTTTCATTCCCCCATCTCTTTGGGGCTGGGCTGGATGAGGAACTGTGTGTCTAGTGAAATAAATAGGGACAAAAGACCAGCCCCTTTTTAACGCCTTTAATGAAAAATCAGGTCAAATGGGGAGCTCAAGGGGTCGCACACACGCCACTGCTGCTCCCAATGAATGAACCAGAGAAGTGCAGCTTTGTCTTCTTAGGCAGAGCTGGGGCTTCCATCCGCATGAGAATCTCAAGAAAAGAGAAGCTGACTCCTTGTCAGGGGATGTCATTCTAACCATTTGCTCTTGGAGTTGTGGCAATGGAACAAAGCAGCTTAGGGTGATAAATTTGTGTTCTGCAGTGTTTTCCCAACCTGGGGACACTATTCTCAGTTCCAGATGTCATTTGGGCTCGTTGTTTTTTAAGGGGGTTTTAACTCTGAATCGTGTCCCAGTGTCCTTTGCTCCCTTCATTTGCATATAGCTCGATCATGTCAGCCTCCTCAAGGCACCATTTCAGATGAGAAGCAGAGGCATCACCTGACGAAAAGGAAAGGGCAAATAGGTGAGACAACTGGGGACTGAAACAGAATGAGGCCAGTAATTTGACATTAACAATCAACATTAATTAAGAATCAAAACAGGGTAAGGTTTGAAATTTAACATTAACATTAACAATTAAACTGGAGACTTGTTCCTAACATCCAGCAGGAGTAGGGCAGGGATTGTCCCTCTGTGCTGGCTCTGAGAGGCCCCTCCAGGGCTGTGTCCAGTTGTGGCTCCTGCAGGAGAGCCCTGGAGGGGCTGGAGCGTGTCCAGGGCAGGGAACGGAGCTGGGCAAGGGGCTGAGGGAGCTGGGAAAGGGGCTGAGCCTGGAGAAAAGGAGGCTCAGGGGGGACAGCAGCAGGAATTTCCCCGTGGAAAGGGAGCTCAGGCCTTGGGAAGAGCTGCCCAGGGAGATTGGTGTGGGATTTTTTGTTGATTTTGGTTTTAATTTTGGTTTTCTTGTATTTTTCCTGGCAGCTCTTTCACCCTCTGATCTGACTGAATTTGAATGTTGTTGATCCGTGCTGCAAATGAGCAATTAGTGCTTAATGGCTGTCAGACACCACTCTCTTCATTTATCAATCTATTTAAAATTGGAGGAAGTGGTTGGAGACAAACGAGCGGAATTACCATGCAAAGAAAATAGAGTTAATTGAGCTCAAATATTTGCAGTGTATCAAGGTAAGAATTTACAAAATACAAAGATGTAAACAATGATTTTCCTTCATTTTTCCCAGGACTGAACTGAATATTGAATGAAGCCTTATTGGTTGAGTCTAAAGGTGCCAGTGACTGTGCAAATGAGACATTTTTAATATCAACAATACTCTCAAAATACAGATTTGTTCTAATTTTCATTCTGTTTCCAGCCTTGTGTTACTCTTAAATATTTCTTGCAAATATTTTTGTTATTCTCAGAACTGATTGTGAGGAAAAGGAGTGTCATTGCTCCTGTGGATTCATGGTGCAGGGACAGTCAGCAGGAATCTCAGACTTCTGCAGGCAGGATAGCACAGAACCCTTATGCTTTCTAAAAGCACTGAATCGAATTGCTGTGATGAGATGGGCGACAGCACGAGAACACCACACTGAGTTTTGGTGGGAATTGGCTGGAATTAGAGAGCAAAGAACTTAATCTGAGGTATGAAGAAGGAATCCAAATACAGTAATTTCACGACTATAAGGCGCACCTTTTTGACTGAAATTGTGATTGGAACCCAGAAGTGCGCCTTATATACCAGTGCGCCTTATATATGGGCAAAGTTTGGAAACTTGCCAACCTGGAAGTGCAAGCCTGCAGCAGCCCTGCGTGGGGCCGGGGGCGGGTGGGAATGCCGGGGCCCACGGCACGGGGAGAGCGCCTGGGACTGTGTTTAAAGGCTACGCCGATCTGTGAAAACTGTTTGCAAATTGAGCACCTGACAGTATTCTGTTACTAATTCGTTACTTTGTTGCGCACGGATCCTTGCTGCAAAAAAAAAAGAAAAAGTGCGCCTTGTAGTCTGGTGCGCCTTATATATCGACAAAGTACGGATAATTCTGACAACCCGGAAGTGTGTCTTATACTCCAGTGCACCTTATATGCGAGGAGTTGCTGCAGATGCATGGCAAGTCTGCTGGTGGTTAAAAAAAAATCAACCCCAGAGACATGCCCTGTGGGATGGAATGCCTTTGTTCCCATTTGGTTTTCCAAATGGAACATCCTTTTTTGATGCCAGCCTGGTGGTGCCACTTTTTTTTTATGGGAAGTGATGGAAGCAGCGGTGGAACAAGAATGCTGTCAGCTTTTACAGGATTGGAAGTGCTCTATGCCCTGTTCTGCAGCAGCTGAATGCAATTTGAACTTCATGATGGGTTTAGTGAGAAGTGAAGGATGACCAGGATGCTGAAATAAAACCAAATAAAAATTTGTCACTGTCTAGTGGAAAACACAGATGAACACTCTGCCTGTTGGTGGATGGACTGCCTTGATTCCCACATGGACAAGATGAACTGCTCATTTGGGATGAGGAAAGACATTTTTCTCTTCACTGGTGAAAATCACAGAGGCATCTCAAGAAAAACATTTCCTATGCTATTGCTCTCTGCTTCCTCTCCTTTCTTTCTGTCTTTCTCCCTTCAAGGAAATCCTGTCAGGTTGTTGGTTTTTTTTTATTTTCTAGAGAGGATCACAGTGACTGTGATCACAAGGATCTGCTTTCCCAGTTCAGAAATAGGAGAAGTGTAGCAGCTTTTCCCCTCCTTTCTGATAGCACTGGTGCAAAGTGAAAATTTGTCTCCTTTCCCTATTTCGAGGCTTTCCACAGCACTTCTGTTCTGGGTCTCACTTTGGTTTTTACCTCGTTTGCCCCACACTTGAAGATAGTCATGGCTCACATCCAGCACTAGTTTCATTTCTGTTTCCCGCTCTGAACAAATGGACAGAAACTGAGCCAGTTCCAGTTGGATGAGCTCTGGACAGTGACCCACCCCCTTCCATGTGAAGAGTTAGCAAAATCCACACCAGCAGGGCTTTGACAACCTCCCAGCACCTTAAATTATAACAACTTCCCTACTCCTCTCTAGTTCTGACACAGAATTTAACATTATTACTTATTTCTGATTTTGTTTTTGCTTGCCTGTGAGTGTGAGAGGGGATTTCTGTTGTCATTTTTGTTGGTTTTGTAACTTTTTTGGGGATTTTTTTCCTTTTTTTTTTCCAGGATATTTGATGGTAATAAATTTTTACTGTCTTGACTCCACTTGACCTAAAATTACATTTTCAGATAAGTCTTGATATTTTGCACTATGGTGCACAAGAGGTGGCTACATCTTCTGCTTTACAATTCTCTTTCATTTCCTCCATGTCCTATAAATAATGTTATTTATTTCCTTCTGGTTAATTTCTTAGTTTACACCATTTGTTAAAAAATGCACAAGAAGACAAATGTTTATTTAGAATTTTTCAGCTTTTGTCAGAATTTTTTTACTGAATTTTGGCAGCTTTTACCTCAGAACAAATCCATCCTGTTCCTCCTCACCTTCAGGTCTGAAAAATCTGCATTTCTATCCCTGTTAGGTTCTGCTGTGCTGCGTGCAGGAATATTGGCAGGAGCAGAGAGAGGGATTTGAGGTTGTCAGTGAATTTCAGAACCTTTCCAAGAAAGCCTTGGGGAAAGGGAGCTTCTCTTAAATTTGCAATTGCTGGTGAGTGGCTTAAAGTAGTTTTATTAATAACTGCAGGCTTTTTAATAAGGTGACAGCTGGTAGAATAATTTAATGGACAAGCTTGAAAGATTATTTCTTTTTCATATTCTCTCAGAAACAAACTGTTCAAACTGCAAATAAACACTAGTGGGTACAGAATCACACATTGCTGAGATGGTAATGTGGGTTTGGTAATTTGCATATTCAATTAGGAATGGCTAAGGAGGTATTTTAACGATTGCAATTACACTCAATTCTCCTCAGTGCTGCAGCCCTGGGACAGCTCAGGATTTCACTTTCCACCCAAGGAGCAGCGTGAACACAAACTGCCTCACCTGGCACCTCCAAAGGTTGCTAATTTCCAAAATTTCACCCCAGCTTAAGCTTCAATGTTATATTTACCCCTGAAGGAAATGGCAAACCAGTGATTTCAAAGATGGAGAAATCTGTGTGGAGTCTGTGTAGAGGTTCAGCCTCAATTTCATGGACTGACTGAAGAAACAAATCTCCATTGTGATGGAATGAAAAATTTAAAAAAATAAAGAGTGCTCTTCAAAGTGAATGGCCTGCTGTGCTTCCTAATGAGAAAGTTCAGGAGAGCCTACAAAGAGTTTAAAATCACATGCAATCAATGAACACGAGTCTTAATCCTCTTCCTCTCTGGGACACCAATTTAGCAGAGGATTTAAGCATGTGTTTATCTCCATTCCTGTGAGTAAAGCACTTGCAGCACTGGAGTTGACAGAATGGATGATTTTTTAATAAATCTAAGCATGAGTCTTGCTAAAAAAGGACTTGGATGCCCTTGCTGAGGATCTGGCATATCCAGAGCTGAGGTTCCATGCAGCAGACAGGGACTGGAGAGGAGCAGAATGTAAAGCTTTGAGATTAACAGCCAAAGATTTTGGTTTTCTTCAAACTGGTGTGAAAAACGAGCACAGATCGAAGAGAGAGAGAGACAGTGGTGTAATTCACCAAGATTCAGTGGTGTTGATTTACCAAAATATGAGTATTGGTCTAACAACTCAACTGTGATGGACAAAAGACTCTCTAACTATTGAAAGTTAGAGAGTGTATGTTTATTCAGCGCTGGGCAGCAGTGTGGGGTAACCCTCCAATACACACTGCAAAATCACAGGTGGTCACAGAGTCTGTTTATTGACAAAAGGTTCAAATAAATACATATTCATAATACCAGCCCATCCCATCCCCACTTCCTATGGTAATTAGCTTGAATGGCAATTAAGCAGCGTGGTTGGCTTCTTGAATTAAATCTGGGGTTGTTTTTGTGGGGAGGGGTCTTAAAAGGAGGAAGTAAGTTGAGTCTTCCTCGCCCTGAACCTTTTCTATCAATGACAATACAAATGGCTTTTGAGGCAACTCCAGTTTTGCAAAGAATGAGTTTCTGGTTGCAATTGTTTGTGTTCTTTGGGCCTACCTCCTAATTTCATCCTTTCCCATTGCAAGCATAGCTGAGCAAACATAAATTGACAGGCAATCAATTATTTAAGTTTCAGGTAACTATCTCAAGTCCAGTTTTTTTTCTAACTTTTAACTAAAATCCTAATTTCTTTAGTGTTTCAGTGTTGGCAAATTCCTGTGCTCCATAAAGTTAGAGGGAGGGAATCCAGGGCAGCTGGTGCGTGTGGATTTCAACAGAAAGTGAACAAAATAGGTGAAATGCCCCTCCCAGGTGTAAAATCCTGGTCACCAAGCCCCAAATATCCCATATAGACAAGATCACTGGATGGCCTGACACCAGGAGCAGAGGGACAAGCAGACATTGTCCTGCTTGGAGGAAAAACTCTCCTGCCAGTGAGAGACTGGGGAGCTGACAGAAATTACCTGGAAATTATGTCCAATAACCAAACCAGAAAGGGCATGTGCTGCCTGGGCCAGAGGAGAATTGGCTTTTTGAAGTGCAAGATTTCCCCTGTGAGGCCATAAAAAGTGCAGATTCTGCACCATCAATCCAGGATTCCTGAACTGCCCTCCAAAGGATTTTGGAAACACCTGACTCCCTGTTTTCCCAGGATCACATAAGTTTCTAATTTAAAGAGTCTGAATCACACTGGAGGGGTGAGAAGCCTAAATTTTGGGTGCTGCAAAGCTGCACTTCAGATGTCTAAAAGGAGAAATCTGAATATAGGTCTCAGTATCCAATGTGTGGGTTAGGTACAAATCTCTACCAGGTTCTAAATTACAGGGTGAAGATAATTTCAGGCTCCCATCATTTCAGACTAATTAGTGCGCATTAAATTTCATCCTTGTCAACTGAGAAGAGCAGTGTAAAATCAGCCAGTCTGGGGTTTGTTTGAATCTCTTTTCTACAAGGCTTGGCTTTAGGGACTGGGCCAGAGTTTTTCCACCCCAAATATATGAGAAGATATAAAATATATGAGAAGAAGAAAGCAGCCTTGGCTTAACCTGAACTTCCTGACGTCCAAAAATCCTCTTTGACTTCTTAATTTGAATGACAGCCATTTACATCTTGTTCTGTGCAAGGAGAGATCCTCAACTGATGTTCAGTGTCATTGCACAGTGAGGGAAAGTTGTAAATTTATAATTGATATGTCCTAGGAGCTCATGAGGTTTGGTGACTTGCTGTCTCCCTTGGCTTCAGGGAAGAAAGATTTTGGTTTTTATGAAGTTGGCAGCACACATTTTAATAATTCAGTTTAACTGCACTCCCCTGTATATCTAATATATATATATATACACATTTATATATATGTAAATATATATATATTTAAAGACTGTAGTTCCCCAGTGCATGTCCTTATGCCTTCAAGCAGCTACAGAGCTGCAAAGTCTGAAATAGAAGTGGGCTATTTTCTCCTTGCCTAGGGAACACTAGAGCTGGTTGTGACAAATATGCTATCCCCAAAAAACGTAAGTATGCACAAAAGAAGCAGGGAACAGCCTCTAAACCTGGATATTACAATTCTTTTGTGTGTGAGATGAATTTTTTTGCCTTTTTTTTTTCTTTTTCACATTAGTGAAAGGGCCCCAGAAGTGCTCAGAACATCAGTGAGACAGAGCACCAGAAAATCCCTGAGAGATTTTGTCCAAACCTCAGAAACTCTGTGTGCATCGAACAACCTCAGGCACAAATGGACCAAGAAGGGTCCTGGGAGTGCAGGAAGGCACTGCAGAGGCATCTGGACAGGCTGGATGGATGGGCCAGGTCCTG
>VRYO01001681.1:29800670-29811280 GCA_009812075.1 Sialia sialis | reverse complement strand
CAAGGCTGGGCCAAGGAGAGGGGTGGGCATCTCCTTTGTTAGAATGTACTTAAGAAGAAAGTACATTTTTAAAATTGGGCAAGCACAGGTCTTTTCCAGCCTGAGAAGAGAAGATGAAGCCTTGTGAGGGAAACAATGTACAGACACCGGGATCAGTGGAGTTGGAGCGGCAGGAGGAGCTCCAGGTGCCAGAGCTGAGATTCTTCTGCCAGCCATGGTAATTACTGTGGTGAATCAGCTGAGTAGCTTCCCTCTGCATCTCATGGGGATCCATGGGGAATGCAGAGATCCATGCGGGATCCAGAGATCAATGGACAGCCAGTGTGCGAGGTGCTCACAGTGGAGCAGGTGGATCTCTGCAGGAGGCTGTGATCCAGTGGGACACAGTGGAGAGAGAGAGAGGCTTTGCTTCCAGGCCGGAGCAGCCTGTCCCTGGACAACTGCACCCCTTGGAAAGAGAGACCCACAGCACAGCAGTTTTGGGAGGGCTGTTTGCCCATGAGGAGAATTCACATTCCAGCAGTTTTGTCAGGATTGCTGCTCATGAGAGTGGAGTCAAGCTGGAGAAGTTCATTGAGAACTGTCTCCTGTGGGAGGGATCACACAGGATTCCTCTTCCTGGGCAATGGAAGAAAATCTCCTTTATGAACTGATCAAAACCCCATGTCCCATCTCCCTGTGCTGTCGGTGGGAAGGAGAGAAGGGCTGGGGAGGCAAAGATACTATAAGGGCTTATTTTACTTCTCATTATCTTCCTGAGCTTCTGTTAGCAATAAATTCACTTTGTATCTCTAACCTGAGCTTGTTATGCCCTTGGAGTTTTTTCTCCCAGTCCTTATGTCAACTCATGAAGCCTTTGTTAAGTTTTTCTCTCCTCTGCCAAGCTGTGGCATGGGAGAGCGAGCAAGTGGCTTTTGTTGGTGCCTGGCCTTTGGCCAGTGTCAAATCACAACAATAACATAATTCTGTTCAATTAATTAGTATTCTAACTCTTTGGTTATTTATTTCTCACTTCTCATGCTAATTAGTCCATAGTTTTAATATATTTTTCTGACTTTGCAATGCATACACTGAGTCTTCCTTGGTCTCTTCTTTATCTTCTGGTTTCTGTAAAATGTACTTATCGTCCATAAATTCTGCATTCCAGGTGTCCAACCTCTATAATACACCTTTCTCTCCCAGGATTTGTTCATTGAAGCACATCAGAGCTGGTTTATCAAAACTTTCAAGTTGTAATTTTCCCAAAGTGTGTTCCTACAAAAGGAGCTCATGACAACTTGGCTAAAAGTTATGTAAGGCTAAAACACTGCTTTTAATTAATACACTGGTTACAATTAATTAAAAATAATTAATTAGAATTTAATTAATACCATTTATTTAAAAAGAAAAAATAGCAACCATTATTTTCAACACTGGGATGGGGCAAGTTTGGGTTTAATTCCAGAGATTTCTGACTCAAGGCATTTACAATCACAACTTTTTTAAGGGCTCATCTCCCAGGCCTGCTGAACCCCAAACTTTCAGGCTTTGCAGTGACAACAAGGCCACGAGGATGACTGAAATTCATGGATTTGGTTATCCACTCCGAATTTCTGTATATTTTCTAAGGAGACCTCACCTGGCACACCATCAAACACAGATTGTCCCTGAGGAAATTGTTTGTGTGATATATCATGGTTTTCAACTGATGTTGCTTGTGGTTTTGGCTCTTACTAAATAATAATAGCATCAATATCCTTTCCTGTTTGCCTTGAAATAAAGATTGAGTAGAACACCACAAAATAATACAGAAGTGCAGCAAAGCAAAACACTCCTCCAAAATAAAGAGTACTCTAAAGAAAGGCAGAAAGGAGTTGGAAAACCATAAAAAATAAGGACTGCACAGTGAAACAAACACACTCTGGTATTTAGGACAGAACAGATTTCAAGAACTCAGCAAAAGCAGCCCGAATAATCTGTAGGAAGGTGTTATTAACATTTAGAACTTAGGGTTGGTAATTCAACTGTGCAAGTGCAGCACATCAAGGTACATAATTAGATGTCCTAATTGAAGGTTTGACTGATTGCCACAGGCAGCAACACAGCTGAAATGGTGCCACTGCAAGACTGGGGTCTCTCTGCTCCCTAGAACTCTGTTTTTCTGGCTTTGCTTCCTACCTGTTGTGAAATTGTAGGTTTGGATTTGGTTTAATTGCTGGGTTTAGACCTTCCCGCACCTCTCCATGAACAGAAGCATTTTGCACGGTTTTCTGGAGTATCTGGACATAAGGAAGACAAAAAGAGCTCTAAAAGCAATTTCAGGGTAGAACAAGAACTGCTCAGATGACACAAGAGCTTGTACAAAAATTGGAGAAAGGAAAAGAGACTCGATACTGGAGAAGGCAGGAAGAAAAGATAATTGGAAGGCTGTAGAAATGAAACTGTTGTGTAGACTTTACACTTCTGAATTTACACATTATCCTTGGATATGTGGTTTAGTCAGCTAAATTTAGGCACACCCTAATGATAGTTCTTTATAAATAATTAATGGTTTTTGCTACATATGGATATGTATATATTGTAAAAATGCAGTGAGGATGGTGCAGCTCTGCAGAAGTGAGTGTTGTGCAGCTGCAGCTGCCTGCAGCAGTCAGACACACAGATCTCCTTCCCTACGGATTTCAGCAGGGTACATCCATCAAATCCACTGATGTATCCCTAAATTTAACAAAAGCAAAACACCAGGCTGGAGAAAATCACTCTAGCTATCAGCTTGATAACAGTTGCATAGTTTTATTGGTTTAAGCAGAATTAGTAGATGCATGAAATCCCACATTTCAGTGTTTATGAAATGCCCAATTCTGCAGCACTTGGATCTTCCCTCTGTGGGATGCTGTCTCCTCTGTGACTGCCAGTCCTCTTAGGGTGGAATTTATCACTGTGCAGACACACAGCATCAAGCTCATGGATTTCTTAAGCCTGGCCTAATCCCTGCTTTGATGCTGTTAAAGACTACACTTCACCTTTCCTTTATTAGTTTTGCTCTGATGTTCAGCTTATCCATCACCCCCTAGGATAAACCAGTCTGCAAGTTCAGGACAGCATCTGTGATTTGTCTTTCAAGTGCCACCTTTGGCCAAACCATCCTCAACAGCAGCTTTTGGAAACCCTGAGCATTTTCCAGCGCTGGCAATGCAGATGCTTCAGAGAAAATATCTTCAGTTTTCCTCTTGCTCTCAGTGTGAGACAGCACTTGGGGCTTGGTTCTGCTCAGCTCTGCTGCAGGACAGAGTGATGTTTCCTCCCTCTTCAGTTTTTTTGGACCAGGATTAAATCAAGCAGGCAAAAATTGTGTATTTTTGTCTCATATTCCTCATTCAATGCACATCTTTATCCAAAAACTTACCTATCTATCTGATACACAAAATCAAACTATGTCCAGCTTTCCTTGGGTAAGAAAAGGCAGCAAAACTTCCAATGGACTACAGAGAGCTCCCATAAAATCTGTCCCATTCACTGAATTTTACATTCCCTCTCCCCCAGGCCCTCTGCCTGCTAGAACAGCTTTATTTTGGGGGGAAATCAGTCAGATTTCTTTCTGCCAGTGGCACCAGTGCACATCCCTGAGGCTGATCCCACTCCACCCACTGCAGGATTTTGGGAGGCTGTTCCTTCAGGTTCTCAGCCTTGAATGGAAAAGAATCAATGCACAGCTTTCCTTGTGAGCCATGGCAGAGAACAGCTTCTCCCTCCTCCTGGCATTGTGGCTGCCTGCAGGGACTTTTGTTTTTTCAATAAAAGCTGTGCCTCTGCAGGTTTTCTCCTTGCTGTGCTGATTTGCCACAATGCCATGCTTCTCTGGGCTGATTTTAAGCAAATTACTCAGTCCTACCACAGCCTTTCAGCTTAGGAAGTGAAAGAAAGAAATTGGTATTTGAACTGTCTGCTCAAGACAAAATAAAAATTTCCTGGGTTTGTGGCAGGCAGATTTAAGGCCTGTCCATCCTAGAATGTCTTGTGCAAATCTACACATTTTTCCTGTGTCCTGGATAAATCTGAGCCTGTGCTGTGTTTTGTCTGCAGTTTCCAGAAGCCTGTGTGGATTTAGGGGACTCAAAACCCTCTGCATGCACCTTCCACAGAAGTTAGGAGCCAGAATTATGATTTCCTCTTGCTCCTTTACACCTTTTGACAACACAAAACAGCCACGTGGCCAAAAATTTCCTTCACCAAAGGGACTTGGAGGTTGGTGGGTAACTCTGCCACTGGTGGAAAAATCCTCCCGTTCAGCTGCCCACAAATCAGCGGGAATAGAACCATCATTAAGAATATATCTACATATATCCCTCACAGAAATCTGTGTTGCCTTGTGGACGTGGCTGATTTAACCACGTGAGTGGTTTACAACCATCAAAAAAATGCCTCTCTTGAGTGCCTTTTCTATCCAGGATAAAGAGTTTGTTCCCACAACCACTGGGAATGGTTTTATTTACACCTGGGAATCCCACAAGAGGGAAGGAGATTTTCTGTGAGCCTTCTTAAGATCGTAATTGTTGATGGGATTTGTCTTGCCTGACTGCCAGGCTGATGTCTCATCTAAGGCAATTATCAGAGTTTCTTCCATGAGATAGAAACTGGCACTTCCAGGGGGATTTCCTCCCCTCTTTAAATGAAAAAAAAAAAAAAAAAAACCAAACAAAAAAACCCACACATAAAAAACCCCACAATATGAAATGAATCACACTGAAAAGGTGTTTTTACCTTTCTAATGAGCAGAGAAGGAATCCAGGTGATTTTGCACGCTGCTGGGTTTGGTATTACAGGATATAAGGATAGGACAGCTCATTTTCTGAGACATGTTCATGCTCTGCTGTGATTTTTACAGGTGTATCTCCATGCCTTGAAAACGGAGGTGATACTGAAGCTTTTTTTGGGCCAATTTTTCACTGACCCAAGAGCTCTGGTCCCCTTTGTCCCCCCTCAGGGAGCATCCCAAGCTGTGAGCACTGGGGCATTAGGATGTGAGCTCTGCCAGATACAGAATGAAGGATTCTGTTTTCATTCCAAGTAGATCTGGGCTTTCTCTCTGTGGGTCAGGTGTAAAAGACACACTGAGTTTTTGGACAATGTTTATTGTAACACCTCCTTGCTCAGCGGCTGCTTGAAATCCTGTTTTAAAATGTTGACAGACATTTGTGGCCTTATCTTTAGTTTAACAGGAACAGCAAAATTTCCAGGTTAACAAGAGACACTGGGCCCAGGTTGTTGGATTTTTTCTTTTTCTTTTTCTTTCAGAAAACAAGCTATATTGAAGAAACCTGTCTTATTTCTCACAACAATTTCAGAAGTTTGAATCTAGGACTTTCTAAAGGGCAGAACATTCCTAGCCTGATTTGCGAGTTTTCTTCTTCTCGAGCATTGTATGGATTTATTGGCTTAGTTTTGTTTTTTCTTTTTTCATCTAGAGAAAGAGAGGAATAAAACCAAACTCTCCTCTGGGAAAACTGGAAAAATTTGAAATGGGGCCAGTGAAAGATAACAGACATGGAAGACTGCAATACAATTAAATTGTGTCAATTTCCAGATGATTATGCATATTTCTTTAAATAATTCTGCAAAGTTCTCCTTCCACCCCAAATCAGCCTCTGCTCTTTCTTGGAACTTGTAAAGAAAAAAAAAAAAAAAAAAGAAAATCATTGTTCCTCTAAACTTCCTTAAGCTGTTCAAATCCACATCTGCCGTCTAGGGAATCACCTCATTTCCTCCTAAAATCCTTTGCACTACATCCAAACCTTCTGGTCCAGAGTGAGTGTTTAGTTCAGGAGTTATTTCAGTGCTCTCTGGCTGAGATCCTGGTAATTTATAGCATGTTAACAGAAAGTCACACTTGAGTGCGATGGGAGCTCAGCATTAATTTCACCCTTCCACCGTTCCCCTCTCTAAGCTCAGCAGTGAGCAGGGCTGGGACTGGAGGGACAGGGCACTGTCAGAGGCTGCAGGGTTGGCCCAGCACAGCCAAGAATCTGGGTGGCCTTTGGGCAAATCCCATCTTTCTCCTCTCAACCTTCCAGTCCCACTTTCCCGTTCAGTTCTTGAACTCTGCTGCTCTGGGAAAGGTTTTTAAACACCAGGGAGAGCCTGAAATCCCACATGTTTCACAGACAGCTTCCCTCTTCCAAGCACATCCTTCTGACTGTGCTTTTGCCAAAACCCAGGCACGACTGCACCCTTTTTCTCCATGCTTTGTGGTTTTGATTTGGACATCTGAGCTGAGAGTGAGGTGCTCATAGGAAACCTGCTTAATCACCCTTGATTGTCTGATCAATGATCCTCCTGCAGCAGGATGTGGAGAGGAACTTTTCCTCTGGGATTTGTCCATGCTCATGTACAAGTTGGGTCAAAACCATTTCAGGAAGTAGGGAAATAATTGCTGAACATGAGGGGAAAATTACTTTTAATTGCCTTTCTCCTTATATTATACATTACTTGCAGGATGAGGCTCTTTAGCCTTGGAATGAACCCTGGATTAATTTTAGTGGAACGTAGACCAGCTTGGAAATCAGCAATGTGAGCAGAATTTCAGTGTAGCCTTTCTCTCATGGCTGGACCTGGAGAGCTGCTGCCATCCCCAGCAATCTGCTCCATTTCAGAAAAACTCCCAGCTGCAGGCACTGCCTCCCCTGGGCTCTAGGAACTCCAGGATTTCTCAAAGGCAGTGTGGATGTGCACAAGCACAAAAAAACCAGGCTCTGAAAAGCACATAAATCCAAATATTCATCAGTTGGCAGAGCAGCTAGAGAGAAAGGCTTCTGTGAAAGGGGACTTTGAGAGCAAAATTCAGAATTATAGAATTTGGGCTGGAAGGGACCTTAAACATCATCATGTTCCATCCCCTGCAATGGGCAGGGACACCTCCCACTATCCAGTGGTGCTGTACTTTCTTCATGTATAAAACACTGAGGATTTAATTCACCTCCCTTGTAAAGCTCAGTGAGATTTGGTGAATATCAAAGGCCAGTTATGAGGGTTACAGCTCCTGAGATCCCTGGTGTTGTCTTCAGTTCAGTGTGGGATTTGTGGGTGGGCAGGAATTGGAGTGAGAATATATTAATCTCCCTTTCATTTCTCTTCTTCTTTTTTTTTTTTTTTCCTTTTTCTCAATATGCTTATTCATCTCCAAATCCAAAGCCACATCTTGAAATGAAACCCTTTTCTAGGGCATTATCCTCAGAAATGGCCTCAGAAATGGGAGATGTGGAGTGCTGGCATTTTCCAGAAATCAAGGATGATCCTAAAAATCAGCGGGAAGAGGATCATGGACTGAATCCAAAAGTGCCCTCAGTGTTTTATAACTTGGGCAATGTGTTGAGCCACAAGGGAATGAGATGAAAATGTGACCAAGGCTTTCCCTCACAAAGGTTTATTGGTTCACTGAGAGGTAATCACAAGGAAAAGGAAGAAAAATGGAAAACACAAAACCTCCTGCACTAAAAAGAGAAGCCAAGGCAGGAGAGTTATAGAATGGATTGAGTTGGAAAGAATCTTAAAAATCATCCCATTCCACCCCTGCCATGGCAGGGACACCTCCCACTGTCCCAGGCTGTTCCAGCCCCAATGTCCAAGCTGGAACTGAACATTCCAGGGATCCAGGGGCAGCCACAGCTGCTCTGGGAATTTCATCCCAGCCCCTCCCCACCCTCCCAGGGCACATTTTCCTTCCAATATCCAATTTAACCCTACTGTCTGCCAGTCTGCAGCCATTCCCTCTTGTCCACATGTAGAAGAAGAGAGGTAGATCCATCACAGCCAATAGTGGAAACCTTTTCTGGAGCTTTTGCTGCCTCCTAGGTTTGCAGAAATCACAGGTGGTTTTGGCTTTATTTGACAAGATCTTGGCAGGAAGAGGCCACAGGGGTGTCCCCTGTGCTGGACACAGCCAGTCCCAGGTGTCCCAAAACCAGACTCACCAAAGCTCAGCCAGGCTGGAGCAACCTCTGTGAAAACAAATTTAGGGAAGAGTTAAAAGCCAGGTGTGAGACAGGAGTTAAAAAGGTGTGAGGAGCAATCCACTGCACCAGGGCAGAGCAGAGAGGGGCAGGGGCAGAGCAGCTGGGTGGGTGGCTGGCAGAGGGGAGGTGACCACCAGGGCAGGACATTGTCCTGGTGGGAACTGCACTTCCAAGCTTCTTCTGGAACTGCTGGCTTTGAACTCGTCTTCCCTCCCATTTGTTGAGATTTCCTCTTTCATCCCCAGGAATTGTACAAGGTCTGTGAGATTGCTCTTGCCAAATCCATCTCTGCCAAAAATGAGGAAACTTGATCACTACAGCTCCCCTTCTCAGAGTCTGTATCCTGTTACATCCCTCTGAAGTGGAACATGCAAAGCTGTTTTTTTTCTCCATTAATCTGGGGATCAAATCTGACTTTTAACAGAACAAATCCTTTGTGCTCATGACAAAATTGTGTGTGGGAGATAAAAGGATTCCCTTCTGTAAACTGCTCTTGAGCTGTTTGGGGTTTTGTTGGTTTGTTTTTTATTGTTTTTTATTTTTTTTCATTCCACACTTAACGGCTGCCAATTTTATTTATTTTTTTTTTTATAAAATAATGTAGAGATAATCCCTCCATCTCAGGAGTTAACCTCCAGGATACAGCTGATAATTAATTTTGTAATTTTTCATTACTGTTTGCTAAGGGGAGATTTTAAGGCAGGAGCCTGAGCTGGGAAAAATCTTTGCAGGGCAGTGAAAAGGTGATGGTGAATCCCATGTTGTTCCCACCTGGATGAGCAGCTCTGTTCAGCATTGCTCCCAGTTTATCTCAGGGTCACCTCCCAGAGCATCTCTGATTTTAGACCAAATTTGAAAGTGGAGGGAAACATCAGCCTTGTCTGCAGGATCCATTGATGTATCCTGGGGTCTAATATTAAGCCTGTGGCAGAGAAGAGAGGGAGTTTTTGAAAGAAATTATGAGAAAAGCAGCCAGAAGAGAGAGATTTTGGGAGCAGAGGCACAACAGAGGGAGGGAATGATGTGAGTGGTGAAGGATTGCAATGATCTGCCTGACCCAACTTTCCTCACACATTCCTTGGTGAAAGCTGGTGCTGCTTCCTTCTCGTGCATCCTGCTCTCTCCTCCATTCCTGCTCCCTTATTCCCTTATCAAACTGCCAGGAAAAAGCCACGCACACTCAGTTCTTCCAAAACTCCTGGCTGCTGTGACTGCAGGTGATTCTCGAGGGCAGGACAAGGCCAGAGTGCTCTGGGAGGACATCCCTGTCTCTGGCACACATCTGATTAAAGCAGTTCCGCTCCTTGGCTGAATCCAGGAGTGCAAGAAGAGCAGCTGATCATAGAGGCACAGTCTTGTCTTGTGTCAGGACTCAGCACAGACCTGTTTCCTGCAGACTGAGACAGGCCACTGCATCAAAAGTGCTTGTGATCATCTCTTAATTGGCATTGTTAATTGGCCAGTGACACCTTGGGGTCACCATGGGCACCTCAGCCCATCTGCTGGGCAAGCTGGGGGGGGTTGCTGCCACCTTGAGTGCCAAACCACCCTTCTCACCTTCCTTGCTCCTAGGAACAGTCCAAGGATTTTTGAGTGGTGAAATACATCATCCATGGCAAAATTCCTTATAGGTGACAGGTGTACATCTCTACAAAACTTGACCCTGTGGCAGGAATCAGGAATAGAGCTGGGAAGATTGAGCACAAAGGATGAAGAAATAAAATGAGAGATGGAAGGCTTGTTGTAAGAATGAAAGTGTCCACAACACTTATCTATAACCCGTAACAACCACCCTGCATCATCTTTGGGCACGGAAGATGGCTGGAGCTCAGTGGGATCCCTCTGGAAGAACAATACAATAATGCCAGGACAACTCAGCTGGTGGAAATGCCACAGGGTGTGTGTGTGTTCAAGTCCCTGCTGTTCTCCTGCTCCTGGGGAAGTTATTTCCCTTCTGTGCTTTCTTCATGTATAAAACACTGAGTATTTAATTCACCTCCCTTGTAAAGCTGAGTCATGTTTGGTGATATCAAAGGCCAGATATGAGGGTTACACCTCCTGAGATCCCTGGTGTTGTCTTCAGTTCAGTGTGGGATTTGTGGGTAGGAAGGAATTGGAGTGAGAAAATATTAATCTCCCTTGCATTTATCTTCTTTTTTTCTTGTTTTTATTCTTTTCAGTATGCTTATTCAGCTCCAAATATGAAGCCACATCTTGAAATGAAACCGTTTTTCTAGGGCATTATCTTCAGAAATGGCCTCAGAAAGGGGAGATGTGGAGTGCTGGCATTATGGAGAAATCAAGGGTGATCCTAAGAATCAACAGGAAGAGGATCATGGACTGAATCCAAAAGTGCCCTCAGTGTTTTTATAACTTGGGCAATGTGTTGTGCCACAAGGGAATGAGATGAAAATGTTAGCAAGGCTTTTCCTCACAAAGGTTTATTGGTTCACTGAGAGGTAATCACAAGGAAAAGGAAGAAAAATGGAAAACACAAAACCTCCTGCACTAAAAAGAGAAGCCAAGGCAGGAGAGTTATAGAATGGATTGTGTTGGAAAGAATCTTAAAAATCATCCCATTCTACCCCTGCCATGGCAGGGACACCTTCCACTGTCCCAGCT
>VRYO01001681.1:29788632-29799670 GCA_009812075.1 Sialia sialis | reverse complement strand
CTTGTTCTGTTCACCATCCCTGATTTATCTGTTTCTTGCTCCACCTGCAGCATTTTCCTGCTGGCAGTGACATCAGCAGGTGCTGGCAAGGGTCTAGAAGAACCCAAAGAGGTTCAAAGCCTCAGAGCACTCAGATTTTATGAGCAGCACAATACTGGTTTCACAGCAGTTCTTTATCTTTGGGTCAAAGTGATGAATTACTTTTGGGAATAATATGAGATTTTTAAAGCCTTTTCCTCTGTGCATCAGTTTCAGACAGATGGTGACATTTCCCTTCATTATACTCCTAATTTTCCTAAGGAATTGACTAACCAAGTAAAAAAGTCAAACCAATTACAGTGGGCTTGGGGCACAGCTTTTTTCCCTCACAACATAGTACCTGAAATCTCCAGACTTTTTGTTTATTTAGGAGAAATTTGCATATGAAGGCAGGAGTGCTTGTGCTTTTAACTGTATCAAAGCAGTATTACCATCACAATAGATTAGAGAACCACAGGAACATTTGGGTTGAAAAAGACCTTTAAGACTTATCGAGTCTAATCCTTTAATTAACACCACCCACCACTAAACCCTGTCCCCTAAAGTCACATCTACACCTCTTTTAAACAACTCCAGGGATGGTGACTCCCCCACCACCAGGGCAGCTGGTTCCAATGCTTGACAAACCTTTCAGTGAAGGAATATTTCCTAATATCCACATTCCTAATAATCCCCAGCACTGACACTTGCACAGCCATCCTTCCCGGGAGAGTCAAATTAAAATAAAAATTAAATTAAAATAGTTACACACACAAATCCCACCCTATCCAATGGCTCTGCGTGCAGGCCCTAAATTTCTCACCCTGATTCCGTCCCTAGACACTTCCCAAGTGTGAGGAATTTGTGAGCTTTATTCGAGGCAGATGCACCAGAAGAAACACCAGGCACCATCCCAACAGCTGGTGAAAGGAAGGCAGATTTGTGCCTCGGGAATTCATCTGCTTCTGCAGTGCTTCTCTGGAGGATGTGCAGCTGCTGTAATTGGGAAAATGTGTCAGAAATTAGATGAGGTTGGTTTCCAGTGGAAGACACCACTAAGGTGGATGTGGTGATAACAAGCTAATGTGTCATTCCCATGGAGATCCACATTATTTTTACAGGATTTGAGTAATTTGGACTCAGACAGACCAATTTCCCCCAATAAAATGAATGCCAGGGATATCACAGATGCCATAATGCTGTTAATCAAACAAGAGCTTAGGCTGTAACTTTCCTCATGAGTGAGAAGGGCAATACAGACACAAAAATCACTGGCTGTAAATTATTGAACTGAAAATACTGGATACTGATTTGATGTCGTGGTATTTCCATTGATTTAAGGACTTGGATGATCCTTGTGGGTTCTTCCCAACTCAGAATATTCTGTGATTGTGTTCTGTGCAAAATCCTGCTACCTCCATCCTCCTTGTTGTAAATGGTAATGAGAATGACAACAAAAATCCTGTGGGAAGGCACAAATGCTCTCCAAACCTCAGGTGTGAGGTGACAGCCTGCTGAAACACCTCAGGTGAGTTGCTGAAATGTGGGGCTGGAAACCTCAAGGCTTTTGTGTAAATTTGCCACGTGCCTCTGGCAGATCCTATTCCCTCAGGCATCTCTTTGTGCACCTCTGTGCTGTGATTTCCACCAGCATCTGGGATACCCAGCACACCCCAGGCCCTAAATTTGACCCTCACACAAGTGAGAATGTCCCCCTGAAATTTCCCCCGACATGAGGCACCCACATTTTCACAAAGCTCGCCCTGCAACAAGTCCTTTCCTGATGGAATCCCCAGGCCGCAACACAGATGGAAAATGTTGCTGTTCCTTCCCACAGGCTCACAGCCCTGGGAGGGAGGAAGGCTTTTCTGCCACCTCAGTGCTAAAATCCTTCAGCACTTCTGCTGCCTCCCAGCAGGGATCCAATGGATTAGGCATGAAGAGAAAAATGCATCCACTGAGTTTGTGACCTTAAGGGGCTCTCTGAAGATGAAACCCTGGGAAATCCACACAGAGTGTATCATTGACGTAGTTCCTCAAAGAACATTTATTTTTAAAAAATTTCCTTCTTCTGTGGGGAAAGGTGGCTGAAGAGGGGCTGGCAAAGCCCTGGGGATGCTGGTGACAGTGGCTGGAGATGAGTCCAGAGGTGCCCAGGTGGCCAAGAGGCCACTGGCAGCTGGGCTGGATGAGGAATTGTGTGTCCAGCAGGAGCAGGGCAGGGACTGTCCCTCTGTGCTGGCTCTGAGAAGCCCCTCAAATCCTGTGAGAGAACAAACTCTGTTCCTGGGACAGCATTTCCAGCAGGAACAGCCTCTGGTGAGGGGTGTTGGAGAGGAAGATGCTGATCTGTGGCACTTTGCTGTGGTACCCTGCAGCAGGAATTGATGCTTTACAATGAAACATTTGCCCATCTTTAATTGCTGAACGCTGTTCCATAGGGTTAGATAACACCACGGGAGCCGGGGACGTTTGTGGGACGGAGATGCCATCTAGTGGGAACAGCAGCTGGGATGAGAGCAGGAGAGGAGGGTCCTGGCACCCTCCCCTTCCCCCTGAACCCCAGTGCCATGGGGACATGTGGTGGCACCGAGCTGCGTTCAGAGGGACAGAGCCTTCAATAACCCGGGGACAAAAAAAAATAGTAATAGACAAAAAAAGAGATTCAGGTTTTCCTTGATTCTTGAGCTGAAAGTTGTGCTGGAAACCAATCTCAGCCAGAGTGCTGAGAGAGGAATCCTGAGTGGAAATCTTGCACAAATTCAGCAACAGACAGGGAGACACGGCACCAAGGAATTGTGGAATATCCTGGGCTGGGATCATCCAATCCCACCCCAGACCCTCCAAAATCCCAGCCTGGGCATCCCTGGCAGCTCCTGGAGCTCTGTGCCCATTCCCTGGGGAGCTTGGGCAGTGTCCAGCACCTCTGGGGGAAGAAAACCTTGCCCTAAAATCCACCCTAAATCCCTCCTGGCCCAGCTCCAGCTGCTCCCTGGGTTCTGTCCCTGTCCCAGAGTAGAGATCAGAGCTGTCCCTCTGAGGAGCTGCAGATCCCAGGGATGTGACCTCAGTGTCCCCTGCTCCAGCTGGACACACCAAGGGACCTCAGCTTCTTCTCCTGTGGCTTCCCCTCCAGACCCTTCACCATTTGTTCCTTCCTTCCCTCGGCTGCCTTGTCCCTCCGGGCTGGTGACAAGTGAAACAGGCTCCTCAGGTGTGTCCACCTCAGCCATGCCATTTTCACACGAGGTGATGGGCAGTGAATGTGTCTTTCATGAAAAGGAATGAAGGGTGGGGATCCTCCAGCTGGCTGGGATCGAGCCACCTTGTGAACCTGAAGTGGAGGAGTAAGAGAGGCTGATTTCAGCCCCACAGTATCTCAGTATGGCACTTTTCATCTTTTATTTATGGTAAAGATGGCAGGGACACCTTCCACTGTCCCAGGCTGCTCCAGCTGGAACTGAACATTCCAGGGATCCAGGGGCAGCCACAGATGCTCTGGGAATTCCATCCCAGCCCCTCCCCATCCTCCCAGGGAACAACTTCTTCCTGTATCTAACCTAAATTTCCCCTCTTTCAGTTTGAGCCCATTCTCCCTTGTCCTGCCACTCCAGTTCCTGATGAATTGTCCCTGTCCTGTTCCCTGCTCATGTACTGGAAGGTGCTGTGAGGTCGCTTCTCCAGGCTGAACATCCCCAGATTTCTCACCCATATATAAAACCAGTGCTGGGCATGCAGCTCCTTCTTGTGCTGCTCTGCTCAGGGGGGAATTTGCCACAGGGATGCAGCAGGGATGTGAGAGGGGTGAGGGACAGCAGGATGGGACAAAGCACCCCAGAGTTCATCTGCTCTCTCACCATTCCTCTCTCCAGATCAGTCTCTGCTCCATCTTCAGTTTAGAGCAGGAGAGGCTTTGCTTTGAATTCTTACCTTGACAGTTCCTGGAGACCCAAGGGGAGAGAGTTTTCTGGGCTGTGCCTTCCCATGGATTCCTGAACATTAAATAGGACCAGCATTTCCAATATCAAAAGACTTCAGAAAGGGTCACTGCACCAGCACTCACTGGCTTTGAAGATCCAGAGCATTTTCCACACATTTAGCCTTTATCTCACTCCCCATTTGTGAATGACGGGATTATAATGTCCTTAAAACCTCTTGATGCTCAGAGAGCAGAATGTGAGTCTCCAGGTCCTGAGATCACTTTGCAGATGTATAATTTAAAAATGAAACATTTTGCTCACACATTCAACCAGTTCCCTTTTTTTGCTTCCTTTTCCCTGTTGCTGCTCTTCTCTTCATCTATAAATAGCTGCTGAGTGCCTGGTCCCAAAGCAGTGCTGGAGCAGCTCTTCTTATTATCAGCAAAGCCTGATCACTTTGTCTGCCAAGAGCTTAAATGTGCTGACTTGAGCTGCAGAAAGACCTGGATGGTGAGGAAATGGCCTGGCTCTGCCTTTTCACCCAGGAGAGATCTCCAGGCACCTTGTGCTGGGACTGGGAGTCCTGTATGGATTCTTCTGTGAGGCCATTTCAGTGGAAACTGCCCAGTTCAGCAGGACTCTGCCTCCCTGTCGAGGTGTACCTCGATCCCAAACCCAGGGTCAGAGATCCCACCTGTGGGAATCAGAAATTAAACCTTTTTTTGTGTCTTCATGAGGGTGAAGTTCCTGAAATTGGCCATTGTGTTCTCAATATCCTAATTTTCTGAAGCTGGATGTATTTGGATGATGCAGGAGCTGCTCAACTCCCTCGGAGTGCAGAACTCATCTGTTGGTCTGGGTTCATCCCCTGGCTCCCCAGAGCTGCACAGGAGGAATGCTGGGCAGTTCTTATGGGATGATGAAGAATATGAAAGGCTCTAAGTGCTGTTCTGCTTGGAGAATTTCCTGCAAGAGAGGTGAAAACAATTCCCATCAGCAACCAATCTCTGTCCACACCAGCTGAAAAGAAAACACTTGGGAAATACTCCAAGTGTGGAAAGGAGGGATTTGTGATGCTGATATCTCTGTCTGAAGCAGGTTGTTTGCAAAGAGCAGACAGAGGTGTTGTTTTTCCAGTTCTCAGTTCAGTTTTGTTTTGCTCAGTTCACCCTGCAGGAACCTCTTTCTGTGGGATTGGTGTTATTTATCCTTCACTCTTTGCCTGGACAGCAGGGACTGCTTCCCTCAGGCTCCTTTATTTGCTTTTGCAATAATACAGCTCTGCCTCGTTCCTTCTGTGCTTATTTCTTCTGGTCTTTCTTCCTCCTTCCCTGCTGAAAGCAGATCAATGCTTGGCCTGGTCAAAAACTCAGCAAGATCTTTTTCAGGTCATTTATTTAAGAATAGATCATTAGCATTTTGTGCAGGGAGAAAAATAATGAGACACAATGTCATTTTTTTCCCCCCTCTCTGAAAGCTTTTGGGCATAAATATAAGGGAGTAATTTTCATCATTATTATTGTTGCTGTTATATTGCTCCAAAAATACAGCAGCAGTCAAGCCTGAGCTGATGCTGATGAGAATGAAAAGAAAAAAATACCTAAGTTTGCAAAATGACTTGAAAGCCAAAATTCCCTGCAGTCAAATCACTGATTGTGTCCAGTGTGCAAGGCTGGGACAATGACCATGTTGAATTCATAGCAAAAGACCCCAGGAGCAAAGGGGCAGAAATAAAACAATCCCCACAAGTCAGCAGCGAGTTACAGTAATTTCATGACTATAAGGTGCACTGGATTATAAGGCGCACTTTTTTTTTTTTTGCAGCGAGGATCCGCGCGCAACAAAGTAACGACTTAGTAACGGAATGGCACGATCGTGGGGTTTACTGGCAGGTGCTCAATTTGCAAACATTTTTCACAGATCGGTGCAGCCTTTAAACGCAGCCCCAGGCGCCCTCCCCATGTCGTGGGCCCCGGCACTCCCACCCGCCATTCTCCCACACCCTGCAGCCGCCCCCGGGCTGCTCACTGCTCTCGCTCCTTGTGGCTCGCACCTGCTCGCGGTCACTTGATTGGAAGCTTCATGTTTGTTGCTGCATAATGCGAAACAGAAATTGTTTTGAGATCCCTTCAATACTCAAATTTTTTCCTTATATAAGGCACACTGGATTACAAGGCACACTTCCGAGTTTCGATCAAAATTTTAGGCTTTAAGGTGCGCCTTATAGGCCTGAAATTACTGTATTTGTCAGCACAGACAGTTTTGAAAGAGAAGCTGCACATGGATGCTGGAATTTTCATGGATCTGGGAGTTCTTCTCCTATGGCACTGCACTCCCTGGTAATTCCAGCATGGACTGACACCCCTCACCAGCTGCTGCCTCATTCCACACCCACTACTGATTATCCAGGGTTTATTTTCAACTCACTGGGCTCATAGAAACCCCCAATAAACCAAATTCTTTTTCTCAGTCTCACAACTTTCTCCTCAAGGTGAACAGTGCCATCCCAGCACTCTGGGAAATTGTCTTCCTTATGGATTTGGCTTTGACAGAGGGAATCTTTCCCCTCTGATGGGAGCTCTGCCCGTGATTAGCACAGCAATTCTCATCCTGCCAGCCCTGGAGCAGCAAACAAACCAGCAGCTGCCCGGGGTGCTTTGGATTTTCCCCCTCAGCCTGTTCCATAAGCTGGCAAGAAAACATGTTAATAGATTGCACTTGTCAGGTAGAAAAACAATTTATAATGAGTGAGGAATTGAGGGTGAGAGGATTTTTTTTTCTGAGAACAACTGGGAGCTTTACTTTGCCTGCTTCAGGTTTGTTATCAGCACTCTCAGAGCACCAAATGCCACTGGCTTCAAAACCATATGCTCTTTCCTACAACTGAGAAATAAAATAACTTTTTAAAATGGACACTGCTGCCTGGTTATGGATGCTTTGGTGATGGAGTCTGCTGATTTTTGGCTATCTGCCTCTATCTTACCATCCTTGCTAAGCTCAGTGCAGCTGCACAGGTGGAATTTTAGGTGGAAAGAAACAGTGGTAGTCCCTCATTTGGGGTAAGACAACTTTTTATACTTCGTGCAGGGGTCACTGCAGAGTCATACCTGACCTTGGCCAAGCTGCAGTGAAAAATAAGTGCTCTGAGCCTTGCAAATTTTCCTGTTGGTGCTCTTGAGCCCTTTCCCAGCACTGCAGGGTGTATTGGTGCAGAGAAGGTGGATATAATGCCTATGTGATTTTTCCATCAATTTTTGAGAATGCATGCAGCAGGTAATCTTATCCTCCAGCTACAAGTCAATGCAGGAGGGAGAGTTCATGGAATAGCACGTTCTTCAGCCTCCAGATAATTTGACTAAAAAAGTGAGGAAAAAAACCCCACTTTTATTAAAATATTACTCTTTCTGCTCTCCACAAGATTACACAGACATTCACGCTTGCTGTAGAGAGATGAATCAGGAGGTGGCTTTCAGAATGAAATTAATGGGAATAATTCATTCGCCTGACTTGCTCCAAGCTCTGAGCCAACAGAACTAAGCAGGATGACGCTGGGAGATGCAGGTGCTGCTTTCTTTTCCCTGTTCTGCATAGATTCTGGAATTTCTGGCTCTGTTTATCTCAAAAAATGGAATAACACTGTTTTAAGAGCCATTCCTAGCCAAAAAGTCCTCAGTAGCCTTAGCCCTGTAGCTGCTGAACAGAAATTTCTGTGGATCATTTATTAAGACCAGTGGTTGAAGGTGCTAATAAAACCTCACCTGTGTATGTGCTCTTTCATCCTGTATTTCAAGTTTTTCACCATAAAATATGCCAGGGTTTTGCTGTGATTGAAGTCTTCCCCTGGTAGAAGGAGCAGCAGACTCCTGGTATTTTATTACAAATGAAGTTCCAGTGGAACTTCAAGCTGGGAACAATTCACCTGGGAGCAGAGCAGTCCCTGGTAATTAATTACTCTGTCCATGCTGGATAATGAGGAGGGACAAGCATTGAAAACAATCTAGTTACTCCATAATGTCTGGCCAGGTTTGCAAATCTTGGTGGAAAATGCTAAGATGAGGTGAGTTCCTGTTTTTTTTATCAGTGCTGAAGAGTCAAGGAGTTTCAATGTGCTGCAGCAAGTAAAATCCAGCCAGAATCCCATCTTCCATGGCAAGGAAACATCTCTGGAAGGAAATTACACCCTAAAAAAAGGCAGAAAACAATCCCTTTGAGCACAGCTTGTTACTCCTTATATATATTTATCTCTTCTTGCAAACCCTTCCAAGACATTAAATTTATGGGGTGCATTTTATTTAGATTACTGACCATGTCTCTCTGTAGAGGCCCCTCTCTACCAGTAAAATAAAGGGTGTCAGGGAATATTCTCAGCTGCCATAAATTTGTTTCCTGTTCAGTACAACTTTTAGAGCCTTAATATGGTTCCTGTCTCAGACAGATAGGACTCTGCAAAATCTCTCAGATCCTGATAATTAATATATTTATTGAGAGACAGAGAGTTCTTTAGGATGAATGTGACTGGTCCCTGCCTTTGACAAAAAACAGTCCTGGGCACTTGAAATTTGTCAGCACAGATGTACCAAGTGTTTTACACACACATATGTTCACCTTCTGGAAAAAGGGCAGAATGAATGTTAACTTTCAATCCCATCTTTGCTGCCAGAAATTGGCAATTTTAACCAAACTTACTCTGTGTAGAGCTGCTCTTACCATTTGGATCCATATGTGAAGATGGGAATTGGTTTGTTAATCAAAGTGCTTTGAATTAAATGTTGTGTCAGCTTCTCTGGCTCAGGGGTTTGTGTAATTCAGTTCATTTTGATGTAAAATGAAGTGAAACCTTTGATAGAAATTATTCTCTGAGGAGCAGAGCAATGAGGAGCTCGAGTCAGGGGCTGTTTTCCTGCACAATGCCCAAACCTCTCCTTGCCACTGGTTCAAGAAACCTTTGTGCATTTTTGTTTTCTACAGAACAGCATCTGCTTAACTTTGATCTCTTTGGTTGACTATCTTGTTTTATCTTTCTTTTTGCCAGGGTTGGGATTAAATGCTCTGGATGGTATTTTGTGTTTGGATTCAGACGTTTCTTAATTCTTACCTGCATTACAGTGAATTCTACAATACTTCAAGCTAACAAACTAAAAATGGAGCCCCATGTTTCTCTCTACAAGGACCAACTGTCCAGTTAAGAAATGACACCTAAATTATTTTTTTTCTTTTAACCCAATAACCAATCACCCGTGGCCCACAATGTGGATTTTCTATCCAATCACACAAAATCACCCAAATCCTTGAAGAAGAAGGACAAACCTCTACCCTAAAACCTCCATCTTGCTTTCTATATACTTCTGTTTCCTAAACCCTTAAACTCTTAAGTTTTCCACCCTGTGATATCACACACCGCACACCCACAATCCCAGTTCTGTAATTCCATTTTGGAAGCTTCTCCACAGCCCCAGGTTCAATGCAGAGTTCTCCTGGGGGTCAGCGCCTGGCAGCACAGAAAGTCTCAAATTATCAGTTTCCAGGGTTCCAACAGTTGTCCAGAGACAAATCCAGACCTTCCTGTGAGGAGAATCTTTGCTCCTCACTCACACACATTTCACTCCTCCTCTCTGCCAGTGCTCTGAGCGTTTTAGCCTAAGAGAAAGATTAAATTGGGTTGAGCCTTTACCTCAGCACAGCTGCTGCTTTATGTGAACGCAGTGCCTGTGAGGACATGTCTAAATCCTCACAGGATCCAGCCCTCAGTGTGGGAACCTGGGCAAGACACCCAAATTTCTGTGATTAGTCAGCTCTGATCAAGCTGATTCCTGCTGCATGGATCTTAAAAATATGGATCATGCTCGAGATAGTTGCCCACATTTTTAATGGAGATTGAAAATAATAGGGTATTCAGAGGATTGTAACATTGTCTGCAAACCTGGAGCAAATCTATCACTCAGAAGCCTGTGGGTTTCACATTAATTACTGGAGAATAATGAGTGAGCAGCAAACAAGAGACAGCCCCATTACTTGGACAGAAATAATCTGTTAGCAGCACAAAGTGGATTTGGGAGCAGCACCATAAATATCAGATCATTAGATTGGAGATGGTTCTTTACAGAAAAGTGCAGAGGGGTAGATATTGAGGGGGAAGTTTTGGAAGTTTATGACTCATTTTTGAGGGACATGAATTTTCTTCCTCTTAGAGCAACACAAATCCTAATAGTGGATTGCTAATTGGGATTGTTTCCCTTTAGATAAAGATAATATACAACTATGTTTATAAAAGCAGAGGCAGTAGCGTTTTTGAAGAGTTATAGTAAGCTTGTTTTGATGGATCTTCTGCCCCCTTTCCCACTTCTGCCTCACAGGGAGTTCACTCTGAGATCTCCAGACTTCCCTGTACGTTCAATGAATTTCCTTCTCTGCACAAAAATTGTCCTTTCCTTTTCTCAATTGAATCTTTACAAACCATTAGAATCTCTAGGTGAAACTGCACAAGGCAAACACCATTCCACCCAATTTTTGCCAAACACCAGATAAGCTTCTAGACCAGGCTGGTGAACTCCCACTGGAGGACGTCTTAATTAGGTGGAGTTAATTGCCCCTTGGAGCTCCCTGTCCATGTTGCCTCTCCAGAAAGCAAAGATCTCTCATTTATGCAGTTAATGGGATATTTTAGGTAAGATAAATCCCACCCAGGTAAGGCCTGTGAGGGGAAATTATCAGCTCACCTTCCTTGCACTTTGCTAGGATGGCTCCTGCTTCACCTTTCCAAACATCCATGGAGCTGTCTGATGCCCAGAGACAGAAACAGGGATCTGTAAAGGAAGGCTGGAGGTTCAACCCTTTTCAAAATGACTGAATTCCTCTTTTCTCTCTACATCCTTTGTGTGTGACCCCAAATGCAAGCTGTAAGAATAATGAGAATGAAAAATGGAGAAGATGCTTCAGAAATGTTGGCCTTAACCTCAGTCTGTTCTCTCCATCTCCAGCTTTCAGACAGTTAAATTGGCTTTTTTCAGGGAGTTTGAAATCCTGAACGTGTCTGCTACAGCCAGGAATTTTCATCTTCATTCTCCCATCTCTTTGGATCTGGGCTGGATGAGGAATTGTGT
>VRYO01001681.1:29775262-29787632 GCA_009812075.1 Sialia sialis | reverse complement strand
TCTCTCTCATTTACAGGTGATGCACCCCATGCAAAACCCATTTTTGTACTCCCAGTACAACCTGGAGCTGCTCAGGGAGAGATTTAGAGTGGCTGGAGCTGCGCACATTGAGGAGAGCAGCCAGAAAATCTGAATTTTCCCCCTCCTGATTTCTCTCAGCCTGGCCAAGGTCCTCATTACAAGGAATTAGCACAACGTGTGAGGTCACTGCTCCTTGCAGGGAAGGGCTTTTCTGGCTGTTCAGAAGTTTATGGTCTGTGGGGGTTTAAACTCTTCACCTACAAAAGAGGGATGGAAATGCAATGTATCAATGCTTCCCACTTCCATCAGTCTCTGGAAAAGCACAACTCTCAATAAGGAATTTCAACATTTTCATTCCTGGCCATAATCTAAATCAGTGATGGTGTAAAAATAATTATTTTCCAGCTGACTGTAAGAATTATCAGTCTATGGAAGCACCATTGAACAATAAATTTCTGTAATTGCTTTTTGGCAACAAAAGCTTGAATTCTTGATATGCTTATTCTTGAATATCTGGGATATCTGCCTTCCATAAGAAATCTTGTCTTGAGGTAGCTGTGATACTGATTTCTAAGAACAAATTGTTTAGTGTTTGCTTTTTAAATCAATCAATTGTTACCCAGCAGCCCAGCCTCACTGATTAGTCCACAATTGCCTGGTTAAAGCAGCATTTAAAATAATGAATCATGCCTGTTTCTCTGATTTTCCAACGAATTATTTGCACTTCTTTAGGCACCAAGAGGAGATTAGCTGGAAATCTTAAGTAATGAGTATTCTCTATTGTCCCTCTGATTAAAGCTGGGATTATCTCTGAGTCTTTGCTATCCAGGGCTGTGATTTCACAAGTTACTGAAGTGTGTTGCTAACATTTAAATATGTAAGACGTATAAGAACTGTAAATATATAAAACTAATAAGAATTCGTTTTGTGATGAAAGTCCTCACTAATTTTGGGCTCCATATAAGGGGGACTGTTGAAGAAATCTAGCATTCCTCAAAGAAAACCCTAAAAATTATTCTAATTCCTATTTGTTCTACTAAATAATAGTAAAAAAAAAAGGCTAAAAATGAGGATGTTTCTTCACCCAGAGAAATCACAGATTGTGCATCATTCAGGGACCATTGTTTTGCAACAGCTGAATGAAAGTTATTTGTAGATCTTGATGAAACAGTGGCATGAAATCCATGCAAAAAAAGTGAGAAAATATTGGAAAGGAAATGATCACTTTTACGTTGTGCAACGAGGAAAAAAAAAAGGGAAAAAATTGTAAACAGCTCTTCTATGCATAAAAATAAATTCTTAACTGAGTGAAAGTCACTTCCCTCTTGAAGGAGAATTTTTTGCCACATCCCATGACTATTCTTAGCCGAGAATGGACAGTGCACAGAGCAATCCCTTTTCCTGGTGTGCGGGCAGTAAACAAAGGAAACGCATCTGAAGCTGTGACCCTGGCCCCAAAATCTCTCTCGCTATCAGCAGCCAGGAAACGGGAGCGTTTGTTAAAGAGATTTGCACAAAACTCAGCTCGGGGATAAGAAACATTCACGGAACATCCAGAAGATGGCATAGAAGCAGCAAGCCTGGTGTGGGGAAAGAGGGGGGAAAAAAAGAAAGAAAGAAAGGAAAAAAACTTGACAAATCTTCACTGGGCTACTCCAGGAAATATGAATTCATGGACAAAAAGGATGGAATAAGCAATTTTTGAGGAGCTGTGGGCAGGGACAGAGAGGGGATGGAGCCTCTTGGAAAGGCTGGGACTGACAAAAATCCCAAAGAGAGAGAGGCTGCAGGAGTGGAGGGGCAGAACCAAAATTTCAGAAATTTGTAAGGAAAGCAGGTGGGAGAGGCATGTCAATAGCTCCTGATGGACTTGGAAAGGGAAGGATATTTCTTTGGATGGTATTGAGACATTATGAATGTGGATTGTTGTAATAGTGTTTTTATTAGGTGTTAATAATGGGTATTATTAAATTGATATTAGTTAATGTGCTATTATCTGTCTTGGATTGGTAAGAACGTGGAACAAGTATGGTTTTAGTGTTTATAGTCACTGTTATTACAAAAATAATCAAAATACTATTTTAATAATGAAATAATATAAATATAATAATGTAAATTTTATAAATATAAATAATATAAAAACTAAATATATATATTATTTCTATGTAATTATATAATTTATTATTTAATTTATTCTCTATTATATTCATTTAGTAGTAACATAAATTTAATAATTTTAACACTATTTCTGAAATTCTTCTAGCCAATAGCTCAAGGTCAACCACAATGAAATATTTTATGTGGGATGGTCATTTAGGAAAGCAGAAAAAACTGGGCAAATTAAGCTTTCCCCATCAAATATCATCTCAGTAGACAATTCTCAACCAGCCCTCCTGGAACACAGTGTCAAAGACACTTAGACCCCAATCTTTCACTGACCTGTGGCACTTTCTTGGGTAAAAAATTTAAAATACTATTGGTGGAAGAGGGGCCAGTCTAGTTTGAGGTGAAAAACACCATTTCTGTGAAGAATTAAGAAAAAAAGAAAAAAGCAGATTCTTCTCCTATTTTAGTAGCACGCCTATTATGCTAAAATATTATTTCCTCCTTGGTGGTTTCTACATCATCCTAAAGAATGACAATAGGAGTGCCTTACACAAAGCACAGCTCCATTTTTAGGGTAGGATACAAGACTCTCCTTCCAAAAATCCAACTGCCCTGACCCACCAGGAATATATAAACTTTCAGGATGGGATCTGTGTATTTTTGGTACTGAACATGTTCTAGATTTGAGATTGTGAGGATAAAAAATTGGTAATAACTAGGGCTATAAAACTTTTTTTTATATTAAGGAGACAAAAATGCCACGTTTATTTCATGGAAGAGGAAATAAATTTCAACTTCTCTGTCCCACAGGTATAGAGTTTGCAGTGCTGGAGATATTTAACCATGAGTTATGGAAAAAATCCTTCTAGCTCTAAGATTACATTAAAATTTTTGCTTCATCCAGAATTCTGATGTATAAAAGAATCTTCTATTTATTATTTTGGAGCTAGCAGAAAAAGAAATGCCAATTGGTTTGTTTAAAGATATAATTATGAAATAAAACATGGCCATGTTCTTGAAAACCTATACAATTTCTTCTGTGACAATGTTATAAACATCTCAGAATTATCTACAACATTCCCTGGCGCGTTCTGGTTTAAAGCAAGTGCTGTGTGCTCACTTTGGGGTTCAGAGTTTGGTTCCCTCATGGAATGGTTTGGGCTGGAAGAGACCTTAAAAATCATCCAGTGCCATGGGCAGGGACACCTTCCACTTTCCCACTGCCCCAATGTCCAGCCTGGCCTTGGACTCTTCCAGGAATAACTTCTGGGAATTCTGCCCCAGTTCCATTTGGCACTAGCAGGGAGCTGAGAGGCTCCACGTCCCTCTGAGGTCTCATTGTGGCACTAACAAGGGTCTCCAGCAACATGGACTCCCAGAGCCCAGGCTGGCTCTTTAGAAAACACTGGTGCCCATGCCAGGTGTGAAGAACTGCCCCAGGTGACATTTCCTGGAGGCAGAACCTTAAAAGCTAGTAGGATCTCCAGTGTGGTCCACGTCAAGGGTTGAGTAAAGGAGACGAGGGAAGCTCTCTGCTTCTGGGGTTACTAAGAATTTATGGAGATTGGAGGAGTCGGGAATAAAGACTCAGGATTAAATATGTGGGCAGATCAGGGTGGGTACAAACAATTGACCAATGAAGGATCCTTAGGGGAGGAGTGGAGGGCAGGGTTTTACAGTGTAACAAGTCAATGAGGGAAACAGGAGAGGAGAAAGGGACACATGGACCAGTGGGGCATCGAGTAATAGGGGATTTCCAAAGGGGTGGAACAACTGGGGATGGGCCCAGGGTAGGATTGACATGGAAGGTGCTGGAACAAGCGACAGGGTTACAGCGATGGAAGGTGCTGGAACAAGGGACAGGGTTACAGTGAGGCACAAGGAAGGTACTGGAACAAGGGGAGGGGTTACAATGATGGAAATGGAAGGTGCTAGAAAAAGGGGCAGGGTTACAATGATGGACAAGGAAAGGACTGGAGCAAGGGGTGAGGTTACAATGATGGACAAGGAATGTCCTGGAAAAAGGGGTGGGGTTACAATGATGGACAAGGGAGGTGCTGGAACAAGGGGCAGGGTTACAATGATGGACAAGGAAGGTGCTAGAAAAAGGGGCAGGGTTACAGTGATGGACAAGGAAGATACTGGAACCAGGCGTGGGGTTACAATGATGGACAAGGAGCAGGGAATGCCAAATAAGGTCGTTTCAAGTGTGGATACAACTTGGGGATAAAGCAACTGGGGAAAAATAAGGGTACATAGGAACAAACCATTATAACAATAAATTAAACTAAACTAAATAAAATGAAACAAAATGTACATGCACTGCAACACTGCAGTGGGTTCATTTTTCCAGGCATTAATTGCCTGTGTCATGCTGGCTCCTGGAGCTGTCAGGGTGAACTTGCAGAAGCTTAGCCAGCAAGTAATTTGTGTGGCAAATAATTATCCCACCTCTCCATCAGCCTTGTGAAATCAAAAATAACTGTGCCAAAAGAGAAGTGTTTCGTAAGCACGTCTCTCTTTGCTGAACTCAGAGGTCTCAGCACTCAGTTAGTTAATCAAAAGTCAGACTGATTGTTTCATTAACATTAACAAAACTCCTAATTTTGGCTTTCTGCCTTTGTGGAGACTCAGTTGTTCTGTCTGAAATGACACTTTGAGAGCTCCCTTGTCTCATAAATCTTTTCTTTTGGCTCGTGTTTCAAATTTCCCATTTCTTGGCAGATTTAACCAGTGTGCAGCCCATACAAAAATTTTAATGATGATTTCTCCTCAAATATAGGCTCTGAATTAAAACCTGCCTGCAATTTAAACACCACCTCCTCCTCAAGCAGCCTGTAAGATTAAAACAGTAACTTGACACAGAGTTTTAAAGCACAAACATCTTTCCAATCACTTCATTCTTGATGTGTTTCAAACTTTGGCAAAACATAAAAATTTTGAGTTTGCTTCTTGCCAGAATGCTGCACATACTCGACAGCAAGTGGAATGCTGCTCACCCTTTGAAGTAATTTATTGTTATAAATCAAATTGCTGACTATCCATTTCTAAATAGAGGAGGGATCACCAAAATTCAGCCTTTTCAACAGGAAGGGTTGGAGCAGCAAAGCAACTACCCTGGGATGGTTTGGAATAAAACTCCCTGACTGCATTGTCAGAGACTGCATGTCTTTCTTTTCTTATTCATAATTGGGATATTTAAATAATTTATTTATTTAATAGGTTGCCTTTTTTTTTTAATTGCTGATTTTCACAGGAAAAATAATCCTCCTCTAATTCTACCTATATATATATATAAATATATAATACATAAATATTTTATATATATGCAATATGTAAAATATAATATAAAATATTATATATACATACATGTGTATATATATACGTATATGTGTATATATATATATGTGTGTGTATATATATATTCAAACCCTAGTACAAACTTTGATTTTGCCCCCTTTTTTTGTCATTACCTGGAAAATTCCCCAAAGTGCACCAGGAATAACCAATCTATTCCTTTTTACCTGGGGTACTGTGGGTACTGCACCTTCAGTCAAGGAGTGCTTAAAAATATCAGAGAGTTAAAAATGAGAGAGAATTGGTGTGAATTAGGTATTTATGTTATGGAAGACTGAGTTTAGAAAGAGCAAGTTTTCTGTTATATAAAAGATGTGGGGAGGAAAATCTGATCAAAACAAGTTCCTGTGTGTGGGTTCAGTGCACAGAGAACCATTCAGGAGATGAACCCTGCCCCACCTCATGCACCACTGGATTTCTAACCTGACCTTTCTAGGGAAACATTTATCCCCAACCATGGATTTTTATATATTTATATATGTATGTGTCTATTTAGTTTCCATTAAACTTGAAATACACATTTAAATTCACAGCTCTCTTTTCTCTTGGTTTAAATTCTGAAAAGATTCAGATCTGCAAAGCTGAGCAAGTTGTTCTTAAAATCCTGGTTATGGCAAAGAAAAAGAGCACCTTTATTGCTATAAAGCCATCAATTCACTAAAATCTTAAAAACATAATCATGACTAATCCAGATCTAATAATTACCAAAAAAATAATGCTTGAATTCAAATTGGTATCTATGTGATTTTTTGTGGGTCCTCAATGGAGAGGGTCACAAGCTTCTGCCTCCTGTTCAGCAGGGAGATGCATAAAAAACACATGAAATACCTGCTCAAATTGGATGCTGAATTAGGAGCTTAATTGGCTGAAAATCTCCGGCTCTGCCTTGAGCTTTTCTCTCCACTTTGGCTGCAGTCCCTGAGAGCAGCTCTGCTTAATTTGCAGTCCTATAATGTCAAAATCACCAGGCATGAGAGCACAGTTTGCTTCTGAAAAAGCAGGAACAGTTGTAAATGTGCACTGAAACAAAACGTAATCGAGTTCAAGCTTTTTTAAGGGGAAAAATAAAATAAGAGAGTGCATGGAGCTGAACCTATGGACTACAAGGGCCAGATGATGATTCCTGAATAGGAAATTCAGCTGAAAAGGCACTGCCAGGAGGGTGGCCAGCCTTCAACACTTCTCCAGCCCCAGAAATCAGGGATATCCATCAGAAAAAGCTCTTAAAAATCTCCTTTCTAACTGCTGAGAAGGAATTGACAGACAATTAAAAGGAGATGCAGAATCAGAGGCTTCTGAGGTGGTTCTCAGGGGCATTCAGGGTTATCCGACATTTTTGATAAGAATTATTATTTTGATTAGGGAAGTAAAATTGACCTAATTTAAATTAAGATGTGATGGATTTGGAAACATGGATTAAGTTTTAAAAGCCAAAGAGGCTGTATTTTGTTAAGGCCATGAACAGCTATTTATACATTTATAAATGCAGAAACTTTCATCCCTTAGAACAGATGGTAGAAAAGGTAGCAGATGTTTCTTTTGAAAAGCTTACTTTTAACCTGGCAATGATATTTTTCACCTCACAAGTTGCTGCACTGTGTGCTGTTTCCATACATTTTTAAAGCATTGTTTTGCTTCTTCACAAGTTGAATGTTGCTGTGGGAGTGGCAGAAAAAATGTTGTTAAAAACAGTTTAAAAGTTGTTAAAGGTGTTAAAAATCTGTTAACTTTTGTGCTCATGGTATAAGGGCAGTCTGGCTCTTCCTTCACCCTCCTCTTTGGCAATTGCACACTGAGAAAAGGGAAAAAAATTCAAGCACAATCTGAATTCAAGAATTCTTTATAATCTCCAGTGCAATGGAGTTAAGGAAAGCTTTCTGAGTGTGCACAGCTATTTCTTTGGGAAGAAAGCTCTGAAGAAGCACTGCAGATTGCAGGAAACTTCAAACATCTGCGAAATGCAGACTGTAAGTGGAGCTAAAAAGAACCCAAACCTGTGAAAACACCCAGACAAACCACCCAGACAACTTTATCTGGGCTCCCTCTGGTGCTGCCTCAGGCAAGAAAAACAGAACCCCCCAGGCAACTTTATCCAGGCATCACTGAAGTCTTGTTTGGTGAGTTCCTGTCTAGCATCATTCCCACAGCCTGGGAAAGCATCATCTGGATGTTTTGGGATTTTTTTTTTAAGGTTTGCTGGAGCTTTCATTGAGTCTCCAACAACTGCAGGTGTTTCTAAAGAGCCTCACCCTCACTAAATGCAGCTGGAAGTTTCATTTTCCCAGGGTCTGCAGAGAGCACCTGAGGTTTCTCCACGTTTCCTTGGCACTCAGGATGTCTGTGGCAGCTTTTCCTGGGATAGGGCAGGTTGGATGTTTTTCTCCTGTTCTACAGAGACTAATTTCACAACTGTAAGGTGCACCGGACTATAAGGTGCACTTTTTTTTTTTGCAACAAGGATCCACATGTAACAAAGTAACGAATTAGTAACGGAATCGCGTGATCGCGGGGTTTACTGGCAGGTGCTCAATTTGCAAACATTTTTCATGGATTGGTGCAGCCTTCAAACGCAGCCCCAGGAGCCCTCCCCGTGCAGTGGGCCCCGGCACTCCTGCCCGGTGCCAGCTGCTGCGGCTCATGCAGCTCGCACTTCGGGATTGCCAAATTTCCAAACTCTGTCCATATATAAGGCGCACCAGATTATTAGGTGCACTTCTGGGTTTCCATCAAAATTTTAGTCAAAAGGGTGCACCTTATAGTCATGAAGTTACTGTACTATTGGAAACAGAGGGGAAAGCCAGTTTTGCTTCCAGCTTTCCCAAATCCACAGCCTTGTCTAGAACTCTACTCCATTTTTTCTGCTCAGTTTCAACAGCCTCAGCCTGCTGCCTCCTCTGTTTCCCCCTGCCAGCTTTTCCTCTTTCCAGCATGCTTAAACCTCTCTTGTTTTCCACAGCCTTCCATTAAAAAAAGGGATCATGAGTTGCGTTTGTCCCTCTCACAAATTCCGAGGGGCCAAGGCTGGCATTAAGATTAAAATTCAGCAGTGATTGTCCAGCTAAAGAGGACTACCCAGCCTTGAATCCCTTATGAATTAGCTCCTGGTAAAGGCACACAATTCAAAATGTCCAAATGAGTTCGTGCTTCCCAGGATTTGAAAGCCCACAGCAGAAGCCCTAAAACACAGCCCCTGGGAGGTAACTAAAACATGGGCAAGTTTATAACCAAAAAACACACAATTCTCTTTCTTTTACATGTGCTAAAGAGGGAAAAAAGGGAGGAAAAAATGTTTCCTTCTGCTCTACTTTAAATGTCCCAGTGCGTGAACACAGCAGTCACTTCAGGCACAAGTTAAAACGGGGCTGGAAATACAAAACCTATAATGGATGTCTAGACTTGGAGTCACTTCCAACACCTTAAAATTCCTGCCCATGGGTGAGAACAAGGTGGGTATGTCCACTTTCAATCAGCAGCACATTCCTGCACATTTTCCCTTATTTGTTTTCACTCCACACAAATGAAGCTCAACAGCCACTTTACAGACGTTTAGTTAGACAATTCCCTTCCCTTTAAAAAATTTTACATCGAGTTGTCTCAAAAGGCACAGGACCGAGGCATGACTTTTATGGAGAGGGGAAAAAAAAGAGTTCGACCACAAGGAGCAAATTAAAGCAATAGTTAAAAAACTAACTGCTAATTCAACCACATCTTCAATGGAAAATTCATATTACAATGCAAACACCAGCATATTTCTTTCTCCTTTGTGAGTTTAACTTGGAACCTCACCACAGCTTTAAAACTGGATGAAAAGCAAAGAGTTTTGGAGTGAGAATTTCTAGCATCTGTTTTGCTGTGGCAGCACTACAAGAAAAAAAAAAAGCCCTTGTATTAAAAGATAGCTGAGGATGTTTGGCTTGGGTTTTATGACCTCGAACTTCATGTTGACACTGAGAAAATCTGATCACTATACCCTAATTTATTTTTTTTCCTTTGTGCAAACTATAATTCTGCAACTTTCCAATTATTTCTGATGTTATTTGAGAGACATTTCCAGGACCTCAGCATGACAGTCAGGTCTTGGGTTTTGTGTTTTTTTGCTAAAGGTTACAGGATGTACAGTTTGAAAACTGTCAAATTAAATAATCAGTCCACTGCAGTTCCAGGGGGGCCACTAATAGGATCAGAGGGCTGGAACACCTCTGTGCTGGAGCCAGGCTGGGAGAACTGGGATTGTTCAGCCTGGAGGAGCTCCAGGGAGAGCTCAGAGCCCCTTCCAGTGCCCAGAGGGGCTCCAGGGAGCTGGAGAGGGACTGGAAAGTTAATCCACAATCACCAGAGGTTTATGTCCAAAAAGGAGACAAAGGAGTCTCTTTTGCTTTATTCAAATAAAGGGAGAGGCCATGGGGCATTCCCCTGGGATCTCTGAAATTTTTGAAGGATGTAGCCTCTTTTGTATCCTAATTTCCCATCTGCATTTCCCTCTCTCTTTCTCCATTGCTGAGGTACTTGAGAGACACAGATTTCCCGAACACCTGATACCTGAGATGACCCTTTAATGTAGAACCCTCTCTTTTAATTTTTAATTTTTACGTAATTCATGGTTTTGCCCCATTGCTTCTTTCACCTTCCAACACCCAGTTTCATTTCTCAGCAAACCTACAGTTTGTTTGTAAAGACAAATGTCTGTTGCCATTCATCAATCAGTGGAATCAATCCCATTGTTTCTTTAATCTCTCAGTGCTGGTTTTATCTCCCAGCAGACCCACAGCTCCTTTGTAAAGACAAATCCAACATTCCACTCAAGAGGGACTGGGGACAGGACATGGAGAGCTGGCTTAAATGGCAGGAGAGTAGGTTTAGATGGGATATAGGGAAGGAATTCCTCCCTGTGAGGGTGGGGAGGCTGAGTTTTCCTAGAGCAGCTGGAATGTCCCTGGATCCCTGGCAGTGCCCAAGGCCAGGATGGACAGAGCTTGGAGCAGCCTGGGACAGTGGAAGGTGTCCCTGTCATAGCAGAGGGTGAAGGAATGGATGAATGGATGAACTTTAAGGTTCCTTCAAACCCAAATTATTCCCTGATTCCATAATTTTAAACTGGGGCTGAAATTCCCCAGCTCCCTTGGCTGATGCTTGCTTATCCTGAAAGGCCCAAAGCAGCACCTTGTGCCACAGCAGTGCCATGGCCAGGGCCACCAGGCAGGAATTGTCCCCTTGCACCTCTGAGGAGCTGCTTGCACCCTCAGCTACCCTCTGGACCTGCAGAAGGATGCAGGACCTCTGAGGGCAACTACTCGAGGGTAGGAATTCACCTTGTGATTACATAAGACCTGACCCTGTGCACATTTTCGAGATTTTTTTCTCACCAGGAATGGTTAAAAAGCAGCCAGAACGCAGTTCATCCCTAATCAGAATCTCAATGAGGTGTCAAACCTTGTGGAAGATGATGTGCTTGGAGCAAGGATTTAATACCACAGTGGTTCCCTTCGCATCACAGAATTTTGTGCTTGAAGATTGGAGGTTTGCTGACAAATGAGTGCTGAATCCTGACCCTTGTGATATCAGCAGTGTTTTGTCATGTGCTTTCAGTCACAAGGTTTACCACTGGCATGGTGCTTTATAGAAAATCAGAGTAGTGTTTTTTCTCTTCTGGTGTGGTTTGATCAGTAAAAAGACAAGATTTCATTTTTTTACTGAAGTCTTCTTTGGATTGTTGAGTTTGCCTGCTGGGATGCCATACTGGGACTGAGTTTTTGCTTTCACAAGAAGCAGAAAAGGGGATTTTATAACAACCCCTGCAGTTAATGGATCTGTCAGAGTCTTTACACTACAGCCTCATTAAGGGCACATTTAGCTGAAAACAATTGCCCAGTGACAGAGACAAGGAGAACATAGCAAATAATAAGTTTTATTTCCTACAGAAGTGGACTAAATAATTGATTTTATATCTGAGTGATCTATGGGAAATGCAATGCCAGTTGTTCCAATACAAATAGAAAAGAATTAATTTCTCCACAAGGAAAATCCATATTGATCAACCGAGCCTCATTAACCACTCACAAGTCAGAGCACTGAAAGTAAACTTCAGGAAATCATTTCAGTGGCAATTCATTTCCCTTCCTCTGTGTGAATCAAGCAGAGAAGTAATTTTTTGAAGTGATGCAGACATTGGTTTGGTGATCCATAATCTCAGCTGGGTTTGTAATTCCAATCAGTTTGGAAGAGCTCAGCCTCACAGCTCTGCTGCTGCCTGAGATTACTCGTGGGGGAATCTTGTGGCTGAAAGGAACCATCCAGGATCCCATTTTCTGGGGGAGATTATAAATCATATACAAATCAAATATAAATGAAATATAAATAAAATGCAAATCAGCCAGAGCTGATACAAAACATGCAAAAGTCTGGCCTAGCTCCCACCAAAGGAGTGGGAATGTGGGGGAAGGAATATGCTGAAGGATTCTCCTGGGTTCCTGTGTTCTCAAGGGTTAAATTTTGGTTGCCCCCACAAGCACATCCTTGCAAGTTGTCTATAAACCAGGAGTGAAGGAAGCCCTGACATCTCCAATCAGGCCACAGCAATTTCTGAGGCTGCAGTGAAAGATCTGCTTCCAGATTTTTGGTGATTTGCCTTAGAGGAGCCCAAAAGATCAGGGCTTCCTACTTTTCCTACTTCTTTACCCCTGGATTACCAGAAGCACATGAGTGCGCTTGTGGGGTGTCTTGGTTTGGAGGACAGATGTCTGCTAAGAAAGGCAGGAGCCTCTCTTTGAAATGCAGAATGTAAATCCCCTCCCTCCAAATTATTATCATTTTGAAATTAAGGGGTTCTCAGGCAAAGAGATGGGAATTAGGAATAACAGTTCTTTACTAGGGAAATTAAAATAGAAAT
>VRYO01001681.1:29703838-29716954 GCA_009812075.1 Sialia sialis | reverse complement strand
ACACAGAAACTCACGGTAAAACACATGGACTTTGAAGCAGAGGTTAAAATAAAAGATCCCACGGGGTTTCTGACCTCCCAGAGGCTCTGTGCACCGTGGGCATCAGCAGGAGAGAGGACTCAGGGATGGAAGCTTCCTGCTCCTCCAAGGCAACAGGATGAGAGTCCCAGCACGGCCCCAGGCATGCCCTGCACTGAGATAATGTCACTGCTGCAGCCCCCAGCCCTCCCACTTCCTCAGAGCATAAACACCTCTGCTTCCTCTGCATTCTCCCAACAGATATTTGGCAATGGAGCTTCTCAATTTCCTCAGGAGAGATGAAGAAAAGTCGAGGTTCTTCCCAGTTGCGCAAATCCCCCCCACCCCAAGGATTATAACCTTGGCATGCAGCAAGAAATGATTTCCTCTTTCATCAGTGAAACCTTTGCACAAGGCTCCTGAGCGGGCAGGAAAGGCACAGGAGAGGGCACAGCATGCTCTGGGTCGGCACAGCCTTATCAGGAACTAAATATAATCAGCATTTCAGCAGCAGGAGGAATTTCCTGGCATTTACGGCGACTCGGCGGCAATTTGTGCAGCCCACCACCTCTGCCCCCTGCTCCAAAAAGGGCTGGACACAGAGTCCTTTCCAAGGCCTTTTCCACACCAAACCTGGAGCAGGATGCCAGCAGAGCCTGCACAGTGAAGGACAGTGTGTGGTTTTTTTTGGGAAGTTGGTGAGGCATTCCTCCGGGAGGAATCACCATAAATCATCAGCATCTCTCTTGCCTTCAGCTCAGCAAGGAAAACAGCCAGCATTTCCCATTTCTGGAGAGGGAGGGAGGGACATTTCCCTCTTCATTCCCACTGAGCTGCTCTGTTTTCCATGATTCAGGACTCATCCTTAGGGCTGTGACTCCGGCACAGGCACCTGCAGGGCCCCGAGCACCCCGCGCAGGGAGAGAAGGACTCTGCTGGAGGAACAGCAAGGACAGGATGCTGTGCAGTTTTTAGCCTTTTGTGTATTGAATCCCTGCTCTGCACAATGGCACGTTTGGGAGCTCGCGGTCCCTCAGGAGGAAAACACACCGGAGGAAGCATTTCCTGCCACGGGCAGTGGACAGCTGGCGTTGGGAAACTCTCCAGTGATGGAGAGGAACTATTTTGGGGCAGTTTGGGTGACATGATGTTGGATCCCAGACACCAGGAGATTCTGAGCTTTCTGTGCTTTCAGGCACAGACCCCCTGGAAAACACTGCTTTTGACCTGAGGCCTTGGAGATGGCTTCTAAATATGAGTGATGAAATTAAAATAATGAGTGTGCAGTGAATTAGAAGTGTGTGCTTTCACATGGTGATGGGTTTCAAATTTGAAGGTTTTATATATAGTAATAGGTGTAGGAAAACATGAAAGTTTTTGGGTGTTGTGTCTTTGTTCATCTTTCTTCCTCCTTCTTCTTCATGGATTTCAGGCAGTAGCTTCTGCTTGGTCAGTCAGTGTCACTCTAAGGGTCATGGAAATCTAGTTTTTGGGCCAAAAGTATAAGTAATATAGGTGTTAATTCTCTGTTTAGCTTTAAAATACCTTGTAGTAACTGTACTTAAGGCCATTTTTCCCTGCTTCTAGCAAGAAGTGCTTCTGTACCCTCTGTACTTTCAGATAAGATTTAATAAACATCCAAACCCAAACATGAGAAAAGCTGTTGTTGTGAAAACCTAGTTCAATTGTGTTTTTGTTAATCCTGGCTCTAAAGAGAAGCAGACAAGACTGATGACAAACCACTCATTAAGTGGTGCAAAGCCCCACTGGTACAACATTATTTTACTCCTGTCAACAGCACTGGGGTTGCCACAACACAAGTGCAGTGACAGATCGAAGAGGGGAGGTGACAGCAGGGAAGGGACTCAGGTCAGTGTGTGTGTGTGTGTGTGTCCCAGGCAAGCAGAGTTAAACTCTTGTTGGACTCTCCCTCACCTCCCAGTCGTGTTTTCTGAGCAAGAGTGGAGATGGTGAGCGCAGAGGTGCCACAGATCCTCAGGTACAGAACACCACACATGGATTGTGTCTCTGAAGAGCTGTGACAGTTTGGGGAGGTCCCAGTGACAATGCAGAAGAATATGGGGTGAATTCACGACATTTGTAAGGAAGTGACCAAGGCCAGGTTGGATAAAACCTGATCCAGTGGGAGGTGTTCTGGATTATCTCTAAGATCCCTTCCATTCCCTTCTTTAACATTCTATAATTTTATTTCTGTGGTTCAGTCAGCTCCTAACAGAGATTTCATGGCCCTTATTTTCTGCAATGGGACAAGGACAGGTTGGAACATACAGGTCAGGACTGGGGTGATTTTGCTGCAATCCTGAAAAAACATGATCATTTCAGCTGGCAGAGGGAGTATGAGAGGAAGAAAACAAGGAGTGGGCAAAGAAACTCATTCACTGAGCTCTGAGGGCAACAGAATTGCTGCAGCCAGAGCTGGGGGAGCTGCTCAGCTGGGAAATCTGAGAGATGTGAAAAGTAATGATAATTTCAATTAACTGGCAACAAATTTTTTTATGAGCAAACCAAGATTGTACATCAGGAACAATCATATGTTTCTAGCCAGTAACACCCTCCACAAAACCATGGCACAGCTTAGCTGGGCAGTAACATCACTTATTTTTGGGAGAAGGAATTTGAAATAAATATTATATAAATGTGAAAAAAAATGGTTTTGGACAGTCATAGTTTCCATGAGTGGAAGTGCCTGAAACAATTTTCAACCAAAGGGTATAACTAAGACAAATACCAATTTTAATTGACCAAATATTTTGTTGAATTCCTATCAAATTCATTGAACTACTTAAACCAGAAAGGGCTGAGAAGACAAAATGTTAACCAACAAAATATTTAACTTCAAGATTCTCAAACAAAAATATTTGGTTTTCCACTTTGAATGTGAGGGTAGCTTTCCAAAATAAATCTTTGTATAAATATATCTGTAAGATTAAGGCAGGTGGGCGAGTGTTTGTCTCTGGAGTCATTTATTTGCAGTTTGGGGCAGCTTTACTGGACATGCAAAAGGACATTGTTCAAAAGGGCTCCTGCTCCAAGCTCCTGGCATGTCACACACCACATTTTCCAGGACAGCTGCACAATCCTCTTTTGTCCATCCATCCCCTGGCATCGTGACTGTCATCGCTTCTCACTTGAGCTGACAAAAGGAACTTTAAAACAACACAGATCCTTTGTGCTGCTGAGGGGCTCATCCAGGCTGGCATGTCCCCTGTGTCCCCATCCCTGCAGGTGTCACCTGGATGTGGCACTCAGTGCTCTGGGATGGGGACAAGGTGGGAATGGGGCACAGCTGGGACTTGATGACCTTGGTGGTTTTTTCCAGCCTCAGTGATTCTGGAATTGTGGGATTCTGGGATTCTATCAGCCCATGGCCATGGATGTGTGTTGGTGGTGTCTCAGGAGCTCGAGACGACCACCTGTGCAGTTTGAAAGTCTCTGTTTTCCAGCGCAAGAACCAAAGGAGTCAGGAGTGTCTTCTGCAGTTTCCAGAGTTGTTTATTTTATCTCATCTAAAAAGTTCTTTCCCTGCCCAGCCAAGGTCTGTTCAGCAGGTCAGTCTGAAGCACACTGCCCACCCCAAGGGCAGTATTGTATTTTTATACTACAAACTATGTGAACATTATTTACAGTTATCTTCCAATACCTATCACCTACATTGTACAGTCCAGTTCTACTCCAAACCAATCCAAAAGTGCCACCATCACCCAGAAGATGGATGCCAAGAAGAAGGAGAAAGAAGGACAGAACACGCCCAAATTTCTCCATCTTGACCCCACACCCCTATTCTAAAAAATCTTTGAAATTTACTTTTCCACCTTGTGATAAAGGAACTTATACTCTACTTATTTTTTGTGACTTGTAACTCTTCATGCGAGGGTGGTAATTTTTCCCAGGGGTTGAAATCAAAGGCACAGGGGTCTTGGGCTCTGTGCCAAGGCTTCTGAGCCCCCTGCCAGGGTCTCAAGCCATCCAGGGCAGCCAGAGGGATGTTCTGGGTTCCAACAGATCTCCTTTCCCTGAAATTCTGTTAAAGCAAGACTGGTTGCCTTTAGTCTTTTTCTTCGTAACACTTCCTTTATTGTTAAAAGCGATTTGAAATAACAGGCAGTGAGATGAATGTTTACCCAATTGTTGGTCAGGAGTTGGCTCCTGTGGAAATGTTGGCTGAAGGCTCTGCTGTACAATGCAGCCCCTTCCAGGAGAGTGCCAGAAAACCCAGGGGCAGGTGGCAGCTCCTGAACAATGGTTAATTAGACTTTTTAGGCAAATATTTGCTCACGTGTCCGGACAATAATGTCTTGTGGAAATGTGTTTGCACAATGTCCTTGACAGGGCTGGTCTATTAACCTGCACACAATCAGCTGCAGCCCTGGAACAGCATTTTAACACATGAACTTAGTGCAAGCAACAACAAAACATCATGCCTCCAGCCCTGAACAAAATAATCTGCCCAAATAGCCCTCATAAGGGAAAAAAAAAAATATATCTCTTCAAGATTACTTACTTTTAACCTATAAAAACATCCAAAATGTGCTGGGATCTGTGACTCAGTTCCCATTATTTCATGTGCTTCCAGTACAGCCTTGGCCAGGTTGCTCATGAATGGAGTTTCCAGAGCTTCTGCAGGGTGCCTGTGCTGAGCTGTGATACCACAAAGGGATTTTTGGGTGGTCTGTGGGGTTTTACAGAATATTCTTTATGGTTAGTGCTCATAGGACTAAACAAACAATATTTTAGCCCAATGGTGCCCAGATTTGGAGTGTGGACTGCTCAGGAGGATCTCTGGACTAAAGCTAGACAAAACCAAGCTGACTTTTCTGTATTTTTTCGGGTTTAGGGGCACACAAAATGAACAGCGTCGTATAGGGGTGACAACCAGAAGCATTTGGGAATTATCAGCTGAGCCCTTTGGGTACAAATAATCCCTCAGAGCTGCTGCTCTCCGTGAACTGCCTAATTTGCAGCAGCGTTTTCTGAGTGTTTTGGCTGAGAGCCTCCCAGCCTCGCACACCACATGTTCACCTCATCCCAGTGGTGATTCAGTATCCACGAGGTGTGTGAGTCACCTCGGGGATGTGGGATTGTTTCTTATTCCCTGACTGACGTGTGGGCACTGGTACAGGGCAGAGCACATCTTGTGTGATAGACGGAAAACAAACAGCCCGACCGAACAGCAACAAACACAGCGGTGGCTGAACTTTGGCAGGAATACATGTTTGGGCTAAAACTGATGAAGGTGACAGAATTCCTGTAGGTTTTTTTGGGTTTTTTTCAGGATATCAATGAAGGAGTATGAACCTGTTCCCTGAGTTGATTGCAGGAATGGCTGGATGAAGTGGTTTGTGTTGTTGAAGGTCAGGCAAGGTAAGGAACTGGGCCCTGCTGACCTCAAAGCTGAATCCAGGAGTCACAGCAAACTCAGCTTGCCTTGTTTGTTCCTCAAAAAATATTCCTGACCCAATTGTTTAGGCTTTGTCCCTCTTGATGAATGATAAGAAAGTCTCAAATTCCTCCTGATGGTGAAATCACACTCACAACCATTTTATTGTGATCATTATCTTATCCCTCTTTCCCTCCAAAAAGTCATCATTTTCCTGTATTTTTAAATGCTTATTTTTCCACAGGCTTTAAAAGCTCAAGCTTTTAAAAGCTCTTTCATGTGCTAAAAGTGACTTTGCTCTTCTGGGAAGGTAAGCACAGGTTTACAGTGTCGGCACCACTTAATGAACAGCAGTTATGATGGATTGAGTTCCTATAATGCATCATTTTTTCTTTCTTTTCAGTTCTTTGAGAGTTATAAAGCAATGCTTCGACTGGAGGCACATTTGGGTCTCCTGTGGTGCCCCAGTTTTGACCACTAATTCATATAATTGGAGAGGAACTTACAGATAAGTATCAAACCCAGGACTGGTTTCAGTTGCACTCTGAATATTTCTTGGGGTTGTGGGAGAGTGGTGAAAACTGCTGAAGTTGCCCAAAAACTGGAGTCAGGCTGGTAGGATTTCATGTGCCTAACCCATGGTGGCACGAAGGAAATCCTCCTTGGAGTTTTTCTGCCCCCAGTCTGCTGCTGGCATGTGATGAAAAGAAAATCATCTCTTCAGAAGAGGGAAAAATAATGCTTTGAACAACCACAATTAATGGCTTATCACAGAATCCCAAATCCCTGCGGCTGGAAAAGCCCTCCCAGCTCAGGAAGTCCCAGCTGTGCCCTGTCCCCACCTTGTCACCCTGAGTGCCACCTCCAGGTGCCACCTGCAGGGATGGGCACTGCAAACCTCCCTGGGCACTTGCAATCCCTGAGCTCCCTTTCCATGGGGAAATTGCTGCTGCTGTCCCCCCTGAGCTGCCCTGGTGCTCCTTGTCCTGTCCCATGTTCCCTGGGAGCAGAGCCCGACCTGGCTGCACTCTCCTGCCAGAGAGTTGTAGAGACAAAAAAGATCTTTCCTGAGCCTCCTTTTCTCCAGGCTGAGCCCCTTTCCCAGCTCCCCCAGCCACTCCCTACAGGATTTACTCTTCCCCAGCTCTTGTCTGTCTGTCCTGTCCTTCTGGACCCACCCCAGCACCTCAGTGTCTTTCTTGAATTACAATCCCCCAGCCCTCAAGGAGGGACAATCACTTCCCTGCTCCTGCTGGCCACACTGTCTTCAATACAGATTTCTAAAGGAGCAGCTAAAACAGATCCTAAAAAATTCCCTAAAATTTCTGGAGCTAAAACAGACCCCCTGTTAATTACTCTTGTGTTTCACACCAGGGTGACAAAACACAGGACACACAAAGACAAAAAACCCATCCATCCCCCTGGGCCAAAAGCTGCTCTCAGTTACACCCAAAAACCACATGAAAGGCTCCTGTGAGTGAGGTGCCAAGGCGTCCTTGGAGCACCACGTCCCATTTGCTCCCTGAGGCAGCTCAGCACTGCCAGATGTTGCTCCATCCCCTGGGAATGGACCCAGATGTGGAATTCTGCTCCCCTGGCTGGTGGTGGTGTGAGCTGGGCTTGGAGGCTGCAGGAAAACAGAGCCAGACTGAACCCAGTGCCCTGTTTTGGCACTAGAGGTTGGCTCCTGTCCTCTGGGCATGATTAATTTTGGTAATTAGCTCAGCTTTTTCTGCAGTTTCTGGGCAGGGGTGCTGCTGATGGAAGCGGAGGAGTGGAACTGGGGTGGCCGAGGCAGCTGAGCACCTCTGTGAGCCCTGACCCCAGAGCACAGGGCTCCTCCAGAGCCTGGAGCCTCTGGAGAGGAGGCTGACAAACATGTTGTGCACTGCCAAACCCCGGGACAGGCTGGAATGTGCTTCCAGCAGGATCTGCACTAACCCATCGCTCCATCTAGTGCCAGCTCCCCTCACAGCACCCCTTGCCTCCGGCTCCAAAACATCCCAGGCTGATGCTCCTTCCACCCAGGGAAGCATTTTGTTGTTGTTACTTGCGGGAGGTTTTTATTTGGGATTGGTTTTGTTTTGTCAGGGGCCTCCTGAGTTTATAAAAGGCAGCAAACTGCTGCCCTAAGGAAGGGTTATGGGTGAATCCTGCCCTCCTGGAGGGATGTGGGTGAATCCTGCCCTCTGGAAGGACCATGGGTGAATCCTGTTCCCCAGGAAGGATGAATACAGCCCCACAGAAGGGTTATGGGTGAATCCAGCCCTCCAGAATGTCCTGGGTGAATCCAGCCCTCCAGAATATCCAGGTGAATCCAGCCCTCCAGAATATCCTGGGTAAATCCATCCCTCCAGAATATCCTGGGTGAATCCAGCCCTCCAGAAATTCCACAGGTGAATCCAGCCCTCCAGAATATCCTGGGTAAATCCAGCCTCCAGAATATTCTGGGTGAATCCATCCTTCTGGACTGTCCTGGATAAATCCAGCCCTCCAGAATATTCTGGGTAAATCCATCCCTGCAGAATGTCCTGGATGAATCCAACCTTTCAGAAATTCCATGTGTAAATCCAGCCTCCAGAATATTCTGGGTGAATCCATCCCTCCAGAATGTCCTGGGTGAATCCAGCCCTCCAGGAGGGCTACAAATGATTCCACCCTGGAGCAGTCCTCTCCTCCAAACATGTGCTACCTCTTTACTGCTGAATTAGCAGTTGTGCTGCAATGGTGAGTGGCAATTTGTGAATCTCTGAACCCCAAAGACATGAGAAGTAAAAATGGGCTGCAAAGCACAAAAAGTGCTCCAGATCACTGCTATTAAAATAGGAAAATGGACTGGGACAGTAAAGTGCTGGACAGATGCTGGAAAATCCCAGCTATATAGGAATGGGGCAACTGACAGGCATTTTTAAAAAGATTTTATCCCATTACCAGTCTCATTGAAAGGTGAAACATTAAGACATGGAAAACTCAATGCCATTCCATCAGAAGCCAACTTATTTCCTGGTTTCTACACCTTATAAATATTTTTCAGCTCTTACTTTTGCCACACAATGGTGCTAATACTTCTAACACCAGTCACCTATCATCTTACTCCACGTGGTCCTGCCACAATGCATCTTTCACAACTCTAATTCTCCAAAATATCTGGTCTTTTTGCAAGGCCAAAGTTTGAAACTTGTTTCTATTTCACATCAGGGCTCAGCAGGGCTTCAGTTGCCTCTCACACTTGCGTTTTTAATCACTCTTTAGTGATGGTAGCACACAGAGGGAAAAAAAAGAACTTTTCTGGCTGCATGCTAAACTTTGGTCCCACAGAACACTGGAAGCAGATGGGAACCAGGCACCTATCTTTCAAGAGACACCAACATTTGCAAAGCCGAGGAGCAAAAAAGTGTCACTGCTGAAGTTGTTACTGGCAATGAGCAGGATTTTAGAGCAGTTGAGGGATTCAGGGGTCCCTGGATGCCGCTGGGCAGCCCAGGCAGATGAATTACAGTAATTTCACAACTGTAAGGTGCACTGGACTATATTGTGCAGGGGTTTATTTGCAGCGAGGATCCGCGAGCAACAAAGTAACGAATTAGTAACGGAATCGCACGATCGCGGGGTTTACTGGCAGGTGCTCAATTTGCAAACATTTTTCACAGATCAGCGCAGCCTTCAAACGCAGCCCCAGGAGCCCTCCCAGTGCCGTGAGCCCCGACACTCCCACGCGCCCCCGGCACCAGCTCTCGCAGTTCGCACTTCTGGGTTGGCAAATTTCCGAACTTTGTCCATATATAAGGCGCACCGGATTATAAGGCGCACTTCCAGGTTTCAATCAAAATTTTAGTCAGAAGGGTGTGCCTTATAGTCATGAAATTACTGCACTTGCACAAGGTGCTCCCTTCATTATTAAATGCACTGAGACAGCACTTTCAGCATGGAAATCCTGTCTTTGCAAATCCTTCATCTGCTCACTTTAACTTCTTTTCATTTCTAGAGCTGTGATCCTATCATTTTCTTTAATGAAAAGAAAACTTCCACCTCTTCAGGTGATAGCTCCATCAGAGATGCTAATGAATACAAAAGTTCATTATCTTGGAATGGGGATTGTTTTTCAGGAAAAGAAATTATTACTTCACTGACAGATAAAAAGCTCTCTTCAATGGGTTACAGAAATTGCAAGGAAAAATAATCTCACCAAAACTTACTTTCATTAGTTTTAATCATGGAAATATTTCTGTAATTATCTTTATGTAGAAACATTTGCATTAAAAAAAACCACCTTAAAATGTGGTCTAAATTACCTGGCAGATTCTCTATTCATAAGCTTATGGGCTATGTTGTTCAAATGAAAAAAAATAATTAACTCCTGAGTAAAAACCTTTATGTTGTCAATTTTGCTACAGCAGATAATGTCAGCATGCAAGAAGATTAATTCCAATATTTGTTTTTTCTCATTGCCTCAGAAATAAAACAGAAAATAAAGGGAGGGAGCAGGAGAGGAATATTTGCATCCTAGGAAAAGACTTTCCCTCCTGCTGCACTCTCTGGGCAGATGATAACTCGATTTTCTCTCTGCTGTTGTGCCCCATAACCCTGAGTCCAGCCAGGGCTGCCCAGGGAAGGATGCTCCAGGCGGTGATGGAAGTGAGGGATGGCCCTGGTGGGGTTTCCCACAAACACGGAAATATCCAGGGTGCAGCAGCTCAGTTTTGGTGAATCCTAGTGCCATCTTTTGGGAGAAATGGGAATAAGCCTTGGCCAGCCAAAGTGACAGAGGGAGCTGTGGCTCTGCAGAGTCCCTGGAGTGAGCACACTGCCAAGCTCACCTCAGGGACCTGCTGAGGGCACAGCAAAAGGGCAGAAAATCCTCAGAAGGAGCCAAAGTTGTACCTGCAGTGGCTGCAGCAGCAGCACGAACCCAGCCCAGGGCACTGTGGCATTTCCAGCCCTTGCTGTCATTGTGTCCCACTCCCAGGCACCTCTGCCTCACCTCAGCTGCCTGGAGGAGCAGGATCAGCACCACAGCTGCTCCAGGCTGGGAAAAGGGCACAGAGCTCCTTCCACAGAACCCAGACCTTCAAAGAGGAACTGCATGGAGCGTCCTAAAATGTGCAGCCAGCTCTCACGAGCCATAGCACTGCAGGAGCAAAGAGGTGAGAGGAAAGCGTCTGAATAAAGCCTGTGCTGAAAAACACAGCCCCAAACACCTCTTAAAAACCACTGGGTAAAACCCTGCAGAGTGCTGAGGAATGAGCACTGGGGGTATGGAGACCCCACACGTGTGTGATGTGTTCTCCAGACCTTTCCCCAGCTCCATTCCTTTCTCTGGACATGCTCCAGCCCCTCAATCTCCTTTTGGAAGTGAGGAGTCCAAAACTGGGCAGGGGAATTCACAGTGTGGCCTCAGCAGTGCCCAGCACAGAAGGACAATCCCTGCCACTGGCATCCTTGGCCACCCAGGCACACAACCCACCTTTACAATACCACTCCTGTGCTTTTTAAAACAGACTTTTTGTTGTTGTTCTTGAACAGAAAAGCTCACAGAGGAGCTCGATGAGAAATAGGGATTGATCCATCAGGAGCTGACTGATCCCATGGACAGGACAAGAGGACAGAGAAGTTTAGGTTGGACATTGAGTTCAGGAAGCATTTGGACAACACTCTCAGGCACATAGTGGAATTCTTGGGTTGCCCTGTGCAGTTGGACTGGATGATCTTGGTGGGTCCCTTCCAACTCAGCCAATTCTATGATTTTTTACAGTGGCATTTCCCCCCCAGCCCCACAGCTGCCTTTGCTGGAGGCAGGGTCACCCCAGGGCTGTGCACTCAGCTTCAAGCCCTTCCAAAGTAATGTGACTTTCTTAAATGACAAAGCACCAGGGAGGGATTTCTGGAATGTCTCAGGAACATAAATCCCATCAGTCTATCAGATTTGAGAGTTGCTTTTGGTATTTTTTGGAAACTTTAACATCAGTCAGCTCATGTTCACTTCACTACATTTTGCCAGGTATTCCAACTAAATACAGCTGCTTTACTTCAAACTTCTCTCCTTTTACTTTGTGCCAAAATAGCAGGAGGGAATGCATGGTACAAGCAAAGACTTTCTGTAGCAAGTACAATAATTCTGTCCCTGAGCCCCATCAGGTGTGAGCCCACCTACAGAGCTGTCCCAGCGCAGGGAGGAGCTGGATCTGCTGCAGAGAGCCCAGAGGAGGCAGCAGGATGAGCAGAGGGATGGAGCAGCTCTGCTGGGAGGAAAGGCTGCCACAGCTGGGATTGTTCAGCCTGCACAGGAGAAGCTTTGGCCTGAGCTCAGGGTGGCCTTGCAGGGCCTGGAGGAGCTGCAGGAAACCTGGAGAGAGACAATTCCCAAGGGATGAGGGACAGCACACAGGGAATGGGGTTTGATAGGATTTTGGGAATTAGGAATTGTTCCCTGGGAGGGGCTGGGATGGAATTGCCAGAGCAGCTGTGGCTGCCCCTGGATCCCTGGAATGTTCAGTTCCAGGTTGGACATTGGGGCTGGAGCAGCCTGGGACAGTGGGAGGTGTCCCTGCCATGGCAGGAGTGGGAACAAGACAATCTTTAAGGTCCCTTCCAACCCAAACCACTCCATGATTCTATTCTGAGTAAAGCCCACCAGACATTTTTGAGAAATTGATGACTGAGTCACAAACCAAACACCTCAACTTTTGTCCAAAGTAGAGAAATAGAAACCCAGCAGTAACTGGGAGCACCAACCATCAGCTCAAGAGCTGTTCCAGTAGCGACAGTGGAACACCAAAAACATTAAAGCTGTGACTGGTTTCCCACCTCAACGGCTGCTGTGCTAAAACCTTCCTCTGTGATTTGCACTGAGTAGGAAAAGGAGGGAATATTGGATTTGGCACAGAGCAGGAGACACACACAGAGAGCATGAATGAAACTTCCCTGTTTTTTGGTGTTCAACTAAAGTAACAAGAGTGAACAAAGCCCTTTGCAGAGTGCTAAGCCAGCGCTTTGTACAGCTCATGACAAAACAACAGAGATGTATGGCCTGATGCTTTTATACAGTCTGCAGTGACTGATTATATACTACCCATTTAGCACTGCAATGCATTTAATTGTTGAGGTAAGTGGTTAAAGAAATGAAAAATGCTGGTTAGCTCATTTTGCACAGTGACTGGAGCTGGATATTACATTCCCAGTGCAAATTACCAGCATTGGCAGGGCTATTTTACAGCTGTTCCATCTGCAGCCTGCATTGTAATGAAGTCGTGACATGAAATGTTTGTGGAAATTGTAATGAAATGTTAGCTGAAAATATATTAAAGTGGTGAGTGTAGAAAGAGAAATGAAGTACAACATCTACCCGCTCCAACATCTCAACTCAGGCTGCTGCTCCAGCCCAGATGTGCTGACCTGCCTCCTCCTACTGCACTGCACATCACAGTGCTCTGCAGCCCATCCTCTGGGCTCAGTTTTGGACCTACACCTGACCTTATTTTCTTTTTGAGCCTCCTTTTTTTTTTCTCCTGAACCTCTAACATACCCCAGTCATCTTTTCTCCTATTTTCATCCCTTTTTCTGCAAACCTTTGGACATCCAGCTGCTGTTTCCTTGCCCACATCCTCAGATCCATGTCACTGTCCATGGTGAGAAAGGGAAATAAACTCTTTGGGTTTCCCTGGTGTCTTGGGTTACAATACAGGATGTGATAAAAAGTATCT
>VRYO01001681.1:29659761-29670634 GCA_009812075.1 Sialia sialis | reverse complement strand
AAGGAGAGGCTGGAATGGGGCATCCCCCTGCCAGCACAGCACCTGTGTGGGGCAAACACCTCTGTGTAGGGTGCTCAGGGTAACCTGGGAATCCCTTAACCCTGAGGGTCACCCAGAGATGTCACCTGGAGGCACCTCTGGCTCCTTTCTCCCGTGACAGCACACACAGAGCTGCTGGCTTTCTGTGAACACAGCACAAGATGCTTTTTTATCAAGCTGCTTTTTTATCAACCATTCATTTCCAATCAAACAATAACTTGGGCTAGTTCAATCTTTCCATTTTCTTTTTTATTTCCTTCCCCTTAGCTTTCCACAGCTATCCTGCAGCCCACAGCTGCTCTGAGCCTCAAGACCATGGTGGCAAACGCAGGCAGTCAGTGTCTGGCTCACTAGAGGCCAGTCAAGCTATAAATATTCCCAGCCTGGCTCTTTGTGCTCCCAGCGTGGGGAAACAGCTGGTTTAAGTTTGACTGCACATTGTCATTTCTCCATTAGTGCAAACACTTCAATATTTCTTACGTGTCAGGTTGGAGTGAGGAAAGGGAAAGCAGGGAAGGGGGTCACGAAAAGCCAAAGCTAAGAAATGATGTTCTGTATATACATAACTTACAATTAGATTGCTGCCTGGGACAAGGCTGAGGTTTGACATGGTGATAGTTGGGCCAAAGCCACAACGACTTCCCAGTTGGCCTATAACTTTCAGGACCTATTTTCTCTTGTTTTTCTTTTATTATTTTTATAGAAATTCTATTATGATGGTAATGGATTACATTTCTCAAATTGTATTTCATTTCAAGAGCTTGTAAGGCTGTTGTATTTGTGGTTTTGTAAAATATGAAATACCAGGAGATGGGGCCCTTCCCAAACCACACGTGCCTTCTTTTGTGGGCAGGATCATACAGAAAGTTAGGAAAATAGAGCATGCCAGGCATAAACAGAAGTGACATCGTGTATGGAAACCATAATCCCCCATGTCTGTGGAATGTCTGCTGATTTTCATGATTAGCACTAAGGGGCTGTGAGGGTGCAAAATGCTACAGCCCATGATTAGCCACTTTTCCTTACCTTCTGTTTTCCCTTAGCTATTCCTAAACTTTAAATACTGAACACCCCCACTGACGGTGCCCTGATCAAAATGAAACACCCACTAAAGACAGGGCAGAGGAGAAAACTCACCACCAGCTCCCAGTGCTCTGGACACAGTAAACCCTCCACAGGAAATAAAAAAGCAAAGATGGGAATAGTCCTAAATAATGACAATGATCACAACTCTTGTGGGGCCCTATTTCATTATTTAAAGATTGTTTTTATATTTCACTGCCCATCTGAAAGCCTTTGGTTGCTGGGAATTCAGTGGTCAATCCCAAATGTAGCCATGATAATTATGAATGAGCCCATTATCCCAGACTGGAAAGCTTCTTATTTAGCACCTGCCAGCCCAAAAAGCTTCCAAAAAAATAAAATAGTTGTAGTATTGGTGAGCTGAGTTTGTTTTTCTCCTTGGCAACATGTTTGACTCAAGAACAGAGCCAAACCATGCCCCCACACACGTGTTAAGCTGGTGGATTTTCAGAGCAAAGAGGAGCTTCTTGAAGCACTCACACATCCTGACTTTGCCATTTTTCCAGCTTGGTAGGCAACCACCCAGTCACTGGGAAAAAGGATTATCAGTCTGAGATAATCAATGGCTTCTTACCCAAAATTAATAACATCTCACACAGGCAGCTCCAGTAAGGAAAATCATCCTCTTAGGACACATTTCCCAGCTCTGCCCTGAGATGCAGTAGGGGCTGACTCTGCTGGTGATGCATTTTTTTGGGGTTTAGACATAGTTAGGGGATAAAGAGTTTTTATTTTGGTATTTAAAAAGAATTTTTATGGTGTAATAATTCGTTAAGATGGAATATGTTGAAATATATATATATATTGTAGATTGCATACACATTTTTATACATTTTCTAAATTAGCATATTTAACGAAGATATTATAATGAATTTAAATGAATAGAGTGACTTTTTCTATTTTAAAGTTTGGGGTTTTTTTATATAGGCTTAATTTTAGTTTATAGAGTATGTTTTAGAAGCGGCTTTGGTTTTTTGAGACAGCATAAGGTTTTTTAATTGTGAGCTTTTTAGGATGTTATGTTTTTTGGCTTAGTAGAATATTAGGATTATGTCAAGATATCAGATTTGAAGAATTAAAAGTACAGTAATTTCATGACTATAAGGCGCACCCTTTTGACTAAAATTTTGATCGAAACCGGGAAGTGTGCCTTATAATCCGGTGCGCCTTATATATGGACAAAGTTTGGAAATTTGCCAACCAGGAAGTGTGACCCCTGAGCTGAGCTGCACCAGCCGGCGCCGGGAGCGGGCGGGAGTGCCGGGGCCCGCAGCATGGGGAGGGCACCTGGGGCTGCGTTTGAAGGCTGCACCGATCTGTGAAAAATGTTTGCAAATTGAGCAGCTGCCAGTAAACCCCGCGATGGCGCCATTCCGTTACTAAGTCGTTACTTTGTTGGACGCGGATCCTCGCTGCAAAAAAAAAGTGTGCCTTATAGTCCGGTGCGCCTCATGAATTTACTGTATGTATGTTAAGAGTATTGAGAATATATAAAAGGTAGATAAAAAGAAAAGGTAAAAAGAATCATCACAGCACCACTGGAGACAGAATCCCATGGGCTTGCTGTTTAGTCTGAGCTGAGGTTTCCCAGGAATGCCAGGCTGGATCCAGTGGCGTCCACCAGATGTGGAAGGGACGAGGCACCACGTCCCTGCCCCGGGGCTGGTGTTCTAGGGCTGGAAAAATCCTTGTCCTGGGAAAACAAGTGATGTCAGGGTGGTGGATGCACATCAGCCCTGCCCCTCCATGTGCTGGATGCTCACCAGGTAGGTGACAGAAGATGGGGACACAATTTTCAGGGACAAGATGAGGAGTGATGGCTTTAAACTGAACCACAGGAAGTTCCACCTCAATAGGGGAAATAATTTATTTACTTTGTGGGTGGCAGAGCACTAGAACAGGGAGAACAAGCAGTCTCCCTCTCTGGAGACATTCCAAAGCCACCTGGATGTGTTCCTGTGTCACCTGCTCCAGGTGACCCTGCCTTGGGGATGGGGATGATCTCCAGAGGTGCCTTCCAACACCAACAATTCCATGATTCCATGATTTTGTGATTCTGATTCAGCTTAAAGTCTGCCTGGATGCTGGGAGCAGGACGGGTCTCTTGGAATACACAGCTCCACATGGATGAATTCTCCCTTCCCACTGCCTGGGCACAGCAGCTGTCACACATCTTGACAGCACAAGGCACCTCAAGGGCTCCCCATTCTAGTTTGCTGGCACCAAGAATCTGTTCCTTAGGAGACTTTACATCAAGGGAAAAAGAAAAAAAAATACCAGCAAAGAAACTCAAGTTCACCCTGGACTCTGAAAAGTTCTCCTGTGTGTCTGACGTTCTGAACCCAGAGAGTACAGAGGCTCTTTGATGAAAATTCAGGCAGTTACATGCAAAGAAAAATGGTATTTCCCAAAAGAGCCAGCACAAAAGATGTATTAAGTGATAATTTCATTCTCAAATGGTTTTCAAGCAACAACTGGTAGCACTTAAATCAACATTTTGCACATGATTAAATCCTAAGGACAACTAATTATTTCTGGCATTTCTTTAAAACTTCTCTATCAGCCAAGCTGATGTTGGAAAGCTTCTGCTGTGCTTTCACTGCAGTTAATTTTCAAAATACTTCTTCAATGAAATCATCATGCTGCTCATGGCAAGAGAAATTTATCTGTGGCCTGAATAAGACTCTGTGTTCCACTTCAGCCTGCCTGAAAAAGATGGATTACCTACAGTAAATGTCATTATTCCAAGCTACCTTTGTGTAGTCCCACCCACGGGCAAAGCAGAGCCCCATGGGTGAGCGTATTCCAAGATCACTGGGAAATCCATGAGTTTAAATGCTGTTTAAGCAGTACCCAGAGCATTTCCACAGAGTGAATTTCCCTCTAAAACGCATGACAAGAATTGCACTCACTGTGGTAGAATTGCTCATGCCTAATTTGATGAAATACATAAAGGACAATAAACAGCAAAGTAACAGAGTGGCATATGCAAGCTCCAGATTTATATACAGGGTAAATCTTTTGGCCTGACCCAGGAGCAGTAAATAGCAGGGAACAGGATTGTTACATTCAGGTGAAAGATTGACTGTAGGGTAGCACAAAAGGTCTCATTAGATTTATGTACCTGGAAGGAATAGAATTAATGTACTTATAGAAACTCAATTTGATACCACCTGTGACAACCTGCATTTTATATGCAACAGCAGACAGGTAAATGACAGCTTTAATTTAAACTTTTCTTGCTTTATTTAATTTTAGGTGAGCTCCTAGGCTTTATTTTGTGGTGCTGGGCTGCAGGGTTTATCTTGAAAAATACTGTTATTGTTAAAGAAAAGTGGGTCTAATCCCCGTGCAGCACACTGAAAATAACCCTTTAATTTCATTCTAATGGCATTTCTCTGATATTCATAGGAATGCCAGCTCTGAGACTGTTAAGTTTTGGAATTTAATGCAGGGCAATTACATTAAATTACAATTAAATTACATGGGGTAAGTCCCAGCAGAGGGGGTACATTCCTTCTCTCAGTGGGTGCTTAACTGGGGATATCTGAGGGGTTCAATATGCTCCCAAAATTTTTTACCCTCCTCTGAAGGACAGAATATATGGCCAGGAAACACTGACACAGGGAGAGCTGGAGGGCAAAAAATTGCAATATTAACTTCTCCCTGGCCACCATTTTGTGGGATCTCATTCCCTGCTTTGCATCCTGAATTATCCAGATCCAGGTGCCACGTGGAGGACAATTCCAGAGGATCCTTGGAGCAGCACTTGCCTGGTTCTGCAATGTAGGGTTCCTGTTTTAGATTCCTCTGGGACAACTCAGATTTGAGAATGGGTCTAAACAGAGCAGGTACAGTTTTACTAAAAATGAAACACAGCTCCAAGCGCTCCAGGTACTGCTTGTGGTAACATTTAACATACAAAGCATTTAAGAACTGAGGAAATATTATAATTTAATAATATAATTTAAGGAAATAAGTCTATGGACTGCAAAAGAGGAGAGTGGGGAAGGCTTCTGCAGAAAGGAAAATGCAAAGTAACTTACAGCAAGGCAGGGCAGCACAATCTGATACACATTTTGTTTTCCCTAAAACTGGCAGGAATACCACATTTCAATTCCCAGAGTGTAATAACACTACATATTACATACACACATGTCTGTGAGATTTAGAAATGCCACAACATATTTATTTTTGCTGATTGGCAGGGTTAGTTCTCCGTTAAAAGTGTAGTATTAAGATCAAGTTTTTCAGGCCCTACAAAATAAAACTTCTCTCATAAAATAAACTGTGTCTTTTAATTACAATACATCCTGAAAACTATTTTTGTGTATACTATTAGCATGCAGTATTTTTTGTTCTTCTGCTAATATTTTTTTTCCTAGCTTGTAAGTATTTTTTTTTTCTTTTTCAGCAAGTCATGCCTTAGGAACTGTAGTGAAGTATGAATTTTCCTTGCTGTCTCCACTTAAGAACTCTGCACTGATCTTTCAACAGGTAAGGCTGTAAAAAATTTCAAGACTGATTTTGGATCAATACACCATTTGTAATTATACCTGTGCATTTGCTTAGCACAAAAATAAATTTAAAAAGACACTGAAACAGATTAAAGACACCTGAACTTCTGAATTACCAGCCTTGCAAGAAGACTTCCTCTAATTCTTTGTAACTTCAGCTCACCCTTTATTTCTACGAATCTCAAATCTTTGACTACCGACTGGAAATTCTGATTTGACATCAGCACTATTTCCATCCTCACCACAGAACACAGGAGGGGTGATAAGCTGGCAAACCACTTTGTGGTGCTCATCCCACCAGCACAGCAACTGTGAACAGCAACCACAGAGCCCAGGGCTGAGGTTTTCCTGAACAACTGATGCTGGGAGATGAGATTAAAACACAGGTGTTTGTGACACCGAGATGTGAAGCACTGGTACATAACCAATTGTCAGCAACTGTCTCTTCTGGACCTTTGCCCTTCAGCAACACCAAAGGAAAACTGTTTTGACAGTCAAGCATTTCAAACAGGAAAGCACTTGTTTGGATAGTTTCCTTGGGAAAAAAAAAATAAAAATCTCTGTGTTTTTTTCAGATGTCCCACAGGGTGCTCCAAAATCTGGGAAAGCCACCAGTTAATATCCAAAAAATCCACTGCAATACTTTTGCATCCTAATTGATACAAGTCTCCTTTATAGTGACATTCCCAAAAAAATGTCCTGAAACTACAGTTAATACCCAGACACTCTGTGGCCACTGCCTGTTGAGCTGAGCAATTTCTTTTTCTGTTCCTTTCTACTCCCCTGCCTGCCTCTATATTGATGCTGTTTTTTCAATCTGAATTCTTAAATCCAGCTCCACTTTTTGGCAATATGTTTACAGTAAATACAAAAGGAAAGATCAATAGTTCACTCCCTCTGCCATTATAAGATTTTATTTCCAATGTTTCCCTGTTTGGTTATCTTCGGAGCAAAGACAACTGCCCAAATTGCTGGATTTGACAACTTCCATGGATCACACACACCACACCTTTCAATGGATCAGTGGTGCTGCTCCAGGCTACAGCAAATCCCCATTTTATTAACTTTAATATGTACTCTTTCATCTGGTGTGCAAAGCAAATTCACATCCAAAAATTACCTGCAATCAGAGGAAAGGTTTGCACAAGCTCATGAGAAATCTGACCCTGTAGCACCCTCTGTACCACCTGAACTGGCTGGCAGGTCAAGGTGGGGCAAGCTGGAGCCTGATGAGATGGCAGCAATGGCCAGGTGGGATATCCTAAAATGATGCTAAATACACAGATTTAGACAAGTGAGCCACACAAAAATCCCTGAGCCACCACCAGCCTCATTACCTTGACCCGTTAACCTGGTTGGGGTTACACTCCATCTTGATGGTGACTCTGGCCGGGGGCTGTGACAACCAGTCCTGCTGGGGGACACGAGGGCTCATCTTGGAGGTCTGGCCATATTCACTGGAGGAGGAGGCCGTCATCTCTGTCTTGGCCAGGTGGGGAGATCCGTAGGCACACTCGAACAGGGACTGGTCTTCGCTCACCACCGATAACGCTTCCTGCAAAGCACACAGAGGTCAGAGCAGCCACGGCTCAGGGCACACACCACAACCTTCCCCAGGGAAAAAAAGGGCTGGGCCATCTCACAGCAAGTGAGCAGCCTCCTGCGTCAAGGAAAATTTAGGTTGGATGTTAGGAAAAGTTTTTTTTACAGAAAGAGTGATAAAGTACTGGAATTGTCTGCTGGGGGAGATGGTGGAGTCACCACCCCTGGATGTGCTTAAAAAAAGTGCCATGGTTTAGTTGACTTGTTAAGGCATGGGTTGGACTCAATGCTCTTGAAGGTTTCTTCCAACCCAGTGTTCTGTTCTATTTGTTTTTTGGCACAGCACTGTTGTCACAGAAAGTGAGGACCCATGGGGACAGATGTCAGCACATGACAGGAGGACAAGGGAACCTCTCCCTGGGGAGATCCTCCCAGAGCAGCTGAGAAGATGCACTACACACACCACCAAACACATGGGAGCAGAGGAGAGGGCAGGGTGTGCAGCCAAGCTCGGGTCTGTGGGGTCTCAGGAGAGATGCAGAGGATGAGAACTGCTGGATGCAGCACAAATTGAGAGGAGCAACCAAAAGCCAGGCCCTGCTCATGTGCTGGGATCCCTCTTTCCTTCCTCAGGGACCCAGGCCAAGTCCTTTCTGGACCAGGAGCCCACCAGCCACCTCCCTCCTTCTCATGGCAACTCTTCCTGGAGGAAATCCCACTCTGGAGCTGGGGAAGGTCATCCCATCCTGTTCATGGCAGCACTGGGGTTATCCAGGGCAGCAGGGCCCATCAGATCCCTCAGTGCCATCATATCTGCCTGGGGGCCAGACAGACACCAGAGGGAGGGACAGTGACCCTCTATGCCACTGCCAAGCATTCCTGCTGGCACCAGCTCCTTCCCTGAGCTGCTGGAGTTGAGTTTTGTGAGCAAGGCAGTGCCTGGGCCCGGCTTGGGATGGTGCTGTGGCTGTCAGGACGTGTGGGGAGAGCTGAAACTCCTGCAGGGACACATCCCCCAGCCATGAGAGCAGGTCTAGGCTGCCACACTCCTGCCCAGGCTTGGGGGGCACCCTCCAAAAGCAGAATTCTGAGGAAATCCACCTTCTCCAGGGGTCACTTTGGGTGGACAAGGTGCATAAAGGTGCAAATTCAAGCAGTGGCAGGGGCTGCCCAGGGAGGTTTGGAGGTGTCCAAGGAAAGCGTGGATGTGGCACTCAGTGACAAAGCGGGGCTGGGAGGGCTTTTCCAGCCCCAGTGACTCAGTGGAAGGACACTAGCCCAGTGTGTGACTCCATCCTGGCCCTGAGGCACGGAATGGAGCAGCGGTGCAGCCCAGCACCTCCTCCCTGCCATCGTGGGGACAATCCCCAGCTCTGTGGGGCTGACAGCAGCTGAGGGGGAGGCTGGGCCAGCTGGCCATGGCTGTGAGCATGGGGGCCAAGGATCAGGGAGTGGGGGAATGCTGAGCCAGACTCGGGGCAGGGAGCTCCGTGTGGGTGGGCTGTGCTCCTGCCAGATCTGCTGCTGACGGCCAGAAATGCCTGGTCCTGTCAGCAGAGCAGAAGGGAGAGAGAAAAGGGATGGGAGTTCTCCATCCATGGGAGGGTGGGTGGCTGTCTGCAGGCTCCCACTCTCCCTGGAAGAAGGCTTTGCCAAGCTCCAGCAGTCACGTGCTGCCCTAAAAATCAGTGTTTGCTCATTTTAAGACCCGTGGTGTGATTCTTGCAGATGTTCTGTGCAGGGCTAAGAGCTGAACTTCATCCTTGAGGGTTTCTTTCAACTCTAGATGTTCTGTGATTCTACATCCCTCCTTTTTATCCATCTGCTTTGTGAGCCCTTGGGGTGCACTCTGCTAATATTCACAGTTTGCTCTGGGAACATCACTGCCAGCTTCTTGCTGCTTGTGAAAACTGAGATCACTCCTTAATCCCAGGGTTTGGGGAGTGGGATCTCAGGCCCTTCAGGCACCCTGAGACTGATGGTTGAATTACTAACACCAACACAGAGTTCAGGCAGCGCTCTGCACATTTTTACTGCTGGTTTTCAGATGACATCTGAGAGCAAAGATCACCACTAGGCTGCCACCAGTGGCTTCTCAGTTATCAGCCTTCCTTCTGTGCCCTGCACACTCACCCTCCAACCTGCAACCAGCTGCCTCTGCCTCTTGGGTTCTGTGAGACAAAAAGGATGCCAGAATAACACCTCTCCTTTTTGTCATGCCTTTCATGCCAGAAAGACATGCTGTTGGTGGTCTGAAGCTTTTCTGAAGAGACTTTTCTGAGAAAACCTGCAGACCAAGGAGTGTGGGGGGAAATGGCCACTGGTCCCTTGGTCCCCAGGGATTCTTCCCTGGCTGCACTGAGACAGCAGGGAACTTGTGCTTGGATAATAAAGTAGCAGGGATCATGTAAGAAGAACTAAAGAAAGAAGATGTTACTCCGGAAAGAAATTCTTCCTCAGCAGTCCAAGAGATTTTTTCATGAAATAGCCCCCCCAAAATTAAATATATATATCTGCACAAACACAACCTGGCCAAATGATCACAATATATCCCATGCCTGACACTACTGAATTCACAGCTCCCTCTTTTCTGCCCCAATCCATGAGACAAAAAACCCATAACAAAATGTTAATTTTGGAAGAGTTAGCTCCAGTAAATACACTGAAGTGTGAATTGTACATGACGAAGCTGATACAGATTGCAAATAAAACATTATTTAACTTTGTAAACCATTTACTAATGGACCTTTTCAAAACAGGCATCAAGCACTATATAATGTGTTTATTTCTCATCCTCCCCCACACATGTGAAACAAAGCAAACTCTTCTGGTCCCTATTAAAAATTACTCCACCTAATGTAGGTAATTTATTGGATATTTAGGATAAATATAAATGTAAAGAACATTAAGAAAAAAAGGTTTTCTATTTATTGGCATTACTACTGACAACAAACATTGTTTGTACCATGTTCCCTGAAAAGGGAAAGTGCAAATATTTAAACTTTCTGACAAGGACAGTAAATGCTGTAAATATGAACCCAATTACCTAGGGCTGTGTGAATATCTACAACTAGAGATACAAAACAAGACAAATACAAATGAGCCCAAGAGACAGACTTAAACTTCACGTTTCAGAGCAAAATTCACGGAGAAAGCAAGCTGAGCCTGAGTTCAGCTGTGGTTTCTTAGCACTCATCTGTGCTCCATCCTGCTGCTTATCAGTTAGTGCTCGCTGACAGGTCTGGGAAGGCTCTGGAGGAATAACTGAGCTCCTGCCAGCTTTGTGTGCTGTGGGTCAGGCCCTTTGTGGAGCTCATTAATGTGCACTCAGCCTCTGACATTCACCCTCCTGCTCCTGCCTGGCCTGGAAGGACAGCAGGACACAGGGTGACATGGGTGACAGAAGCTGCACCAGCCATCGAAGCCTCTGCCAGATATTGAGAAGTTAGCACAACTAAAGAACGAGGAATGGAATCAGCTTCATGCCCTCTTCAACCTCTTCTTCCTCTCAGAGATCCTAAACCAGAGAATCAAAGAATGGTTTGGGTAGGAAGGGAACTGAAAGATCACCTCATTGTGATGCTTTAAGTTTGAGCTTTCATATTTTCCAGATTTTGCACTGCATTGGTGTATAACTCTGAACTCCATATAAAGTGTTACAAGTCCTCCTCACAGCTCAGTCACACAAATCC
>VRYO01001681.1:29624334-29646838 GCA_009812075.1 Sialia sialis | reverse complement strand
TTAGAAGTTGAGCCAACTGAGGATTAAATAAAGCAAAGAAATTGCAATCTGGGTGAAAAAGAAAACTAAGAAAAAGATGAAGCAGTGCAAAATGAGAAGGAAGAAATCAGGTGAAGAAAAGAACATTAATGATTAAAACCAGGATGAAGTCTGTGATACCAGAGGGCTCTGCTGGTGCCTGGAGCACTGGGAAGGTGTGGAATAAATTCAGCCAGGAATCTGAGAAAATCAGGGGAAACTGAGGCAGAATTTTGCACAGCACTTCTGTGTTTGCAAATCCAGACTTTTTTTGGAAGTTGGGGCCTCTGCTCTTTGCTTGGCCACTTTCTCCTCCATTTAAACAAGCCTGGTGATTGTAAATTGTGTCTGGAACACTGCAGATTGCAGGTTATGCTCACTGCCATGAAAATTCACATAATAGCTTTGCTTTTCTTTTTTGACAGTCTTCAATATGAACCTAACAGCTTCAAAAAATTGAGAATTTTGTCCTCCTTGGGATGCTTCACAACTCAAAGAACTTTCTCAACTGATTTTGCTTTCCCACCTTTCACTTTGGTTTATTTGTTTTTAGCAGTACTGAACGACAATGATAATTATTGCTTCAATTGCTCATGGAGTAATGGGAAAATTATTTTAAACCAAATTTTAAATAAAGTTCCTCCTTCTGAGAGTCTAGTTTAGTGTCTTTACCAAGCTTAGAAATTTCATTTCCAGCATCATCCCAATCCTATTTAACTAGGATTTGAAAAGAGTTAATTCTGAGGATTTATCAAGCTTCCTTTTTAACAATGGTCGCTGCCAACTTCCATGATCTTACTGAACCTTAGGTTCCTCTGAACCGAAATTCTAGAGTCAGCTAAAAAGACTCTTGGTTTTCATTTTCAGTGGAGTATCTGTGAATTAGAAGGCAGATAAGACAAGAAGTATACATATTATTCACCGAAATTCCTTTATTTTTTAAGGTCATGTCATTGTGAATTCTGATTATTTTTACTGACAGAAAATTTTTACATTTTTTCTTGCCACCTTAATTTCAGTATCACATGCCACTGCTTTCTACCTCCACTGTGAGACTTTCCTATAAAACTTTTTGCAACAGAGCATTAGAAGGGAAAAAAATGAAAGCAATGCCTTGGGTTCAAAGACACCCCAATTATTGCTGACCTGAAAGCCTTCAAGTCCCCTAAATTGTAATATTTGGAGGGAAAAGTTCTACAAATATATAAATAGAAATGCATTTTCTTTACTTGTGATTAAATAATCACAATTTTGTGATGCAAAATTTGAATATTTTCGATTTTTTAAAAAATATGAGCTGAAGCTTTTGGAAGTTAGTAAACAGCAAATATTTCTCCAAGAGGCTGAACTGCCAGCTTTATTTCTTGACACCTTCAGGAATAAGATTTAACCTGATGACAAGAAAACTTCTGAATCCCAGCTTAAAAACCAGAAACATCACCAGAAAGTTTTAGATGAGGCCTTGGAAAAAAAATGTACTTAAGTGAATTGTCTGTATCTTGGATTATAAGGTAAATTTTTTTAGAACTAGAGTCTTTTGTCAGAGAACATGAAAGATTTCAAATGTTCACACAATTCAAGAAACTGACCCTTAGCTGCTAAATATCACAAGATTCCCAACAAAAATGGTGAGAGCTGGTGGGAATTGCATCCACCAAGAAGCAAATGAGATGGACAGAGGCTGAATGAAAATTTTACAGCAGTGGAAAACAATTTTGCAAAAACCCAAGCTCAGAAGAGAAACGGGTTTGAAACAGAATTTGGGCTGGTGATGCATGGAGGATGTGATGAAGATGTGGAGAAAAAGAAGTAAAAATTCCGAGACAGCAAATAAGGGAAACCTTGTGGCTCTGCACAAGTCCCTGCCAGGGCTCTGCTCCAGGAACAGGGACAGGAGGAGAGGGAACAGCTCAGGCTGGGCCAGGGCAGGCTCAGGGGGGACAGCAGCAGCAATTTCCCCATGGAAAGGGAGCTCAGGGATTGCAAGTGCCCAGGGAGGTTTGCAGTGCCCATCCCTGCAGGTGGCACCTGGAGGTGGCACTCAGGGTGACAAGGTGGCCATGGGCACAGCTGGGACTTGGTTTTTTTGGAGGTCCTGTCCATCCTCAGTGATTTTGTGATTCTCTAAAATTTCACATTCATGCAGATTGAAAAGGATCTGGGCACTGTTGCAGAGAGAAAATTCACACAGAATGAGTTTAACTTACATGTACATTTCATAGGTTGTGCTTTAGTTCAAAACATTTCCAACATCTATTTAAGTGATTCTTTTTGTTTTTTAAGATGTTGCAGTGTTCAAATCTGCAATCCACTTGCCCAACAAACAGCTTTGGAATTTGTAGTTCATTTTGAATGCCTTGACCTAAAGCTTCCAATTCTAAGTGAGAAAACCAAACCATCACAGAATCATGGAATGATTTGAACTGGAAAGAACATTAAAGCTCATCCCTCTCCACCTCATCCATGACAGGGACACCTCCCACTGTCCCAGGCTGCTCCAGCTCCAATGTCCAAGCTGGAACTGAACATTCCAGGGATCCAGGGGCAGCCACAGCTGCTCTGGGCACCCTGGGCCAGGGTCTCACCACCCTCACGTTAAAGATTCCATTATTCTGATAAACAAAGACCTTTCCTTGGAAAAAGAAGACTTTAAATTTCCTTTTTCTAGAAAGGTGGTGTTGACAAGGAGGGGTTTTCTCACATCAGGTGAGTGGCACAACAATTCCTGATTGTGTGTAAGCTCCCCTCTCCAAAAACATCAGAATTCTCACTGAGCACAGACAGCAGCGACTCTCAACTCCATCAGCATCTTGAAAAAACAAGATCCTCCTTCAAGGCTCTAAGCAGAGATTTAACAACCTCTTAGGGACTCTCTTCTTTTAAAGAAAATTCAACCTGGCCCATTAAAAAACTTTCTACTAAACTTGCCTCCTTTGGCACAAAGCACCAGTGATTTAGCTGGCATTGTAAAAATTTACTATGCACTTTTCCTATCTTATTAGAACCAGTAATGGAATTCACTCTCCTGAATTGCTTTGGCTCTGAATGCACAGTGCTGAGAAGAGGATGACATCCAGAGGTTACATTCCTGTCTACCTTTCATTTCAGCTTTGTAACTGGAGCAAGTAAATGTCCCTAAACCCTGTGGATTCTGAATCAAAGGAAAATGCATTTTTAATCTTGCTAGCATGAGAGACCCTAAGAATTCAGCAGTAAGGTTATTGAACTACTTGATGATTAAAAGAAAATTTTTTAAAAAGTTAGGAAATTGCCAGAAACTTGTAGATGATTTTTTTTTAGCGAAACTTTAAAAAAATATAATTTATTAATTTTGTTGCATGTTCGTAAAACAAATGAAAAATAAATCATCCGGTGAATGCCGTGCAGCCCCACGACCCTCCACAGAGCTGGATTTTTTTTGGCTGGGACAACACAGCTCAGCTCAAAGTTCACAGAAGTCAATGAAGAGACTCAGCACCATCGACAGGATGGAGCTGATCCCAAGCCAGCACAGGAAACTCGAAGGAAACATCAGAGCAACCCTGTTTGTTGCCTTGAATATTTGTTTAGTGTTTTGGAATTTACTGACTAAAGCTGTGTGGCAGAAACCTGGCAGGCAGAGCCTTCGGCCAAGCTGTGTTATTTTGGTTGTATCAGAACTCCTGAAATAAACCCAAAAACTCCAGCGAGACTTTGGTGTTCGTGCCGCAGCCACCTTGAACTCAGTCCATGCAAACACTCAGGATGAGCCTGGACTGGCAGAGCTGCTGCAGCCCTGGCTAGAAAGGCAATATTGTGCTAAGAACATGATGTGCCTGGTTCTCCTCACACTTCACATCCATCCCTCCCAGCCCAGTGGATCCATCTCTGAATGACTCCAGCTTGGAAAAAAAGGAAAATCCAACAGGTTTGCTTAGAGCACAAGGCAAAACTCACAAAATTTGAATTTCTTTGAGTGTTCACCATGATTTATTGCCTCTCATTTAAGCATAAACTGAAAAGCCTTGTCCATCAATCGACTGGACAGAAGCATCTTGGGTTCCACATCTCACCAGTGATGCTTTGTTGGCTAAAACTCCCACCAAAAACACACCTTTGGACCTAAAAAAACAGGTCCAAAAAGATGAGGAGGGACACAAAGAAGGAGCCTAGGAGTTTGTGTCCACAAGGAGGGTTAGCACAAACACTCCTGATTGTTTCTGTTGTTTATGAATCTCGACCTTCAGAAGAGCTCTGAAATGTGCTGTCTCCCAAAGATGTTCCCCGCCGATATGACACACACTCTGCATTGTTCCTCTGCTCGCAGGCATTAATATTCCAGAGGTAACCCACCCTTCTCTCAACGGCTGCTGACAGGTCCAATGGCTGAGCAAAAATCAGTTGGAGGAAAGGGAAGTCTTGTCGGAAACGAGATTAATCTTGTAACGAGTGTTCAGCCCTGATAACCCATCTGTGCAGAGAACTGCTTTAACTGGAGAGCAATTAACCTTCACCTGACAAGCTCTGTCCAACCGTTATAAACAACATTAAAGGCACAGCATCCCCCTCGTTTTCCCCCCTTTACGTAGACTAAACAATCGGATTCTGAATTCCATGAAAACAGCAGAGGTAATGATGCCTCGATGACAAATGGCGGGGAAATATTTTAAAAGTTAATGCCCGCGTGGAAATAATGTGAAAAATGTCTCTGGTCACCACTTTAGTGAGTTTGATGTGATTAGCAAAAAGCAACAGTTTTGAGCACTTCCAAGGGAATACCTGACGCATGAGGAAAGCTGCTGTGAGTAGCACGCCAAAGATTAACAATAATAAAAATTTATGTGAGCAGATAAGAGCTGACTAAACCACATCTGAGGAACATTGCTTTCAGGACAAAGTGTGCATTTCCACAGCACCCCTGTGAGCCCAAAAGCCAAGGGGCAACTTCCTAAAGCTTCTTCACCCATCGCCTTGGGAAACTTGTCATAATCAACCTCCAGCTTGCAGAAAAACCTCTCTAATATCTGAGGTTTTGGGTGAGGTGCCCACAGCCAAGAAACGTCCAAGGAATGTGTTCACCATGGTCTCAGAAAGGGCCTGTGGAACAAGCCTCAGATTCCCAGTGTGTAAATCCAGCCTCAGATTCCCAGCGTGTAAATCCAGCCTCAGATTCCCAGTGTGTAAATCCAGCCTCAGATTCCCAGCCTCTGTAAACCCAACCCGGTTCTCAGATCCCAGATACAGAGCAAAACATGAATTCAGCAATCTGAGGAGATAACTGAATGCGGGACTGCTCATCCCAGATGAAAAGGCGGGATATAAATGAAGCCACAACAGCAAAGGACTTCTCAATTCTGCAGGGAAAAGCCAAAATACCCATCTCAGTCACAGTGGCAGAAACCTGGAATGACTCCAGCGGAATCACTGGCAGAACAACAGAGAAATTTAGGGCTGAACTCCTGAATAACTTGGTTGAAAGCCTGGCCCCAGTCAAGCCATACTGTTGACTTCATTTTGGCCAGTTTCACTCCAGATTTCATAAATCCTCATTCATCCAGTTCATGTGCCTGAAACAAATCACCCTGAAGTTACGATTAGCAATGGAGGTTTTCTGTCTTTATTTCCTTTCCCTTTGCTCTGAGTTTCTCTTTTCCTTAGCAGAGGCTGTAGCACACAGGTTAGTCATGGTTTTATTTCCCAGCACAGTGAGGCACAATTTTTGTTTCAGTCATTTTGGTTGAATATGTAAGAGCACTGTGGATTGCAAAAAATGGCCATGAATGTCCAAGATCTCCAGAACATGCTCTGAAATATTTGCTGGAGAAGCCCACCTCAGGTGCTACTAAAACGTATATTTTACTTGGAGACATACAGAAATAAGGAGTTGGAGGGAGGATGCTTGTTTATCATCTGACAGAAGGAGAATGGATTTTGAAGCATTCTGATTCCCAATATTATAAAAATTGGAACTTTTCCTACCACTGCAGAGAAAAAAGCTGATATTTCATAGTCCAGGATAACAGGATTGGTTTGAAATTTATTACAGCAACAGATGCATTGTGCTGGGGCTTGAGTGTTTAAACAGTATCAGGTAGAGCATTACCTTCATATGAAACAAGAAGGACTTAGATCTTTTCAGTGAATTAGATATTAGCAGATAGGAAGTTCCTATTGAAAGCATTTCCTGTATTGGTAGTCCCTGATTTTGGCAGCTTATCTGGGTAGGAAATGAACACAGGAAGTATCTGTCTACAGACCCTTTATCATCAAGGTAATTGCTGTGGCAGCATTTTGCTGTTTATCAAGGTAATAAACAGAGAGTCTAAAAAAAGATGTTTTTCAGCTCTGAAGAATGAGGTTTAAAAAAAACCTCCTGCAGTTATGCAAACCCTTCCACGTAGAATTAACGTGCTGCTCCTTGCTGTACCGAGGGATTTGTCAAACAAAGCATTTCCACTCCTCTGGGATTTTTCCCCACTTGTGGGATCTCTGCCTGATGCTCTCTGATCCCTATTAAATCAGGCAGGTAGCTTTAAGGAGTCCTGCCCCTTCCCAAAAGCAGGGATCCACCCCTTCCTGCAGGTATTTGCATAAAGCCAGTCCCTGTCATCTGTTGGCAGCACACACCTTTGACTAAGCAAGTCAGCTCCTGTCCCAGGGTGACAAGGTCACGCCAGCCTGGTGACACCACTTCCACCCCGGGCTGGAGACACACACCGCAAATAAACAGCACTGCAAGGGGAACACATCACATCCCAGGCATTCCTTCCACTCACTGCTCCCAAAAGACCATTTCCCTCCTCCACTCCGAGTCCCGGAGTGTGGCCCTTAAAAAAAAATTCATTATTACTCATCGTGCTTCTTGAACTTTTAATGTTCAATGCCATTCTTATGACAAATAATTGCCAATTAATTCATTTTACTTTGAAATGACAATTTCAGATTTTTTATTTGATAATGACATTTACCAGAAAAGGTAATCACTGGTTCAAACACAGCAGTTATTAAAAACCATCATGAATTTTGTTTATTCACTACTAATATCCCTTTCCTGAAAGAAATGTCCAATCTTTGTGCACAGTAAAATTTGGTAATCCCGTGCCTAAAGATGCATTTCAAGGAAAAAAGTAACACTTGCAAGCCAAATCTCACCAGATTTCCCAAAATTTCTCCCTCTGTTCATCAATATAAATTATTTACAGGATCATACAGTCCTTCTAAGGGAGCAGGAATAAATTGAGGGACACAGCCAGGCTTGGTTACAACATTTAAAACAACCTCTCCAACCACAAAGACACATCCATTCTTTCAGGAAAGGATTGCTGCCTTTTTCATGTAAGTGCTTCCAAGTTTTCCCATTTTGGTTGATGTTTTCCATGCAAAAACCTCCTCTGTAATACACAACTGTATCTCAAATATATATATATATATATATATATATATATATATATATGTATGCATGTATATCAAGGACAGCAGGGTGGCTGTATAATTATCTATCCACAGAAATAAATTTTTCCAAGATGGATCTGATAAAAAAATCACATTGCAGTCAATTAATTAGTTACCCTGACAAGGTTTGGCACTGTGATATTTTATACTGTATCATGCTTATTTTGCTAAAATTCATAACACAAATGATACAAAATCAAATTTTCTTTTTTTCTCTCTTTTTTTTTTTTTTTTTTTTTTGTTTTTCTAAGTAATTTTCTTGGCTTGATTTAGAAACTTGCATTATAAAGGCTACTTCATCCTGAGTAAACAGCATTATATATTTTTATTGAATTATAAAGCGTCGCTTGGAAAACAAATATCTTTTTTTTGGCATTCATATTTTGCAAAACTGCTTCTGTGTTTATCTTTCAGCAAGTCATTCTCCAGGAGCACTTGTTTCTTTGAACATTATTTCTGAAAGGCCTTTTGTAACACGGGGGACTTGCTGAAAAACATTTTGTTAAGGGATAATGTAGTTCTTGTTCAGGAAAAACAAACAAAGCAACAAACTCAGAGAGTCAAACATATACATTTTCCAGCTGTTGTTCCTTGCCTGGGGACTTAATTCTAGAAAGAAAAATCCTTATATTTCACTTCATTTTGGCATATGAAGGCACAAACCAAATTGAGTTAAATGGCTGATGATTAAAAGCAAAAGAAAACAACACAAAAATCCCCCCAAAATAACTTCTGCTCGTTTCTGCCTTGAAATTGCACATTTGTATATGAGTCAGAAATGCTGCTTTACCTGGAAATAATTACAGCTCTGATTCTACTGCATTTATTGGGACTAAAGCTTCATGAAACTGGGAAGTTTGGATGAGGAAACTGCTTTAAGGCTCTTTTGCTGCCCCTGGTTCACCAGAGCACTCAGGTGTGGGCTCAGCTTTAAATGTGCAACAGCATCCAAGCCCACGGAAGAGTTTGCAGGCTGAAAGTTTAATATGCTGAGAGGAGGGAAAAAAACCAAACCAACTATAATCATCTTTATAATTGTTCTAAAACAAGGAACAAAAGTACAAATTACTTTGTCGGCTCTGCTGGACTCAGTGCAGATGCAATCCTCTAAACAAAGCCCTAAACATTTCCATACGCCAAGAACAGATTTATTTCTTAATTGTCTCCAGCTTTCAGAAGCATTTCAGTGACTACTTGGAGTTTCTAAAAGAAACTGAGAGAAAAGTGATGCTACACAGCAAGCAGAGAATATGATTCCTCAAAAAAAAAATTAATCTTGTCCCCTATATTCTGCTTCAATCAGTGCATCCACACCCTCAAGCCTCAGAAACCACAAAGATTCTCCTGTCCTTTATCAAATACACAGACTTTTTCTCCCAGAAATCACAGACTCCACATGACCATCACTTCAGAAAATAATAATGAAGAGTGAATGTGAGCATATTTAGGTATAAGTAAAAGAGATATCCACAAGTATAACCAATAAATCATTATAAAGTCAACTTAGTGAAGAGTTTTCCTAAGAATAAGCATAATGGCACCAGCAGGCAAAGAGAGAAACAGAGCAAGGCTTGAACATGGCAAGGAATTAGAATTCTAGTTGTTCTAATTCTATTTAAAGTTCTTTCCTCCACTATAGGATGGATAATAGGAAAAAAACACCAAAATGACCTCCAGGATAACTATTTTTACTTCACTTCAAGGTAACACTTAAATAATTTTTGCTCCATTCTATTAAAAAAAAAAAAAAAGCCAAAATATAAACCAAAGACTGATACCTAATTCAGACATGTTCTAAATTTGCATTTACAGTAGTGTGGCTAATAAATATAAATAATGGCATTTATTTGATAATGGTCAGCTTTAGCCAGACACCACCTGAGCCACAGCGAAACCTGAGATCTTCACTCTAAGGAGACTTTTTCCACTTGAAAAACCACATTTTATCCTTCAAAATGCCAAAAAACAGAGAACTCAGCCGAGTGTGCACCAGGATGTGAAATATCAACCCAAAATCTTGGCTGGGGAGGCGCCTTCTTGTCCACAGCTTCTTGTGCTGACCTCTCCCCATCCAAGGGAGAGACCCCTGGCCTGGGCAAGGATGTGTCCAGTGGGGACATCAGGATTAATATTATCCATCCATGTCAGAGCTTGGGAAAAGGAGCTGCTGCCTCATCCTCATCCTCATCCTCATCCTCATCCTCATCCTCAGGAGAAACCTCCCAGCACGGCGCCTTCCCCTTCCCAGGGAAAAAGGAGCAGGGGGCAGCAGAAGGAGGGCAGGGGGCGAGGAGAGAGTGATCCCCGTGGAAATCCACGCTCAGGATGTCAAACCCAGCACCCAAAACCAGCCCCCAGTGAGCCCCAATTCCTGCGGAGCTCCGGCGTCCCACGGGTCTGCAGGTGGCTGGGAGGGAAGGGATGAATCAGACAGCCTGCCTGGAAAGTCACCTTTGCACGGCTGGAGGTTCCCAGAAGTGTCTGCCCGGTTGCGAGCAAATACAGAGCCACTCACATCCTAATTCTGGAATTGAGTGACTCCACAGCTTCCCTAAAAGGCTCAGTGAATTCCCAGGTTAAGGCTCTCCACCTTCCTCAGTCACACTGGGCTACCCACCGCCAGCAAACACGAGCCATCATATTAAATATTTATATTATTAAAGATATATGTGTGTAACAGCTTAGCAAAAGCTAAACAAACACCTGCCTGGCCTTCAAACGGAATGTCTTTCTTTCAGAAACCTTTCAGTTAAAAGGCTTCTTTATCCACTCCCCATAGAAGAGGAATTGAAAAATCTTTGGACCGTCTCAGCCTCATGTCAGAGCACATTTCCTGCACCTCGAGTACAAAGCACCTGTCATTTCTTTCCAGTCATTTCACATTTTGCACTTGCATAAAGAAAATTCTAATTCTTGCTACAGCATGTAAGGTCTTCCCAGCACCCTGGGCAGCAAAATCCTCCACATTTTGGGTTGCCTGAGACCTCCTGCAAGATTCACACTCCAGATGAGGAGAGAGAATTGGACATTTTTCTATTTTGCTGAGTGCATTGCATTACTGTATAAAACAGTTCTCTAAGTGCAAGGTGAAGGTCAAAGAATAACAATTAGGTATCATTTAACAATTTTCTATCCTATTAAAATTCAGTCAACACGAAACATAAAGGAAATAAATAACAGGAGTTACCTAAAATGCAAACGGCATCCAATCTTGTGGGTGCCATTATTTCTGAAAATAGATTTTGTATCATTATTCTGATTAATAGAAGCAAAGCCAGCATTAAAACCTCAGAACACAGCCCTCCTTTTAGCCAAAACTTGACTCCCTGAAACTCAAGATTTTCATGAAGCGCCTGTCATGTCCTGTGTCTCTGAAATGCACGGCAAAACCAAAGGGAATTCAGTGTCAGGAGCTACTCAGCATTTAACAGATGCTGGCCAGCAATGCAGAGGAGAGTCAGAGCTATGTCTCCATTGACAGCCCCACAAAAAACATCACTGATTACAAAAACAAAAGGTTCATTAGACTTTTTAATCATGCTGCCCTCGGGCAAGACCATCAGATTCCCACAACCGTAACAAAAAAAGCATCAAATGATCTCTAAAATGTAAAAACTGGAGCAGAATTTACTGAAAAATCCAACTGCAGCCCTACTTACCCAACGGCCAAGCTATTCCATACCCCTCATTAAATCTCTGACATAATTAGAAAACTACAGAAATAGATGATGGAACGAAGAAAACAAATACCTCAGTCCTGAATCCGATAATACCTTGATCCCCAAACCTGATAAAACAACACCGCAGAGTCCTCCCTGTCCGCGCTCTTTATGTAAAATTAGTTTCACTATCACAAAGCGATTAATTACCGTTACATTCTGCAATTAATCGCAGCTACTGCTCTATTGGTAGCTGCTGTCCAGAGAAACAAAAACTAGACAGATATATTCAATTTTCTAAGTGACACAGCCCAAAAAAACTCAGCAAAGCCACTCTTAATTAAAAAAAAACCCGAAACACCCAAAACCAACAAACCATGCATCGACATCAAGTTATGCACCAAGAAGAAATTTTTATTGTCTAAAAAATTAAAATATAAAAAAGAACACGCCCGGGAGATCTTCCCACCACCATTCAAATAACATTCAGAAAGGTCCCGAGTTTAAGGTTAAGAGTTCCTAGAAAAAGCAGATAATTAACACCTGCATGAGAGAGAGAGAAACAAGAGCTGGTGCCTCTCCTTCCCGCTGGCTAAAATTTGTGTCCCCATCCGCAAGAGAGACATTTCAAAGTATCCAAAAGTTTTGTGCCCTTAGGAACCCGGTTTTTCCTTCCAGCGCACACCCTGTCCCCTCATGGCAGTCCACAGACACATCCAAGTTGTCCGAGGGATTCCTACAAGAAATTTCAGAAGCTCTCACAAAAGGGCTTCGCCTATGCAACCCACACCACTGAACAGTTGAATTTAAAAAACCCAATTTTTTTTTTTCCGAGTTTGAAGTTTTTAAGCCTTGCGGATGGTTGGAGTAGGAAAAAGGAAATTTACTAGGCAGTACAAAGGAAATCTTGTTGTCCTCTATTGTGGCAGTGGGGGTGTTGCCCAATTCTAACTTATCTAGGTTGATAAAGGAAACCAAAGAAACACGGCGGTGCGAAAAAAATGCCAACCAGAAAAAAGGTACCCCCTCCTTACCTTAATAGTGCTTGCCATAATGTGTGCAAAATTATTGATCGCTAATAATTGCTAATAATAATTATTGCTTCGCTCTGACCAGAAAGAAGTTTTGATGAGGTTGTTTAGAGCGGATGAGATTGTGCTAACTCTGGGAAATGAAGTCAGCCAATGGCAGGAAGAGGTTTCTATTGGTCCTGGCCACCGCAGCTCGAAGAAACAGGATATTTGGGAGTGAAGAGATAAGAGTCCTAAAACAATGTTGTTTTTCTTGATGATATGTGACTGAATTTTTTAATTTTTTTTTTGTTGGGTTTTTTTTTTATTATTTTTATTTTAAAACAAAAAAGTCAATTGCCCGTGGCGGCCTGGGCAGGTGTGATCTGATGTGCACCAAGTGTGACAGGGCCACTTGGAGGCAGGATGCAGATGTCAGATGGAATGGGCCAAATTCAGCAGTGGTTTGATGCAGGCTGTGCACTGGGGAATTGCTGACCCAGGCTGGGTATAAATGGGTGTAACTCCAGATATGTTAATGAGATCTGGCCCTGCTTACACCACGTCTATATTTGTCCATTAAGCTCATTCCTGCATTCCTGAGCTATTGACACTTTCCACCCTATCTGATTTAGCTTTTTTTTTTTTTTTCCTTAGAGAAGAAGTAGATAGGTTGATTATTTTTGATGTCTCTTTCTTACTGATGAGAGGAAGTCACAAAAACACATAAAACTTCAAAAGCAGATGCCTGAATGCCATAAAGTCTTAAATCTTCCATGTTCTTCCCTTGATTCACAGCTCTGTCCATGAATGGAAATGAGATGGTTTCACTGGCAGTTCTCTTCCTGGTTAGAGTGAGATGGCCATTTTCTATTCAGGGTTTTATTTTTATTCGTCCTTTTGGAGCACTTGGGGCATCCCAAAATTCCCATCTGTGCAAACAAAACACTGCCCCTGTCCCAGGCCTTTGTATAAGAGGCCTGAACATTAAAAAATTACATATCAAATAAAAGGCAAAGTGCTTCCACAGTGCCAGCCAGGATATTCCACTCAGGAACCAGTGATGGCACAATCCTTTCACACTTAAAAACCTCACAGTTTTCTTTATTTTTATAAAAGATAATTCCTGGTGTCAAGAGATTCTGAGCTTTCAACCTGAAAAGTTTGAAAATACAACTCACAAAAATGGAGGAAAAAATTAGAACAAATCAGAATTCATTCATTTTTTAAAACAGCTGGTCCTACTCTAACAGGTTTTTAATTTCTCATTGCTCCCTATGACAACCCAACCATGGACAGGTGACCTGGAAGAAAATTCCAGCTGTAGTAAGGTGCTGCCCTCTGACCAGGGACTCTGGTACAATAAAAAGAACAAGAAATAGTGAATGGCTCACTGCAGCATTATTTGGTGGAAGCAGATGACCTCACCCTCTCCCAACACCGCCTTCTGCTCCTTAGGAAAAAGAAAAAAAAAAAAAAAGAAAGGAAATGGGAGCGTTGTTCTGTAGCTGGTGCTGACTGCTGGCATTCAACACACAGTTTTTCCACAGAAAGCAGAAAATCCCAGTTCACTGCTCCCCTCTTATCCTGCCTAAGGAATGTGAAATGCATTTTTCCTGAGGTGCACTCATCCTGCAGGTGCTGCTGCATCTCCCCCAGAGCAGGGCAGAGCAAAGGCTCATCCACCTTCCCCTGCCAGATCCAGGAAATTCTCATTTCCAGACATCCCATGGGGACCACAGAGCTGGGAATCCCTGGATGCTCAGTGACAAACAGGATCACTGAAGTGGGGAAGAGCTCCAGGATCGTTGAATCTGATCTTTGGGACACAGGATCAACTCCCTGCTCCCGTTTTAGAGTTCACTTTAAGGAGATCTGGTTTCTTCCACTGTAAAGATGATTTCTCATGGCTTCAGAGCAGTCAGCTCTGCTACACAATATTTTATATTCTCCAGTAGTTGGTCCATGTAGAAATGCAGTGTTGCTCTTGCAGTCTGCATACACCAAATGACAGTGCTCTTGCAGAGTAGGTAACTTTCCTATTTTCATTATGAACAGTATGAAAAGAAAGCAATTTATAGTAATTGTATTTCATGGGGATGTTGATTTCCTCCCTTTTCATCTCCAAACAATGAGCAAGACAGACAAAAGATTAGAACCTTTCTCTTGAAATTTCAAAGCACTGTATAATGTTTCAGTTGGGTGACTTCCACTCCAGTTAAGCCCCTGATATTTTGGTTTATCCTCCAATATATCAAGAGGTTGCAAGTATCAGTTCCAGCTCCCCAGTGGAGAGGATCTAACAAATTCATTCACGAGCAGTTTTTAGTAATGATTCCTCTCCATCCCACCTCCATGTACACAAACCTCCTCTTCGTTTACACAGGGATTTTGAAAGCATAAGGCACTGCTGAGCTCTATTATTATTATTATGTAAGTTTTACAGAGCCCACAGCCCAGTAAGGATTTTGCCATTTTAAACTGGCACACGTTCTGTGCCAAAGAATGCAGTGAAGTTTATTTGACTTTCAAACTAATACCCACAGGCAGATTTCTGAGTGCTTACGCTGAGGCTGATCCAATTGCAAGCAGAGCCTTGGTATTGTGAGGCAAGGAAAATATTGAGTTATCAAATCACCATCATCCAGTTGCAAAAGAAAAAGAGTACAAACACTTCTACTGTTTTTCTCTTTTCTGATTTTTTTTAAGGTTAAATAGAAAGAAAAAATGTTTTTGTTACGTTAGGCAGCTCTGAAACGGCGCTCTGTGAGTTTGAAAAACTTGGTCAACAAAGAGAACAAAAACATGAAAAAAAAAATCCACACAAGTCACCTAATGCTCCCCTCTAATTTCTCTCTAAAGCCTGTCCCCCTCGTTTGTCCTGGCTGGAATATTCTCCTGCCTTCAGCCTGCATCTGGAAACTACGGAGCAGTGAAATTCCCCAGCATGTGTTAACCCTGAACACGTGCTTAAGTGTCTTGATCAAAGCAGGGGAGTTGCACATGCTTTAGAGTTACAGCTGTGCTAAAACTCTTTCCTTAAACCCTTAAACCCTGCTTCAAGTGCTTTCTACCTGGAGAACTTGATAGTTCCCTCTTTAGAGGAGATCTTCCCAAACTGGAGATGAAAGATCCAATCTGATCTAAGCCTGCTTAAACCAACAGGGCCATGGACAGACCTGAAGATTTGGTTTTATCATGCAAAAAAGTGATCAGACTGCATCCTAAACCAAGATGAAATTCCAAATAAAAAAGGAGTTTTGCTTGTTGCATCCTTTCTAGTTTGTGTGTACTCACTGAAACACCTCAAATGATTTTTACATGGGTTCAGGTGGGAAAGACTTGTCACATGGGCATGGAGGGACAGGACAAAGAGTATGTGTTGATACATGGAAAGGACTCTATAATTCATGAGAAATTAGAGTTATAAAGTAGTTCTGCATTTATTTAGGGCTGAGGTGCACGGGGATACATTTTTTAAAAGCATGCACACTGAAACTTTAAACTATTACTCTATTTATTTTTTTAAAGTCTGAGATTACACAATATGTCTAATACATATTTATGTTCTAGCCTTGCTTAGTTTTGCTTACTCTTGCTTTGTATTAAAATGAAATAAAAGTTCTTTAGTGCTTGTGCTTTTTTAATTTAGGGGTTGTCGGGGGTCTTTGACGAAGGCTTTTAAACTTTTTATTGCACTTGAACTTTTTAATTTTGTTTCTGGAGTATGCATCTTAGCTTTTTGGGTGCATTTTAGACTTTGAGATTAGTTTTTGCTGGTTTAGGATTTTGGATTTATTACTTATTACTGGTAGTCTTGCACCCCTCACTCTGTTTGTTAAGTTGTGGCTTCATGTATCACAGACCAGTTTGCTTCTCCTCCTGATTTTTGCAAGTATAGTAAAATCAGGCATTCCTCATCTTGGTTTTTGATGAACTGTTCCTTAACTTCTTAACTTTTTTGTCTCAGTTTAGATGGGATATTGGCAGGAATTATTCCTGGGGCTGGGATGCTGCCCCTGGATTCCTAGAATGTTCAGTTCCAGCTTGGACATTGGGGCTGGAGCAGCCTGGGACAGTGGAGATGTCCCTGCCATGGCAGAGGACTGGAAGTGGAAAACCTTTAACATCCCTTCCAATCCAAACTATTCCATGATTCCATGAAATACAAAGGAAATACACAGCAATATTCCCTGTGTAAATAGATCTGTAATCCTCCTTGCTCTAGGCTGACCATGACATTAGAGACACACTCTGCTATGGTTACAAGGTGACCTCCATCCCTTGAATTGTCAAAAAAATCTTTGGGTAAATAGCTGGAAAACTGGAGACACATTCACCTTTATGTTATGCTTGGAATGGGTGCATCCAGTGTCTGCAGATGTGGGTATTAAAAGAAAAGAAAGAAGAGAAAAGAAGTGAGTTTTGTTCCCCCCATCAACCTTCCAGGTAAAAAGAAAGCTCTCCTCTAGGTAGAACCAGGCTACAAATAAAGAACTGGAGCACAATAAAAGAATTTGCACTGCAGTTTTTGGCAGCAGATCCAAGCAAATTATTGCTACTTCACAGCACATGAAGACACATTTGTAAAGGTCTTGATCCTCTCAAGAAAATTCAGCATTTTGCCTAAATGCAGCTCCCAACATGAGTTTGGCCATGCCCAGTTTGGTGTGAGAGGATCAAGTCCACTCTTACCAAGCTCTTCAACTGGACTGTATCCCTTTAATTCCCAGTTTTCCACAGACCCTGATGAAAATATCAGCAAAAACCCCTCACCACAAGAAAGGTCTCACAGTGAGTGTTCTAACAGTGAAACAAGCCCAGGAAAGGAATTCCAGTGTTGCCCAAAGGGGCTGCAGGGTCAGCAGCTCAGGGGCGATGGGCTCTGCTCCCCAGACCCCCTGACCCTGGGAATGTTGTGCCTTTGGGGCTGTGCAGGGACCTCTTCCATGCCTGGGTGGCTCTGGGGCAGCACCAGTCTAGGGGAAAAACAGGATCCAGCTCTCCAGCTCTGGGATGGGCTCTGACCCATGGCTGGAAACATGGAGCTCCACTGTCAGTGGAGTCAGGCATTCCCCAAAATCCAATCCACATCCAGCAGCCCATAAAGCCACTTCATTAAAATAATTCTCATACACGGGCACAACACAATTTGCACCCCACAAAAAGCATCCTCTCCTCCAGCAGCGCTGTTGTGCCTCTCAGTTCCCTCCCTGCAGCACAGAGGAGCAGCAGGGAAGTGTCCCCATTCCCTGCTCCCTGCCCTGTGGCAGCCCTGTGGTCACTAGATGGTGCTCCCTGCCCCTGGAAAGGAGCATCCTCCACAGCAGGCAGCCAACAGCTCTTTCCCAAGGCAGCACTGACACCTTTCAGTAAAGAGAATACTTGAAAAAAGGGTTTTTTTTTTTCCTGCTGGCACCCCCCATCACTCTGTACCCTGCACTCAGGGCTGGTTGTCCTTGCTGCATTCCCACTTTTGCTTCCCTTCAGCTGCTCCAAACCATCTGGAGCATCAATTCCTTCACGATGTTCCCCCATCCCCACCTTCCTGCCTCTCACTATGAATTCACTCTGGCAGAACTGAAAATATGAGAGGGAACCTGATTTGGGGACACCTTTTTTATGTAACATTACTTCAGGAAATAACAGCAGTCAAGAATGGGTTGTTTTCCCACAGAAAAAGCTTTACAGAAAATAAATTCTGGAAGTTTTCAAAGTGAAAATCGAAGTACTTAATTTACCAACTCTTATCTGGGACCCAAGCTACTTATGATTTTACCAGCCAAAATATTTTAGGTGGCTGCACCACCGTTTGCCCTGGAGTACCTTTTCTGGAGTGGCTACATGAAAAAAACCAAAAACCAAAAACCAAAAAAAAACCCAAAAAAACCAGCACAGAGCCGGGAAATTAAACAGAAGCTCTGTTTAGATGACACTGGAATTATTTTCAACAATCAATGCATTGATTGGGAAGTGCTGGCACACTTTGGCAGACAGGGAATTGAATTCCTCTGTGCTGAAGTGGGATTCACTGCAGACTTGGAGGATTTTAAATGTAGGTGTCACAACTACCCTAGCTCTCCAAGATTTCTGCAATTCCCAACAAAATCACCCTCAGAATTTTGTTCAATCTCACCTGCAACTCCTCCTTGAAAAAAATGAGATTAATTTCACCTTTAAAGTATTCCCTCTTTCCTTCCCCTTCTACTATTCCCAATTTTTGACAGTTCTGCCGATATGGGATGAATCTCACCTGAACTTTCCTTCCACTCTTCCTTAATTTCCCACCTCTGAAATACCAACATTTGTACCACCAAATGCCAAAGGGGCATCGCGTGGATTGATTAATTAATGAATCAATTGATGAATTAAAGTGCAGTGAAATTTTCAGCTCTAAGTTGCCATTGATACGAAAACGTATTTGTTTTATGATTGATACTAATTTAAAGGTGGTTAAGTGACAATGCTAATGCAGGACACAAAAATGAAAAAAAACCAAAAAACAATAACAAAACAAAACAAAATAAATTTTTTAAAAAAAGCAAAGCAAACCACAACACCAAACCAAAATACTTCCAAAAAAGCAACTTCTCTGCAAGGAAAAAAGAAGCAACCTCGAGGGCAAAGGCCAACACTTTTCCTCACTTTCTTTCCAATGTTTTAGGTAATTTTAAGTGAACTACACCATGGTTTGAAGTGGTTATTGGACAGTGTCCTGCGAAGTCCTCCCAGGCCTGGATTGATGGCCACTGCACACAGCAAATATGTTCTGCAATTTTGGGTTTCTACCCCGTATTAGTGAGGCTGCTCCAAGATTTTCATCAAGAATGGAACCTATTAAAGTGTCTCTCACACTCTGCTCTTTGGGATCTCTCAATATTGTACCTCTTTGTTAGTGGCTGTGAACAAGAAACAGATGTGGAATATCTGTGTTTGAAACTCAGTGACCCCAAAAGACCAGAGTTAATTCTTAAAAACTGAAATCTGCCACTCTTGGAGCTCCTTGAGGTGCCCACACTCAGGGACAAGAAACCCTCAGGACTGTGAAAACACCTTTATGCTGATTATGAACTCAGCTTCATATTTGAAAAACAGCAAAAAAAATTGATTCCCCACCAATATTCTTCCTCAGTGTCAATCAGCCTTTTTCCACTTAGCTCCCTCCACCAAAGGGAAATTCTCTTTTTTGTCATAGGATTCAACAAACTCATTAGAAATTAAGCATTTGGGAAGTGTGGTGTTACATCTTCTTGGAATATTCCCAAGACCAGGCTGTGTGATCCAAAAAGGATAAAATTCACATATTTCTGTAACTCTCTGATATTTCTGTCTCTTTTAATACCATATGCCTTGTGAGGTAAGTAAGTTTAAAAATCACTGTTAGCTAACACTGCTTAGCTCCATGATTTTATAACAGTAAGAAAATTAAATTTGAAAATACTAATCACATTGGATCTGTAAGGCCTGGTGTCAAATACCAACTATTCCAAACACACAAGAAATTCCACATTAAGTCCTACCTGATCTAATTTCTGTATTTTCAAACCTCAGTACGTCTAGAGAGAGACATTTCCAACAGCATATAAAAAAATGAGATTATTATCTTTAAAGTACAACAGTGAAATCAAAGGACTTGGCAACGATAAAACAAAATATGTTCTCCTGGGGACTACTCATTTACTTTAATGGATAAAAAACTGTGGGCATTTAGAAAATGAACACTGAATATAGTTAATTGCCAAGTTAAATCTAACTCAGAGCTTTTACAGACCTGGGATTTGTCATGATCATCACAACCTTTTTACCTAAAGCACTTTGTAGGTCACACAGTGTTTTAAGAAATAAATACAGAATAAGAATATAGTCTCGAGAAATAAATATATAAAAATGAAAATAAAGACAGTGTCCTGCTTTCACCAACATGAAAGGCAAAACTGCTTTTGCTTCAATGGGAGTAAAGTTTCAACCCACTGGGAATTCAAAAAAATGACACAATATCAAAGGTTTTTTTCTGCAGAATGGAAATTCTGAGTTTCAGAGGGCTCTAAGTTAATCCTGTTACAACGCACAAAAAGTACTGCCCAATAGCAAAAAATGAGCAGAAGTGGAAACAGGGAGGGAACCAATAATTGATAGGATTTAATGCACGATTTAAGGCTAGGGAAAGAATCCCTAAAGCCTTCTCCTACTGTGAGAGGCTTGCCAGACATGTATGAAAAGCTTGCTCCATGTGTGTTGAATTATCTTGGTGGCCTGTGACTTTCCCAACAACCACTCACAATTAGCTGGGATCCAGTAGAAGAGGAATTAAATTCTGTGTGCATTATTCCATGGAATGGGGCACTTATTCTGACAGGATCTGTGTTTTGGGCCTGGCTCTGGGAAATGCCAAACTTTTCATGGCAGTCAGCTGCATGGTGTGTCTGCAGCTCTGTTTTCAGCTGAGGTTGATTTTTAAATGATCCTGTCTGGATCTGGCTTTGAATCACTCGATTTTACCCACTTCGGAGTGACCCCAGAATTTCTCCCATAGCAGGATGGTGACTGGGCTACAGAGGAGACTCCTGGTTAAAACATCTGGATCTAAATCCCTACTGCATTTCCCCAAAACCAGCAGTGGAAATTTGGACAGGATGTCCTTGAGGAGAACCTGTTCCAGATTGTCAGATTTCAGGATCTTGATGGAGGGGTGATCCTCTTTTCCCCCATGAAGTGTAATCAGCATCCCACACACTTCTATTCTAACAACCAAGACATGAGGAAAAACTGGGAAAATTTGGATTGTTCAGCCTGGAGAGGAGAAGCTTTGGGGTGATTGAATTGTGACCTGAAGGAGCTGCAGGAAACCTGGAGAGAGACAATTCCCAAGGGATGAGGGACAGCACACAGGGAATGGCTTCAGAGTGGGGTTTGATGGGATCTTGGGAATTAGGAATTGTTCCCTGGGAGGGGCTGGGATGGAATTGCCAGAGCAGCTGTGGCTGCCCCTGGATCCCTGGAATGTTCAATTCCAGGTTGGACATTGGGGCTGGAGCAGCCTGGGACAGTGGGAGGTGTCCCTGCCATGGCAGGGGTGGCACTGGATGGGATTTATTGTGCCTTCCAACCCAAAGCATTTTGGTTTATAAGTGGCAAACAGGTTATTCATGCCACCATCATTTTATTTTTATGACCTGGCATTTGAAAAAAGGAAAAGGGAAAAGAGAACAGGAAAGAAAAAGTAGAAAAATTTTCCTTAAAGTAACCAAGATTTATGTTTTAGTTACTTGGTAATATTTCACAGTTTTCAGTTCCTAGGTTCAACAAAGGACACTGCTGGTACCTGTGATGTGTCACTTGGTGACTGAAACTGCTGGATTTCTTTCTAATGATCTCATTTGGGGCTTGAAAATAACACCAGAGACATGAACTGCAGTCCTGCAAAGACTCACAGCTGGCTTATCTTTACACAACTATGTTCTCACTGAGTTCAGTGAAGACTACATAAAATACAAGGAACAAATTTATGGATGTGGTTTCACAGGTTTGGGGCGTTATTCTTTCAAATTTTCACTTTTTATGAGATGTTTCATTGTAGCTGTTGGTGAGCCTGGGTATGTTCCTTCACACCCCAGAGGCACAAACGATTGAAGCCACTGGTTTGTATGTCCAGTGTGAGTCAGTCACCTGTGAGATTTATCACTGTCATCAGAGCTTTAGGTGATTTAAACAGCAGGTAAAAAAAATGGCAGAAAAATGTCAAAAAACATGGACTTTCCTGCCTGATGTGGAATACTGACCTTCCACCCTGAGCTGCTGACAGTGCTGATAGAGCCAGGACTGCCTCAGCAGTTTCTCAGCACATCAGCCTGTTTTGCCAACTAAACACAACTATTTAGGGTGGCCTAAATTCAGGTGGTTTAACACCTGAACACTTAAACACAGAGCTCCTGCCCCTCCAAGGTTCCAGACTTTCCAGGACCTCTCACCATTCTACATCTCTTCCAGCACAGCCCAGTGAAACTGTATTTGCCAAAGAATGGGGTTTTGGGGACAGTTGAAGACATTTGTTAGCTCAGGACAAACTAAAACAAATCAGGAGGTTTTGAAAACATCAGGCATTCCTTTGAGGTGGCGTTTTTAAGTGGTTTCCACACTTGGTTTTCAGAGCACTGCTGAAAGCAAAGGAAGGAAGGGGGATGATTCTCAAAGTTTTCAAAGAGGGAGTCCCCACTCCTTTGCCCACAGTAGCCCTGGACATGCTCAGGCTCAGCACTGGGATTATCTCCATCCCTGAATTTCCAATACAGCCAGAAGAAGATTCACCACTCAGCACCTCCCTCCAGAGCTCAACCTCTCCCTTGCTGCTCAATCCTCCTGAGACATGGGACAGAAGGAATTGCAAAC
>VRYO01001681.1:29594711-29610675 GCA_009812075.1 Sialia sialis | reverse complement strand
GACACTAAGCCAGCCCTTTTTCTCCTGGACTCCAGAGGAAAATGAGATTTTTTTCCACATCATCACTGGATCTTCGGAGGAAACTGCACCTTCTTCAGGACCACTGCTTCAACTGAACAACATCTAACACTTCGTAAGGACTACAGCCACCATTGAATGGCACTGCTGCCAACACCCTGACTGACTGATGGGTGTCATGTTCTATGTTTTCTGACTTTGTCAGGGTTTGGGGTTTGTTTCTTTGTAGTACTGCATTTCTATTTTAATTTCCCTAGTAAAGAACTGTTATTCCTAATTCCCATCTCTTTGCCTGAGAGCCCCTTAATTTCAAAATTATAACAATTTGGAGGGAGGGGGTTTACATTCTCCATTTCAAAGGGAGGCTCCTGCCTTTCTTAGCAGACACCTGTCCTCCAAACTAGGGACAGCAGGACATCAGGAAGGAGAAATAATCAGAGATGGGAAGGCAGAAAACACATCCTACAAATCACATGGCCATGGGCAGTCAGTGCCAGCCCCTGTAGTTCCTCATCCATGGGAAGTGACAGCACACTGGGACCTCACTGACATCAGTGACAAATAACTTGGCTCCCTCTGCTCCAATACTGATGGAAACTCTGAATGAAGAATGTGGCTTCTGCTTTATGCAGCTCCCCAAGTGCTGAAATGAGGAAACTCTAAATGTGAGGAAGCTCTAAACAGGAATTGGGTCATCCACATCAGCAGTTTAAATCCACCAGACAGGTGCTTAATTAGCAGCGGGTTTAGGCCAGGCCCCACAAAACAAGATGCTGTCCACACCTCGGGTCACACCCATGCCTTGGCAGTCTGCTCTGGAAAGGAAAAGGCTTCCTCGAGGGACAGACACCAAACTATTCTCTCATCCTGCAGTGAATGGCTGGGGCTGTGCCTGAAGGCACCAGTGTGATGGGAATGATTCCTCCTGCTCCACACCGCTCTCCCAGGACAGAGGGATCATCAGTCCCTTCCCAGCCCACAAGCAAACACAGGCAAGGAAGCTGAGTAGAAATTTCATTGCCTAATACAACAACTGGCAGAGGCCACAGCTGACCCCAAGGCTTCCTCGAAGCATTTTTCCAAGGACACACTTGATGGCATGGCCAGAAACTGTCACAGTCACTGGACAAGTGAATTTCCTTGGCCAGGACAGACTTATAAAATGGATTTCTAATACATCACTGACCACCTACTCTGATGTGTTTCCTTTTTATATTCAATTTCTTTCTGGGGCTGCTCAGTCTGGAGAGGAGCCCCAGGTGAGAGGGGGCCTCAGCCCTGTGTGTCCCTGTCTGTCTGTCCCTGTCTGTCTGTCCGTCCCTGTGCCCAGGCAGGCTCAGCGCAGTCCCAGGCTCTGCTCCAGGGCCCAGCAATGGCCCCAGAGCCACGGGCAGGGACTGAGCCCAGCAATTCCCCCTGCACAGGAGGCACAACTTCTGCCCTGGGCAGGGACCAGAGAGGGGCTGGAGTCTCCTCCCTGGGGATATTCCAGAATATTCCACCTGCACACAGCCCTGTGCCCTGAGAGCAGGGAGGTGACACCAGTGACCCTCTGTGGTCCCTTTCTCCATTGTGTGATTCTAATACAAACCAAACCCCAAGCATTTTTACTCCATCACAGCATTCCCAAAAGCTGATTATGGTATTAATTACCATCCCAGCCATTTGTCAGCCACTGCACCACATGGATCACTGCCTGACCCAGACAGAATACAAGTGTACCACAAGCTTAGGACTTTGTGCAGAAAAGCTTTTCAGGAGGTTATCAAAGAGAAATGGTTGTCATAGGATGCAGGTTCATATTTCATTATAAATTAGAACCTGATAAGCAAAGAGCCAGAGAGCAGTTTTCAGCATGGGAGAAGATTAATGCAGTGTCTCAAAAGTGCTTTTCAGTGTATTTAATTGCAGTGATAGTTATTCAATGGCACAGATTTTTTTTACATTACTTTCTCAGATGGATTTGTCAGAGTGCAGCGCTTTCTGCTTGGCTTGGTGAAACATTCTGTATTTCCTTCAGTTGAATAATCTAAAAAATACATGACCATGGATGTAACTCCAATCTGTTTGGGGTCTCACTTCCTGTTTTCCAGCTCATTACCAAATGGACTGAACAATGCCAGATTTAGGATGCGATTTGAGACACCCTGCTACTGATCTTGAATGCCAGCCTGAAAAATCAGTTTTCACTGTTTTTTTCATGCTTTTTCCTTGCAATTTTTTGTTGTTTCTTTCCTATCCATTTTTAATGGCTGACCAAATGTCACTTTTTCCTTTGACAAGAAAGCTTTTTGAGCCGTTTTTTTTTTTTTTTAAATAAACTACTTCTTTCAAATCTGCTTTTCTTTTTTTGTGCGACCTAAAAAATGCAATAAAACAAAGACTTCCAATTTTCCTTTGGAAAATACGTCCACTTCATATGGTTGATGGAGGAGGTGTATTTATAACTTGGCCATTGTTTATTATTGAGACTGGTTAGGTGTTATTTTTGCCCTGCAGTAAGGCTTGGAGGTGCTTCCCAGCTCTGCTCTCCTGTTTGTTTTTAGAACTAAGTACAAAGACTGTCACTCTTAAGTTCCCCACTTCCCCTGAGTCCATACATTTGTGTTCTGAGCAGCTCAGGCACTTCATTCTTCAAGCCTTTCAAAACTCCTGGATTAATACCATTAGGTCTGGGTAACTTGTTGCTATTTAATTTATCAGTTTGTTCCAGCACCTCGTCTGTTGATCCTGGCAACAGAAGCAAAATGCTTTAAGGGTGCCTCTAGAGCAGATATCTAAAGAAAGTCCCACACACATCCCTAGAAAAAAAATCCTCCCTCCAGCAGCCAGAATTGGAGATTAGAGCCTGGTTCATGGATGTCAGCCACACCAAACCAAACTGGGGATCCAAATATCCCGGGTTTTTCTGCTGCTGAATGTGTGGTACCACGTCAAGGCTCTTTATAATTAGCGCAATGCGTAACAGATTTGTTTATTCTCCCAAGCAGTAAACATTCTCATGCTTTATTCAGCTGAGGTGGCTGCTGCTCTGCTCCCAGCTGTGTGTGTGTGCAGGCACACGTATCCCAGAGACTGAGCACAATGTGCTACAGCTGACAGACAAACCTGGTCCACAGTGCAGGATCACGGAATCGCAGAATCATTCACATTGGAAGAGAACTCCAAAATCATCAAGCCAAATCCATGACTGATCCCCACCTTGGCAAACAGAGCACCTGGTGTTGCTGTTCAGGTGTTGCTGGGTCTCCATCATCTCTCTGAGCAGCTCTTCCCAATCCCTGAGCTCCCTTTCCATGGGGAAATTGCTGCTGCTGTCCCCCCTGAGCTGTTCCCTCTCCTCCTGTCCCTGTTCCTGGAGCAGAGCCCGACCCCCCCTCCCTGTCCCTCCTGGCAGGGACTTGTGCAGAGCCACAAGGTCCCCCCTGAGCCTCCTTTTCTCCAGGCTCAGCCCCTTTCCCAGCTCCCTCAGCCCCTTGCCCAGCTCCGTTCCCTGCCCTGGACACGCTCCAGCCCCTCCAGGGCTCTCCTGCAGAAGCCACAACTGGACACAGCCCTGGAGGGGCCTCTCAGAGCCAGCACAGAGGGACAATCCCTGCCCTGCTCCTGCTGGACACACAATTCCTCATCCAGCCCAGCTGCCACCTGGGCACCCCTGGGTTTGTGTCACCAGCACCCCTAGGTCCAAACCCTGTTCCAGAAGAACTTCTGGTGACACGATCACCATCACTAAGGGGGTTATCATCCCAAAAGCACCTAAACTCCTTAATTCAACCCCAAAGAGTGGGCTCAGCACTGCTGGCCACTCTCTTGCCCCAAAACTGTGGCAGTAAGACCAAACTGAGGAACGGGGCAGGCCTGGAGAGCTCTGTTCACACGAAGCAGCCTGCAGACAGATGAAGCAGGGAGGGTCTGACCTGGCAGCAGCCCCTCAGCCCTCTCCCCACACCCCAGCACTGTCAGGGCTGCAATGGGATCCATGTGTGACCACCCCACATGTGCACGGCGCTTCCTGAGCTCCCAGCCCTGCTGGGGCTGGGCTGAAATGACAGAATTTTATTTATAAATCTGCTGCCAGAGGCCTGCAAAGGCTGGGCTGACTCTGGCCATCTGCAAGGTCCATTCAGGGAGCAGCAAGTCAGGAAAAGAAGCAGGAAAAGCTTGGGAAGAGAGAAGAGCAGTGCCAGTCCCGAAGATGGGAGCAAGGAGAGCTGCCCTCTACATTAGATTTGGAGCATGTTTTTTGAGATCAAACAAAAACCCCATAAAAGCTGGGATTTGTTTGAGCATATCCCATGGCGAGGGGGCTGCAGGTCACACTGCCTGGGCATGACACAGTGATGAACTCCCAGGCTCCACAGAAATTCTGGGATTTGGTTCCTTGCTACCTTGAGTACATTAAACCAAGCACAGCCAAAAATAAAAGCGAGGGAGGATCAAATCTATGCTACAGCAAACCAACAGGAATGCTTTCTCCAAAGCCTGCCTGGTAGATTTAATACGACTGGTTTTTGGAGGCTATCTATCATTTCTGTTTGGCACGAATATAAATCCAAAAATCCCTTGATCCCAAGAAGGCACTGAGGAGACTCAGTCAAGATTTCAGGAGGGATGTGCTCCTTAACTTGGAAAGTTGGCAGATGATTTAATTTTGTGAGCAAATCTGACAGTGCCGTAGGAATTTTCCAAAATCAAAGAGCCCTTTCATAGGCTTCCCTACCCAATACTCAATCCAGTGTCTAAGAATAACATTCAGCCTTCATTAATTAATGATATCAGTCCCAATAATGTCAGATTGCCTCAGAGGCCTTGCTGGGAGGGATGAATCACACCTGGACGGCTCCAAGGCTCTCCCTCTGACAAACTCCAGCGTGTGATGATGGAAATCTCAGCCTGGAAAGCTCTCACCCACAGAGCCCCAGCAGCCCTCACCCCGTCTGAGGTGTGTGGGACACACTTGGAGATCCCTCCTGGCTCTATCAGGAAGGAAAATATGATTTTCACCCTGGTTAAATGGTGCTGCACCTCCACACGTACTTTGTGTGGTGGATGCAAGAAAGGACTGCAGAGCTCCACTCAATTTTGGGATTCCCAGCAGAGTCAAGATCGTATCCAACAGCAAAATCTCTGTCTGTGATTCTGGCTTTTACCAAAACTACCAATTGAGATTTCTCACAAACCCTACTCAGCTGATCCCATTCCAACTCAGGAAAAGGCACACCAGCTGTCTCTGTAAATGTACAATTTTACTGAAGCTATGATTATGTATGAAAACATCCAGACTGCCTTGGGAGTGCTCTGTCCTAATATTGACATAAAATTGCCTCATTTCTATTTGCAACATGATTTTCACGTATCCACAAGCAGTGACTCTGTATCAGTCATGAAAGTGAAATTGGGTAATATTTGTGTATCACCATCTTTTCACGTCAGTGATGCACTGCTGGGCCTCAAGAAAGCTCTGCAGGCAAGAACAACCACATTGTTTCACACATAAATATTTATTCCTTTCCCTTCACAGTGGCCACGGCTGGCCAGACACCAACCTCATCCCATGGAACATCCCAATCCTGCCACGAGGACCAGCCCAGGGCTGAGCCAGGCTCAGCCTAAACACGAGCTCAGCAGAAAGTCCCAAGTGGTTGTGGGATCCTGGTCACAGAGGTGAAGTGTCAGGCAGACAAAGCTGGGACTTGTCTTTTTTTCTTTTTTTTTTTTTTTGTGCAGTGTTTGTTTATCTGCCGCACACGTCGTGCCCGGTAACGCGAAGCCGCCAGTTTCGGATTACAAATATACCATAAATGCCATAAGTGATTTATTTTTCTGCCACGCCTGGGAAAGCAAATTCGGCGTTTTTTTTATAAAAAAAATCTTAACTTGATGTATTCTAATTGCCACTGCAAATATAGATGTTTTTGTTAGGCACAAGCACTGTTTTGATGTGATGGCCAAAGCTCTCAGAAGGTTTGATTCAGAGAGATGGAGCCTTGAGAAAAATCCATCAGATTTCGGGAGCCCCCGCCACAAACAATTTTCAGTTCAGTAGGACTGGTCTGAGAACAACTTTAATGTGCTTTTTACTCTGAGGCACGTTGGTTCTAAAAGCCACTGACAAGTTTCACACATAAACATTTGTGTTTGGAGGAGGCGCTGCCAAGCAAGCCTGTAAAAACCATTAAATCTAGAATTTGTTATTTCATTAAAGCATTCTGAAAAATCACGCCGAGCGACTGCGTTTCGAAAAACCCAGAAACGTTAACTTCACCCCTGAAATGTGATTTCTTTTAAAATCCTTTTTTTTCCTCCCTACTCCCTGCCACAGGATCCACCCCAACATCTGGAGAGCAGAATCCAGGCTGACAGACTAATGCACATGTGGAGCAGTGTGTCTGCTCCTTTGCTGCTTCTCAGGACAGACACATTGTCTCCCTCTCCTTCTGCCTGTCCCCTCCTTTTCTTTCCCTTCTATATATTTTTTTTTTCCTTTCCTTTAATAAGACTCCACATGTCTCGCAGCTCTCTGCTGCGAATGTGACCAGGATGTGATATTGCCTTGCACCAACACACAACGTCTGGCTTAGGTGATACCAAGTTACTGCCCTGGCTTTGAATGCCTGCAAGGTTATTAACCAGCACATCTGGCTCTCTCCCTAGGAGGGTGAGTTCTGCAGTGCCCCAGGAATTTCTTTCATACACCACTTTTATTAGCTTTTCAAAAGAATACGGATTACCACTGGAAGGGAAGACTTAGGTCTGCAAACATATTGGTCGCCAACCTGCTTGCCATGTTTGAAAAGCAACAATAATCTAAACTCGTTGTTTGGTTTTTCAGAAGTAATCTTCCTTTGTTTCAGCACACTCTTATTGCTTTTGGTCTGCATTAATGAAAAAATGGCTGGTGATTTGTGATAAATAGATTTTTTTTTTAAAAAATGACATTACAGAAAGCCACAAGGATAAGTTACTTTGGAAATACAGCCCTCAAAACATTAATTTCTAATCCTATTTTTCCTGCAGACCTCACTCCATGATCACAGAAAGGGAAGAGAAATGTGTTTCAGGCTTAATCAAAAGAGAGAAGCGCACGTGTAGCTCCAGAGAGCAAATTTATCTCCTTTGCCCACACATGGAAGTTGCACAGGACGTGAAATTTGAATGCACGAGTGATATTACTGTAATTTCCCATCTGGACATCCCTATTTCAGTAATGCCAGAGAGGCCTTTTCTGGTTTCATTTATATCACTTCCGAAGCGGTTTAAGACAAACGGGAAAACTATGGGAAAAAAAAAAAAAATCCACGTGGAGTTGTTACAGAGGGAGCTCCCCAGGGCTTTCCTTCTACCTGCCCAGCAAAGTTCAACATTCCTGGCTGAATCTCTCCTGGAAAAAAAGCCTCGGGAAACACCTGCCTGCCTCCCAACCCACCTGGAGCTCCACCTTCCCAGGAGAAACCTCCACCACCTGCCACTGCTGAGCACACTTCAAGTGTAAAATTCTCCATGCAGAATCAAGCAAGTCCAAGAATAAATTAAAAAAAAAAAAAATTAAATTGCTGAACTTGCTAATTGATCTCCTTTTGAAGGTAGTGGGCACTCAGCAGCTCCCACTGTTCCAAGTGGGAGTTGTTTGGCACTCCCAGCTTTTGAAGGGCAGCTCCTTCAAGGAGGTGTTTAAATGGGAGCTCTGCTCTCCACGAACCTTTTGCAATTGCTTTTGGCCAGGCTGATCCTCCAGAAATATCCTGCTGCAAAGAGCAGTGCGAGCACTCACAGAAAAGTCTATTTTAAAACTAAGCATAAATAGCCCATACTCCTCCAGCCAGGGAAAAGAAACAACACTCCGTGATTTCCCTAACCAAGGGAGACAGCCAGGCAAAAAGTTCACAAACTCTAGTAAATTCATACAATGAAAACAAAACAAAGATTCCTAATTATGCAAATGAAAACAGTGAGTGTTTTCAAGAATGTCACAACCTTACGTGGGGATTTCTGCCAAACCGAGCAAGAATTTAAATCCATCAGATCAAATCCTGATTGCTTTAGATTAATATCCAAACAAAAGGGATGCCTGGCTGAAACTCTAACCGTAAGTTCAAGTATCAGATAAATTACAGCCAACAGAACATAAAGATCTTCTCACCTCCTCAGGTCTGAATCTTCTGAAAAGCCCACCTTGGCAGCCTTAGACTTGGCATTATTCAGTCAGCTCCAGCCTTCAAAAGAACCACGACTCATTTGGTCCACTAAGGCTCATGGAAATCCTTACAGGGTTTTTTGTTGAGCCTGCCTATAAATTGCATTGTCTTCTTAAGGCTTCCTGTCCTGCAAACAGAGGCACCAGCACAGAGATTCAACTGAGATTGTTTTCCCCCTCTTCTGCTGCTTTTATTTAACACACACACAAAAAAAAAAAAAAGGAGGGGGGGAGAGAGAGAACTGGTAGAAGTTCCTTACAGGAGTTGGAAGAGGACATCTGCAGGCAATTTAACATGAGGGTTTGTTTCTGTGTCAGCTGGCAACCCCTGGATAACTCTGTCATGTAACTTATATGCTAAAACATGATGTAGGACAACCAGTGAGACTGGGTGAATATGGCAGCACATCAGTTTGATTTGATTAAGATTTATACTTTTTCGGAAATGCCATGAACTCTGAAAACAAATGCAACCCTGGAGCTGTGAGTGTCCCACCCTGATCTTCAAACCCAACTTCTGCTGCAGCCCAGGAACAGAAAGCAGGTTTTTTCAGGTGAAGATGAGAATTTTTCCATTCCCTCCCAGCTCAGGAGTGATCCAGCTCATCCTCCTCTGCAGATGACTGCAGCAGAATGTGGAAACACAAGGCTGAGCCCACAGTTTGTGCCTCCCTGCCCATTCCAAAAGGCACCTCAGAACACACCCAGCATCCAAAGGGAGCTCTGAGATAACCCAGCTCCCCAAGTTCCCCCACCCCATGTGTTTAACTTCCTCCCAGCCAGAAGAATCTGGTCAAGTGAGGAAAGCTCATCCATCCTGGTTCCACTTCTGCTCTTGCATCAGACCTTATGTAGTTTGACATTTACAGCCAAGCATTTGAACTGAGGCCCTGATTAGATCCAATCGGTGAAATTACCTTCCCTCCCTCGCTCTTTGTGTGTGTGCACCCTTTGGTTTAGATTATTAGTAATTTAAAAATCAATCTTGCAGTTAAATGTTTAATGGCATAATTGCTCCTGTTGCCTAAATTTGTTTAGTTTGTGCTTTATTAGCATGTAATAACTGAGAGTATATTTTCTTCTGTCTCAATTAATAACATCTCTGCCGTGGCTGATGTGCTGTGAGCAGGCTGGCTGCAGTTCTGGGACAGCTCTGGGGGACTGGAGAGATTTTCTAAGTTTTCACTTAGGAGTCAGTGGCTCCCCTTAACTGAATCAATCCTCATTTGGCCTCCACTTGGGTTTAATTTTTTTTTTTTTTTTTTTTGTTACAAGTTCATTTTGGAGGCTTTTTAGTCCAGTTCTTGAGCAGGGAAGTTCTGCTGTCCCAGACCTGGACACTTGTTCCAGCTTTGTCACATGGAATGGGTCAGGATGGACAAAGGGACCACAGAGAGTTCCTGGTGTCACCTCCCTGCTCCAGCAGGGCCATCCCAGAGCACAGAGCACAGGGTGTGTGCAGGTGGAATATTCTGGAATATCCCCAGGGAGGAGACTCCAGCCCCTCTCTGGTCCCTGCCCAGGGCAGAAGTTGTGCCTCCTGTGCAGGGGGAATTGCTGGGCTCAGTCCCTGCCCGTGGCTCTGGGGCCATTGCTGGGCCCTGGAGCAGAGCCTGGGACTGCTCTGAGCCTGCCTGGGCACAGGGACAGACAGACAGACAGGGACAGACAGGGACAGACACCCAGGGACACCAGGGCTGAGCCCCTCTCAGCTGGGGCTCCTCTCCAGGCTGAGCAGTTCACCCCACAAAGAACTAAACACAAGGCCCACCCTGTGCCAAATGTAACTTCATCAAGTTCCTTCTCCAAGGAAAATTAACCCCTTCCTAATACAGGTCTTGCATTTCTTTAAAAAGGGAATCCTGGTACTGTTTAAAGTAATTGAATGGTTTGGGAAGGAGGGGACCTTGAAGATCATCCAGTTCCAGCCACCCCATCCATGGCAGGGACACCTTCCACTGTCCCAGGTTGCTCCAAGCCCCAATGTCCAACCTGGCCTTGAATATTCCCAAGAATTGGGCAGCCACAGCTTCTCTGGGCTACCTGTACCAGGGTTTCTCCCGTATTATTCATGGTCTTGACATGTCAGCTTTCTGGGATTTTGGAAAATCTCTCCGTGTGACCAAGTTAGTATGGATAGGAACCTGTGCCAGCCTGGAAGGCTCACAACACACCTCAGATTTACCTCCCTCCTTCCCAGTGTAATTTGAATTTGCAATAGCAGGTTACAGTGTCCCACCAAACATTTACTGCTGTTCAAGGAGGTGATAATGACTGCCAGCAAGTTTATCTCTTTGATCCAAGGCAATCGCAGATGATATGGAATACACAACACACATGCCAAACACTCTTTTAAGCCTCGGCAGCAGAAGAAATTGATCCCTTCCATGTCACAAAAAAAAACCCCAAAACACTGGGAGCAACAGCAGCACAGGCCTGGAGATGCATGACAGAAGGTTTAAGTGGGATTTTGGGCAGGAATTGTTCCCTGGGAGGGGCTGGGATGGAATTGCCAGAGCAGCTGTGGCTGCCCCTGGATCCCTGGAATGTTCAGTTCCAGCTTGGACATTGGGGCTGGAGCAGCCTGGGACAGTGGGAGGTGTCCCTGCCATGGCTGGGGTGGCACTGGATGATTTTTAAAGTTCTTTCCAACCCAAACCATTTTGAGATTTTATATCTTACAGTAGAAGTCACCCATATTAGTTGAATTTAAACATGCTGTTAATCTGGAGGGCAACATTTGGGGTTTACAGGTTATCAAGCAGCAAAAAGCTGAATTTCTGAGGATGTGGCAGTGAAGAAAGCACTGTAGAGCCTCTTGGGAACAGAACTCACTGGCCACACAGACACAGGATTTTAGGGGCACAGCAGTTCCCCTTTCTGCTATTCTAGGTGAGGACAAGATTCACTTTTCTTCAAGAAAATACATATTGCACAGAATAACTTTCTCTTTTTAATTCAACATGTATGGAAATACCCAAAGTACTGACTTGAGCCAAGGAAGATTTTCCACAATGAGAATTTGAATTGTCTTGGGAAAGAACACTGGGAGTCAGAAAATATCCTACAGAACAACAGGGAAAGACTTATGGCAAATGATAAAATAGCAAGTTGGTGAAAGGTATCTAATCAAATGCCCATAATTGTTGATGAGGTAATGTCTGTATTAACAATCTAAAGAAGGGGATAAAACAACACATCAGGCAAAGATACTGCACCCCAAAGTCAACTTTGGGACACCAGGGATTGGTGAAATAATCCAAAAGGGTCTTGAGGAGATAAGAACATGGGGAGGAAATAATGAAGTAAAAATTCAGATTTAAAGAGGATGGGGCTTAGAACAAGTTTAAATGTGAGATTTTCTAAAAAGGGAGGGAAGACAGAGAGGAGGAACAGAGAGAGAGAGGAGAGATTAATTTTTGAACAGATGAAGCACATCACCAAGTCCAAGAGAATCATTTATCCCTGCCTGGGCTTCTGGAGCAGCAGCTCCTGGAAAATGCCTTTCAGCCCTACAAAATGTTACCAGAAATGTAACAAAGCAGTCATTTGTGACCATATTTGTGAGCAACCAACCAGGACAGCCAAAAGCAGGGCTGGATGCAGAGGTGAGGGGTGAAGCTGCCTGATCCCCCCACCCAAACTGGACCCTGAGCAGAACTAATGTGCACATGCTGCTTGGGAAACTCCTCTCAGCTCTGCCTATAAATCTTCTCTTTGAGGAGGGGAGGAGCAAAGTCAGTGTGTAATTAAGGAGTTTGGATCCATACAGAGTAGCTGAGTATGAAGAAATGCTTCACAATAACAAGCCACGGGGCATCATCCATCAGGAAAGGTGAAAAATGATCCATTGCTTGGGATATTTGTGGCTAGATGAAGGCAAAACACAAATCCAGTGTACATGAAACAGCAATCTCTGACTTGCTCAGAGATAATCACACATCTCTAGCATGTGCTCTGCAGATCTGTGCCAGGACCGTCCAGGGCAGGTGGTTTCTGTGGCCAGTTTGCAAGGGAGAAGGACACAGTGCTGTAGAAAAGGCTGCTCCAGAGCCAGACTTTCCTGCACCCCTTCCCTTCAGTGATCTCAGTGAAGCCACACACAAAAATCACAGCCTTGGAGGCACAAAACAGCACTGGGACACTCGCGCTCATGGATTTGCTGACCGCACGTGCCAGGGTGGGCACAACCTAAGGAAAAGGGGACAAATATTTTGGCAGACGGCTTGAAAGACCTTTACAGGCTGAGATTTGGGAGCCCTCAGTCCCATTCCAGGCTCCAGAGCAGAGCAATAGGAACAGGATAAATCTTCTTTCTCAGTGTCCCCAAAGTAGAACTGGTTTTGTTCCTATTCCAGTTTATCTCATCTGTCTTTCCCAAATTTTTCTCATAGCTTCTCCTCACCCTCAGCTTCCCAGCCTGGCTCTGGTTTCCAAGGCCCATCCATTTTATGATTTCTACCCATCACCAGTGGAAATGTCCAGACTTTTAACTGTCTGGCAGACTGCAGAAATGAGATTTAAACACATCTGACTCTGTGTAACAAAGGGCTTGTGTAAAGCACATCTATCAGCCAGAGCTCTGAAAATGCATTTGGTACTCTTTAGTTTGCTCTTTCCTGCTTATGAAGAAGATAATTTTTGTTTAAAAATGGCCCCACTTAAGGAATTATCCATGCCATTAGTCCCTATAACAATAGAGATTAAAGTCTCTAGACCATCCCCTATCAAAATAACATACTCTTCTTTGAACATGTCATTAACACTATTTTCCATCTGGTTGTTGGCAGCAATCTTGGATTCGCTCCGAATTGCTGAAAGTTCATCAATTATAGCACACAGAAGCCATTATCTCTCTTTCCCTTTTGCAAGGAGGTATTTGCTCAGGCAGACAGAAGAGGTAGAGTTCAAGAGCAAAGAAAAAAAAATGAAAAGAAGGAAGGATTTACTCACTGGAACTCCGTGGCAATCATTTGGTTACCATCCAGAATTTCAAGCTGCTGAGAAGTGAATCACAATTTCTGCCTAGGAGGGGACTCTAGAGTTCAAATCCAGTAGTGATTCTGGCATTATTACAGGTAACTGATGTGTGCTGACACAGGAGGGAAATGGAACAGCAAATCTGAATCCTGGCAGTGTGGGAGCTCTGAATGAGCATGAGGGGAGGAGTGCCCACATCCATGGTAAACTGTTTATAAACTCATCCATGGTAAACTTTATTTTGTGAAGACACAGAGTAAGCTGTGGTGATCAATCAAACAAGATTTTGGGGCTGTAATCCAGCACAGTTAGAAAGAACAGCAAAACTCCAACTGTGGTTTTTACCCTGTCAGTACTGGAACATGGGAAGAGCTTTTGGAGTTCCACCAGAATAACGAATGAAGTCCACAGTGAGAGGTAAGAAAAGGGGATGGAGCTCCAACTGCTCAGCTTTGGGGGCTGCTGATACTGAAACCTTTCCACACCTAGCATGAAGCAGGCAGCAGTTATCCCTGAGCAGCTGTTTGCAGCCCAGGTGACACCCAGGAGCTCCATGCTCTGGGGCTAAAGGAACCTTGTCCCAGCGAGAGGCCACTGCAGGACCACGGGGTCACCACTGACTCACACCTGCAGGAGGCTTGGCTCACTGGCCAGCTGCTTTCAGGAGCAGATATTCCCTATTTTCTGGAAAGGACAGGGGTGTGTTATCACCTGGTGCCTGTGATTCAGCACAACTCCGCACGGATCACCTCCCCAGCCAGGCTGCCCTGGGTCTCACTTTACTCCACCTGGGGCTTCGGGCCAAGCTCTTTGTATCCTTGGCTGGGATTTCCATGCTCTCACTCCCAGCTGAGCTGCCCAAACAGCACTTCATAAGCAATGAAAGAAGTGCTTTAGCCATGCAAAGAATCCACAAGGACCAGGCTGCTGGCGCAGGCAAGACCCCAAAAAGAGGTGGGGGTAAAAGCCTGGCTTTAGAGGATAATAATAATAATCATCATTCTGTTGTCCTTCCCTTCTTGTCCCCCTGCCTGTTCAGGCAAAGACTGTATTGTGCATGCAGAACTCCCAGCATAACAAAGTCTTGGATCCTATTTAGAGACTCTACAATTCCAGGAAAAATAACAGATTATATCAGACACAGAATATACTCCTTAACAAACAATATCACTTCCAAAAAAAAAAAAGAATTAGATTTAACCATAACATAATAGGTTAGGTACATCCAGCAGCATCTCTACAGTGCCACACTTTGAAATCCAATATATTCTTTGCCCAACAAAGGAGTTCTGAGGTCAGGTTTTGTGTAACAGTAACAATATGGGATGCTGTGCATGGAAATGTGGATTTGCCACCACAACCCAGGCAGAGAAGTGCTAAATTCAGGAGTGGTTTTCAGAAATTGCCATGAAATAATTATTTTATTTCTTCTAAGAAACCAGGTTTTCATTCACTGTAATTATCAGGAACGGCTTCCAGATTTGATAACCCAAAACTGACAGATTGAGAGGCAACAATTTCAGTTACATCCACAGAACAAATGAGGTTCTACAGACACAGACCAGCTGAGCTTGGCTTGAAATGTTTGACGCCCTTGGAGAATTTTTTATCAAGAATGTCCTCTTTGATTAAGTTGTCTGGGATGTAAATTGTTCCCATCCTTCACTTTCTGCAATGAAAAACCAGGGTGTGCCACCCACATGCTGCTGCCAGTCACCCACCTCTTCAGCCATCCCACATCCCAAAATCATCACCAACAAACAGAAAAATCCGACCAACTAAATGTGAACAGACCAAATCTTCCACCAGCCTTGATGCAATGAAAATCACATCTATTATCCCAGGATAGACACCAGGAGTGATAAATGCAGTAATTCTTTTCTACCTACACCATGCATTGCGTTCTCCTCTCCCAGTGAGGCCCAAAGGAACAGCAGTAACTTGTTTTTTTTGAGAATTAGTTCCACAAAATCCCCTCACAGTGATGGCACAAGCTAACTAAAGTCAAACAAACATTTGACCTCTTCTGAAACCAGAATTTAACCCTTAAAAAAACACAAGGTTTATTTAAAGGTCAGTATTTACAAAGCATAAATCCCTAAAAACAAAATATGCAAACCTCAGGCAGCTTTTCAGAATTTTTCGGTGACTATGAATGTAAGAAGTTCAATGATAACAGAACAACAAAAATATCATAATAAAGTGGGTGTAAATGGCAGCCTTGCCTATACAAAGCCACAATTTTAGCAATAAGAGGAGGGTTATTTATTTCAGTTCTCTTACAGGCACTCAATGTGTGAAGCTGCTTAAAGATCAGGGTCAGAATTCCCCATATTTTGCTGAACTGGAATTAAAATCCAAAAAAAATCCATCCTTTTTCTTGTCCACATCAAATGTTTCTTTCTTTTGTGCTTGGACAAAACTCAAGGTCGTGACTCAGGTGAAATTACACATTAGGGAGGCACAGGGTCACAGATCAATGTCAGATGCTTCATTCAAGCTGAAAAATGTAAAGCTTAATCTTTAGTATCTCTGGAATGAAGCTGCCCAAACAGAAGGAGGACACACACTCTGAGGCTTTCCAAACATTCCCAAAATTGGACAGGATCTGCCTGGGTGCAGAATGGGTAGTTCTGGGTAAGAATCCAGCTCTTGTCCCCTTCAGGGATGGAGCACAAGAACAGTGAGATTTGTTACATTTTCCTTCTGGTACCAGAAAAGGCTGATTTCAAAACTCAAATGATGAACATGAAATCCTCCTTTGTAAAAAAA
>VRYO01001681.1:29578873-29593711 GCA_009812075.1 Sialia sialis | reverse complement strand
GAACATTCCAGGGATCCAGGGGCAGCCACAGCTGCTCTGGGCACCCTGGGCCAGCCCCTGCACACTCTCCCAGCAATTAATTTTTTCCTAAAATCTTAATCTAAATTTCCTCTGGTCCACTTTGAAGCCATTCCCCATGTCCTGTCACTCTAATTCCTGATGAATTGTCCCTCTCCAGCTTTCCTGTAGCCCCTTCAGACACTGGAAGGTGCTGTGAAGGCTCCACAAAACCTTCTCCAGGCTGAAAAATCCCAATCTCCTCATCCTATCTCCACAGGGGAAGTGCTCCAGCCTCTCTTACCAACTTTGTAGCCTCCCCTGGACTTGTTTCCATGTCCTTCCCATGCTGGGGGCACCAGAGCTGAGATCAGTGCAGACACCAAAGCCCACCACACCAGAGAGGCTCTCCCACATCCCCTGCACTTTATCCTGGCTTATTCTGAAGAATTCAGCTATGTCCACTTTTAAAGCCGAACTGACCCGTGGCTGCTTTCCAAAGAATGTGTTTAGACCACAGCAGGCCCTAATGACATAAACAGAAATCAGAAGGATTTCAAGTGCAGTTGGCCAGCTCTCCTGCCCCAAACACAGCTTTAAAGTAATTGCCTTCCTCACACCCTTTTCCAATAAAACAGCAGCTTTGGGGTGATGCTGTGCTGAGAACAGGCTCCTACAATTCCCCTGAACACACCATTACAGAGATTTTTATGCAGCTCTCTTGCTGTAATAAGATATTTTCATACCCAGCCTTGCCCTCTCCCACTAACTCCTGTGATTACAGAAACCTTCTTTGGGCACCAGTTTTGGCAGAAAGCATGAAGCTGAGTTATTCTATACATTATTTCTGCTGCTGTGGGCATTTAGACAGCATGAAGAGGGACTAAATCCCCTTCAATGTTTGTAAGTCTTACTGGCTGTAGCCCATGTTGAGGCAAAAACTCAGTTTTTTTGAGGGGAGGAGGATTTGTTTTTCTCCTCTTTCCATAAAAACAACTGAGGACCACAGGGCTGTGGAAGTGCTGGGTTTGGAAAACCTGGAGCGGGGGGAAAGAACGAGCTCTCCCACTACTGCAACTCATCCTAGTAACTAAACACGACCCAAAAACAACACAGAGGGATAGAGAGAGACAGATTCTCTCATTCACTGAGTTTTACAGAAAAAGGGAGTTGCTTAAAATAATATTTCATTTTTATTCTATGCTTCAGTTAAAAATAAGTTGTAAAGTGGAGCTTTTTCTAGAGAGAGCTGCTGATTGCAGCCAGCTGAGGAGAAACTCCATGAAAGAAGTTGCAGAAAATGTAACTTCAAAGAAAAACAGACAGCAAGGCAGTCAGAAAGAATGAAAGAATCCTTGAAAATCACCCAGTGCCACCCCTGCCATGGCAGGGACACCTCCCACTGTCCCAGCTGCTCCAGCCCCAACGTCCAACCTGGAACTGAACATTCCAGGGATCCAGGGGCAGCCACAGCTGCTCTGGCAATTCCATCCCAGCCCCTCCCCACCCTCACAGGGAGGAATTTTTTCCTCATATCCAACCTAAATTTCTCCTCTTTCAGTCTGTACCCATTACTATTTGTCCTGTCACTCCAGTATCTGATGAAATCTGTGTGCAATACCCCAAAATTTCTTGCTCTCTGCAACAGCTACATCTGCCAGGTCTCACAAGTTCCAAGACTTTCATAAATATGGAAGAAAACCACAGCAATAATAGAAATAATAACAATAATAATAGTCATAATGCAGTAAAAGCAAACACTTCATTTTGAAATAGAGCAAACCAATGCTGGTTTTAAAATGTTTTTAATATTGCATTGAATGCAAGGGATGCTGGTTTGAATGTGAATTTTTGCATTATGCTCATTTTCCTTCTGCAGTTCTATTGAATGTTTGCCACTGGATGTTGTGGAGCAGAATCAAGGACACAGAAATCCAGTATTTTTCAAAGAGGAATATTTATCAAACACACCGAATATTAAAGGATGATCAAGGAGGGTTAATTTTAGAACAAGCTATTTTTAAAATATCCACGTGCTTCAGAGCAGATCACACAGGTGTCAGCAATAAAGACTGACTCAGACACCAGCATGTAAATACTGAGGAATAAAAAAGCCCATGCTGGGCAGTAGCACCATTTATAAACATGCAAGAAAAGCTGTGGTGTGTGTACATATTCCTTAATTTTATGGCTCTCCAAACATCTGAGGATGACAATAAACAGGAAACTAACCTTGATGTGAGCTGCTGGATCGGGGACAGTCTGAATCATGTCCTTTAACAGGCCAACGTGTTTACCAGGAGCTCAGATCCCAAGGCAGCTGCATAACCAGAGAAACAAAAGTCAGACCATTATGCTTTAAATGTTTATTTTCAATAGAAATCTCCTTTTATAGAATGATAAGCATCTTTCCTTCCCCAGACCTCCTCAGGACTCAGCCCAGCTGAAGCTCTAAGACACTTCTGCCTCCATTGGGTTTCTTGAGGATTTATTTCATGCAAGAAAAAAACACTCAGCCCTGAAATTTTCACGGATAAATAGTCTTTATTTGCAATGCACAGTTTTCCCAAAATAAGAACTTGGGACATGCTCTGCCCTGCCCAGCCCCATTATTCACCCAAGACATCAGAGATTTCCACAAGCCATTCTTCCCAATTTAGAAACCCACAGCAGGACTGGGACAGATCTGCAGCTGATATAAAAAAGGATATTTCACTGAAGCTGGGCCCGTTTACAAGAGCTGCAAATCTGCTCCAGACCCTCAATTAACAGCACTTCAGAGCAGGGATGTTCTGGAATCCCTTATCCCTGTCCAGCACAGAGGGGCTGGGGCAGGTGGGGTGCATTTGTCTGCATGTGCAGGGGGTGGAAAACCATTAAAGCTCTTTAAAATAACAACAGTATTTAATGCAAATACTGTGGGGTACTACTCAGTAACTTCAACACCAAATAAGTATTAATAAATTGGGATAAATAAATAAAAAAATTAGAATATGTCGAAAAATGTGGGAACATGAACATCATTTAAAGTAATCTTGTCTTTTTCTCAGTTCTCCCTTAAAGACTGGAAATTCCCATTTTTCACACAAGAAGTTGCTTCTGCCCATGATCCTGAACTCAACTTTTAAAGCAGCAAGGCACTATCAGGGAATCAGTCATTTTCCTCAGCATCAGCTTTTTTTTCAGTTTCATTATCTGCTCTCATATTCACACTAACTTGAAAACCCAACTGCATTTTTACCTATTGATTTAGGAGAAATACTGCCTGGCTAGCACTGAGCTGCAGCTTGCCCCAGAGACAGTGAAGTCAGGGGACCATCTATGAACTATTCAAATGTAATTCGCATAAATTCCATGAAACAGTGAAATTAAAGGTATCACCATTTAGATCTTTGCACACTTCCCCCTTACTACATAAACCAGCCAACTTTCCCCACTTCAAATCCATGAAAATAAAGCAGCTCATTTGAAGACCTATTAAAGAAATCCCTACAAAAGCCAAAATCCCTTTTTGTCCACTTTTCCACAGCTATCTGTGGATGATCAAATGAGACACTGACATCACGGTTTTAAATGAAGATTTTTTTCCTTCCACAGAACTTGAAAAGCAAGAGATGCTTTTTTCAGTAAAAGCAGAATTTCACCAGCAGTGTTGTTCAGACAGAAACACCAGCAGCACTGACGTGCTTTTAGTTCCCTCCTTCCCTTCCCTAGTAAATCCATGCCTGCCACATCCTCGCTGGATTTATGGGATGCATATTTTAAGCTTTTGAAACATCACACACAGGATCTGGAAACTGCTAAGTTTCACATCAACTGGACAGAGAAGTATTTTGAGTCCAGTGTTAGATCATGTTTGCAGTGTTTTCATACTCCCACCACCGTGATGCCACAACTGCAGCTCGCCCCCACTTAGAGAAGCCCACCCAGGAAAGGGGATTTGTGCCACACCCAGATTTATTTTGGTCTCTCTAAAGCCTTTGCTCAATTTCCAACAACGGCTAAGCTTAGAAAATATGTGTTGAGCTCAGAGGTGGGAGCTCCAAAAATGCCCTGTGTCACTCAAACCAGATCTTTCTCTCAGAGCTCAGTCTTGAAGCTCTCAGGGTTAAAGAAAAGTTGCTTGAGCTATTCCAGGCATCATTCAATATTTTCAATATTTTCATATTCCATTACTCATTTCACATCTTTTACCCAAAAAGATGGATTCTTTATGTAAGAGAAGATGACTGAGAACATTTGCAAAGCAGTTGCCAACTCTGCAACAACAAAGAACAGGAATCAAAGACAAGCAAAAGTTGTCCAGTGTGAGTTTTCCAACATGAGTTGGAAAAATGGGTATGTAAGTGTTCTGGACATTTGACTTTTCCCTTGTACTGTTATGAACTTAAAAGTGGGAATTCTGCTTTAAACCCAACCATTGGCAATGTATTCTTCTTTCTCAATATTCCAGTCTTGATACTCTAAAGTGGGACAAGCCCTTGTCTGCAAAACACAATTTTTATCTTTTCACCTCCAGAAATCATAGCTAAAAAAAAAAAATAAAAGCTGTGACAGTTTTCCTTGCTCGTTCCAAACAGAAATTTTCACTATTCCAGCTCCATCTTTATGAGCTGGAATTGGAAGCTTCCAGACATTTGGTACTAACTTGCTGAGGCAGATGGTGTCTATTGCCAGACCCTCTTCCACCTCCATCCCAAATTTCATGCTGGTCATGTCTGTGTTTGATGCCTCTGCTTGTGGCTCCAGGGTTTGCCCTGCATCCCCTAAAATTGCAGGACTCTAAGGCAAGAGCCAAACCTGACACTAAAGCCTGGCTTAGGGAGACTTCTCTTTCCAGGAAACAGAAACAAGGCTACTACAGCACAAACTGAAAGTTAAACATTTGTTTAACAGCATTCCTGGTTTATAGTTATCCTGGAGGGACATCCTGGATAGGACTCTGCACAGACTGGGATAGGGGAAGGTGTCCCTGCACATGGCAGGGAGTGGAATGAGATGATCTCTTCCAACCCAAACCATTCTGTGATTCTATAGAAGGATAAATTTGTAGGCAGAGAGCAGGTTTTCTTACATTTCCTGGCATCCTGAGTCAAGACTAGCATTTACTAATCCAGTTTTAGCAGGAGAGGTTTTTGGGACTGGTTTCTATCCTTTGTCACATCCAAAGTGTCTCACAGAAGTGAGAAGCAGCAATATTTGAGACAGGAGATGTAAATTCCTCTCTGATGCTCAGGACAGATTAAAATATCAAGACAGGAACAAGTGATTGTACAAAACCAGCCAGAGCTGGGTGTGCCAGGGCTACCCCACGAGGAGAAGCTCTGGAACCTGTTGTCTTTCTGTGCACACATCTGGGGAGTTATGTAAATCCATCAAAAGGCTGGGGAATCATTTACAGATCTAGAGCTCACCAGATGTGACTGCATTGTTCTTTTCTTTTCCATGGATGTATCAAGAGGATCAAACTGTTTAATGGACACAAATATTGCCAAATTACTGGGGCTGAACGTCCCCTTTGTACAGGGGCTGAATACAAAACTCTCCCGTGCATTTTCTCACCTTGCAGACAGATTTTAGGTGCATTTTGGCATGCTGTGCTCACCTAAAAACCCCAGCAGGCTCATCTTGTTGTGTTCTAAACCCTGTGCTGCGATAAAGCATGACAGGGCAGTGAGCAAGGCTGACAGAAAAGGGCTCCAGGCCAAACTCTGGACACGCGACACCCACGTGGAGCAGAGCAGGGCTGCAGCAACAGGAACACAGCCTGTGCTGCTCTTTGCCAAAAAATCACAAAGAGCAGCATCACTGAGGCTGGAAAAGCCCTGCAAGGTCATGGAGTCCCAGCTGTGCCATCCCCACCTTGTCCCCAGCCCAGAGCACTGAGTGCCACCTCCAGGTGTCACCTGCAGGGATGGGCACTGCAAATCTCCCTGGGCACTTGCAATCCCTGAGCTCCCTTTCCATGGGGAAATTGCTGCTGCTGTCCCCCCTGAGCCTGCCCTGGCCCAGCCTGAGCTGTTCCCTCTCCTCCTGTCCCTGTCCCTGGAGCAGAGCCCGACCCTGCCCTGGCTGCACCCTCCTGTCAGGGAGGTGTAGAGGCTCCTATGAGCCTCTTTTTATCCTCTTTAGCCCTTTTTTCCCAGGCTAAAAGTACTTTTCTGCACAGGGAATAATATCCAGAATACAGCCCCAGTTGTAGCTAACTCTGGCTGATGAAGGTGTTTAATGAACAGCAGACGATGTGCACTGCAATCAAGGACAATATTATTAATTCCAGTAATTTCACCATTATAAGCCGCACCTGATTATAAGCCGCACCTCCCGGTAGCTGGGGGACCACGGGATTTGTCCATATATAAGCCGCACCCGAATATAAGCCGCACTTTTTTTATTTTTAAAAAAGCGAGCATCCATGTGTAACAAAGTAACGAGTTTGTAACAGAATGGTGACAGCGCGGGGTTTGGTGTCAGGTGCTCAAGTTGCAAACAGTTTTCATAGACCAGCCAAGCCTTTAAAGGCAGCCCCAGGCGCCCTCCCCGGCCAGCTCTCACTTCCAGGTTCGCATTTCACTGGGATTTGTCCATAGATAAGCCGCACCTGATGATTAGCCGCACTGCTGGGGTAGGCTGGATTCTTCAATGGAAAAGGTGCGGCTTATAATCGTGAAATTATGGTAAATGGTGATCCAAGCACAGGCTGGGGGACACAGCCCTGTCTGCAGGCTCTCCCCAAGGAATCTCGTCTCCCTGCTGCCTGAGATGTGAGTATCAGACAAGAGAACAGCTCTGAACGGCACGGACAGAATAATCAAACTCAAGGGGCTTGAAGAAAGCCCCCTTTGCTGTGACAGGCACCCAGCACTGGGTCTGGCACACACACACACACAGGAGTGCACACTCTGGTGATGAATAACCACACTGGCATCACACCAAATTTCTACCAGCATGACTCAGGATGTTTACCATTACTCACAGGAGGTGAATCCCTGAGCAGCTATGCAGAATATCCCAAGTCAGTGCCAGCAGGACTTTCAGACCCTCTCACATTGTCATGCAACTGCACTGGTCACATATTTTAAAAGAACTGATGTTTTTCAGCTGTTGGAAAAGTTTTGAGACATCCCTCGCGGGATTGTTTTGCTAGAAAATCTCTTTTTGTGTGCCTGGGTCCCACCAGCTCTGGTCCAAGTGTGTACCACAGAGAAAGGCTGGGATATTTGAAATGCAGAGCACTAGAAACCTGCTCTCAGTGCAGAAACAGCATGAACCCCTGTTGCTGCAGGTTAGAGCTGCACTTCTTACGGGGATAAATATACTGCATGTGATTTTCAGCCTTTCTGGACACCTAAAATAATTCCAGTTATGATGGGAGACCTCATGTAGACTATTTAAACCAAATCTAGGCTTGCTGCACTTTAGAAGCAGCCTACACATTCAAGGATGCACTAAGAGAAAATCAGAGTGCAGTTATTCCCCGGCTGCTGCTTTATTCATACATTAGGGCTTTACTGACATTATCACATTGTTATTAATTTTTTTTAATTAACAGAAGTTCGTAAATTTTAAAATTTAACAGGAATAAGAAGTGGTGAAATCTTTATTCGCTGAAGGAAACAGAACCAGCCTTTGTCTTCGTTGATGTGGGCAAAACTCAGGAGCAGAAGATCCTTACAAGTCAGCAATTTGGGAACAGCTAAGCAAACAAAATAACTTTCCAGTCCAGCATGGTACTGTAGGTTTATACCTTTCCTTTCTGTAATATTTCCAGGTTTAGAAGAAGGTTCTGCAGCTCCTGCTGTCACCTGGGGTTTGCCAAGAAGGCAAGAGGTGCCACAGCCCCCCTGTGCCTGCAGGAATGGATTTCAGGGGAAAATGGCTCCAAGTGTAAACTGCAGCAGTGCCCAGTGAGGAAAGGCCACAGAAATGTTTATAATTCACATCTGTAAAGCACGTAAGTGTGAAACACCACAACTCTTCCACTGGCAGGGAGCTGTGATACAGCAGAGCTGCATGACATGAGCTCAAAGCTTTCATGTTTAACTTGTGGTTGGGTATAACCACTTCAATTTTTGGTTGGTGTGGTTTATTTATTTTTTTTTATTTCTTCTTTCACTGTAACCTCTGAGTGCTTTAACAGCCTCCACAATAAAACCTTGAGGAAAGATCTGCACCCTCAAGAAGTGCTACTGTTCACGAGCAGTCAGGATTTGCTGTTAGGGTAAGATTCCATTGCAGGTGAATACCACAAATAAAACAACTGTAAAGGACAAGAAAACCAAAATACAAAAAGATGTGCCAAGCCAGGAGGTTTCTTCAACTTTCTATTCTCAGTGATAACTTTTTGTACTCACCCTGACCTTGCAGGACAGAACTCACTGTCTGATGTGCTTAGATCTTTCAGAGCAATTTAAATACATGTATAACTCATGGACAATTTTCAAATAACTTTTCATTTTCAAGAAACACCTCCAGAAGTTAATCATGGACTCACAGAACAGTTTAGGGTATAAAGGACCCTAAAGATCATTCAGTGCCACCCCTGCCATGGCAGGGACACCTCCCACTGTCCCAGGCTGCTCCAGCCCCAATGTCCAGCCTGGAACTGAACATTCCAGGGATCCAGGGGCAGCCACAGCTGCTCTGGGCACCCTGTGCCAGCCCCTGCCCACCCTCCCAGGGAAGAATTTTTTCCTGATGTCCCATCTAACCCTGTCTCTGACACTGGGAAGCCATTCTCTGTGTGCTGTCTCCCAATGCCCTTGTAAAAAATCCTTCTGCAGCTCTCCTGGTTTTCCTTTAGGCACTGGAAGGTGCTCTTAGGTCCCCTGGAGTCTTCTCTCCTCCAGGCTGAACAGCCCCAACTTTCTCAGTGTGTCTTCATAGGAGAAGTGCTAAATCTCCTTCCTCTTTCTTTTTTATATTTTAATTTTTTTATTTTATTTTATTTTATTTTTAGAATTTTTTAATGGAAATAAGGAAAATTTTCCCCACCCAGCCCTCCTCCTGAAAAGCCTCCTGAGGATTTGGTTTCGTGGCCATGCCGACAAGTTCTCTCCCTCACACAAGGTTAACACTATTTCTGTCGCTCAGGTCAAGAATACTGGTTGAACTGGCAGAAAATCCCCTTCCTGACTGGATTCCTTTCCAGCAGCACCAGCTGGAGGGCAGAGAGTCCTGATGGTCCTGGAGATCTCAGGACAAGGCAGGAGGGAGCAGTCCCAGCTCAGGGCTGCAGGTAAGAACTGCTCAGGTTCAAATTGTCCATGACACCACAACTGGAATATCACCTCAAGCAAGTCAGTAACTGGGGGACAAGCCACTGTCACCACCTGTTAGAAAAGCACAGATAGCCAGGATTTAACTAACAGCAGCACCCCATGTCCCTGAAGTCCGTGGGGACAAAAGGATGCAGCAACCTGAGAACATTTCTCTGCCATCTGTGTCAGTGTCTGGCCTCCTGCAGTTCATCAACACTGAACACGGATTTTGAGGACATGTTTCTTGGAAGGGTCAGTTCTGCAGAAATTCCCTCTCCTCCCTTCTGAAGGATGGGGAAGGCACATCTCTGTGCTACCACCCAAACGTGTCTGTGCAGCTACTGCTTATCTCATGTTCCAGCCCATGATCTCAGGGGAGGATACAGCCCTAAATTAGCTCATTTACAGTAGGAACTTTAAACTACAGCCAAAAATATTTGGTTTTATTAGTACTCCCTATATAGTACGCCTCTGACCAATAACTTGTTTTATTTATTTTTCTGGCGAATTACCATGTTCTTATTCAAAGCCATAATGAGGATTATATATCAATGTGGAATGCAGAGCAGCCATTCCTGAAACTCCCAACTGCATATAAAAGAGTTTGGAATTCCCCAAACACTATCTCTTCAGCCCAGGCCATTTACAAATGTGCTTAAAATGAATGAAGTAATATCTTCGGAAAGGAAGGAGACTTTTGAGTCACGTCTGACACATTTAACTGCACCAACCACTTTCCACAGCTCAAGATTTTGACTTAATACCAGGCAGGGGTGTTTGATAATGATTGCTCCCTGATGCTTATCCTGTTGCAGGATACTTGGACACACACATGGGATGCCAAGGGCAGAGCTAAGGCAGGAATTCAAGACTTTGTGCCCTTCCAAGTGCAAAACCACAGAGGTGACCAGCAATGTTCTGTGATCTAGTCAAATTTCCCACCTTTCTGTGCCATGCTAGAGCTGCCCTGGCAGATTTCTGTGTTTAATTATCCAAACTCAGCTCAAGCTTAGCTGAAGGTGTGCACCAGTAAGCCCTAAAGACCATGGAGTAACCACCACGTTATTCCTGACTGCAGGTTGTAATTATGGACCTCAGCTCTCTACAGAAATATGACTTTCCAAAGAAAAATATCGCTTTGTGGAAAAGCAGAATGACATCAGCAGAGATATATAGTGACAAAGAGTAGTTTTTAATTTACATTCATTCCAATGCTTAAAGCGCAAAACATTTTAACTGGTGCAGCACTTAAAATTAGATCTGAGGAAAGATACACAAACTGTTTGCAAAATAATGAATGACCAACTACCTCAGAAAGGAAAACTCATACCTCCTTTTGAAATATAAAGGCAAAAAATGTTTAGAAAGTGGAACAAGAAGATCTGCTTCAATAATAATGAATTACATATAGACTCACAGAATGGTTGAGGTTAGAAGGGATCAGAAAAATCATCCAGTTCCAACTCCTGCTATGTCAGGGACACCTCCCACTGTCCCAGGCTGCTCCAGCCCCAATGTCCAACCTGGAACTGAACATTCCAGGGATCCAGGGGCAGCCACAGCTGCTCTGGCAATTCCATCCCAGCCCTTCCCAGGGAACAACTCCTAATTCCCAATATCCCATCCAACCCCACTCTGAAGCCATTCCCTGTGTGCTGTCCCTCATCCCTTGGGAATTGTCTCTCTCCAGGTTTCCTGCAGCTCCTCCAGGCCCTGCAAGGCCACCCTGAGCTCAGGCCAAAGCTTCTCCTGTGCAGGCTGAACAATCCCAGCTGTGGCAGCCTTTCCTCCCAGCAGAGCTGCTCCATCCCTCTGCTCATCCTGCTGCCTCCTCTGCGCTCTCTGCAGCAGCTCCAGGGCTGGGGCAGCTCTGCAGGTGAGCTCTCTTATCACCATCCCATGGTGGGTGTTATCAGCTCCTTCAACCTTCCTTGGCTTCTTGGACTTTAAAGCCTTTTTTTTTTAAAGAAAGATTGCTGGATTGGCCAGTGCAGGCATCCTGCACTCACTTCTGATTCCTGAATTTTCCAGACCAGGAAGGTTCCTCTGTGAACCTGAATCACAGCTGATGTACAGGAGATGGGATTAGATCCTCTAGCTGCTCTCAAGCTGTCACATACCTCTGCCTCTAGCTTTAACTCTGTTCACAGAAGATCTGTTTCTAATAATCCTGTGGAAAATGGGAGTACAGAATCAGGACAACTTTTGCAGCACACAGAGCAATTCATATTTTCAACCACAATTAAGCACGGAGTACAAACTGATGGCACAGACTTCATAAGCAAACAGTAGTGATTATAAAAAGTCATGAATAACTCTGTGAACACCTCGCAGCTTCTTCAAGGATAACTACTTGATTAAATCTGCACAATCAGAAATTACATGCATCATGCACTTTCAGTGCATTGGACCTGTATATTATTTACTGCAGATTATCCAACAGTCCTGAATTGCTACAATGAAAAAACAATATCTAAAAACTGGAATTTTTAATTCATATTAGGGAGATCTAAAGTATAATGACAGTTTAGAAATACAAGAGCAAGAAAAAAAAAAGTTAACATTTTCTCTGCTTTCAATAAATTTCTCCTTCAGTTGTCATATTCAAAAAACGTATATGTTGTTCAGGAACAGAATGTACTGGCACTGAATCTGTTGCATGCAAGCACTCACTTTTGGGGATGCAACAAATGTTTCTGTAATCTGCCCTGGAAAGTTGTCCTACTTTTTCTCCCCCCTGGTTTCTGGGGATGCTTCTCATTTTAATGAGGAAAATCACTGTTTTGATGAAATAAATACATATTTAGTTATTACTTTTCCCCTCTCCTGTGCTTATAGAGCTGCTTTTGATGGTCCAGGAGCTGAAAAGAGCAGAGCCTGTCCTGGGGGAGTCACCCATGAGGCAGCTCCAGTGAACACCTTGGAATCTATTCCAAGAACCTGGAATTAAAACTTCCACAAACATTTCTGGAAGTGATCAAGGCCAGGGGCTTGGAGAAATGTGGTCTATAAAGTGTCCTTGTCCTTAGGTGATTTTCAGGTCCCTTCCAGCCCACACCTTTCCAAGACTATAACTGATCCTGATAATGTGACGTAGTTTCCCAGCCTTGACCCAAAAGAAATTAAACTGGACCTAAGGTGCTCCAGGGAGTGTGAAAAGTTGTCCCATATGAGGAAACTTTCCCAAAAAGAAGGCTGGCACAGCTAAGGATCCTTGAAAGTGAAACAACACTCGGCTTCCAACCAAAGGCATTTGTGGCACCTGCTCCCCTTCTCCAGGCAGGTCTGGGGATGGTTTGTGGGGCATCAGCAGGGATGAAAGTCAAACAAGACAGGAGCTCCTTCACAATCCCTCTGCAGGGTTTTTCTGTCGTTTTGCAGCTCCACCCTTCGCAGGGAACATGAACACAAACAACATGACTGGCAACACTATTTTCTTTTTTCCTTAAAGTATTCTTAAGACAAAGTGTAAATACTTGTGGTGATCCTTCTTCCGAATATTAGTAAATACAGCCAGCTTCCAGTGGAAATTATCAACTGACCACAGAGCAAAACTAAAAACCCTGTGAAGTTCTTCAGACTAATCATCATTTCTATTAGAGTAATTTCACGATTATAAGCTGCACCTGAATATAAGCCGCACTTCTGGGTAGCCGGGAAGACCACGAGATTTGTCCATATCTAAGCCGCACCCGAATATAAGCCGCACTACTGGGGTAAGCTGGATTCTTCAGTGAAAAAGGTGCAGCGTATATTCGTGAAATTACTGTACTAAAAGCTTTTTTACTCCTTTTGTACGTCTTTGGCACAAAATACTTTTTTTTCTTTTAATTTTTCTTTTTACTTATGGCACTTTCAGTTCTGATGTTGGAAAGCAGAATTAAAAAAAAAAAACCAAAAAAACAAAAAACCAGAACAGCTGTATAAACACAAGGTATTTAAGAAATAAGTGACTTCCATTAAGTGTTGACCTGCACTGCAAAAACTGTTCAATTATACAGATCAGAAAGACTGGCACTCCATGGCAGCCTGAATCTCACTTTATCAATAAAAAATGTTAATGCATTACAAAAATAGAAATACACCACGTCCTTAGCAAGAAAGTACCTTGGAAGGATATAAATCATCACCAATAATGCTTTGATTTGTGACCTTCACAGATTTGTTTTCATTTTTCAATTTGAAATGCATTTGAAGAATGTCTATAAATAGCTTATACTGACTGAATGCATAATTTTAGGCTCATTTTTTCAGCATCTGGATTTTGAAGTACTTTGCTAGATGAAACATGGACCTGTCATCCGTGAAACTGTAAAGTCCAGTGTTTAGAAAAGGGCTATTTTAAGAATCTAAATGTATTTGCTTATAGTGAGTGTAAAGCAGTAGTATTAAATTTATAATGCATTACTGATCCTGCAAAGCAAGGCTCAAAAGCATTTTTAAGCAAAAATTCAAGTTCGACTTAGAAATTCAAAGCAACAAATTTCACATGGAAAAAAACCTCATTATTTCTATATATACAGCGAGGAAAATGCCTGTGTTCTTCCTCACACACTAAAAACAGAAGGAAGAGCAATGTATTTAGCTCACCAAACCTGAATTCACAGCAGGCAAAAAAACTGTAGCAAAAAAAATCTGCAGCAAAAACAGCACAGAGGGTTTTTTGCATGTGGATAAGTGAAAAAAAAAATTATATTAACTATAATTACAATGTGTTTTATTTCCAGCTGGAGGAGAAAAGTGATTCCAGGGTTAAGGCAGGTTTCAGTCCCTCTTTTCCAGCAAAACCTGGGAAAGTCCCAGCATGAAAAAGATATTTAGATGCAACCTTTGGAAGCAGTTTCCCCAAAAACAAATGGGGATAATTGTAATGTCTGCATACATGGAATCATCACAGAATCCCAGCATGGTTTAGGTTGGAAGGACTTTAAAGTTCATCCCATTCCATCCCCAGCCATGGCAGGGACACCTTCCACTGTCCCAGGCTGCTCCAAGCCCCAATATCCAACCTTGGATTCCAGGAATGGAATATCCACAGCTCCTCCAACTTCTCTGTGCAAGAATGAGTAGAACTTCACAAGGAAAAGGCTGCAGTTCCCTTCTTGCTTAGCTCAAATTCAAAATCGGGGTTTAATAGAATAAATACTATCCAGACTTTCCATAGATGTAATAGGAAGCTCAGGAATGGGATACAGGAGGGTTTTTCTGAAGCAGTGGGGCCTTTTATATTTAGTTATTCTGTAATTAGTTGTTTTTATTGACATACGGCCTACAGATGGGCTGATCCATTGCTCAGAAACAGGGCCAGAGTTTATGATCTTGCTCCATTTATTGTCTTGCCTTCCAAAAACACCCAACAAGCACAGGGCTCCATCCCACCTCTGTCAAAGAGAAAAACTTGCACAGATTTCAGCCACTGAGGATCAAACTCCAACCACTGCATGGGCACACACATTTCACCCATCTCTGAAGGGGTTCAAGCCTGGAAGGAAGCAGCAATTCTTCCAGCCAGGAGTTCTGCTGTAGAAAATCACTAATTCCCAGGAGTGACAGAAATAAAGGGGTGTTTTAGAGGCAGGAA
>VRYO01001681.1:29562633-29577873 GCA_009812075.1 Sialia sialis | reverse complement strand
GAGGGAGGGGGTTTCCATTCTCCATTTCAAAGAGAGGCCCCTGCCTTTCTTAGCTGACACCTGTCCTCCTAACTAAGACACCCATGAAACTGGTGTATTTGGGATGGTATTTGAGGTCTGTGAGGCAATTTTGCCACAGGAATACGAGACACTGCATCCCAAGCTGGCCATCCACTCTTTCTTTTAGCCCAGCCATCTACTGGATTCCTGGTCACAACAGACCCAACCTGAAATTCTTCATAATCAATATGTTTCTTTGTTGTCTCCTTCCAAAGTGACAAATCCCATCTCAAAATCGGCTGTTAAAAATTATGAAATGTAGACACGGGATAATGTTGAGATAAATTATTATGAACTTCCATTCATTTATTTTGTTGTTTTTCAGCCCCTCTTCCCCAAAGATGCAACTGTAAGCAGGATCAATCACTATGTTTTAATACTACAAATAATTCCCATTCTTTTTTCCCCTTTCCCTCACCATTTCCCCAGGTCTCACGATACCTAGGAAGGACATTTCCCAGCTCCCATTATTACCTAGGAACTGCTTTTTTTTTTCCACTTTTGATTTCTAAAACATTCTGTTTCCAGGTCTCACTCCCATCCCTACACTCCACGAGAGCTGAAAAATGTTTCACCCAAAAATGACTCAGTATTTTTTTTTATTCCAAAACCTTTTTGTTCATACTCTGCTCATTCTGACCAGCTCCAACAACAGCAGCAGTGACAGAACAAGGGGGGATGGCTTCATACTGACAGACAGGGGGGTTAGATGGGATCTTGGGAATTAGGAATTGTTCCCCGGGAGGATGGGGAGGGGCTGGGATGGAATTCCCAGATCCTGGATCCCTGGCAGTGCCCAAGGCCAGCTTGGACATTGGGGCTGGAGCAGCTGGGACAGTGGCAGGTGTCCCTGCCATGGCAGGGGTGGCACTGGATGATTTTTAAGCTCTCTCCCAACCCATTCCATGATTCTATGTGATTCTGTGAATGACACCACTGCTCTGGCCACCTGCTCCAGTTGTGGCCACCCTTAGAGCAATATAGTTTTTATTTTAATTCCTAGTCACAGTTTCCACTGTTGCAAGATAACTGCAACCCTTTGGACTTTGCTGCACTCCTCTCAAAGAAGTGCAGCTCTGTCTTCTCTGCACCTTCCCATTACACAGCCAATGATAGTAATAATATATTTTTTTTGTCTGTTCTGCAAATTTTGGACATTTTTCATTCATGCTTTTGACCTCTTTTCTCAGTGCTACACTGGCTACAACCTGATTGTTGTAGCAATTCAGTACAGCTAAAAAGGAGATTTAATGTCCCTCTCTGTGGGTACATCTGCCTGTGTGTGGTGTTACAAGTGAAGGCATTATTTCAAAAGCATATGAACCATTAAAATAGGTAATTAGGCTATGTTCCATTTCTGAGGGCCAAACAGGCATTGTAGGTATCTTGTATGTGTAAAAATATCTTTTTGCCATCCACCAGTACATTAAAAACTAATTAGCATGTGGCTGTGGTGGCCTCATCAATTCTTCAAAACACTGATTTGATGCGTCAGAATGAATGTATGATCACGGCTTTAGCAGGATGCAAAGCCCTGGGTTCCCTGAAGTTATTAAGTATTAGAAAAACTCAAGTATGTCAGTATTAAAGACATTTTATTAGGCATGTTAGCATGTAGATTAAGATGTATGCTTTCTGTAACATCAGTCTTGCTATTCCTTAAACAAATGTACCCCTAAAAGAAGAGAAGGAATAAAGCAAGCTCCAAGTTCAAAGAATTTAACAGTAGTTCCTTTAAATGCAGATCCAATTTCTTCCAGTTTTTTATGTTCTAGGTGTGTATAAATGTCAATTCCCAGTCTCTAACAGCAGACTCTGCCTTTTCAGTAGAAATGAAAAAGTAAATTACTGTCATCACCACTCCAAGCTTTGACTTACCCTTGTGCCAATGAAATAGAGTTGGGATGATAAAAACAAATCAGTATTGCCACTTCCACTCACTGTGTGATGAATGAAGTTGAAATGTGGCATAATTTTGTAACAAAGCAACTTAGGAGCTCACGTGTAGAGTGTTTCCACAATGGGTTGTGTGTAATTCATGTGCCTCATCTTCCATCAGCTCACACCTCACAGAACTCCTAATATCTAACTCAGATATTGCAGATCCTCCTTTAATTGCATCCGTCCTCCCAACGTTCTTTCCCCCTCTCCTCGCAGAAAGGCAGGAGGAGAGGAGCTGGTGTTTCCAGAATTGCACAAAGTGATTTGACAATCTCCATCCCACTCCTGAGGCCTGGAGGGCAGCTGGGGAGCCACCAAAATCTCCCTTCTGGGAGACCATGCTCACACCATCCACAGAAAAATAACATGCTCCAAATACCTCCCCTTTCCCACTGGCTGCAGAGGGGGTTTAATGGGGATAAAAAACCCTTCAGAGCAGTTCTGGGAGCAAGCAGGGCATGGAGTCAGGAACAATCAGGCCTCATTTATATTTGTGAAACAATTAGTCACTAATTAGGCCAGCTTCACATTTGGAAAAGGGGAATAGCTTTAATTAGAGTGGAATTACATCCCTCTGACAGACTTCAGAGGGAACTCTAATGGCAGGATGCAAACTATAAAGTCTGCCAGGCTTTTAGAGAGTTTAATGGCTTATGGAGCATATTGGAAATATACAGTCCTTTCAGTGTGTATAACAACCATCTGCCACAAAACCCCACGTCCCTGCCAGCATCACAGCTACTAAACAGGGAGAGAAAAAGAATTTTCAAACAGTAACCAAATCCCCAGCTTGGATCAAGCATCCTCATAGCTGCATTTGAGCAGCTTCTCTCCCTAATGTAGAAACCTCTCTCCCCCTGGAATTCTTGCCATGGAATATAAAAGAAAAAATGAAGTGGCATTTAAGGAGATAAATATTTAATATATAGCTATGAAGTACACTTTCTCCTCTCCAGTCATGCTGCTAACTAGAGGAAGGGTCTGCACATCAACCTTCAGCCCTCAATAAGTAAAATTAATTTAATTGTTGCCTTCTGTTTCTTGCACTAAAAACGGGCACTGGCCTCAACATACAAATTTCTTGGGAGCTGCAATTGTTCTGCAGCTTAGTTTGCACTGCCTTAGCTCTAAAGCCCTTCCATGGGGATAAACAGCAAATCTTCAGTTGCAAGCTGTGGGATCTCTGTGTAGAGTCCAAGGAATTCTTTCTGGAGTTTGGCTCTGAGGCAGGACAATCCAATCAAAGATATTTACCTGAAAAAACACAAGCACACTGCCATCCTCTGAAACAAAAGTGAGCAAGATGGAAGCAGATGATGTTAAAATCCTAGCAGGGACTAGCATGGATTTCCCAGGTATTTCCACCATGGAGCTACAGACTTTTCCACCCTATGATTAAAGGTTTTATTTTAAAAAAATAGAATTAACAACTACTACTCTAAGTATTTTAAAGCACAATGTGGATGCCCACAGTGTCTGCGAAACAAATGAAAGGGATTTAAAATTAGTAATTTGGGCTTAGGAGGAAGAACTCTTTACAAAGAATTTCCTACACTTGTAAACACTCCCCCTTCTCATCTCAAACATGGAAAAATGGGACACTTGTGAGAACTGAGTGTCAAAGTATTCAGAACTACAGGTTTAATGCAACACCTGGGGTACCAAAACCTTGTTGGAAACCAGCACAGGCCATACCCACCAAGCCAAAAAGCTCTTCCTGTACACACTCACACAAATTGACAGGTAAACAGTGCACCCATCATGCAAAGATGTTATTTTCCATAATCACTAGGGGAAAAAATCACTCTGGGAGTAATTTCATAGTCAGGTTCCCTGCTTATCTAACATTCCTTCAGGACACAGGCTGCCTCTAACAAAGTCATCAAGTGAAAGGCAAATAAAAGAAAAAAGTATCATATATATCAGGGAATATACAGGCAAGGGCACAGCTTCTTTCTGAGAAAATGTTGCCTTCCACAGAAAAGAAAGGGAGATAATGGCAAAGGAAAAGCAGAATAAAGCATTGTCTGTTATGTCAAACAATCAAAGAGGATAATTAAAATCCTGCTTTGTGCCAGTCTTCACCTTTCTGCAGCCTTGGGAATAAAGTAACAGCACACAAGTCTGGGATGCTCACGTTGTCCGTGATGACCTCTTAAATCCTCTCTTGGAATATTTTATGGCAGGCCCAGCTTAGTTGATCATTTTAACCCCAAATATTTTTAATATAATTTGTTTTTCACTTTGTCATTGCATTTTGTACTTTTATGGTACAATTCTCCTCCACTTTATGACCATCACGTGCATGTCTTGATGTACCACCTTCCTTTGTGGAAAATGAAACCAGAGCTTATAATTTTGTTGAGAACACTCTATTACAGTCATTCAGTTATGGAGAATGTTCTGAATTCTATTTTTTATTACCGTTGAAGGAGATAAAATAGAGGTGTTCTCTAGCCACCTTTAATTTCCAAGAAAGCAATATCTACCAGTTATTCCACTTCAGCAGTGGTGAGACAGCAAGGAAAGACAGAGATAAAATCAGTATAATACTGATTATTTTCAGGCTCTGAACAACCTGGTCTAGTGGAAAGTGTCCCTGGCCTTGGCAGAGGGGTGGAACTGGATGATCTTTAAGGTCCTTCCAACCCAAACCATTCCATAATTCCATGATTTAGCAGCATGGCAGAGGCTCCATGAGGCACTGTCTGGAGCTGGCTCCTGTGTACACGGAGGTCTTGAATTGCTGAGACCTGTCTGGACAATTTCTCCGTGGTACAAACCCAGAGGGTTGTCACAAAATCCAGACAAATTTATGCTGAGAGAGTGAATTTCCTCCCTCGAAATTCCTCTCCTCACATTTCCCTCTGCCCAAGACTTTATCTCTTCTGCTCGTCTTGGGGAAGCCACAGGAATGAAAAAAAAAAATGGGAGATGCTGTCAGGAGCAGGACTGGACTGTTAATCAGGAAAATAAATGAACCTATAAAACTCATATAACCTCACGGAATATAAAGTAAAATTGGCCTGGTGGTGACAGTTTAATTCTAACCACTCTCTGCCAAAGTTTTGCTCTGGGTATGAATACACAGGCTGTCCAAAAGAGCAGCAAATGCCCCTTCTTTCCTAATTCTGAGACGCTTCTTTCAATGCACATAGTTCAAGATAAATCAGATGTTAAAGGAGATATTTATGATTTCCAGGACTCAATAAACTGCATTTACACTTACAGCACATTGGCTCTTTCGGGGCTGAAAAGACCATAAGACCTCATGGATAGTTGTATAAATAAATGAATATATGAAATTTAGTAACAGGAACTCTTCTGACTCATAGGAGTCTTTGGAAAAATCTCCACTAATCTATTAATAATAAAGAATCTGTAATGCTAAAATTGCAAACCCCAGCACGTCCCCTGTTCTTAGCATACCAGAGAGCCTTTTTCTGGTAACAGTAGCATATTCAAGACAGCACAAGCTTGACACAAGCCTTGTTCAAATTCTGCAGCCGGATACCTGGAATTAGGAGCATTCCCGTGCAAGATATTGGATATTCAGCAAAACTCTCAGCTCAGAGTATAAAGCAAATATTTTTGAATGAGATAAGGACAGAAGTGCCCAGTGCAATCAATCAGTGTAGGACTCTCAGCGTTACTGGGACGGGTATCAAATTGTGTTCATTTTTTCCACGTCTTTCATAAGAAGGGTCATTCTTCTGTCCTTCATAAGGACATGGAACTCTTGGAGCAAGTCCAGAGAGGCCATGAGGTTGATAAGGGGTTGGTAAGGAGCAGCTTCCCTATGGAGACAGGATGAGAGAGCTGGGGATGTTCAGCCTGGAGAAGAGAAGGTTTTGTGGAGACCTCAGAGCAACTTCCAGAGGCTGAAGGAGCTACAGGGAATCCAGAGAGGGACAATTAATCAGGAACTGGAGTGACAGGACAAGGGGAATGGGTTCCAACTGACAGAGGGGAAATTTGGGTTAGATATTGGGCAGGAATTCTTCCCTGGGAAGATGGGCAGGGGCTGGGATGGAATTGCCAGAGCAGCTGAGGCTGCCTCTGGATCCCTGGAATGTTCAGTTCCAGGTTGGATATTGGGATTTGGAGCAGCCTGGGACAGTGGGAGGTGTCCCTGCCATGGCAGAGGTGACACTGGATGAACTTTAAGGTCCTTTTCAACCCAAACCATTCTGGGATTCTCTGATACCTGAGGCTGGACATCTCCATGTGCATCACAGTGAATTCCTTGCCTTGCCAGTGAATCAATCACTCACAACCACAGAGGCCTCATTACCTGCATGAGGAGTGTTTTTATTACACATAATAATTTATATATTACCTGCACTACCTGTGAGGTGTTCCAGGTGAGCTGAGTGATGCATTCATAAAAGACTCAGACTTTTCTTGGTCAAAGTCCAATCTTCAGGCTGCCAAGCTCTCAGAGGGAAAATAAAACACACAAAGCTCACGTTCCTCTGTCAGTCTGCACAGAGCAGCTGTGGCTGCCCCTGGATCCCTGGCAGTGCCCAAGGCCAGGATGGACATTGGGACAGTGGAAGGTGTCCCTGCCCATGGCAGGGGGGTGGAATCTGATGATCTTTGATGTCCCTTCCAACCCAAACCATTCTATGATGCTACAGTTCTTGCCGTGTCTAAATTAGAAATTTAGAGCAGAACAAACATGCAATAAAGTCCCCCAGGATTACATTCCAAGGCTTCTTTCACAGGCACTGTCTTTGGGGATCTGAAATTTTGGTTATTCAGCACAAATTCTGCTGATTCCTGAAGCCAACGACATCAAGTAACTCAGCAGCATTTCCCAGAGCTCTGTACCCCAAAAGGCCCTGCCTGTCACTCTTGCACTGAACTTGCACAGGAAAAATAGTTTATTTCCTACTTTCTGCTTGTTCTCCATCCTGAGCACTGATGTGATTATTCCTCACATTTCCAGGTTCCTAAAGTGGACAAACAATAGAACTAAAAACACAAATAAAATATTTCATCACCCATTAAAGGCACAGTGCTGTGACTGGGAGGCCTAAATTCCTTTCTTCCATTCTTTGTTAGTTTTGTGTATGTTTTATTTTTTTTATACAGTGCTTCAGGCACCACTCAAGAAATGATAATCTCCCCACACTGAGACTCAGTACAGTAAACAAAGAGAGGTGGAGAAGATCCCTTTAGCAAGGAGACCACAAGAGTTCCATTTTTAGCTTCATTCTGCAAGAAATGAGACTTGAGATACTATGTGTGCACAAAGGAGTGTTCCTTGACCTTTTCTTCCATCAGTTTGGCAATCATTGCCTGGTTTTGCCCAAATGTCATGGTTTAGTTTAGGTTTGCAAATTCTAATAGACTTAATTTCTGTTGTGAGATAGGATTAGAAGTACATCTTCCTTCTAGGTGACTTCAGTACAAAACCAGCACATCAAATTTAACAGGGTTTAAAAGACCTGAAAATATTATATTCCATCAGGATTGAGGGGAGCAAACAGCTGAGTGAAGCAAGGAAATAAGAGCTGGACACCTACTGAAAAGCTAAAAGGGAAAAACCCTACTGAGGAAAAGCTAAAAAGGAAAAGCCCTACTGAGGAAAAACTAAAAAGGAAAAGTCCTACTGAGGAAAAGCTAAAAAGAAAAAGTCCTAATGAAGAAAGCTAAAAAGCAGCACATCAGAGAATCCACACAGGACAGCACTGCTGAAAGGGGCTGACTCCTTTTGCAGCTCACAAAATATGGGCTGGGATAACTAAAAAACGGATTTTTCCCATCTGAACAAAACCCCTTCTTGTGCCCACATTCCTGCCCATCAGCAAGGACAGACATTTCTTAAGTGACAAGTTCCTGCCACCCTCTGAGCATCACCACCACGTGCTGGGGCTGTCACCAGCAGGTTCAGCTCAAATTTACCTGGGTGAGGCAAAGATTTCAGCAGGACAACACGAAAAGGCCTCAAGTTGGGACAGCAAAGGTTTAGATTGGATATTAGGAAGCAAAAAGGGTGGTCAGGTATGGGAACAGGATGGTGGAACAATCATCCCTGGAAGTGTTCAGTGGATGTGGCACTTGGTTTAGTGAATTTGTTGGATTTGTTCTTGGAGGGCTTATCCAACTTTAATTATCTTGTGATTCTAAGGTTGGCAGATCAATAAAGCTGGATCTCAGGTGAATTCCTAGTCCAGCCTCTGTGTTACTTTAGGGTGAGATGATATCAATGGTTTTAAACTGATAGAGAGTAGGGTTAGTTTGGATATTAGGAAAAAATTCTAGCACAGATTCCCAGAGCAGCTGTGGCTGCCCCTGGATCCCTGGAATGTTCAGTTCCAGGTTGGACACTGGGGACAGTGGGAGTGTCCCTGCCATGGCAGGGGTGACACTGGATGATTTTTAAGCTCCTTTCCAACCCAACCCATTCCATGATTCCATGAGAAGCAGCATTTGCTCCTTCTGTGTGAAATCTCCTAGCAGTTCCCTTTTGAAATAACTCTAAGATTATACACACCCAATATCTTGAATTAATCTTCCTGTCACCATCTGGAGATGGCAAAGTCGTTTCCTGACTGTCACACACCTTCCTGCTTTGACAGAGAGTTGTTAAAACATCAGTAATTTCTCCAAGCAGGAAATACAGGCAGTGCTTTGTGGAGGTACAAGATATCCACAGGTGCCTCCACAGTATCCAAATCTGTGATTTGGCCAGGAACTTCGGCAAGTTAACAACAATAAGTCTAGCAAAGAAAAAAAATGAAAAACAAAAACACAAAACAAAACAAAACAAAACCCCCAAATAATAATAATTAAAAAAAACCCAAACCAAAAAAAAAAAAAAAACAAAAAAAACCAAAACAAAAAAAACCAAAAAAACAAAAAAACAAAAAAAAACCAAACAAACAGAAAATAACAACCCAAAAAAACAACCAAAAAAACCCCAAAAAAACCACCAAAACAAAACAAGTTTCTCATAGTATTTTAGTCTCCAGTTTCCCTCACAGATTCTTCAATCTGTTTCAATCTCAGTGCCAAAGGGATATTCAAACACAAATATCTCTCTGTTCAAAGACCAAGGCATCTATACCTTATTCACAACATAAATCAACTTTTTGTGACAAATTTATCTATTAGTTGCCCTCAGTAGGAAGAAAAATACCAAGCAAAGAGGTATTTATATCATTTATATTCTGAGTAAAACAGGAATTTTTAGTAAGACTGTATATAAAATAAATGCTCTTTCGTAACAATATGATTAGCACAAGTTGCCCTCATGAAAATCAGCACCACAACTCAATAATTTATTTGTATTTGAAAAAGAATAAAAGAATATTCAGATAATTGAGACATTACACAGAAGTGTGGTAGCTCTATTAATACAGTGCTTTTGAAGAGAATTATATAAAAACTGATTTTAAACTATTAATGTTTTAGTGGTGAAGTCAGAATAAATTGCTCCTTATCCACAGCATAGCAAGCTTTTCTCTCACAAACATTTTGACAAAAGAATGAACTGCAGATGTCCATTTTTCAACCCCGAAAAACCCAATCCAACAAAAAAAAAAAAAAAAACCCTCCAACATTTGAGCTACTAAAAAGTAGAAAACAACCAGGGAGAATTATGACCAAATGGCAGATATTAAAAAGTTCTCCACATGTGGCACAGACAGAAACAGCCAATTCACTGCAATTGTCTGCTGAACAGGTTGAGCCTCTCTCCAACTGGTAGCAATCAGGCAGGACACTAGAGCGGGCAGGAAATCTAAAATTAGGTTTTACTACCTATAATGGAGGATTTATGGGATAATTTAATTGGCAGTCTTGGGACCGAAACCCATGGTGGGGGAACAAAAACATCTTTCTGGATATACTCCCTGAACCCTTCCTGTAGTGGGCTGAACAATAAAAGTGCTGGGGAAATAACCTGGAGATGTAATATCCCTTTTCTCGTGCAGAGTAAGCGTGCACGGCAACGTTTGCAGCACAGACAGAAGGGAGCTGTGCGTTGATGCAAAACTGATTTTTATTCTTTTTAGGAGAACTGAATTGCTTCTCATAGATGTGCCTGTAAGGACATGAGAGGTGATAAAGAGCCCCAGATAAAGAGCAGGCTGGAAATCAAGGCTGTGAGGACATGAAAGCACAGCCCAAATATTTCAGTGCCTGTGGCAGATTGAACCAGCCCTGTCCTCACCTCCCAAAATCTGCTGAGCCACTTGGGCTTCCCTGTGGCCCCAGACCTTTCACAGCCAAACCCCAGGGATGTCAGCAGCACTTTGCTGCCTCTCTCTGCTCACCAGGAGAGCTCTGAAAGGGTTAACATCCATTCTCTGCTGGCTGCAAGGCTGACCAGGGGTAACAGGATCCCTGCTCCATCCCAGGAGTGTTCCCCCCGTGTCAGCACTTGCTACTGATGCCTCTGCCTGGCTCACTGCATTTACTACATGGGCTTGGGGATTCAGAGAGAGAGCAGGGACATGTCCCACTGTCACACAGTGAGGGGCATGAGGTCCCAGCTGCTGCTGGCAGGTGATTCCTGGGCATTTCACTGTCAATTCCTCAAAAACTGCATCCCCAATTCCGTAGCTGACTGGGATGCAGGGAACAGACTGACATGGGAATGCAGGAGGAACAGCCCCACCAAGCCCTTCCAGAGCCCTGAGTCTGCAGTGCCACCATCAAACCCACTCACAAACTCACAGTCCCCTGCTGAGATTCCTCCTCTGTTTGTTTTTCCCCTTCCTCAAATCCAGCAGAATGCCTGTCGCTCATCTCTGCTCTCCACTCCTAGAGCCAACCCCTCCCAAAGTTTTCCTTGCAATGGGATCTCCACTGCAGAGCTTTATGAAGCCATTATTTCACAAATGCCTTCAGCTTTGAAACACATGCACAGCCATCTTCTATTGTGTGGTGACAAGTTTTGAGAGGATGACCGAGGAGTTATGTTTAGTGTTATTACCTCTGGCTTACCACTGGCAGTGCCAAAAGGAAACGTAAACAATCAAGTCAGTATAACAATCCTTGATTATTATTCTTACAACAGCCCTGACACCAAGTTATAAGCCATCATAAATTAAAAAAATGCATCCCCGTTTATTTCAGAAAGCAACACTCAGGAAAAGGATTTTAAAAATTTCAAGGCTGTCTCAAGAACTTCTCTCTCAGCACATTTCAAATTTGATTGATATGACATGAAAAAGTCCCAGAAACAGTGGAAAATTCACTAATTTCAAAAATCGCCTTTTGGAGAAGCTCTGTTGACAGCCACTAAGTCTGCAGTGAAATCAAGCAGTTCAGAAACCCATTGAGAAGTCTACAACAACTCAAAAAAAAGGTGTTTAAATAAATCCAAGTGTGGCACTTTCAAGATTTGGCTCAGGTTTTTTCCCCTCTCTCACCTTTTGAATATCAACCACCATTTATTTCTTGCTTTTTATGCAGTTCCTCTCATCTTTTTTTCTGGTGATGTGAATAAGAAAATGCCACTGCCATCAACAGTTTTTGCAGTTTTTAGGCCACTCATGCTCCTCCACTAAAAGGCCCACCACACGTCCTAACAAAGACCTATCACTGCTATCTCTAGGATGCTGTTGAAATGTCAAATTAGGATCTTTCCATGATCATGAAAAGTGTCCTTTCTGATAGATCAATTTACTTTCTATTTCAAATTATATTTGACCTTTACTTTATATTTGAAATGTTTCTTCTACAAATTTCCCTTTTCATTTTCCCCTGGCTTACATTTTCTTCCTTTGGGGATAACATAATTACATTGACATAAAGAAGAAAACCTTTGTGTCTTAAATATTGCCTCTCTGTTGCCTGAACTTAAAAAATGTGAAAAGTTTATAGACCTTGACAGATTCAGGGTGTGGTACAACACACTCTCTCCTTCATGCAAGGCAGCCTCCATCTGCAAGTAAGTTGCCTTTTCATGGAAATACTATTCAGAGAGCATTTCCATAAAAATTCACCCTGGCAGGGCTCTGTTTCTCTTGTCATTCGCCCAGCTGTGTTCCTGCCTTGATGGAGTTCTCGTTTTGAATAAGGCACAGCAGTCATTTTCATGGGGGGAGCCGGGGGAACTTTCCATCTTTACGTAAGAGCAAAGCCTGTGGTCCGTGCAGCAGGGCTGCAGGAGGCATCAGTAAAACCCAGATTTACAACCAGACACAGGCTGAGGGCACATTTCAACCTCCTCCTGCCCTCCTCGGGACTTTTTTGGGACTTTGGGGACGTTTTTGTTGGGACAAAGCTCCAGGTTTTCTTGGGGGGTTGGAACAAGTCGATCTTTAAGGTCCCTTCCAACTCAGCTCATTCTGTGATTGTCAAAGTCCTGGCTGAGGTCGACACAAGGCCCCACACTCTGAGCAGAAGACAGGGCCCAGAGGAAGAAGAGGTGCAGAAGAAGAAGAAGGAACCATCCTTGAAGAAGAGATCACCTGTCCCAGTGGGTCAAGCTCAACAAGGTCACAGCACTGCGGCTGCCAGGGCTCCTCAGCCACCAAATCCCAGCAGTGCCCTGAAGCACCGAGTGCCCCCCACACCCAGAATCTTTTATTCCCTCCAAGACAAACTGGCACTGAAATTTCATCATTTGCCAAAAAACTTCCCTACTGTGCAGCAGGAAACAGCAAGGCCACTGCAGGAAGGAACCCAGCATGGCCTTAAGTACCTACTGAAGTGCTGAGTCTTATCTTCTTTTTGCCAGGGTCAGGATTCAGTGGGCATTTCTCATTTGGACTCAGATGTTTGTTAGTTCTTATCTGTATTACATGAGTTCTACATCACTACAACCTAACAAATTAAAAATGGAGCCCCATCTCTCTCTATATACAAGGCCTTATAAGGGTAACTTGTCCAATTAAGAAAAGCCACCTAAATTATTTTTACTTTTAACCTAATAACCAAACACCTGTGGCCTGCAATGAGGAATTTTTTATCCAATTAAACAAAATCACCCAAACCCATGAAGAAGAAGGTGAAGAAGAAGGACAAACCTCTGCCCTAAAACCTCCATCTTGCTTTCTATATATTACTATATTCAAAACCCTTCAACTCTAAGTTTTCCACCATGTGATAGCACACACTTCTATACAAACTGCACACCCATGATCCCAGTTCTACCATTTAATTTTGGAAGCTTCTCCAAGGCCTCAGGTCCAGTGCAGAGTTCTCCTGAGGGTCAGTGCCTGGCAGCACAGAAAGTCTCAAATTCTCAGTGACCAGGGTTCCGACACCGAAAATATTCCACTACCTGGAAAATGCAAATTGAGCTTTCCCCACGCAGATGGGGATACCAAAGGAAGACTGAGGATGCTCCTGCCCTGCTCCCAGCAGGTGGATCAGCCAATGCCCCCCATGGCACCAAGGCAAGGACACCCAGTGCTGGGGCTCATACATCACCACACTGCCCTGTGCTCAAAAGGCATTTTGAGCACGCTTCCCAAACACAAATACTAAATGGTTATTTCAATTATGGGGTTTGTATTTTTCCTGAAGCAGCTGCCCTGCACTGAGGCTGAAAATGGACAGTCTGCGGTCTCTTTTACGAAGCTGTTTTTATCCTCTCGGAACCAAAGTGGTAAACCACTAATGGCATGAGCATTTTTCTCATTATCAGTTACAATGTTAATGACTCTTATTTAAGCAAGCAGTATTTTAAAAACTTTCAGCCTTGCTTGTTCACTTATTAGACCTCAGACTGTTTATTGTGTCTTCTCTTAAGAAAGTTCTTTTATGATGCTAAAGGGAGGAGGCCATTTCAAGACCAGGCAGCAATTTGCATCAGTAAACACTTCAAGGAATATGTTGCTCCAGTGTCTTAAAACTGACTCATTTTCAAAATTCCTTGCCTGAAGGATCAGTGCACTCTGGTGCTCAGGTCTAACTGTAAATAGCTGAATGTTCAAATAAAATCAGGGTCTAGCAACCAAAGCAAAGGCAGGTTTTAACCCCTGGGCTCAAACTCTGCCTTGTAATCTTGTGCAAAATACTCAAGTTTACTCATAGAAAACCTTGACAAAGTGTTTCAAATTTGTTTGCCTGAACCCTCCATCTCCAGGAGTCCAGAGCCACCCACACAGACGAGCACAGTCCATAGAGGTGATTTTCACACAAGGACTTTTGCTGGCTTCCCTTTTTTTTCAAGCCCCATCCTAACATCAACGTAGAGAAAAACAGAGGCATCACCAAAAGGGCACTCATGGAGAAGTATCCAGGGCTGGAATGGGAATGGGCAACTTTAGGAAGGGTAGAAAGCCAAGCACAAAGGCTCTGGCAGCCAAAAAATCAGAGCACATTCATAAAACAACAGCCCAACGTTTTGAAAAGTATCGAACAAAGCGGTTGCCAAAGGGTTGCTGTCATCTCCAGGAAAAGCAAGCATGCCACAGATATTTCCTGTGCACACTGATCCTGGGGGAACAGTAAAAGTGGGTTATTACACAGACCTACTCTCAGTGTTCTCACTTTCATAATACACACGAGTGTTTCCTCACTGCATCCATTCTTGCTCGAAGCCATTGGTGGGCAGCATACCTAACTCAGCTTTTGTTTAAGTTCTTATGTTCTTCCCAGGTAATTGGCCCTACGGGACTTTAATCTAAATGGAGTGTGTCTTTGTAGGGACCTAGCAGAGGTATTTCTAATGTTTAATGGTCTCCTGAATTACTACTTTCCTCCCACTGTGAAGGAAATGGGCTCACCGCCGTCCGCTTCCCCGTCGCATTCATTACCACTGGAAACACGGATGTGGAAACTGCATCCCTCAGCCCATCCCAAGCACACGGACAAAGAGGCAAATATTCATCCTCATCAAGAGTAAAGGACTTGCTCCACGAGGATATAACCAAGGAAAGGTTCCCCTCACATGCAGTTACTCACAATTCACCTCTCCGGGCTCATCCCAGGAGGGTGAGGGAATTGGATCCCAGCACAGCTCAGGGTGACACGGGCACGTACCTGGCAGCGGTGTGGGGATGGGATCTGGCTCTGTGGGGTTATTTGTTGCCTTTCCTGTGCAGCCCTTTCTCAGACCGTGTCTTAATGTCTTCCAGACCCCCAGCAGCCCTCACACCATATGTGGAGTTAGAGCACCGTGGAGTGAGGAGCTGGTTAATGAGTTATTCTCACAGCCTGCTCCCCGTAGGAGCTGGTACACATCTCAGTGCCTGCCAGCAGCACAGTGGAGAACCAGCTCTCAACTGCTGTCAATACCTAATTTAAAACCCATGTAATTATAGCACTACA
>VRYO01001681.1:29530598-29561633 GCA_009812075.1 Sialia sialis | reverse complement strand
TTTGCAGTGCCCATCCCTGCAGGTGGCACCTGGAGGTGGCACTCAGTGCTCTGGCCTGGCGATGAGATGGGCATCAGTCAATTTGGACTTGATAATTTTGGAGAATTCCAACCTTAATGATGCTGTGTTTCTGTAGCACAGAAAACTTCTAAGCCAACTCTACTCAAACAGAGTTGAAAATTTCCCTTCAGACAACACAAGAGGGGCTGAGAAGGGAGGAGCATCCCCAGGGCCATTCAGTGCTGGGTTAGTGACAATCCTGTGTGTCCCACCAGCCTGCTGGGCTTTTCCTCCCTTTTCTTGCCTATTGAGATCACCTGACTTGCTTCAAGAGAAGGAGACAATATCAGAGGTGATGTGCTTTGGCTGTAAATGTCATCATATCCAAAACACCTTTCAAATTTAAACCAGAAAATATAGGATTCCCCAGCAAGAGGAAGCTACCGGGTCCGGAGAGGAATTAAAACAGGAGATCCTGACAGCGAATCTTCACTGACTCCTGCCTGCCAAGGGACTGGGAGGAGGCCAGAGATGGAGCAGGAGGGAGTTGTGAGATCTGCAGGCGTATGACCCATGTCTCCTCCTCTATGAAAGATGAGCCCACACAGAGAAAGTGGAAATTCTCTGAGCTCATACGAGGGAAATTTTATCAAGAGAAGAAGCAGTGGCTGTTTCCTGTGCAAAAAAGACAGTGCCTTTAAATGCTGTAGTAACTGGTGGGAATTAAGGCTTTAGGAAATCAGCAGTGAGAACACTTGCAGGGCTTTCCAGCTCTAGCAGAATCATGAGGAAGAAACACTTCAGCTGAAGAGCTTTGCCCCCTTGAAAGCCATCAGAGAAGCTTCAGCCACTTCAGCAAGGACAGGATTTCACCAACTGAACAGAAATTCAGAGTTTTCAAACTCTTTCACGGGTTATTCTGGAACAGAGGAGGAAGAGGAATTTATGGCTTGGAGTTCTTTTTCCATGTAAAACCAACTGAAAGTGGTAAATACGTTAAAACGGGCTTGCTATTTTTCTTTTCAAGAGAGCAATGCTCCAAAGGAGAACAACAGGACTGTCAAACACCCAGGAGCACATGTGGCGTGCTTACACTACTGGTTTTGAGTTTCCACGCTCCAGCCAGGCTCCAGCTTCCAACCAAACCATTAAAAACGAGAAAGAGATGAGAAGAGTTCAAAAATTCAGTATCACCTACTTAGCCGGGAGTGACTTTTCGTGAAATGATTTGCCTCGCTAATCCTTTCCATGGAATGCAGATGAGAGCTGACAGGGATCTGGTTGGACCAGGCTCCAGCAGCCTCCCCAGGAGCTGGAGAGGCCCCGGGCTCACCAGGGCAGGAAGAACTCGCCCCACATGTGAGGGACAACCAGACTGGGGCTGGGGTTGCCAGCGATGATTTGTTCCCTCGCAGGTCCATAAACACGGATTACGTCAGTGTGGTTTCAGGCTCGCTTTTAGCCGAGGCCACTCAATCCAAGAGGAACCAGTGGTCAGAAGGAGCCTCTCCATGCTCCAGACGAGCCCACTGATCCGAACCTGCTCCTGCAGGGACACGAGGATGCCAGAAACCGGCGCAGAGCGCTGGCCAGAATTCATCCAACTGTAACAGGCAGGGATGAGGGATCACGCTTCTCCACCGCAAATGGAGGGACTAGCCAAGCCCTAATCCCCTCCCCACGAATTTCAAATGCCTTCTTTCTGCTCTTCCTGGTGTTAAACACATGTTCCACTCGCCTCACAAAACGTGCACGGTTTGTCTGGTCCGAAGCAGGGGCTGGAGCACAGCGAACGTCCTCGCTCTCACTCCTGCTCCTGCCTTCCAAGAGAAGTGCCAGAGAAAGGATTCTATTTTTGTAAGAGTTTAAAGGGCACGGTCAGAAAAGTGACTATATAAAAATGGCACCTTTTCATCCAGCAGATCTGTTCCCAGTGAGTATTCTGAGTCATGTCTGCTTACTTTAGTGACCAAAATAGATTTTTAGTACTTCTCACTCCTCTCTAGTCCTGCAGAACCAACACAGCAAAGAGGGAGTTTCATAAATCCTGTCTTGGACCAAAACGTGTCAGGATGAGCCCGAGGGGCAGAGGGGAGGGCTGGATGTGCCCTGTGGGTGGCTGAGTGCCACAAACACCACATCACACATGGAGGTGTTAGCCCCGAGGGACAGGAGTGCAGGACAGCCCAAATTCCCTTCACCTTGGCTCCTGCATCCTTCAACAACCTGATCCTGACCCCCCATCCCACATTCCTGCTCTGCAGACAGACCACAGGCCGAGCTCCCTGGGCTCACATTTGGTTACAGCTCTGTCTGCTGTACACCACCATGGAAATCACAAGCAAATAACAAACACAGTGCTCGCCCCTCCTTCCCCACTGCTCCGTGCAGAGCTGCTCCTTGCAGGGACCACTGTCACCAAGAGGCTGAAAACTGCCCCTGACAAGGGAAAGGCTCATGGCCTGTCCAAAATGAGCCTCCCACAGTTGTGCTTCTATAAAGTATAGACCCAAAGCTGTCATCTGCACAGTTGGACCGGCCTGAAAAAAATCACTTTAAGTGGTTGTTACTATTTCCTTCATGAGCAGAACTGACTCCTAAGAGAAAGGCAGCAGCATTAATCCATTCTTATCTTGCTCTGAAGCTGAAAGAAATGATAGTTAATGTTTTCTTACTCAGATTTTTTTAAGAAGAGAGCAGTGCAGAAAGTATAAAAGGGTTTTCCGTTGCTATTTCTAATGTTCTTATTTCTAAACAAAAAGTAAGCTCGGCAGTAAAAATTAAACTGTTATGTTTACTTAAAATTAAACTTTAAAATTAAAACTATAAATAAGCAATGGTAATAATTTCTACTCAGACTGCATTATTCATCTGGTCTCTCTGCTGTGTTTTACTTACACTTTTTCCCTCAGTCTCCCTAAAATCAGCTACTGGGAGGCCTGGGTTTGTCTCTGGATGCAGAATTCAGGGCACTCCATGCCAGCCATGTAAAAGCCAAAATACCCAGTCCTGCAACCCCAACTCCTACCCAAGCTGCTGGACCATCTTCTGCATCTTCATGCCTTTCCCAAACGAGCATCACTGTCTCAGGCTGGCAGGAGTAACCTGTCCTGTGGCCAGGCAGGTATTTACACAACTGCTGCCAGCCAGATCCTTGGTTTTTGGATGGCTACAGCGAGGTGAGGTGAATCCCACCCCCCTAAAGCCATTTTCAGTCTCATCACTCAGAGCTGACTTCTCTGCAAGGAACAAGGAAGAGGCCAGGTTCAGGTTTCTTCCAGCTCTTCATTTCAGGAGGGTGATGAATTGCTCTGCTGAAATGAAGCCTTGGAGGTGCCTACAAAAGCAGGTGCCCTCGGTGGTGTCGGGATGTTGACACACATATTGGTGACAGATGATTTGGCTTGTCTTGGTTGCAAGAGACACAGAGACTGCTACAGACTGTTTGCCATAAATACATAAAAATACCAGAGAGCTTATAAATGCAGCAAAGGAATGAAAAGCGCCAGCCCAAATTCCCAGCTTCACATTCTGGGCAAACATAATGAAATTTAAGAAAAGGCACAAGTTATCAACCAGGACTAAGCTAGGTCTTGATTTGATATTAAATCCTTTATCTTATCTTAATGTGGTAACCAAACCTTTATTTTTCCCTTTTCCAAACCTGTTTTTAATGCAAATTTTTGCACAAGCCTGTGTGGGGAAAAAAAAACAACCTTCTATAAGTCTTTGAAGAGCCAACTATAATCAAGACAATCAATGGAACAGCAACAGCAGTTTTTTAGAGAAATGATGAACTTTTCCCATGTCTGCTTTGCAAGTCCTGCAGATCAGCTGCTTTCCCAAGCAGATTTTTCAGCTTAGTTTCAGTGCATGTGGCAATGCAACATCTTTATGTTACTTTAGTAGTTAATCCTTTGTGCATAATTTGTGAACTCAATAGAGAGCAGTCCGTTTTATAAACAGAATTTTAAACCACCAGGTTTAAATTTATTGCAGGGTTTATTCAGAACTGACAAAGCCTCCTTAGAAAACGGAATTTTGCTAAGAAGCCTTTCCTTCTGCGTAACTACAAGACTTCCTTCTGTATAAAAAAAAAATCTTTTCTACTTACACAGAAAAATACAAACCATAAAATTGCCATCTTTTTCTTGTTTAATTTACAGAAAGAGATACATCATGCAATTTGCTAAATCTCTGCTTTTTGCATGTACATTTAATGCATTAAAATCACACACTGCAGGCATTATAACTACTAAGCATTAAATTATAAGTAATTTGCTGAAAGATTTTTTTCAGTCAAATCAGGTCAAAAATATCATGTATACCATACTTGAGAAGCTAAAAAAAAGTAATCAACTCAGTGAAAAAAAATATGGAAGTAGGAAGCCTGAATGCCTTAAAAATTAGAAGAAGTCAATCAGATTTCACAAAACATTTTGTTGTAAGTCATCTACAGGGCAGCAAAAGCTGCTCCTCCTATGCCAGCACCAGAAGCAGAAAAATGAAACAACCTGAACAGCTGATAAATCAATGCATGTTTTAACAGCATAATAGTGGGGGGGGGGGTGGAAAGGAAACAAATCCTTACCGACCAGTTGTAGCAGACAGTAAAAAGCAGGAGGAAAGGATGCTAATTCAGCAGGCAATGCATTTGGGATGACAGGAGAGAAACCTTCCCGAGTCACCCACACCTGCACAGCCTCACCAGAGTGCCTGTGTCCCAGCAGGGCTGTGACCTGCTCTGCTGTCCTTAGGGCAGGAGCTGAGTGCTGGCCACAGGCAGCATCCCCAATCCCCAATTCTCAATTCCCAATTCCCAGCCCTGCAGCTCCAGACCCTTGGTGCTGCCGCGTCCAGCCCAGCATCTCAAATCTCTCCTGCCACAGCCGGTGCGAGCTCAATCAGGGCTTTCCTTTGGCTGCAGTGCCTTTGTGAGGTGAAAAGAAAACAAGGCTGTTTCATTAGGGACCTCCTGGAGGAAGCTGAGAACTTGGGTGTCTGAGCAGAGCTGATTGAAACCACATTTGAGGTGGTATTTGCTGGACTGGCCTGGCGCGGGGGCCGCCGTGCTCATCGTCCCCTCCAAGCCAGCCTTGCTCTCCCCAATCAGCAGCTAATTAGGCTGTGTGGGGTTCCCAGCTAAAGTCAGAAGGCCTGAAACACATTTGAAGGTGATATTTGTTGGCAGGAGCAGCACCTGGAAGAGGCAGCAGCTTTGGAGTATCTCACCAATGCTGCCGCGTGCCCAGGCAGGGGCACGGCATCTTTCTGAAAGCTGCTGCCAAGACCCTTTAATGAGCACCTGGCTGTGGTATCACGTATTAAATATTAAAATGAGTCAACACAGAAAGCCTCAAAGCAAAACCAAACCCTCACCTGTGCACAGCAACCATTCCCCAGCCCACTGTGGTCAGCCAGAGTTGTGTGGCTGCAGCTCAAGGACCTGGGGTTTCCAGGCATCCCCTATAAAAGCTGGTTGTATCTCTAGCTAAAATAAAAACATGTGTTTATTGTTTCTTTCTTTGGGCAGACGATTAATATTTATGTGATGCATTATCAAACAGAAATAACTATGTATTTTGTTCCTGGAATAATGGTTTTTTTCTTGTTGGAATGAAGCTGTGCCAAGGAGGGATTGCAGCTGATGCAAGCAGCGTGCAAGGACAATCCACTTACCAGGGCAGCTCTCTAAATGAAAAAAGGGAAATTCTGAACGGGGGTAAGTTGAGGAAAATAATTGCTGTGGTAGAATCTCACACTCCACACAAGGAAAGGTGGCACCCACGGCAGCAGGAGATCCTCCTGCCACAGCAGGGTGGGAAAAGCAGGCATGTTGCAAATCCATTCATGCTCATTTTAGATCTCATTTTTGCTTTCAAACAACATAAAAAATACCTCACTGCACACATTTTACTTTTGATAAATCAGTGATTAACAAGGACATGTACCATGTCCACAGCAGAATCAACTCTTTGGGTTTCATTGTGAAATTGCTGTTTCTTGAATCAATTAACCCCTCCAGATTATACACAGACCACTAAATATAAATAGAAGAGGTTAAAATGCAGTTTAAATATAACAGATATGGCCACAAGTCCATATTTAGAGATACCCTTTAATTTTTTCCTATTGCCTGCTTTTTACTTACATTTAAATTTAGCAAAGTAATTTTAGACTGCCAGTTTTCTACCTACACTAGTTAACTACACTGTGAAGGAAATAGATTTGATTAGATTAGATTAGATTAGATTAGACACCACTATCTTCCAAAATGACAAATTGATGCAAATTTTTTGGACTCAAACCTTCAGCCAAAATGACAAAATGCTTGATTTTCCAGGGAAACCCGCATGTCAAAAAAGGGCACGGCCAGAACCACCCTGGGAAGTAAAAAATATTCCAGTGGCTGTGACAGCAGCCAGTTGTGGGTTATAATGAAAACCAGTGTGGTGTTATCACACAAAAGGTAATTCTTCCAACCCAAGACAAACAACATTATAATTCAGGCTGAAAATATCTTTGCCCTGCGTGAATTTTTTTTATTTTTTTTTTCCAAAACAAAAGCATTTTAAATCAAGTGTATAGGGAAAGTGCCCTACAAAACACACAGTAATCCCTGGCATCCCTTCCCAGCTGCACAGAAAAGCAGCGGGCAGCTTTAGGCACTCAGGGCTAAGCCTGCCCCGCTGACCTCAGCTGATATGGATCAGGCCCAAAGAGCCCTTTCCAACCTTACCCCCTGTCAACAACTTCCACCTCCAGCTCGGGACACAGATTTCCACAGAGCTGCTCACATGATTCAAAGAAGTACGGTTTTGCCCTTACAGCTGCCTTTTCCTGAAAAAAAAAAAAAATAACAACTATTCACTCAAATAAAATGGCAAGCTTCCTGATAGTGGAACAAAACCCCACTGCAATGGATATTCAAGGGTTTGTTCTGACCCAACCATTTTAAATCATTTTGTTGTTACCTGCTTGTAACTCCTGAAGCATTTAGTAAAGCACAGGAGAGGAAAGGAAATGTAACGTGTAATGTTTTGGGGCTACCAGATGCCATCAGCACCGCAAAAACTTCTCATGTGCTTTTTGATCCTCACGGGAGGAGGAACTGCGGTGTTCAGGGATCACAGAGAATCCATCAAAATTAAACACTCTGCAGAGGGGGAGCAGTGCCATGAGCCCCACGCTGGGACAGCAAAGCACTGGGGGTTTGGAGAAAGCGCGGTGGGAAAGGATTTGCCTCATCAGGAGCCAGGTATTCTGTTCAAACCAACGGGACTGCCAGGGATTTCTGTTTGTTTACACAGCTCTGTGCACGCACAGAAAATAAACTTCCCACAGCAGAGCAGGTAGCAAAGACACTTTCACAGGGCAGGCTCTTAGGTAGAATTGTCATTTGAACACTGACAACAGCAGGATCCAAACTGGTGTTCCAGACGGAAAGGGACAAAAAAAAGAGCATCCCTGTGATGAGAGACACAGCTCCCAAGGCTGGAACAATCTGGGATTTAAGCTCATGGTTGCCATCATTGTGAGTCCTCATCAAACTCACACCCCCAGAGTTCTTTAGTGCCTTATTTAAATTAAAAGAAAAAGAGAGAACCCCACAAGCACTGCTGCTTAAAAACCATCAGAAGGAGAACGTCCATAATGTATACTTGTCTATTAGAATCTATCTCTAAGAACTAAATGCTGCAGAAATGACAATCCAAAAGGAGTAACACCTCAGGAGCAAGAAGTCCAACTGATCACACCTAGGATTTACCCTGACAGATCATTTATAAAATTCCTGTAACATGTAACTCTATCCAGTACTATATGATTTGTTTAACTTTGCGACTAAATTGTGGGAGGTGGGGACAGATGCTGTTCAAAGCTCTAAACCCTAAAATGGTTTTGGAGCTGGTAGATTTTTTCTTGCAAACTTTTTCCAAGAATTTGCCATTGTTTGCCCACATATGCATATGAAAGAGAAAATAAGGACTGGTGTTGCTATTCTGTGTCGTTGTTTCTACAAATGCCCTTTAAGAAATAGATCAGGCAATTAACATAAAAATATATTTGTCCCGTATGAGGTATGGCTTGGGCTGTTCATGCCTTTACTTATTTATTCCTAATTGGGAAACTATCAAATAATTATTTCTCTTCCTTGATTTTCCTATCAGTTCAGGTGTGCCTGAAATCACATACCTGATATCCTGATGAAAGTTTACATTTCATACCCCAGTGAGAAGCTCTCTTTGCCTGCTCTACTTGTTTCAGTGAAACCAGGGAAGTGCTCAAAGGGTTAAACCAAAGGAATGTGACATTTCTCCATGTGCAGTTCATAGACCTATCCTGGTTTTCCTAATGGACTCAAAATTACATGGGCAGAACGGGGCAGAATGTAATTTCCAAACTCTTACTTCAAAACAGAGCTAATTCACAGAACGACACTTAGAATACAAATAAAAAAAAACTTCATTAAAGAACGAGCCATTTCCTCGCACCGTGGGCTCTTAGCAAAGGCAGCAATGAATGGAAGTTTATGTTAGCCAGAACTTGCAACTCCAGCTTTTGTAAATACAATTACGTGTACTCCAAACTCCTCGGCGAAGTCATCTGGTCACCAAAACAGAGCCCCGCATGTCCCTTACTCTGCAAAGTACCAAACCCAACCCTTCAGCCACGCAGGTAATTGAAGGTTTTCCTACGCCCGAGAGCTGCCCGGCTTTTGAAAAGCCATACAGCTATTAGGTAATTGAATGATGAATCGCTGAAAGAATTACAAAGGCACCAACGCCGCTATTACGGTCCAGAGGGGAGAAAAGTGACGGCGACGGGGAAGGCGATATCATTTCTGCCCGAAAAGCCAGCCCGAAGCCCGACAGCGTTAACCCTTCGGAACTTAAAGAAACTCGTGCGGGTTCGCGCAGAGGATGCGCGGCTGCGGCTGCCGAGCCCTCGGGGCCGCCGACGGCCAAGGGACAGCGGCCGGACCCTGTGCCGCCCTGGGGTCACCGAGCCCCGCCCGGCCCCTGTCCCCGGCTGGCCACTCGCCCCATGGCTCCCTCGCCCCATGGCTCACTCGCCCGGCCGGTCCCTCGCCCATCTCCCCGCCGCTCCCGCCCCGACGGCCCCATCGCAGCCCCGGAGGGAAAGCACTTACCGGGCTGGGGCTGGGGTCAGCCCGGGCTCCTGGGGAGGGGGACGGGACGGGACGGGACGGGACGGGACGGGACGGGGGAAGGCAGCGGCCGCCAGCGGCGGGATCTCGGGAGGGAGTGAAGGAGTGAGGGAGTGAGGGAATCAGGGAATGAGGGAGTGAGGCAGTGAGGGAGTGAGGGAGTGAGGCAGCGGGCAGGGGACGGCGGCGTTGCCGACTGCGGTGAGTCACTTCAGTCGGGACGGGCTCAGCCCATCGCGCTGGCCCCCGGCTCCGGGCGCCTCTTCCTCTCTCTCCAATCGCCGAGCGCGGCCGCCGCCGCCGCTCCCGGCGCTGCCCGGGCTCCCCCGCCGCCGTCGGGGCGGCCCCGCGCCCGGGGCGCTCCGGGACCCCCGCCCCCGGTGCCCGGGTCCTCCCCCGGCTGCGCTCGGGGGGCGGGAGGGGCCGGGCGGAGCTGGAGGTGAGCGGGACCCGCGGGGGGAGGACGCGGAGCTCGGCCCGGCCCGGGGGGACGGGAGCGCGTTGGATGGGGCGAGAAGAAGCGCGCGGTTGTGGCGGGGACCCGACGTGAATGCCAGCCTGGCCTCTAAACCAGGTGGCAGCGGGAGGAAGAACGGGATGCTCGGCAATAAAAGGGGAGCGAGGCGGGGAGGGAGGCAAAGCAGAGGAGGCTGGTCCGTGAGCGCAGCCCCATCTCCCAGGGGGGATGGAGAGGGGACCCAGCGGCACTCACCTCGCACCTGGGAGCAAGGCGAGAAAGAGCGGTGTGCCCATCCTGTCCCCGTCTCTGTGCCATCCCATCCCTCCCTCCGGGGCTCCTTACCGGGGCTCCGCTTGTCCCCGACCGTCCCCGGGCTCGCCTCGGCCCCCGCCGCTCCGCCGGGCATCGCCCGCCGCTCTCCGCCAGCGCTCAGCGCCCGTCCGCAGCACAAAACCCAGTAGTCCCTTAATCAAAAATAATAATTAAAAAAAAAAAATTGTATTAAAAAAATAATTATAAGCGTCTCAGTTTTTAAAGCAGAACTACATAATGTATTAATTGGTTGCTATTAGCATGCAGTTTTATTGAGCGTAGCACACAGAAGTCTGATTGTAAGCGAGGAGTGTTTTCAATGAAAGTGGAGTTATTTTAGCTGCAGACATGTTTACATTTCTGTGGTTTAGTCTATAACTTTCTCTTTTTCTTGCTTCAGAATTCTGCTCCATGAAGCAAAGCCCTTAGCTCCCAGACATTCCAAAAAGTCTGCCAAAATAATAGGGGGGGAAAAAAAGGAGAAGGAATAAAAAAAACACACACAGAGACCCCCAGGTCTGGGTCAGGCTCAGGGCTGGCTATGGGCAGAGCGAACATACCCCCTCCTTACTCTCCCTCTCCAGTTAAAAAGCCTTCAGGGCTCCATTTCCTGTTTTTAAGGAAAAAATAAAGCGGGTCTAGGACTGATTTTAGACACTGCCTAGACCAGGGCTGGTGGGTGCCGAGCACCTTTAACTCTCTCGATGCCAAAGAGTCCCTGATACCACACATCCAGGCAGCACCCCCTGGAGCAGAAAGATGGGCTTTTTACCCCAATGTGTGGTTTTTTTGGGTGACTAGTTTTCTATTAATTGTATTAATAATTTCCACCCAATTTCAAATTGAAACCAAGACAGTGACTAGGAGCCCAAAGGTCCCAAGCAAGCACTTAGTGCTTGAATGAGCAGAGTGAAGAGATAAAACACCCCAAAATAGTGCTGAGTGCCCTCTGCTACGGAGATCTCCTGCTGGGTTTGTGGGGTCCCTTCTCAGATTTGGGGACAGTGTTGTCACCCACCCCACCTTGCCCTGCTTGTGTTTGGGCAGCATCACCCGTGTGGCCCTCAGCGAGTGGGCGTGAAAACAACCCGAGCTTCTTAAATCCGCAGCTTTGGAAAATCAAAACGGAGCAGCTCGGCTAAAATTAGGAACACGCAGTAGTGAATGAAGCATGAAAAGTCGTGGACGCCTCCCCACAAAACTCCCGAGTCAAGTTTTCCACTCCAAGGCTCGGGAGGGTGTGATAGGAATAGAAACAGGAGTGTTCAGAATAAAGCGCCCCTGTAATGAGGGGTTGTGTCTCCAGGGAAGGGACGAGGAGAGGTGGCAGGACAGAGGATGCTGATGCAGCGCCAGGAGCCAGACAGGGCACCCTGTCCCAGCCCTGCCCTTCTGCCCCGAGCAACCTGCCCTGGCAGGGAAAATCCTTGGATCTGCAAGCAGAAATGCAAAGCCTCAGGTGAGGCAGCGCAGCAAAATTCACTGTGGTGTTTCTTGGCCCCCTGGCCCTCAACGTTTGCCTCCCAACCTCATCCAAAGCATTTTTATGTGTGTGTCCCCTCCCCAGACTTTTTATTTTTACATGCCAGATGACTCCTGTATATTTGGACCTCTCGCTTTTGAAGAAGCCAGAGAGCATTATGATTTCCCAATGCTTAAAAAAGAAAAGAAAACACCTTTCCCTCAAGATGTTTTATATTAATTTAAGTATCGGTTCCTGGTTCATGTCAGCCCCTTTCACAATGAAATGTCCTGCGTGGGCTGTCACACCTGCTAAATATAATCCTCTCATTCTTTTGATATTCTGCAAAGGGCCTTTAAAGGTTCACATCCTCCAGTCTGGAGGTTTAATTGCTTCATCTCGGATTTTTAAGAAGCCTTATAAATTTCTGATTTTTGTGGATTTCAAAGGAGCAGGGGGAGGGATGGGATAGGGATGCAAGGGTGATACTGAGAGCACTGCACTGACACTGCAGGTCGTGTAAAAGCTCTGACCTTCTAGCCCGTCCCACAGCTTCTGCTCTTTGGGGCAGACAACTTGAGCTGGTTTTATGAGTTACCAATGAGTTAAATATGAAAATAGTAGCCTATTTCACTATGGTAAATGCTCACCAGGGAGGAAATCATAGATTCCGTTTTATAGAAGGTAATGGAGTGAGATTACCCACACTAATGTACTTAACTCTTCAGAGAACATAAATCCAGCAGGAGACAGCCCCAAAAGCAGTTGATCCCCAAAACAAACTGCAGCCAGCAGCAGCTTCATCCTTACGAGGTGCTGGTGGCACCAGGTTTGCCCAGTGGAGCTGTGGTTAGAAACTCCTGGTCCAGAGGAGTGCGGTGGTTACAGACTCCAACAAGGATCTTCCTGGGGCCAGAAAATGCCTGGCAGGATGGGAACAGGAGGGCAGGGGGGGAAATCCTGCACCCCAAATCTTTGCACACTGCACACAGCAGCTCTCGGTAACACGCTGGCCACAAATTCTCTGGAAGTGGGATGCAGAATTCCTGTTAAATGGGATAAAACAGCAGAGAGGGGGACACTGAGCGTGCTGCAGGAGCAGGACCCGTGGCAGGGGCCCCAAAATGCTGTGTTTTCATGCAGAAGATGCAGCAAAGCCAGTAGGGATGGTGGCCAGCTCCTGGGGAGTCCTCATGGCTCCATCTCCATCACCTCCACATCTCAGGCACTCCCAGGAGCAGGGGACAGGCTGCCAGTCCCACCAGTGACCAGGGGACAGCTGAGCTGCTGGGCTCCCTCATGGAAAGCTGCTCCACATGGTCACTCCATGCCCAAAACCCCTCAATCTCCTGACCTTTCAAGCCCTACCTGTGTGGCTAAAACATCAGCCAATGTTCCAGCAGAGTGCAGGAACACCAGATAGGAAAGGGAGGAAGGGCCAGCCAGGTGGGAGGCTGGAGCATCCCTTGCTGTGCCACCTTCCTGCCACCAGCTCCAGCTCCCATGGCCCTGCAGCTCTTTGTCCTGTGCAGGGACAAGATCCACCCCTGTCCTAGTTTGGAGGACAGGTGTCTCTGCTGAGAAAGGCAGGAGCTTCTCTTTGAAATGGAGAATGTAAACCTCCTCCCTCCAAATTGTTATCATATTGAAATTAAGGGTCTCTTGGGTAAAGATATGGGAATTAGGAAATATAGTTCTTTACTAGGGAAATTAAAATAGAAATACAGAACTACAAAGAAACAAACCCCAAACACTGACAAACTCAGAGTACAGCCTGACACCCCATCAGTCAGGGTGTTGGCAGCAGTGCCATTCAATGGTGGCTGCATCCTCCTGCAGTGACAGATGTGCTTCAGTTGGAGCAGTGCTCCTGGACAAGCTGCAGTTTCCCTCCAAAGCTCCAGTGATGATGTGGAGAAGTCCGGTTTTCCTCTGGAGTCCAGTGGAGAAAGGGCTCCCTTGGTGTCCCAAAATCTCAGTTTTTATCTTGGTGAGAAATGTTGGGCTCTTCCCCCTGGCTGGAGCATCTCCCCATGGGATGCAGTAATTTTATCAGTGCCACAGTGGGACTCAATGGCCATGAGCAGAAGAGAACTCCCTGCAGGAAGGATGGGTTGTGAAAAGATAAAGAACACTGGCCCAGCTGGTTTATAGAATATGGCCATGAACAGGAGATGTCCCCTTTGGAAATAAAGAACACTGCCCCAGCTGGTTTCAATGGATGGTCCATTAGCAGAATATCTCCCACAGAGATCAGGATCACTGCCCCACCCGGTCTCAACAGATGGTGATAGAATAGATACCTTTGATCACATCCTGTATTGTAACCCAAGACAACCCCTGGAGATTTCTCTCAGGAGGAAATTTCAGAGCAGACTTGTCTTCGAGCGTTGCTTCTTGCTCAGGAGTGTTGTGGGGAAAGAAAGAAAAAGTGGTCACATCATTTTCCATCTCCTCAAACACAGTTTTCAAAATTTAGCTTTAAAACAAGTGATAATAATTTAGAAATTGTCACATCTGGATGAAGAAAAAAATCCCACAACTGGTGTTTTCCACATATTTCTTCCAGAGCAATGAGCCTATGAAAATACATTTACCAAGTGGCCCAGCCTCAGATAATTTTGGGTCCGAATGGCAGAATTAGGGACTGAAGCACTTAAAGGATGCAAAACTTGCTATGGGTTTAGGCTGTGCTGTGTTCACCTAAACCATGTCCCCAAGTGCCACATCCATGGTTTTTTGCAGATTTTCATGGACAGCAATTCCACCACTTGCCTGGACAGTCTGTTCCGGTGCTGGATCACCCTTCCAGTGAAGAAATGTTTTCCTAATATCACCCAATGCCTCCTGTGGTGCAACCTGAGGCTGTTTCCTCTTGTGCTGTCACTTGTCACCTGGGAGAAAAGACCAAGCCTCATCTGGCTGCAACCTTTCAGGTGGTTTTAGAGAGCAATATGGTCCTCCCTGAGCTTCCTTTCCCCAGGTTAAACCACCAATTCATTCAAAAAAACTGAAAAATAGAAGGATAATAATGCAAACTTCATAGCATTAATCATCATAGTTATGAAATGAGATATATGAATTATATTTATTTCTTTTGATATGAAACAACAGGAATGGAGCACAGATTATTTATTTTTTCCCCCACTAGCTAAAATGCAATTCCAGCACCTGATTTTCTTATTAGAATCAGATAGGATTAACATTTCACCTATGAAAATACCATTTAGGATGAACAAGTCAGGCAACAAAAAGGGGACACCTTTATAAATATTACCTCTCACAGGTGTGGGTGACATTCACTAATAAAGGTTCCCTTATGTAAAAATGACATTTAATTCAGGAGAGATAGGCAGTTATATAGACACATCCTGTTGCCTGGATAGTAAAAAAAAAGGAAACTCTTTTTCTAGGAGCAGAAATTGAGGATTTTACAGCACTCATGGATTTGTTTTACACAGACTGGACACCTCAATATCATTTTGGCAATCTCTGAAAAGATTCTGGTATTCCTCCTATGAGGGAAGGAAAGATCATTTCTATTTAAAAGCTCTGAAGTGGCAAAAGAAAGGATTTAATTTAGAATTTACCTGGTTAGATAAGGTGGTTGGGTGAAGGGGATTTTGATCACCAGGATATTCAGCATCAGTGATTATTCAGGACTGCTGTGTCAATTTGAAACAATTCACACTCTTTCCCAAGCAATGGGCTGAAAGGAAAGTGAGATAATTTGTTTATTTTCATTTTTAGGCTTTTTTTTTTTCTGCTTACGCTGATAGCTGAGTTCAAAAAACAATATGTTGGCAGGCAAAGTCCAGGGAACATTTGAAATTCCCATGAATTCAGGAGGGGTTTTATCAGGCTACAAGAAAAAAATAAAAAATGCCAAATGTCTGATCTGAGTGATTGGAGAGCAGGGATGCTTGCCTGAATCCCTTCTAAAATCTTGAATCTCCAAAATAAGGTGAAAGTTTCCACTTTTTTCCCCTATATTTTGGCAAATAAGTCCCAAAAGAGACAAAGCTGAGTATCAGTCCAAAGGCAAACTGGAATAATAGTGAAATGAACTCTGTGCAAATTTCTGTGACCAGAACTGAATTCCTCACTCATTCTCAGTTTAGGATTGGGGAGCAGAATTTGTGCTTTTTCCTATTTTAGCCAAAGCATTTCCCTTCCTCTCTCCAAAGGGGCATTTCTTGGCATCACTGCTGAGATTCAAGGAATAACTCACCCAGTAAATCAATACAGAAAGACTGAGTGGAGCATCTTTGCAAAAACTGCAAAGATCCCCAGCCACATGGTGAAAATTAAAAATAAGAAAGCAAAAGTTGAAATATTTTCAAAAAAAAAGGAAGTCAAAGCTAGGGTAGATGGCAAAATGTGATAATTTTTAAAATATTTACTGGTGAATAATAAGACCAGTATATAGAAATGAGCTGTGTCAGAATGGGTGTTTGAACATTAAAAATAGCTGATGAATGATGGATGAAGACAAACCTGACCAAAAATAAAATGTTTACACTTTAATAGAATGCAACTAACAAGTGTAAATACATGAAGTTACTCGTTCATTATTTTCATATATATTTACATTTTTTCATTCCCTTGGATTCCTTGGTGCATGGTGATCCCTGGGGAGGCCATAGCTCAATGCAAATGTGATCCAGTGCAGAATAATATCCAGATAAGCATCATTTTTATGGGATTTAAATTGTGAATTATCATCTCTCTCTTCATTAGTCTGCTTCTCTGCTTTCTCTATTTGCCCTGGTACCTGGAAAAAAACTTACAGTAATTTCACGATTATAAGCTGCACCTTTTCCATTGAAGAATCCAGCCTACCCCAGTAGTGCGGCTAATCATCAGGTGCGGCTTATCTATGGACAAATCCCAGTGAAATGCCAACCCGGAAGTGAGAGCCGGCTGGGGAGGGGGCCTGGGGCTGCCTTTAAAGGCTTGGCTGGTCTATGGAAACTGTTTGCAACTTGAGCACCTGACGCCAAACCCCACGCTGGTGCGATTCTGTTACTAACTCATTACTTTGTCGCACATGGACCCTCACTTAAAAAAAAAAAAAAAAAAAAAAAAAAAAAAAGCTTATATTCAGGTGTGGCTTATAATTGTGAAATTACTGTAAATTTTGTGTTCAGGCCTGTGGAATTGGTGTTTTTCACACATAAGTGACTGAAGTGTTGTAAATCCAGCTTTGTTAACAGATAAAAACACAGCTCTAAGACAGGTGATATTTCTCTAGATTTAATCATTTTTCAGCTATTCCCATTTATAATCCCACCATTTTATCTTTTATTTGGCTAATTCTCACAACTTTTCCACAGAATTTCTCCACTGCCTGTATCATGCAGTGGAGAAACAACTGGAATTACAACCAGAGGTGAAAAACAGCCTCCCCCAGGACCTGAAACTCCAAAAAACTCCCTGATACATGAATGGGAGAAACTTGATTTTGCACAGCTGCAACTCTCCACACACCAACACAGTCACAGCTACAGGCACACGTTTGTTTTCACACCTACCTGGTGGCAGAGGTGTCCCCAAAATGCCATCTGTGTGTGTGCAGGCAGGGTAGAGGTCACAGAGGTGTCGCCAAAATGCCATCTGTGTGCCTGCAGGAGCTGGGCAGGAAGGGAGAGGCAGAGGTGACTCAGCTGGGGATGTGACACTGAGTCACCCTCTGGATGAGCCAGCCCAGCTTCCAGCGGCTGAAGGGACACCCTGAAGCGGAGGGTGGCAGCCCTGGAGGGGACAGAGGTGCCTGGCTGATCTTCTCAGGCAGCACCTGGATGTCCCCATGGCTGGTGGCACATGTCCTGCATGTCCCCAGTCTCAGTTTTAACAGCTGGATGTGGCACTCAGAGCTCTGGGCTGGGTGAGCATCAGGCACAGCTTGGACTCAAGATCTTGGATGGTTTTTCCGGGCTTAATCATTCTCTGTTTCACACTTCTTTCAGAGCTGATGAAAAACAAAGATGCTTTATTCAGGACAGCCCTTTGGACAGGATTAAGTGAAGTCACAGGATTAAGTTCTGTCACAGATTAAAAAATTGCATGCACAGATTAAAGAATTGCACAAATTAAAAAATTGACTCACAGCTCCAGAAAACTTTAGATTATCCCATGAAGAAATGTGGTTTCCTTGATTTTGTATCTGAGCCCTTGAACTAACTGGAGAACGCTGAAAGATGCTTGTAGGTCAAGGCAGGACCAGGATCACATGCACCATTTATTGCAAAAAGCAAAGTATTCAAAACCTTATCTCACCCTGAAATCTGCTTCTGACACTCTGGTTTAGAGCAAAATAAAATCATAAAACCATGGACAGGTTTTTGTTGGAAGGGACGTTAAAAATCATCTCGTTCTACCCCTGCCATGGCTGGGACACCTCCCACTGTCCCAATGTCCAAGCTGGAACTGAACATTCCAGGGATCCAGGGGCAGCCACAGCTGCTCTGGCAATTCCAGCCCAGCCCCTCCCAGGGAACAATTCCTAATTCCCAATATCTAACCCAAATTTCCCCTCTGTCAGTTGGAACCCATTCCCCTTGTCCTGTCACTCCAGTTCCTGATGAATTGTCCCTCTCTGGATTCTCTGTACCTCCTTCAGCCCCTGGAAGGTTCTGTGAGGTCTCCACAAAACCTTCTCTACTCCAGGCTGAACATCCCCAACTCTCCCATCTTGTCTCCACAGGGAAGCTGCTCCTTACCAACCTGTCCTGGTTTAGGGGACAGGTGTTGCCAGAAAAAAGGCAGGAGCTTTTCCTAAAGTGGAGAGTGAAAACCCCTCCCTCCCAGTTTACTATAATTTGGAATTTAAGGGGCTCTCAGGCAGAAAAGTATGGGTTTAGGAATAACAGTTCTTTACTGATGTATCTACAAGACCGACAAGAACATCGGCTATATATTAAAAAAAACAAAAACAAACCAAAGAAACAACGATAAGACAGAACAAAACTCAGTCCCTTTTTCCAGTCACAGACACTCTTCTCCTCTGCGTGGTCCCAGTGGGGAGCAGGGCAGGTCCCTCACAGCCGCAGCAGCACAGCAGGAGCAGGGAGGCGAGGAGGCAGCAGGGCTGTGTCCAGATGGGAGAAGGGTGAAGGAAAACTTCGCTCACCGCACTCGGGTCCTGGTGCTCAGTGCTGTTCTCAGGAGCAGGAGGTGGTAGCAGTGCAGGGTGGGGAGTGCAGGCAGATCCGAAATGCAGAGAAGGAAAAAGGAACCTCTCCCCTCTGCGTTCCAGCCGGTGAGTGTCCCCACCAGAGAGTAGAAAAGCAACCAAACCCCCCAACCACCCTGACTCCTCCAACCACCCACCTCCACCAGCAATCAAACCCAGCCAGTCCCCATCCACGTCCTTTGTCTTGAGCAATTAACAACTCCAGCGCCGCCCTGCTAGGCCTTCAACATGATAATGGGAAAAATTCTCATTTTTTTTTACCAAGGGAAAGAGTAGATCCACCCCCACCCCCAACCCCCAACACAATCCCTTATCAACCTCATGGCCTCTCTGGACTTGCCTCAACATTTCCATGCCCTTCAAAACATGAGAATAAGTTCTTCAAACCAAGATCTGATTTATATATTTTATCAAACTACACACACAACAGAGCAGGACACAGGGATCTGCTGAGATGTGGCTCCTGAAGGATGATGGGTTCCCAAGGTTGGTTTTGCAGGAAGGCTGAAGAAAGATTTTGAGGTCATCTTGCTCATACATGTTTGGTGGCACTCATGAGTGGGTCAGGATCAGGGCAAGGCCTTCCACATTCATGAAAATACCAAGAGGAATATCTGGAAAAGGGCAGCAGATGATGCTCAGACAGTGAGACAAAACTGTAAGAAATCTTTGCTGCTGTTCAGCAGAATTGATTATGATAATTGGTCCCATCTGGTTTAAAGATTTAGGAGATCAATACGTTCTTGGATAGACACTGTGTGAAATATCTGTTAGTGGTGATGTGAAGCTTGCAAACACTCACCTCAGCCACTGTGTCAGAATTCTGACCTGATTTACAGCTCAGAAAATCCCAATTTCAGAGAAATGAGTCCTCACAGTTAGGTTGAGCTCAATGATCTCAGAGATCTTTTCCAGCCTAACTGATTGTGTGAGTTTGTGAAGCAGAAGGAGAAAAACCCACTTTCTGTGATCAGTTTAAATATCAGGACAAGAGAAATTTTTTTTAACTTTTACTTAAATGTAAAAAAATTACTTTTATTTTCATTTTAGTGAAAATGTGAATACAAATATTTCACAATCACCATTAAAATTACTTTGTACTTAAAATGTAATTACAAATATTTTGCAATCACAAAAGAACATTGCATGGGAGTCTGAGCAACCTGGGATGGTGGAAGGTGTCCCTGCTCATGGCAGGGGAGTTGGAATAAAATGATCTTTAAGATCCCTTCCAACTCAAACCATTCTGTGATTCTGTGATCAAATGATTGCTCTGTCATTTGAATTGAATTGAATTGAATTCAATGTCATTGGAATTTCAAGGAGAGCCCCATTTTTGATCAGGCAGCTTTTTGGTTTTGTTTCCCTTTTCCAAATTTGTAAAAATGTTTGCACCGTTATTCCAAACATTTCAACCATTTCAAAGTTTACCATAAATGAAAAATTGGGCCAATGTATTGAAAAGTTTGCTCAAGTAGGTGGATTTTTTTTTTTAATGGAAAGAACAGTTGGTTCTGCAGAAGCATGGGAATTTTTAGCAAGCACTGCATGCTTCCCTTCAGAAAGGAGTGAAAGTGTTCCTGTTTTTCCAACCAATCTGCCATTTGCACAAAAGCAGGCAGAAGGACATATTCTCAGTGGGACAATAGCCATTTTCTGGAGAGCAAAAGGAAAACATAAAAGTGTGGTGTTAGAACAGGAGAGATGGAAAGATAAGAGTTACAAAAAAGAATGAAGAAATAAAAGTGAAGGGAAATTTGCTCAACTGTTTCTGGACTAAAACAAGAGTTTTTTCTGTAGAAAAAAAGTATGTGCAAACTGCAGCAAATCCCAGGACAAGGTGGTGGAATTGCAAGCCTGGGAAAGCCTTGCTTTTTTTTTTTTTTTTTGCTTATATTGCACAAAAGCATCTTTCTGTGGAAACAAGCCCTCTCTGATCTTTCTCATTCTCTTGACGCAGAAATAAAACAACTTAAGAGTCAAATAAAAAGCTGGGAACAGAATAAGCAGTCTGAAACTATATCACACCAGATAAAATTCCCTGGAATTATCTGTGAATTCATTGAAACTGTATTTTATGTTTTGCTTCAAGACAACTGCTTTGTTGAGGAGGTAATGTATAGATTAAGACAGGACACTTAAACTCCAAAGTCCCCTCAGAGATTTCTTTCTAGTATAAATCTGCTCTCCTTTAACTTGGATTATAAACAAACTCCATGATATGCACCTGGTTCTGGCAGAGTCTCTATGATTTCGCTCCCAAAAGCAGTTTTATAAAGAGAACACACTGCATTTCAACAGCAATATAAATAATGTTGCAGTTGGGGATCTCTCGCGCCGCTTTCATTTTTCTTTCTTCCCTTTTCATCTGAACTGAACCACACCTCTCTAAAAATACTCACTTTCCTAATGAAAACCATATTTTTGGGCATTTTTTTTCCCCCCGTGTGTGCATGACCTGTTGAAATGCCTGCACAATCTTTAATGTCAGATTCAGACGACACATGTCTTATGAAAAAGTCTGGGACTCAGCTCTCGGCGGGGCCTCCCAGATCTGTCCCACGTCTTTATGAGAAAGAGGGACAAAACCTTCTGGTTTTGGCATTTTATATTGCAGTCTGCTTTAAGCTAGGCAAGAGAGAGAAAAAAAAAAAAAAAAAAAGAGGGAAAAAAAATAGCAACGTAGAGTCTAGACAGAAGAGATTGGGTTGAAATCTGGAAGCTATTCAGTGAGGCTACAGCACATGGCAGCTTGACTGCAGAAAGAGATCACATTACGCTGCCTAATTACACATGAAAAATGTACACATCACTTTTCTTAAATGCTTGGAAAAATAGATGTTCAGATGGCAACTGCGAGCCAGTAACTGAGCCAGTCGTACATAGTTGGAACGCCTCACAAATGGCATTTCTAAAGCCCGCGTTTTTTTATTTTTTATTTTATTTTTTTTACAATGTAATTATTGCGCGTGTGTGTTCATAAAACAAATTCTAAAAAGGGCTTTCTAAATTTAGCAGGAGCATGAAAGGTGAAAATCCAGCGTGGAAGCAGGAGGAAGGAGGGTCTAATCCTGACTGCCCATGCACCAGTTCAGCCAGGTTTCTTTGGAAGTTTGGGGTGATCCACAGCCCCATCTTCTTATGTGCTGGGAGCAAACGCTGCAGTGGGAACATCCCATGGGAGCAAAGACAAGCAGATTCCTGGCTATTTGCAGTACCTATGGCCCTGAGGTTGTGTGTTTATATCCTGCCTAGGAAATGTTTAAAAGAGAAGTTTCTCCTTTCTCACGGACAAAGGAGAGGGGGGGAAAAAAAATCACATTTGCTGTGTTGTTTGATGATGGAGTTCTCCCATCATCACCTCCTCCTGACCTCGTGGCTCTGGGCTGGTGGCTCCTGTTCTACCCCACTCCTGCCATGCTCCTGCCAGTGATGGGTTAAAAGAATCCAGAGATAAGTTTGGTGGAGTTATGCTTTTGTTTCTATCTGTTTGGATGGCATCTGCTCTTCATGGGTTAAAAGAATCCAGAGATAAGTTTGGTGGAGTTACGCTTTTGTTTCTATCTGTTTGGATGGCATCTGCTCTTCTTTCTGACTTAAATGCTCAAAGACGGGATACAAATAAGGCTTGGATTAGGTCGTCTCCAGAGGTTCCTTCAACCCTAAGAGTTCTGTAATTCTATGATTCTGTGGTTCTGTGATTTTGTGATTCTGTGGCGGCTCCAAGGGCGAAAACAATTTTCCAAGCCATTTCCAAAGATTTGCCATTTCAATCCTGCTAACAAGACCCATGGAAGTGGATTTTCCAGAGGGAAATGTCGACATGTCCAACTGCTTCCCAGGCTTTACTTTTCCTAGAAGACTCATCACGGCAAGCTCCTCCAAGAGCAGGAATGCCCAGTCGTGCCCTCAGTGCCATTCTGGGTGAGCACAGAACACAAAACCATCCCCAAAGCCCTCTCTGGTAGCCAGGCTCTCCACGTGACCATTCCCTCAGAGTGTCTTTGAGTCCTTCCCTCCTGGAGCCAGCGGCCAGTCAGACCTTGGCTGAACTGTTAATCCTTCCAGACAAAGAGGAAAGAACATCTTGTAAAGTTTTGTTGCTGTTGTTATTGTTAAAACGGACTAAGCACGGAGCAACTGGCCAAGCTTATCTGGCAAAAGTGACCCGCAGAAAAGTCTTTCAGAAGAAAAAAAAATTATCTTTTCTGGATATGGGACTAAGCTTTCCCAGTTCAGGGGGAAGAACTGCACTAATCCAGCTACTTCCAGCTGGAATACGGGTTGTTGTGCTGATTATTTCATCACCGTGCTCTGCAGGACCTTCCTCAGCTTCTCCCTTTTATATCTGGAAAAAGAAAAAAAAAAAGTGCTTTGCTGTTTGCACAGCCTGGGCCTGCTGGAGTCCTGCGTGAGAAATATCAATCATAAAAATTAAATTCAAAAGAATTAAAAAGGGGCAGAAATTGGGTTGGAAACCCCTCTGTTCTTGCAGCTCTTGTGCAGGATGGGGGCTCTGCCAGACCCTCCAGAGATCCAGGTGTCGGAGCTGAGGGAAAGTGGGAGCCACATTAAGGCTGTCCCCCTTCAGAACAGGCAGGAACCACTGTGGGCAAGGGCTTCCTTGCCAGGCTGAGCGTGTGCAGAGGTCTGGGATGGATGGATGGATGGATGGATGGATGGACAGAGGCAGCCTGGCCTCTGCTCCCCCGGGTATTTCCCCGCGGTGTGTTTTGCACCCGCTGCGGTCGGAGGCAGCAGCATCAAACCCCGAGAGCCCTTCAGCAAAGCAAGGCCTCCTCTTCCAGAAGGGTCAGCCTTGGGTGTAATTTATGAAGGTTGTGGTAGCCCTGCTACCCTCTGGCCGCTTGTGATGAATTTTAAATCGAGTGAATATGTTGTGAGGGGGAGGAATGATGACAGGAAACAAATCGCTTTCCTCTGGTCATTCCTCTTGCCACAGCCACGCTATTTTTAACAAATCTTATTAAAAATTATACAACCCTGCGTTTTTCTGGAATCCGTTTCACTGAACCAGTGGAAAACAAACCAAGACTGGAAAAATGCACGATTTGGAGCATTTGCTTTTGCTGCAACTGATTTAGCAAAACAAGCCACAGGGGAACACAAATGGCTTTCTAGAGCGGCTTCCTGTGGCCATCCCTCCCTCTCCATGTGGGACAGAGGAATATTTTACCAGCTGCATCACTTCATGCAATAGTAAATTATTCTAAGTGTTCTGGTCACCACAAAATACACTGTCTTGGAGGTTATTCCCATTATCAGAGTTATTTGTTTAATTTCTTGCTGCAGCCAGCTTTAAACAGCGTCTTTCCAAAAATATCGTCCAACCCATGGGTGTCTGCTTAGCAGAAGGGGCTAAAACTGGAAATGGACCCTCTAGATTTGGGCATTTCCTAGCTTGGGGTCAGCTGGGACAAGATTGTGATGGAGGGAGATTCTTCTTATGAGTAACTTTCAAGATTCCTGGTCTCTAGTAAGTGTTTGCTGCATTGCCTTCTAGAAATTAGTAATAAATTAGGAATTCTTATGGGCAAATGTGAAAAATTGCCTTGTCTGCAGCTGTGTCTGGTGGCAGGAGGTGAGGCTGATGATGAGATAATCTGAATATCAGAGCCAGCTTTCTGTTCCCTCAGGTGTCTCACTGCACTGGTGCCATTCCTCACCAGCCACTCCTCACTCTGAATTTTGCACTCAGAGATTTTGTATAAATGCAGAAGACATTAGGGTTGCAAACAAACATAAATTTGGGCCCTGACCATTCCAAATATTTACATGCTTAACTTGAAATTATTTCAACAAGGTTTAGGTGCCAAAAGACCTTGATGAAGCTTTTCTGGATCAGAAATGAAACCACAAGGTCACATTATCACAGGCAAAGTATTGCTATTTACCATGATATCCTTGGTACAAGAAAGGGGATCTTCTTTTGAATTTGGTTTCTCCGCTCACAAAATTTTTGTCTCCATTTATGAAAGCACAGTTTAGTGAGTTTGACTTGGAGGAATCTCATTAAAGGTTTGGGAGAAGTTTCTATATTTCATCTCTTACCTCTTCTCACTACCAATAAGAGCAATAATGTTCATGGTGATGATGGGTTGAGTGCTTAAGTACCTACTCATTTTTTAGGCTTTAAAAATTGTTAACAAGCATGTCTATTATTGATCTGGATCAGATATAATTACTATATAATATAATCAGAAACAAAAGGTTCTCTATTCTTTGAGATCCACCAGCATGTATCTTGATGTATTCCTCCTAAACCCTAAAAATATTAACCCTAAAATGAATGCCACCAGATACTTTGTGAGATTTGAGATCAACATCACTGTAATAATAAATTGATTTATTTATAAATATTTTATTAGATAATAGAATAGCTTCAATCTCTTGGTAATGAAAATATTTAGAACATCTTGCTCTCACATGTCTGAAGAAGTACCTCAGAAATCTCACCATGACACCTGAACATTTTCAGCCCTGGATAACAAATCTAAGGTAGAAGTTGTCCCATATTTCTCTCCCGGTGGGAATTACTGGTTAGGGCTCATTTATTTTTATTTTTAAGGATCAGAGGATGAAGACACCTTAGATAGTCAACCATGTACTTTACCCAGAATGTTTTTCCATTGGTTCCCTTTCCTACAGATCATTCCAGGAGATTTGTAGCTCCATGTGAAACAGGAGGTACATCTCAGAGATGTTTGCAATTTGCAGTGGCTTCAAGACATAACAAAGCTGGTGGGAATGATTTTAGGATATCAAGCTTAATTATCATCCTTGTTGCTTTCAGGTCACATCCTCAGGGGGTCACCTCTTCCAGGAGGTTTCTCCAACACCTGTGACAGCAGCAAACAGTGATATGTGCTGCACTGGTGATCAGTGATTCCCTGGAGTTGTGCCTACAGACTGCAAAACCCTGCCTCTGAGGTTAGCACTGCGGATTAATCCTGAAGGAAATCCTGGAGGTCTTAAAATAAATAGCTCCTTTATGAAGATTTCCCAAAATCTGAGATGCATTTAATGGTAAGAGGCCCAACATCTGCTGGGAGAGACTCATCCGAAGAACAAGGAAATTCTTGAATCCAGATGATCTCAAGCCCAGGCTGAGCTTAAATGGAACTCCTGGCCAGTGAGAGTGTTTTGGGCAAGTGAGGCCTCTCTGCTAACAAGGTGCTGACACTGCCCTAACTGCAGGCTGGAGGAAAAAAATGATAAAAACCCAACCAAGCAAACAGAAAAACAGAAGAAATAGCACCATACAGGGCTTCAAGCATGAAGGGAAAAGTGGTCAACAGGAAAATTGGTTTAATCTCCACCTAAAGGCTTGTTCAGGAGACTTGAGGGTTAGGAAGGAGCACTGGTGTTTGCAAAGGTCAAGGAGTGACAGTCCAGAGCTGAGGGATCCACACTGCTCGTGGCACAGAGCCCAGCAGAGAGAGGGAGCAGAGCATCAGCCAAAGGCTCAGAACCCAAATCCCCTTGGCTGGGAAAGCTGCCTGCTACCAGCAAAGTCCAAGGAGAGGTCAGTGCCTGAGGTCACTGGCAATTTTGGAATGACAGAAAACCCCGCTTAACTCTTTGCAGGCTGTTACCACCAAAACTTCTTTTTTTACTACTGCCACCTCTGCAATTTGTGATAAAATTTTCCATCAGCCCAGAGGAACACAGGTCCACCATGAGCAGAGGATGCCCCTACTCAAATTCTTGTCCCACTATTCTACCAGCCCCAAAACAAGGAAAAATTGTGGGTAATGTTTACTGGAACCAAAGGCTTTTCTACCTTTTTTGCATTTGGGATATCCCAGGAGGGCTCCACACCTCTCAGATGGAGTCCCTAACAGGATGCAGCAAAGGCAAACAGACAGAAAATGAGAAATAGCTTATTTAGCTGGAACTGAAGAAGTGCTGTAGGTCAGGAAGAAAGATCACACAAGCCGGAATCCAGCCAGGACACCAAAGACAGACCTTTAAAACCTGAGGGGGAAACCCCCAAACCTGTAAAACCTGAGAGGAAAAACCCTAAATCTTTAAGAGCTTCACTATATGTGGTTAAGAGTCATGGACACGCTCAGTTTCTCCTCTCCCCCTGCCCTATGGCAACTCCACAGCCAAAGAAAAGAGAGTGGGGACTTCTAAATTGCTGTGGAACATGATCCAAACTGCCCAAACTCCTGCAGGAATTCCATTTGTGCATCCCCCATGAGAGGGGACAGCACTGAGATGTGAGGCAGGCTGGGGGTTCAAACAAGCAGGGTCTTTTTCATGAATCCCTTCCAAAACCTCCATATGGATATGCCCTGAAGGAACATCCAATTTCTCCTTGGCAGTGGCTACTTGTAAAAGCCTGATACATTTAATTCTGGAAAGAAGGTGTCCTTGGGTTCAATAAAATAAAATAAAAACAGCCCACCTCAAAATCCTAGTTCCATGGTATATAGAAAACTGTGGGAGCCCTGTTAAAAAGTGTCACTGTATTAAGTTGTGCAGTCGGGTTTCCTTCTCATTTCTGTGTTCTTCTGTCACAATTTAAAGTGAGGACAAGAATGTTTCTCAACCCAGCATTATGCTGACGTTCAACAATTCGCAGTATACATCCTCGGAATTTTTATAAAGTGCAATTCTTAAATATTATTTTTCCAAAATACTGCCCAGAGGACCCATTCTGGCTGATCAAACAGCCCCTGGAACTGCAGTAAATGCTCACACAGCATTCCTGCAAACAGAGCCTCGTATGAAAACGAAAACACCGCAGGGGCACCGTGAAACACCAGTTAGCACCTTTATAAAACCCTGCTCCCGAGGTTAACTGCACTGCAGCCTTGGCAGATCACAGAGCTGCGAGTCTTGGGGTGGAATTGTGTTAATTTGTCTCAGAGGGTGCGATTGCAATGCTCCTTTCTTGTCTTCAGAGGAATCCAGCCCGGAGACGGTGCGCACCAGGAGAGTTTTACGGGAACCTGCTTCTGCAGGGGGGTGCTCCTGCTTTCACACAGCTGCTCTTATGCCCTTCAATCTGCACCAGTCTGGCTGAAGAGGAAATACAAAGGTCTACACTGAAATTAGCTCTGTGATCAAGTGATCCAAGTGATGTTTCGTCCTTACACCACATTGGGTCTTTGGCACAGCAAGATGTCTTTGCCTGTTTGGGAAAAGACAAGGCAGGCAGTAAAAAGGGCTGAAATCCATGCTGCTTCCTTCCTTTCTCGTGTTTTCTTTTGCCAGCTACACAATATTCTCTCAGAGAAATCTGCAAGCCATCAAGTGCAGCAGGCAGCACTGGGAGCTGAGCTGTGAATTCAGCAGGGACCCCCTCCCCGGTGGGGCTGGGACCCCCTCCAGAGCTGCACACACACAACATTTCTGCAGGGCGCAAGCCTCAGACTAATCCAGCAGCTTGAGGCTGTCAGAAGGTGTGATCCCCCTCCCAGACCTGCTCTGGAATGGGGCCTCAGTGCTGTTTTGGAGAGATGCTTGTCTGTAAAGCAGGACAGGCGTGTGTGCTGGAGCCCAGAAACCAACCCTGCCCTGGGCTGGTCCCACAGGCTGGGCAGCAGGAAAGGGATTGGGATTGTGTCCCTGAGCCCCATCAGGTGTGAGCCCACCTGCAGAGCTGTCCCAGCCCTGGAGCTGCTGCAGAGAGCCCAGAGGAGGCAGCAGGATGAGCAGAGGGATGGAGCAGAGGGATGGAAAGGCTGCCACAGCTGGGATTGTTCAGCCTGCACAGGAGAAGCTTTGGCCTGAGCTCAGGGTGGCCTTGCAGGGCCTGGAGGAGCTGACAGGAAAGATGGAAAGAGAATATTTACAAGGGATGGAGTGATAGGACATGGGGTGATGAGAGAAAGGGAAAGAGAGTAGAATTGGATTAAATATTAGGAAGAAATTCTTCACTATGAGAATGGGGACAGATATCCCAGAGCAGCTGTGGCTGTCCCTGGATCCCTGGCAGTGCCCAAGGTCAGGTTGGACATTGCGGCTGGAGCAGCCTGGGACAGAGGGAGGTGTCCCTGCCATAGCAGGGGATGAAACCAGCTGATCTTGAATCTTTTCAAAATTGTATGATTCTATAATTCTCTGATTCTGTGGTTCTGTAATTCATGGCAGCAGTATGGCCTTCTGCTCAATGGTGACAGCCTGGGATGGTCTCACGTTGTTCCAAAATTCACTGATTCCTTGTGGCCAGTGATCAGGTCCCCTGGCACAGAGGTGGTTGTGCTCCAGCAATGGGCACCCATGAGTGCATGAAGGCCGGGGCAAAAGGAGGAGCTGACCCAAATTTTCATAGTCCAATCCCTATTTTCATATCCTAAGTGACCCCAATTTTCATATCCTAACCCCTGGAACATTATTTCCCTCAAGAACAAAACTCTTTGCCTCACCTCATCCTCATCCTTCCACCTTCACAGTCCCTCATCCTTGCAGGCTTCTAGACTTTTCAGTTGAAATGGGAACTCTGGAGTAATTCCTGCCCTTAGTAAATAACACACAAGCTGATAAACTGCTAAAAAAACAGCGAGGCCTTGCCAAGAGGCTTCGGCGAGACATTTGTTTTTTGGGAAACCCTCTGCTCAGCACAGGCCGTGTGCACACTTCATCACGCAGAGAAACATTTACTGTAGGAAATATTTTCAGGCAGTTTTTCAAGTGGCAGATTTCCACAGGGCTACAGCACTTGTTCTGTGGTAATTAACTGTACAGAAAATATTAGTCTGGAGCTGGCCTGGCTGATGGTGGAGGGACGTGTTAGGCCCAAGTTCAGGAGAGGAGCGGGGTCTCTCTCTGTGTGGGCTGCAGAAGACTGAGCACATTACAGAGATTTTTGGCCAGCACCAACAAGAAAGGCCACGAGCTCCCCTCACTCTGTGGAGGGAGCTCAATAGTTTTCAGCTGAGCAGGATGCTGCTGGGCTGCCCCCAGAGAGGGAGGAAAACATGGAGGAGTCAATCACAGGTTGGGTTTAAAAACAAATTTGTGTGTGACAGTCAGGGGTGTGAGGGGTGGGGGCAAAGCTGATGGGTCCCAGAGCTCCTGTGCAGCCAAATGGCACAGATTGGAGTGGGACAGATTGGGGTGTGACACAGATTGGAGTGTGATACAGATTGGAGTATGATAGACTGGAGTGTGACACAGACTTTGGTGTGACACAGAATGGAGTGTAACAGAGATTGGAGTGTAACAGAGATTGGAGTGGGACACAGACTGGAGTGTGGCACAGATTGGAGTGTGACACAGATTGGAGTGTGATGGATTGGGGTGTGACACAGATTGGAGTATGACAGAAAATGGAGTGTGGAACAGATTGTAGTGTGAGAGGTTGGAGTGTGACAGATTGGGGTGTGGCACAAAGTGGAGTGGGACACAGATTGGAGTGGGACAGAGACTGGAGTGGGACCCAGATTGGAGTGTGACACAGATTGGGGGGTGACACAGACTGGAGTGGGACAGATTGGAGTGCGACACAGATTGGGGGGTGACACAGACTTGAGTGTGACACAGATTGGAGGGTGACACAGATTGGAGTGGGACAGATTGGAGTGTGGAACAGATTGGAGTGTGACACAGATTGGAGTGTGGCACAGACTGGAGTGTGACACAGATTGGAGTATGACAGAAAATGGAGTATGGCACAGACTGGAGTGTGACAGATTGGAGTGTGACAGATTGGAGTGGGACACATCTCCCAGTTTGCATCTCCAGTGCCTCCAGGGCTGGAGGCTGCCCCTCCATCCATGAGGAGCCAGCCGAGGGCAGCCTCCACCTCCTCCTTTTGCTTTGAGGGTTTTGGAACAAAACCAAGGGTGGCTGCTGGGGTGAGTCCTCCAGCAGGGAACCTCTGTCCCTCCCGTTGTCCTCTCTCCCTGGCCTTGTGGATGGGAAGCCTGAACATCCCAAAAGTGCAGGCAGAGCTGGTCCCTTGCTCCTTAAAGCACATTTGGGAGTCACCAGGGTGGATTTCAGCAGGGACCAGAGGATTTTGCTGAGTGAAAGGCTCTCAGAACAGGATGGGAAGTCATCCACAGCAAAGCTGCTGGTTCTTGTTGGGTGTTTTTTAACAGAGGGAATGTTGTTGGCTTGGGAAGATCCTTCCTACACATCCTCAAGACAGGGAAGAGTTGGAGTAAGAGTTTTAAAGGCAAACCAAGTGGAACTCAACCTTTAAAAGTCATAATTCCTTGAAGAATTCTTGCTATTTTTTTTTAGTTCTCTGGGCTAGTAAAGGACAAGATGCAGCTTTAGCAGCATTCCAGGGGCTTTGCTGAGCCTCTGATGTGGCACTGGCCTGTCTCACACACCAAACACCACCAGATCTGCTATGTCCCCTACACAGGGACAATCCATGGACTGCAACAGGATAGTGAGAGAAGTTTTCATCATGACCAAATTCAGTAATTTTACAGGATGTCCTAGTTTGGAGG
>VRYO01001681.1:29505376-29520401 GCA_009812075.1 Sialia sialis | reverse complement strand
AGGAAGTATTAAATGAAGCCTTTTCTCCTGGGTTGGTACAACCAGGGACATCGTGGGCACAACAGTCACAGAATCATTGAGGTTGGGAAATCCTTCCAAGGTTATTGAGTCCCCACCTTCTCCCCAGCCCAGAGCACTGAGTGCCACCTCCAGGAATTCCTGGGACACCTCCAGGGATGGGCACTCCCTGGGCAGCTCTTTCCAATGTTTGACAACCCTTTCCATGCAGGAATTCCTCCTGAGATGACAATGTGACTCTGTAAAGGAGCACAATGTGCTGGAGCAGAGCTTCATGGCAAAGGCAGATGGAGCAGCCTCCCCTCCTCAACAGCCTGGAACAGTCTCCAAAGCGCCACTGCTCTTTAGATAAAGTGTGACAGGCACTTTACAAATGGCCCAGGATTTATGGGCTCACTGTGACACCATCACTCATGTTGAAAACCAGCAAACAACAGCAGCAGCAGCTGAAGGCAGCACAGCCCAGCCCCAAGGCACGAGCCAGGCTCTCTCACTCTCACTCTGCTCTGTCCCTGCAGCTAAAAAAAAAACTGATTAAGTGTTTTCCAGCAGCAAATTTGGGAAAGAGGAAAAAGCTGTAGGCTCTTCTAATGATTTTTTAAGAATTCCTGGCTCTAGTGTTTAAAAAATAAACATTTCAGAGGGTCCAGGAATTCTTTTCCCCCACCCTTCTCAAAATCAACTACATTTGTCTTAAGGAATTACAGAGACAGCAGTGCTAAAGTTAAAAATATTGCCTTATCAGTCAGCTCCATACAAGCAATAGAGGAGTTGTCAGGACAATGTTAAAGGTTTTAATGATATGCCAAAGCCCCTTTGGGAGGACACAGACTCTCTAAATCTTTTTCTGAATGTGATACCAAGTTACAAATTACCACATCTCGTTCCTGTGTTCTCCTTTATCTCTTCCTCCACTCTTCCTCTATTATTGCTTTGCTTTTTGTATTTGTATTTTCTTTGTGGAGTTAAGCTCTGATCATACTTGATCCTAGACATATGAGCTTCTTTCTGTAAAAGGGGAACACTTTTATAACCACAACAACAAACTGCTTTGTGGCAGGATTTATCTCGTTCCTTTTTATAGTGGTGAGGCTTTTTCCCCTTTAATTACCCAACAGAAGCAAAGTCTCTCATCCTCTCCTCATCTTTATGTACTTTGCTTTCAACCACTTCCAGATGACAGCATGGAGCAGAGTTTTCCAGCTCCATGTAGCCACCTTCTCTTTTGTATTTGGCCTGACCTGTGCTACAGAGAACAGGCTACAGAGTTTGTACTGACCACCCTGAGGAAGCTGCAAAAGCTTCTTACAGAATTATCCTTTTCTCCATGTTAAATTAGCTCTTCACAAAATCTGCGGGGATCTCAGCCCTTCCAGACCTGAACTGTGAAGTCTCAGATCTCATCTGTTCATTCCCACTGGGGCAGAGGGGCTGGAGAGCTGGAAAAGCCCTGGGGGTGCTGGTGCCAGGGGCTGGACACGAGCCCAGGGGTGCCCAGGTGGCAGCTGGGCTGGATGAGGAATTGTGTGTCCAGCAGGAGCAGGGCAGGGATTGTCCCTCTGTGCTGGCTCTGAGAGGCCCCTCCAGGGCTGTGTCCAGTTGTGGCTCCTGCAGGAGAGCCCTGGAGGGGCTGGAGCGTGTCCAGGGCAGGGAACGGAGCTGGGCAAGGGGCTGAGGGAGCTGGGAAAGGGGCTGAGCCTGGAGCTGATTTCTGTCCTCACCTGAACCCGGCCCTGCCACCCCCTGCCACTCTGCTGGGCCTGTGGGAACCCAGGGAGATATCCACCTTCTGCTGCACTCAGAATCACAGAATCCCAAATCCCTGAGGCAGAAAAAACCCTCCCAGCCCTTGCAGGCTGTGACCCATCCCCACCTTGTCACCCTGAGTGCCACCTCCAGGTGTCACCTGCAGGGATGGGCACTGCAAACCTCCCTGGGCACTTGCAATCCCTGAGCTCCCTTTCCATGGGGAAATTGCTGCTGCTGTCCATCCTGAGCCAAGTGCAGGCCCTGGCACTTGGCCATATTGATCCTCACACAATTGGACTCAGCCCATGGATCCAGGGCTCTCTGCAGAGCCTGCCTGCTCTCCAGCACATCCACGCTGCTGCCCACATCAGTGTCATCATGAATTTACTGAGGCTGCACCTGATCTCCTCATCCAGATCAGCAGTAAAGGTTCTGAACCCTGAGGAAATCTCACTAGTGACTGTCCTCCAGCTGGATGTGGCACCATTTACCACCAGCCACCCTCCTGTGGCACTTTTTGCAAACCCTGCCTGGGACTGGCTGTGTCTGCAGAGCTCTCAACCATGCTCTGAGCTCCATTTCCCTTTTATTTCCTGAAGAATCACAACCAGGGAATCCCAGACAGCCCAAAATCTCCTCAGAAGCTGGAAAGGCTGTGGCTGATCCACTTCAACCCCTGGTGGCAGCTCTGGCAGGTTTTGAGTGGTGATTCCCAGCCCTTGGCATCTCTGGGCTGAAGGAGGAGACACAGCCCAGCCTGGGGAAAAATATTTCTGGGATGAAGAACTGACTGGCATTGAAGAGTGCAAAGCCTTTTGTGCAGCGGGGGAAATGTCACAAGGAATTTTCTTGCCAGAGGAACGTGTGGGCTGCACTTTGCAAACAGATCCTGCAGAACAAAGAGGGACCCCAGGGAAGGGATCTTGGCTTTTTTTGCAGTAAAACTCCACCTTTTTAGGGGAAGGTAAGTAAGTCAAAATGCTGCCATCAGAGGGAAGCTCCCTCACTCTGTGCCATCTTCACCTGGGCCTGCACTGCTGCAGCAAAGCCAGAGGCTGCAGAAAAACACATGGGATGAAAAATAAAATAACCCGCAACTCTGCAACAATTGGGAGGGAGCTATAGCTCATTCTTCATCCCTTTCACGTGCTGTGTTGAAATATGAAGCCAAGAAGGAGGCCACAAGACTTAGAACACCTATCATGAGGTAATCCAGCCACCAGCCCCGAGCAGGGGAACACAATGATGGCACTGTGCTGGCTGTTTGCACAGAACTTGAAATATCAGAGCCCCACAGACCCTAAAACACACAATTAAAAATGGAACAACTCCTCAGGGCACAGAGATTACCCACAGCCCCTCCTCTGAAAACTTTTCACTCAAGTATCCTATAAAATTGGTAATTGCTCGTGGCACCTGCACAGTGTGGCTGTGGAGAAGGAGCCCATGCAGGACCTGGGTTTGTGTCCTCCAGGGGCCACCTCACAGGCCTGGGCTCTCTGCAAAGCACAGAAGGGTCAAGAAAAACCCAAAATGCTTTTCCTGGCTTTGGGAGAGGCAGAAGAACATTGCCAACCCATCCTAGAGGAGAACCGAGTTGTCCAGCAGGACCCTACAAGGGAATTGTTCACAAAGCAAAGGGGGTTAAAGAAATGGATTGCAGGATCACAGGAACCTGCTCCTGCATTTTTCTCCTCCTTGAGGCTCTCCAAAGGTTCAGGCAGAGCCCAAGAAAGCAGCAGGCAGTGTTTTGCCTCCTCGCCACAAGGCAAATGTGGCTTTAAATCACTTTCGTACCCCCACAACTTCCCTGAGCATCATCATCAGCTGCTGGAAGGGTTCTGGGTGACTTCAGGCATCTGAAGATGGAATTGGGGTAATACCAGCAGGGAAGAGGCAGTGAAATCCTCAAATCCAGACTGAAATCCTCAAATTGAGTGTTGAGCACTGGGAAATCCCTGCTGGCAGCAGCTGGATTCCAGCATGGGCAGCACAGAGCTGGCCTTTACCAATTGCATCGTGTTTGTGGCACCCAGAACAAACATGGCCAAAAAATGGAATTACAAAGCAGCCCAGCCTGTTTGGACTCTCACTTGCCAAGAGGGATGCCTGTTCTGTCAGACCTATCTGACTGAATGGTGTCACAAACATTTTTTTATTTTGCAGGCTTGGTCCCATAATCAATGTGGCTTTTACAGCTGCAGGATCAGACTGGAACGTCAAAAATAAAGTTTTAAAAAATCAGCTGCAGTAATTTCATTGCCCTGTTCAACTGGATCAGTGAAGCACGGGGGGAATAGAGCATTTTTGGAATGGCTAAATACACACAGAAGGATTTTGTATCACAGAATCATGAAAGGTTGGAAAAGATCTGCAAGATCATGCAGCACCACCATCATCAACCCTAAATCATATCCCCAGGATATTAAATAAAGATCAAAACACAGACCAATTAAAAAACTTGGAATTAATCCTAAATTATTATCATAGATGAATAATTACAGTTTTCAAAGTGGAGAAATTAAATTATTCATGCCCCGTAATGGTGAAAAAAAATCCTTCTCAAGTGCCAGTCATTTCAGATGCTGCCTTCAAACTTCTGCTCTCAACAGATGAAAACAAGAGAAAGGAGTGTTAGGAATAGCACAAGACTGGCTTGGATTTTCTTGTAATAATAGGAAAAAGTTCATTTAAAGATAAAATCTAAGAGTGGGGACAGCAACTGGCTCAACCAGACGGTGGCACTATAAGCACTTGCTATCATTAGGGTGATATAAATGAGAAAAAACTATAAAATAAATGAATAAATAAATAAAAGAAAACGAACCAGGGTAACAACATTTTACACCACTGCATCTTTTAATTTGTGAGAGACCTTTGCATAAATGATGGCTAAATAGAAATGAATTGTCTGTGTTGTCCAAACCTTTAGCTGGATGAATGGTGTGTGAATGGAAATGGAGTAAAATTGTCCCGTGGCATCTTTGAAAGAGCTTTCAAAACAAAAGCCAAACCCTCAAATAGCAGGGGAGGATCGCAGTGGGATCCCAGGGGACCTCACTCATTACACCAGTAACAGCAGCACATGGATCTCAAAATGCATCAAAATGCATCAAAATGCAACAAAAGGCAACAAAATGCATCAAAATACAACAAAATACATCCAAATGCATCCAAAATGCCTCAAAATGCATCAAAATGCATCAAAATGCAACAAAATGCCTCAAAATACAACAAAATGCATCAAAATACATCAAATGCATCGAAAATGCATCAACAGGCAACAACATGCAACACAATGCTTCAAAATACCTCAAAATACATAAAAATGCAACAAAATATCTCAACATACACCAACATGCATCAAAATGCATCAAAACATTAAAATGCATCAAAATGCAACAAACTGCATCAAAGCACATCAAAATGCATAAAAATACATTAAAAATGCATCAAAATACATAAAAATGCATTGAAAATTCATCAAAATACAACAAAATACATCAAAATGCAAAAAATTGCAGCAAAATACATAAAAATTCATCAAGATGCAACAAAACACATCAAAGTACCAAAAAATGCATTAAAAATGCATCAAAATGCAACAAAATGCATCAAGACACCTCAAAATACACCAACATACATCAAAACACATCAAAATACATCAAAATGCATCAGACAGAAAGCACTGAGCTCAACACCAAACTAAAGCACGAATGTCACAGTTCCAGGAGGAAAGTCTGACTCTGTGTGCCCAAGATTTCCTTCAATTAAAGGTCCCAGCAAAAAGTTCAGGGTCTGACTTTCCCCAGGAGTGTGAATCTGAGAGCCCTTCCTGGTGTACAGGGAAAATCAACCCAAAAATGTGGCTGAAGGCAGAGTGGAGGGAACATCACCCTGCCCAAATTTCCTGGCTAACAACAGATTCATGTGCTGGTTTTGTATTAATTGAGTTTTGGTGAGGAGGGAATAAATTTCTTAACAATTTTGTCCTCATTTAATTGCATTTTCCACCGTTTCTCTATGGTTTTTTGGCCTTCCTTCTTGCAGCACTTTTTAGAATTATTCCTTTTTTAAGATCTATTTCTCTCTTTCCCAGGTTAATCTCTGAAATGTTCTATCTTTTCATTCTTGTGGAAAATGGAAAATACCAATTGTTGGCATTCCTCCTCTTCCCTGACACCACCAAATGACAAATTCATAAATACAGCTTTCAATTAATTTCAGAGTGTTTTCCAAATAAATCCTGCACCATTGCTGCTTTACAGATGGGGCAACGTGAGAGAGCTCAGAACTAGAACAATGATCCTGCAAACACTTGGTCATGTAAAGAACTTTATGAGACCTTTTGATGTGGCTGCTTAGATATCTCAAGTTGCTTGTGTGCAAAAATGTTTGAGGACCAAGCCCTCATCCACTCACAGCAGCTGCAAGAGGCTGCTCTTCTCCTTCTTCAATTCCCTTGATAAAAATTGTCATTTTCAAACTTTGTTCTTAGCAATAGCTCCTCAGAATGGGAAGAAAAGAAGTAGTAAAACCCAAAGCTGTAGTAAAATGAAACTATTCTGATTTGAAAAATGGTCCAGATTAAAAATAAATAAATAAATAAATAAATAAAGTAAAATAAAAAATAAATATTTCTTTCTCTTTCTTTCTTTCTTTCTTTCTTTCTTTCTTTCTTTCTTTCTTTCTTTCTTTCTTTCTTTCTTTCTTTCTTTCTTTCTTTCTTTCTTCTTCCCTCTCTTTCTCTCTCTCTCTTTCTCTCTCTCTCTCTTTCTCTCTTTCTTTGCTTTTATCATGAATAAAACCACACAGTCAAAATTTCCACAGTCCTTCTCATGTTGAAATGTCAAAAATTGGGTTGCCAAACACAGTTTGAAGTTTGGTAACAGCAACAGCCTGTTTGAGGTCACACAGGTTTCAACACGTGACATTTCTGCTACTGAGATATGAGATCAGTGTCAGGACTAATACCAATATATAGATATATACATTTATATATAAAGTTTTGTTTGGGGTTTTTTTTTCATTGTGAAATCACCATTTCAAAATCTGCTTTGAAAACAATCTAACTCCACATTTCTTTATTTCTTTTCTTTTTTTTTTTTAATCCTGGACTAATGCACACATGGGAAGTTACCTTGCCTCAGATTTACAAGAGGTAAAATTATTGCTGTTTTCAGTTCCTTCTCTGAAATGAAAATGCTCTGAACCAAGATGAGGTGAAGCCCACAAAATTGGAAAAAAAGAAATATATATATAGATATGTGTGTGTGTGTCTGTGTATGTACACGAACAAACACATACTTTATTTATTTCTTTGTTCGATTTTCCTTCCTAGAATGCAAAGAAAGCTAAGGATATGTCTCACAGTGAATAATCAGACTGACTAAGTGCTTCCTTGAGGAAAAAAAAAGGAGGAAATGTAACCATGATTTGCTTCTTGCTTTTCTCAGAAAAAAAAATATTTTTACTTCTGGTTTCCCAGTGAAGAATAAAAAACAAATAGAGACAAAAAACCCCATCCTCACAGGGACATGAGCTCACTTTTGCACACTTCTACATGTTACTCATTCCCTCTTGGTTCCTCTTGTTTGATGGCTTCTCCTTGCTCAACTTAGGGAAAATAAATTCAGTGCGGCTTTATCAGAGCAGGAGGGAAAGAGGTTCCCCATGAAATCCCACAGGAGCTGCTCCATCACCCCCCTGGGGCAAAGTGAGGAATTCCCATCCTCAGAGCTCCTTCAGCCAGCACCACAAACCCCAAAAACGGTTAAACCTTTTTTGTGCCAGATTTGTTTCACAGAATCCCAGAATTATTTAGGTTCAAAAAGCCTCCAGGTTATCGAGTCCAACCTTTGAGCAATTTTCTCCATCTCCTTAATTTCTCTGGCACATCTTTTCTCTTTCCCAGCAGTGATCTGGGGCAAATAGGAGCCCATAAGGAAGAATCACACAGGGCTCTGTCCCTTTTCATAGAATTCTTAAGGTTGGGAAAGACTTTTAATCATCAATTCCAACCCTTAACCCAGCAGCACCACCACATTCACCATTAAACCACATCCTCAAGTGCCACATCCACACATTTTTTGAGCACTTCCAGGGATGGTGACTTCCAGTTGCTGGGACTTGCAGTGATATTTAAGGATAAAAGGACAATAATGATATAGAGGTATCAGTGCAATGATGCAATGATATGTAAGGATATTTAAGAATATGTGGTCCCTTCCAAGCTGTGATTCTGTGGTCACAGAATTAAAGCAAGGTTTGCTCTGTCAGCCAAGTCTGCTCACCTGTCTGATCTTCCCTGGAGGAACCAGGCTTCTTCTGTAAGTGCTGACAACAGGAGCACCAGATTTCTCTTTTTCAGACCCACCAGCAGATGCTAATTTTGGCTTATCAGCAATACAAACAAAAGTACAGTAATTTCACGCATATGAGGCGCGCCCTTTTGACTAAAATTTTGATCGAAACCCGGAAGTGCACCTTATAATCCGGTGCGCCTTATATGTGGACAAAGTTCGGAAATTTGCCAACCTGGAAATGTGCAGCCCGTGCAGGGGAGCCCACATTTAAAGGCTACACCGATCAGTGAAAAATGTTTGCAAATTGAGCACCTGCCAGTAAACCTTGCCATCATGCAATTCTGTTACTAATTCATTACTTTGTTGCTCGCGGATCCTCGTTGCAAAAAAAAAATAAATAGTGTGCCTTGTACTTGTGAAGTTCCTGTAATTTCTTTTCCCAGATTTGGTCATTGCCTTCCTCCTCTTACCACAACTTACAGCTCAGGATAATCTATGTGCTGCGATATAAAATGGAATAACAACCTCACAGAGTTTCCTCTCACACTGCTTCAGTGCTGTTTCCTCTGAGTTAAGTTTTCCTCTCTGCTCAAGCCAAGCTCTCTCCCCAGGCAGAGGGGATGAACAAACTCTGGTTATGTGCCCTGTAAATGATCCTGACAAGCACCAAGCCTCCCCCTGTGCCAGGCAGGGAGCAGCACTGGGGACAGGCTGGGACAGCCCAGGGACAGCAGGGTCACCCTGCCTGCAGCCAAAATGAGCTTGTGATCTCCAGCCATCCCTAAAAGAACTGTTGCAATGGATTCACTCCATTTGTGAAATCTCAGAAGATGCCGCCAGCCAGCCCCCAAGTCCCTGGAGCTTCATTCCAGCACAGTGCAGAGCACACCCAGCACGGAGCTGCCCCAAAATCAGTGATCTGGAGGCTCACAACGTGAGAAGCTTCAAGGCAAAAATTTCCCCAGGCTTTATTTCACCACATCTGTCTAGAGTGCAGTCTCAGCACAGAATTGCATCCCCAAGCAGGGCCCAGTTCACCTTTAGGGTTCCAGAGAAGTGGAATGTGGAGAGACCCTCAGGAAACGCTGCTTTGCTCAGCCTCAAACCCTGTGTTCACTCAGCCTCTGGTTCAAAGGGTTTCCATCAGCATCACAACTCCTGGCCTGGCCTCCTGGAGTCAGGATTCTTTGGAATTGCAGAGCTCTATGGCCATGGGGAACAAGGATTCTTTGATGGCTGATGACACCTGAGCAGCTCTGCCAAAGTGCCATCCTTGCACGTGGCACCTTTTTCAGTGATTTTTCAGAGATTTCAGAGAGGGAGAAGAATCAATCCTGCCCACTTTAGATGCAAATCCAACTTTAGAAAGATTTTTTTTGTGAATTAAGAAAGAAGACTGGTTTTTGGCTAGCTTTGTACATAAATACTAAAATACTAAAACTCCCTAAGCAACAGCTCTAAAACAGAGCTGAGATAATTCACTGCAGTCATCAACACTCAGGAAATCGTACACATCTTTTAGTGGCACCTCAGACACAAAACCAAACTCTCCCTGGTGCTGTAAAACATAGAAACCAAATCTAGATTAAAAATACATGCTGCTATTATGTACCATCATTGCCAGGCTTCAGCAGAGCTAAATCATCTTCCAGCTAACACAGAAAGCAACCTCAGCTAAAAGCAGAATACAGCAGAAATCAAAAGTGAGGCTTGCAGCAGTGACTGCAGAGGGATGAAAACCACTGACAAGAACAAGCCAGGTTGTGACACAGCTTTTCATGAGCTGCCTCATTACAGGAAAGGCTGCCAAAGCCAGGCAGGCTCTGAGTGTCGATAAATTAGAAGCAAAAATGGAAAGATAAAGCTCTCAGTGAAACCAAAGTGGAACAAGTAGGTGGCTGTGCTGAGGGAGCAGGAGCTGCTTGCTGGCTGAGCACTGAAAGTGTGAAGGAGGCCAAGACAAAGTCATTCAAGATGTCTGGGGGGATTAAAAAAAAATGACAGACCTCTAATTAAAAAGTTTGTGTGTGGGAAAGCTGCATGTGGTCCTGGACAGTGGGGAAGACAGCAAACTTCTTGCTGGATCAGCAGCCTCATGCCAAATGCAGACTCAGGGACTGAGAGAGGATGCAATCCCAGTGGGACTGGATGAATTTGATCCCCTGACATAAATCTGGCAGCTGTTTGAGGCTTGTTGCCTTTCCCACTTTGGCAGCACAGCAGAACTGAACCCAGCTGAGCCCCTCACACCAGTGTGGCTCTGCACAGCTCTGACACACCAGCTCAGCTCCCTTGGCCCAAAGGTTCTGTAATTATATGATTATGATCCCTTTTCATTCCAGATATAGGTGACTAATCCCAGAGGAGGGCTCTAAGCAAGCCTGAATTTGACACTCTTGATCCTACATCAGTCTTTACAGAATTCACACAATTCACAGGATGGTCACCCTGTTGTTCCTGCTGGCAGCCAGGACAGAGCTGAGACATTCCCAAAGTGCCCCCATGGCCATGGTGTCTCTCTGGGAAGCCACAGAAGCTGGAAGTGTCCCTGGAAGTGTCCTGGCCATGGCAGGGTGGAATGAGATCATTAAGTCCCTTCCAAAGAATTCCATAATTCCATTAAACCCTTTAGTGCCACTATGAAGAGAGCACTGTAGACTCACACATCTCACCCCACTCCTGGAGCTGTCAGGAAAGTTTCCCATGTCATGCTGACAACTGAGGACATTCCAGGAAAAGAAATTACTGGAGGCAATCTGGACAGAGGGAGGCAGGGGAAAACTCAAAGGTGTTTCCTTTTTTGAAAAGGGTGAAGAGAATGGTGGCATTTCTTACTGTTCTTCAAAGGGATCCTCCCTTCAGGATTAGAAATCTGAAAGATTAAGAAAGAATGAGACTCACCTAAGGTAGAGTCAGAAGTGGAATGAGAAGTGATAATTTTATTCTGTATCTTTTTGACTGATTTTCAAACAGGTATGAAAAAAATTCTTCATTTCAAAACTGGCAGGAGCCACACCTTCCATCACAGATAAATTCTTCCAGTTAATCCCATCAAAGCCAAATACTGCTTAGCTTGTTTGCCATACAGAGACCAGAGACTGATTCCAAACCACCATTTCCCTCTTCAATCCATCACCTTCAGGAAGGAAATACTCTTCTGGAAGGCACATGTATTATTATCCCCACACAAATTCATTTAAAAGGCATAAAAGTGCCCCCAACCTTGCCCTTGAGTCACATATGACAGTGATTAAAACCTCTTTTAATGCAATAGCAACATTAAATATTTGCAATAAGAATCTGACAGTAACCAGCAGAAGCTCCAATCAAGATAAGAGGCTGTGCTGTGATTTATTGACTGTCAGAAAGCTCTTGGTAGCTGGACTGAGCTGGAAAACCTCTCTGCATCATGTGGAGGAGGCACAAGTTAACAGGCAAAGGTCAGAGGAGCTGGAGCTTTCTTGCCTCTCCCACAGACTCATAACTGCTCAGAGAAAGAGGGAGAGAGAAAATCAAATGGAGCTGCTGGGAGCAGCTCAGAGCTATTCCAAAAGTATTATCCTCCCTAGGTCCTGCCTAAAAGCCAGGAGGCAGAGGAGGCAACATTAAAATTCAGGATTATACATTAAGGAAAAATGTATTAAGGCATATGAGGTCTAAAATGTGATGGGAATGGGACAGTGTCACCCCCTCTTAGGGGACCTGTACCCAAAAAAAGATGTGGACATTGTGTCTAGGGACTTGTCACTGTCACATATATTGCAGAGAGCAGAACAAAGCCAGATTTGATTAGACAATGATTAGGAAATGTGATGGTTATGATTAAAAAATCACACAGCAGGAGATCAGAGAATTCACACTTGGGAAATGTCACACCAGAGCTTTGTTTATTTGGCCCTACCAGAGTGCTGTACATTCCCTAAGTGACTGGGAAGCCAAAACAAAGGCAGGGATTTCCTGTGACCTACCTGTGAGTGCCAGCAGGTGAGACACCTGCACAGAGAGCATCCCTGCCAGGGGACAGCAGGGAGCAGGAGCTGCTTCATCTGCCTGGTCCTCCCTACAGGAGAAGGAGGTGAATCACTGCATCACCTCCTGCAGGTGTCTGAACCTCCCCCCTGGGTGACTAACTGTGACACAGAGAGCAAGGACACTGCTTTTGGTGGCACTAATCCCTCCCCACTCCTGTCCATCCCATCTGTGCGTGTCCAAGCATCTCTGTGCCTCAGCACAGCTGTGCTGGGGATTGTAATTCCTTTGGAGAGAACAAACCACACCTGCTGGTTCAATCCAGGAGTTCAGACACACCTGGAAGGATTTGGGGCTCTAAATCATAGAAGTATAGAAGCACAGAATGGTTTGGGTTGGAAGGGATCTTAAATATCAATCAATTCCACCCCTGCATGGCAGGGACACCTCCCACTGTCCCCAATGTCCAACCTGGAACTGAACATTCCAGGGATCCAGGGGCAGCCACAGCTGCTCTGGCAATTCCATCCCAGCCCCTCCTCACCCTCCCAGGGAAGGATTTATTCCTAATATCCAAGCTAACCCTGCTTTCTGTCAGTGTGAACGCATTGCCCTCTCGTCCTGGCACTGGAGGATCTTGTAAATCAAGGCTTTCATTTGTCTTCACCTCCCAGAAATTAGTGCTGTCTGGCCATGCCATGTGACAAGGGACATGACCCATGTCACCCTCCCTGCTGCTGGCTCACCTGAAGCTCAGCAAGCAGAGGAGGCCCAGCAGGAAGCTGCTCCTTCTAGGTGAGCTGCCAAAACAGGAATGTTCAGTTAAAACAAATTTTTAATTTTTTTTTTTTAAACCTACCCTTCAAAAAAACAAAAAAAAGGAAAAAACAAAAAAAAGCCTTGTTGTAGCTTACAAATTCAAACATTTCTAAAGTGTCAGGCTAATCATCAACTTCATATTCAGTGGAACAGAGGGGTGCAGGCTTGGTTTGAAGCAGACATTGGCCAAGGAGGGACTCAAAAAAGCAATTTTGCTAACTGGAGACCTGCAGAGAGCATCAGAGCCCCTGCACAGCCCTCCAGCTATTAAACATCTGCCCCTCCTCGAGGCTGCAGCAAAGCTGCCACTTCTTCCACTGCCACCAGAACTTCACCCTGGTCATCATCTCTTTGTTTGTGTACAGGCAAATATTACAGCTTGAAGGCAGAAACTTTATTGTCCTGTAAATAACTTTTTGATAAGCCATCCCCTTGCCCTTCCCTGTTCTGAGTTGAAAGACTAACTTTCTTTTACTGCCCAAACAACCCTCCCATATCAGGTTCAGTTTCTTTCCTACCACTTCATCAGAATGTTTGTCCTTCTTTATCACCCAGATCAATATTTATCCTTGTGGGTGGGAACTGCTCTCTCTGCTCACCACGCTCTTATCACGTTAAAGTTTAACGTCAACAGAGAGGCAGTAAATGACAACTGAGCCTGCAGAACCATAAAGGCTTTATTTATTTCATTAAAGAATTACTTTTACTGAGAAAGCCGACCATATCATTCCCAGACAGGATCCTAAACACATTTTTCACAGTAATGAGCCTCCACTGTGTTTGGATAATGTAACTCCACCTCGAGAAGTGTCTGGCACAGTCTGATCCTGTTCTGGATTCGAATCATTCCAGAGTTATGCTGCTGACTTACAAAAGCCTGGAATCACACCTGTCACATCTGTGTTTATCAAATCCTCTTTATTGTTTTGTTTTGTTTTGTTTTGTTGTTTGGGTTTTTTTTAGCTGTGGTTTCCCAACAGTTTTGAAAGCGTTTGTAACACTCTGGTTTTCTTAAAGGTTTTTCTTGACTGCTGGCTGAGAGAAATGTCTGCTCCAAACTCCTGCGGCAGCACAGCTTAAATGAGGGGGTTTGTTTATATCCTTTTGTGGATTAATTCATCATTCATTGAGATTACTTTCCAATTTTAACAAGCTTTCTAGTAATTATTAGCCACTGCGAGGCAAACTCTGAAGTGGCTGGGGGTTCGAGTTCAATTCAGATAAACACACAAAAGTTCAGATGCTTATCCAACTTCTGCACTTCTGTCTGCAGAACATGTCTGGAAACCTATCGAGCTCCCCATCTCTGTGCTCCCACATGCCAAGTCATGCCAGGAATGCTCCAGTTGCATTTTTTCACGGTGCTTTTGCGTGTGTGGTTTTGGTGCTGTGCAGAACCAAGGGTTCCTGAAAGGGGAGATGATGGGTGAGGCCACGAGGAAGTTCCCTCCCTCAGAGCACTGCCAAAAGCTGTGCAGTGACCCAGTCCTCGCCAAATTTAAATGCATCGCGAGGAATTTAAACACACCTAAACCCCATGGGTAATAATAACCTTCCTCCACACCACTCCAGACAGGATTCACCCAAATTGACTCAAAATTTCTGCCTCTCTCTTTGCCTTGAACTCCCTCTTAGACACCAGGTGTCCAGACACTGAGCTGGAATCCCCTGGATTCAGGATTTTCCGTGGATTCAGGATTTTCCCTGGATTCAGGAGCTCCTGACAGGGATGCTTGGAGCACACATCAAGTCCAGGTTCCTTACCAAAGGCACTCAGAAGGATTTAATTTTAAATAATGCCACAGCACATCCACACCTGCTAAGGAAATGAAAGGGCTGGAAACAGCACTCTACAGCCTGTGGAGAGTGCAAAACACCACTGTGATATCTAGAGAATAAATAGGAAAAATATTCAACCTGCAGTACCACTGGAGCATTTTCCAAAGTGCTCTAATTTCGGCTTTCCTTACTTTTTTTTTTTTTTTTAATAGAATCTTAGTCATGGAATGGTTAGGGTTGGAAGGAACCTGAAAAATAATTTTTTTCCACCCCCCCCGCCATGGCAGGGACACCTCCCACTGTCCCAGGCTGCTCCAGCCCCAATGTCCAGTCTGGTCTTGGGCACTGCCAGGGATCCAGGGGCAGCCACAGCTGCTCTGGGAATT
>VRYO01001681.1:29438320-29500368 GCA_009812075.1 Sialia sialis | reverse complement strand
TCATGATTCTGTAGCTCTGTGATTATTGACTTCCCCCAGCCCCCCTGTGTGCTAAGAAAGTACAACTGTAAAAATTCAGAAAATGAATCAAATTCCTGCAGAAACCCCCAGGATGAGCCCCTCAGCATCCTCAGCCACCCTTGAGTTCAGGACCTGCCTGTACTGAACTGCCCACGATTTATTTCAAGGAGCTGATTTATCCACACTATTTATCCCCATTAACATAAATTGGGAGGGGAGAATATCCAACCAAACGAAACTTGAGTTAATTGCAGTGCATTTAATCAGCAATGATGACATATCCCTTCTTTGACAGCAAACTGGAAAAGCCCTTAAGCCGTGTCATCGGCTGGTAGGACAAAAAATTTGCATTTTTATCCTGGAGGGATTTTGTTGCTTCATAGCAGAAGTTCTGGACTATTTTGTGTCTTGGTTTGAAGAAGCAAGCTGAGCTGCATGTTCTCTGCTGCAATTGGCTTTGAGGAAGTGTTAAAATGGAAATGTTAAATGAATTGCTTTGAAAGCCTTGATTTTCCATTGAAAGTAGCTCACTGTATGCCGTGGCTGAAAACTCAGTGTATTTATGTGTCATCTAAATGTCTTCATCCTTTTCACAGTGTTTGATGAGGTATTACTTCAGTTGTGATGTTTATGCTATTTACTGAATGCGCTTAACAGGGAGAAAAATGAACCCATGGCTCAAATTCCTGGAGAGAAGTGGAGGAAAATCCCCTCTTCCTCTGTGTGCATCCACCCTAAACCATGAGCAAAGTGGATTCTGTTTTTCTATAGATAGTCTGCTACACATCCCACCCACCTCCTCAGGTTTTCCACGGGTGCTGGACTTCAAGGACCAGGATGGGAGCCACAGCAGAGCTCCTCAGTGAGCACCAAGACATCTCCACCCCATAGTCTCTCATCTGGAGAGGATTTCCATGGGCCACATTAGCATAATCCATCAAGGGCTTCTGAACTACTGGATGCTTGAAGTTTTTGACTTGTAAATCAGCCATCTGGTACCAGCATCACTAGAAAAGAAGAAATACATAAAAACCTACTCAGTCTGCTAAGTTCACAAACATAACACAGCTTGCAGTTCTTCCTTAATATTTTTCCCCTTTTTTGCTTTTTTGCTAACTTCTTTGCCCTGGGCTTTTCTGATCCTCACACTTTGTAAGGATCAAAAAAAAAAAAAACAAAAGCAAGAAACTCTAGACAAACAACCTCCATACAAATAAAGAAAGTATATGGGGGTGGAGATTGCGTAGATGTCCCGAGATGGACACGTCCCAGTGCTGGAAAAGAACCACAATGAATGTTATAATGAGCATGTTGGAGACTGGGCAAGATCAATTACACCCTCAACAGTAAAACTGATGTCAGAGCAGGTTGCAAGAGCTCCAGGTAAATGTTGTGGGGCAGGATGCCAAGAGCTATGAGTTCTTTAGCTGAAGAAATTCTAAGCCACATTAGCATCAAGATAAAAAAGAGAAGAGGCATTAAATGAGGCAGAGCTACAGCACACAGCAGCCATGACATCACTAATCTGCCTGGAGTACAGTGCAAAAACACATTTGCTTGTTGTTGCAAGTTCCACTTCTGATTTTACTTATACTGGGAAACAACTCTGGCAAGGTCACTGAAACCACAGATGTGCAAACACCGATCCCTCCGAGTCCAGCCTTGCGTAAGGCTCGGCTTAATGATAATCTCTCAAGGGTGGCTTTTAAAACTCATCCTTCCACATGACAGTTGGGACCATTTCACACGTGGTGCTTGCTGCCAGGCCTCAAAGGGTTACGTTTTTAGTGTGAGATTAGCTTTATTCAGAATGAAACTTCCTTCAGTCAGTGTGTCAGGATATTGCTGCTGCAGCAACAAAGCCTCCTCCTGTGTTTTAATGTATAAAAAGAAACACTTCCCGAGCAACAAGCCTCATCCATTGTGTTCCAGGTCTGGCTTTTTGAAGCATGGGGACATGCAATAGGCACAACAGCTTTCAAAACAGGGAACAATGGGTAATGACAGGCTCCAGAATGGGCTCTGGCTGCTGTGGGTTTCTTATCACCCCATCGGGCTGGCTCACCCTCCTGTGGAGATGGCCACAGCCTGCAGCCCCCAACAGGCTGGTGTCCCAGGAAAGAGGGGGGATGTGAAGGTTGTGAAGCAGGGCATGATCCCACATTCCCTTCTGCTGGCACCCTTTTGGGAGCAGGAGGTGCTGGGAGAGGCAGGGACCTCCTGAAGCAGCACAGCTGTTTTCTCAGGGAGCGTGGCTTTATTACAGCCTGCGTGACTTGTCATTACACTTTGGTTTCACCCTGGTCCTGCTGAACACCAGCAAAACCCTTGGAGCTGGCTCCAGATGGAGGAACCACAGGAGAAAGGACACTGAAATATGGACTTGGTGCTGTTTTCCCTGCCTTCTTTTCCCACAGCTAAACAGAAGCCCCCTTCATGCTTGCCAGCGATCCTGAAATGAGTAGCAGTGACCAGAGTGAGCTTAGAAAGGGTTTATGGCCAGCTTTGGAATGTCTGGTGAGCACACACTTCAGCATGAACAGCAGCCAGCTGGTTCTGGGCTCCCCTAATCTGGTATTTGCAGCCTCTCCTCGCTGCCAGATGACATTTTAGGCCTTGGATGGTTTCACTCCTTTTGCTTGGTTTGGTTTCAAGTTTACACATAAACAGCCACTACACGAGAGGCCAACAAACCTCGGCTCAATTCCTCATCAGAAAACAATTTTGTACTCCCACACCAATCCCACAAATGCCTCTGACTCTCTAATAAAGCAGCATTAAAAATGTGCTCCCTGGTATGACTTAGGGCTGAAATATGGTCAGGGCTGGAGGATCCCTCTGAAAGGAGAGGGTGAAAAAGGACCCTGAAGCCAGTGCCTGCTGTTGCTGCTCTCTTCTCTTGGGACATCACCTTTGAGGAGCTTTATGGGGCAGATGAAACTTCAGTCCCCTGTGCAACACCTGCCATTCCACCTTTTCCAACCCCACAAATTAATCCTCACACTCCAGGACTGCTCAGAGACCCATGAGCGTTGCCACATGCTTGATTGGTACAAGTGTAATTACGGCTGAGGTGGTGGTGATGATCTAAAAATAAAGCCATGACTTAAAACTACAGGAGATTTTGGACCAGGAAATAACTGGTCCTGAGTGTTGGGGACGAGTTCAGGGATTTGAGCATTTTCAAGTTTGGGGTAGCAGTGAAGGAGGGATTCTGTAGGAAAGATCCAGGCTCATTTCCCACCCTCTTGTCCTCAGTTTCTCATCTAGACACAACACAATCCATGACCTTTCTCTGCCTTCATTATTTACAGCTCTTCTGGGCAGGCTCTATTTGTCCCCAAGTGTTTATGTGGTACACAGGACACGGGGACAAAAATTTCCATTGGGGCTCTCTGGGTGACAGTTCCCCACAAAAACAACGTGTGCCCAAACAGGCCCAGCAGGACAGGCCTGCAGGGTGGTGTGGGGAGGCTGGGGCTGTAAATCCACCCAGCACAGCTTGATCATGGAATCATGGAAATTCTGAATTGGGAAGGACCCACAGAGATCATCCAGAGCAGCTCCTGTCCCTGCACAGCCCCCAAAATGCCAGCCTGGTCATCCCTGGCAGCTCCTGGAGCTCTGTGCCCATTCCCTGGGGAGTCTCTGGGGGAAGAACCTTGCCCTAAAACCCAACCTAACCCTGCCCTGAAACAGCTTCAATCTGCCTTTTAGGGTTCATCTGCAAGGAAAGTTAAGGTATGAAAGTGTCAGGTCACCAAACTCAACGTGGGACTTGTTGAAGCTCTTGGAGGGTGAGGCAGACCTTTCTTGAGGATTTCACGATTCCAGTCAGCACTGGAGCTCCTGTTGTGCAAGGTGACCTGCTCATTTTAACTAAAACTGGTTTTAGCCCTCCCATCCCCACCCCTACCCGAGGAATAGCTCCTCCAGGAGATGCAGTGAGGGGTAATTTTGGATGGAGAAAGCATTGATGAGCTCCACTTGGCAGAGCTGCAGCCAGGACAAGGAGGGCATCCACAGCCCAGGCTTCAGTCAGGGCTTTAAGATCTGATTTTCCCCACAGAGATTAAAATCCCTCACATCACCCTCAACCAAGCTCGTTTGGATGAGTTTGGTTTGCTCTGGCTTTGCCTGGGCAGCTCCAGCTCCAGCAAACCAGTCTCTCCTCCTACCCCTTTGAATTTTCCTGCTGCAAAGAAGCAACCCAGGCAAAACCAGCAGCTGAACTGGGAAAGGAGGAGTGGGCACTGGAACTGGCCTCTCCCAGGATCCACAGAAACCATCAGAATGATTTCTGTGACCTGACTGCTCTACCCAGGGGGAGGTGGAACACTGATATTTCCAAAACCTAATGCTCATTCCAGCAGCACAGATTGCTGGTTGAGAACTGAGTCTGTGATTCCCAGAAATAGCAGGAATATCGAGCCCTTTCTCTTTTCCAACTGCCAGTTCCCTGTTAGCTCAGAGGGATGTCCTGGACGCTGTCTCTGCTCTGAAACAGAAGCTGTGGGGCAGAGGATCAGCTGCTAAATCTCCTGTGCTCCTCCAGGATGAGCAGGGAGATGGAGGCATTCAGGGAATGCCACCAACAACAAACACCGGGAGCTTTCCAGGCTGCCTTTACACATTTGGAAAACAAACAAACAAGAAAGGCATTCAGACATCCCCTGGGTGTTTGACAGAGCACTTTAACGCCAACACTAATAACTCCCAGGGGCTGCCAGAGGACAGAAAAAGCACGAGTTTTGTCTGTGATCTAAACATCAAACTGCAGCTCACACTACATCTGCGCCCCTCGATAGCTGAAGTCTTTCCAGCCCAGGAAGCTGGAGAGTTGACCCCATCCAGATGTTTCCACTGCAACATTATCAGTTGTTCACAGAGAGAAGCTGAAAAAACACCTGATAAAAGTTGAGAGGCAGCAGAGCTGCACCCAGCCTGTGCCAGGCAGCATTCCCTGGCCTGGGAAGCAATCATCCCAGCAGTTTAACACCTTGGCTTAGGGAACAAAGGGGAATAGCAGCCTAAATTGAAATGGAAGGAAGCTAGGCAGAAAACAATTATCAAAACTGGAATTCGGCCAGCATGAATAGTCCAACATAAAACCCACCATGGGATGGTGATGGAGGCTGAGCAGTGAAAACCTCAATTTTCCAGAAGAGTCCTACCAGGGCTTTGATGGGACAGAGTTTCATGGATGGTTGAGAGCAAGAGTGTCAACTCTTTAATCACCAAAGTGCTTCCGGCAGCACCCACGGGCTCGGTGATGAAACCTCACCAATTATTGATTGGACTCAGCCCTTGTGAGCATGCAAGATCAGATCAGATCAGGTCACAGCCCCGAGTGATTCACTGCTAACCTGGAAAAAAGGGCTTCCTTACAAACAGCAACACTCATTAGCCACACTGCTTCATGGAAAATATGCATTTTAAAGGGGGAGAAAAGCCACTGCCAGGATTGCTGGTCTAAATCCAGTTACACATAGCTAAGTGTTAGTGGGTGCTTACACACGGCTTTAAAATTGTTTCCAATTTGGAAAAAGAAAAAAAAATAAAAAGATAAACCAACCAAGCGTGCCAAAATCTCTACCTGGAAGATCTGAAAGATGTATTCCTCCAGAACTGAGGCACTGAAAGAGGGTTTCCAAAGATTTCTTAGGCTTTTAATTAGTATTTTAAAAATCCATTTATCATGAATACATGGAGAAAATTTAATCAGATCACTCAGGTGTTTATATAAGGAGTTTTTTCTTTCGGAGCATCAGACACCACTCACACTGACTCACCCATCTGCATTGTCTTCCTCATCCAGACTGAAAACAGCAAAGAACAGTGACTTTGATTGGAAAATTTCAACTTTTATATTCCCCCCAACACAATATTCACCAGCCATCACCACAACAAAAAAACTGCCTCGCTGAAAGCCCTCTGGTGACAATCAAAACAAGTGAAACGCAGAAAAAGTGTGATGGACTGCACCAGGAACTGAACAGCATTTGAGGAAAGTGCAGCTTGGATGGATCCCAAAGAAGAGCTGTGCTGAGATTGTTTACAAATACAGAGAGGTGAGGGCTGCAGTTTATTGGAATCAGGAGGAATTCTCCAGAGGTTACAGCGTTCACTGCATCACTGGAAAAAAGGGAAAGATGCAAGAAATGTGAAAGTTTCTCTCAAAACAGAGAACCTTCTCCCAGCCTTTATTCCCTGTGTTTTCCTGTCAGCACAGAGCTTCACTGTTGATCATGAAGGAAAATTGAGGCAGCCATGTGTCCCTGCTGGGATGCTGGCCTCTCCTAGTTTTGGGATAATTCCTCAATTTAAGTCAGAATCCTTCCTCTGCCACTGCTGCAGCCCCTTTCTTCTTGAAAGAGGGCTCCTAAAAGTGACCACTCCCTGGAAATTGTTCTGTCATACCTGGGATCTTTCTGCTCCATTGTGTTTGTAACCCCAGAATATCTCTGTTTTTTCAGGATGGATGTGTGGGTGAGGGAAGCTGCATCTTGGTAAATTCTCTGAGCTGTCTTGCAGGCCACCACTCCCCAGCTTTCTCCCAGGAGCTGAATTCCCTCTCTAAATAAGCTGCTTACACAGGAATATCATCCTTACACTTTTATCCTTTCTGCTGAGGCTCCATGGAGCTCTGGGGATGGGTGTGGATCTCCCTGACTGGACATTTCACACGGAGTCAGAACCTCAGAGCATCCCTTCCAAGGTCAATGGGAAGAGAAAAAAAAAACTTCTGGATTTATCAAGCTCCTTTCCACACTGGAAAAACCCACATCCTAAAGGGAATCTGCTGAGGATCATAATCTCTCTCCAAGGTGACCTGCAAGCTGCCACACTAAGCAGGGAATATCATATTTTACTGGTCTTCTCAGCAAGAAACAAAAGTTTCAGCTGAAATAATTTTAATTCTTTCCTTTCTTTGTGAGTGTAAGTGATGTCAAAAAAATCTGAGCTAACACTGACCTGAGACACATTTATCTGAAGGGCTGAGCAGGTCCTGTCCTGGGCCATCAGGACTATTAAAATGAAAAATGGGAAAAAAACCCCCAATAAATTTAATTTTCCTCCACAGGACCAGAACTTTAATTGGTATGGACTAGCAAAATTCAATGGAGACACCAATTCAGAATAGGCAGACTCAGCTGTTTGGAGTATTCAATGCATAAAATGGTGAAATCTTGCTTTAATTTTACAACTGTGCCTTTCTGTAGATTTCAGCAGCCCAACACCCCAAGATCCTACTCCCATGTGATTTATTTCCACAAAACTGGACTTCTGTTTTGCCTTGAGAAAGGTGTTCCTTTAGGAGCAGAGGACTCGTCCTCCCTCCCCAGCTCAGCATGCAGATATTTATGGATCAGTACCATAAATGGGAATATTTCAGTCTCAGAAAGATAAAATCTCAGTGGATTCCATGAGGTTTCCAGTCTTTCCTTGGATGTTTCCAGGGATGGGCACTGCAAACCTCCCTGGGCACTTGCAATCCCTGAGCTCCCTTTCCATGGGGAAATTGCTGCTGCTGTCCCCCCTGAGCCCTCTCCTCCTGTCCCTGTTCCTGGAGCAGACACCACTGCCAGGGCAGCTGTGTGACACAAAACATCGTCCCCAAGGCTGGCCACAGCTATGAATTGCAACTGAGGAGCAAAAGCTGTGCCTCTGAGCCATAAAATGACCGCATTACATAGGAAGGAAGTTAAACAATTATTCCCCTTGCTTAAGGTATGGGCTGACAACATCAAAAGGGCTGATAATTAAAAATACAGTAATGTTTTCCCAAAGTGTCCCCACTCTTATTTCCTCTCTGGAGCTGCCTGATCAGTGTTTTATGAAGTGTCATTTTATCAAGTTCTAAAAATACCTGCGGACTTGTTAGGAGCTGTCCCTGTCACACACAGGACATTGAATCACTCTCTTTGCTTTAAAGGAACAAACCTTGCTTGGGCAAAGCCCCAGGGCAGGGAGATTTGCTGCATGTGCCCAGTGTTAACCAGGCAAAAATTCCACACAAGCCACAGTCCTGGAGTGCCTCATTCAAATGGGATTTGAGGGGAAAAAAAACAAAAAACAAAAACAAACAAACAAACCCCAGACATAGGAAAAACATAGAGAGCAATTATCCCAGTTCTGGAAAATGCATGTGTGTTCCTGAGAGGAAAATTTGGCAATATGCTCTTAACATTCTTGGGGTATGAACAAAAAAGCTAAAAAAAAAAAATTTAAAAGCTATAAATAATTTAACTGTGCTTTCAATGAAATAGTTGAACCAACTTGTCTCGTAGCACTGCTCTTGATTTGAGGCCTTGGAGAAATGTTCCAAAATTGAGTGACAGAGTTAGAATCACACAAAATTGTGTAATATCACATGGTAAAAAGTCTGGAATTTAAGGTTTTAGAGTATAGTAATAAGTGTGAGATAAGACAGAGCATTGAGCTTGAGCACTGTCTTTTTCTTCCTTCTTATTCTTTTTTCTTCTTGATTTCAGGTAGTAGTTTTTAATTAGATAGAAAGTACTGCACTGCAGGTCACAAGTGTTTAGTATAAATAATACAGATGTTAGCTTTTAATTTAATTTCTAGGCCTTAAAAGATCTCCTAACTAGCAACATTTTCTCGCTTTTAACCCGCCAGCTAGAAGTGCTGTGAAACTCACTGTACTATAAATAAGAATTAATAAACAACCCAGTCCAAACAAAAAAAAAAAAAAAAAAATCCTGTCTCGTGCTTCAAGCCTAACTCTGACTAAAAGAAAAAAAAAAAAAAAAGAATAAATAGATAGATAGATAGATAGATTAGCCACTAAGAGTGCCCCATTGATACTGGCGGGTATCATGACACATTTTCTCAGCTCCTGGCTTGGGAAAGACACCCACAGCATCACCCAGCAGCTCCTGCTGATGGGACTGAGCCAGGTCCAGCCTGGCTTGGACACCTTGCCACCGCCTCTGAGTCACCTTTCCCCAGGCAGCCCGGGCTGGTGGCAGCTCCTGCAGGCTGCCTGTCCTGTCCAGCCCATCTCCCTGGATGTGGAATGCTGCCAGGCAGGGCTGGCAATGCTGGCTCTGGTTTCTCCATGCTCTGGCTGATTTCTCCCACACGTGGCGTGCCTGCTCTGGTGGTGACACAGGGCTGAGTTTGCCCAGCGTGGGTGTCCCCATCCCCTCACTCCTTCCTGGGGTAAATAATCAACAGGGAAGCCTGGAGTTTGTACAAATCCATAGGGATGAGCACCCAGAGCAGGGTGAGGAGTGAGGACTGTTACTCTCCCGACCACACAAATTAAGGATTATAAATAAAAATGATGAAAGCCGAGAGAAGGGAATGTTCTAATAGCTTGAGGATTCATCTGGACACCCTGAACTTACCGTGCCCTGAAATAATCCGTTGGGATGTGTGTCACTCGCCCAGTTTATGACCTCTTGGAAATTTGGACAAAAAAAGAGGAATTCCATACTTGCACCACCTCACCTAATTTGTGTTTACAGAATTAAATACCAGGCTGGTGTTCTGTCCATCTCTGCCTAGAAGATTAGCAATTATTCCACATTTTCAAGAAGCCATATTGCAAATAGTCAGTTCTGCTAATTGCCTTAATTATTCACCCCCCTGATTTAAATGCAAGTTTTTCAGCATACTGCTGGTGACTTAATTAATTATAATTACGCACAGGTCACGTTTCAGATATATAATCTTTATAAATGATAGACAGATGAGTAAGGATAGGAATCCAGATCGCCAAACACAAGTTCAGCCCCCAATTAAAGAACCGTGCGCATCCCGAATTTAAATGCTGCATAATTATTTCTATAAATAATAGTATCTAGAGAAGGACTTGATGACAGAGCTGTATCCCAATAATTAGGAATGACTCCAACTTTGTTTACTATTCCCTAGAGATGCATGCCTCTTGATTTTGTTTTTAAATGACCAGTTCAACCAAACACCTCGGTGTGGGCTATCAAATATTCAAACTGTCTCTTCAGCCACCTGCTCTGCAGAATTAACAGCATCTCCCAGAGAAGTCATTCCTGGGTGGAAATAGTTTGTTGTCCCAGTAGGGAAACCAAAATATCAGCCAACAGCATGATACATTTATTCTCAGAGCTTTTTGAGCTTTTCTCTCAACTTTCAGTTCGTCAAAAACAATTTCTGGAATGTTTTTAGCCTTAAAAAAAAAAAAAAAAAAAGTTAAATGTGCTGTATTTTTAAGTGAAGCATACAGTATATAACTCACTTAGGTGCATTCAATACATGTTTAAAAGCTGCTGAGCTAATTCAGATATTTTGCTATTTTAATCACATTTTTATAAGGAAATATGTGATCATGCAATACCTCACATGATTGGCTGTTTTCCTATAACACATTTTGATCCCTTACCCAACTGCAGCCCCATTTGGCAGATGACAGGAGGCCGGGAATGAATTATGTTCCTACCTCTGCTGAAAATGAGCGACTGGGTAGAGGAGAGGAACCTTGTCAGAGAAAGAGAAATTTGAATTAACCAGGAATCCAGCAGGGAGTGACACAGGGAAACAAGCTGCCAGGAACTATTGCTGGGATTTAAACCAGCATCCCACAGAGACAGCAGACATAACTCTCCAAATTTCTTTCCCTTTGGGCTGTTCCAGTCTTCCCTCTGTCTCTCCCACCTTCACCTTCCCTTGGAGCGGAGATGAAAATTCTTGACTGAAGTCCCCAGTGTGGTTTGTCACTCCAACACCGTTTCCCTGAGGTTTTCCATCACACAGGCTGGAAGCAGGGATGTCACTCAGGGGATTCAGTTCTTCCACATCCCTGCTTTTGGACCTCCCCTCCTGCTCCCACAGCCCCCACTGCACTCCTGCACAGCTTTGCTGCTTCTTCCACCTGAAAAATGCAAAGCAGCCTCTGAGCCACTGGGTTTCTTGTGGAGAGCACAGAAAATGGGCTTAAAGAAAGGGGTCAGACAGCAGGCTGATGGTCTGTACTAATTTATTCTCCTCTCCTCTAAACCTTGGCTCAAAACCTGCCACTTACATGTTATTTAACTCCCCTGCCTTTTTACACTCCATCAGGCAGGTCTTTGGCAAAGGAAGGGGTTGCTTTCCTTGAGTAAAACCCGACCTGAAGAGCCTCACAGAGTCCCCAGCAGCAAAAGCAAGCATGAAAATTGAGACCCAGAGGACAAAAACAAACACAGGGCATAATTGGTAATTCGACCTTTGGAGCTTATAGGGAAGATTAGGGTTAAGAGCTTTACAAAGTTTGCTCTTGAATTCACTGTTTACAAAAGATGCAGAGAGATAAGCAGGGGAGATTTATTTTTGGAAACCCAGAGACAAAAGATGTGCAGGTCCCAAGTTCAACATTGCTAAGCTCATGCTTGAGATCATCACCTGCATGGTGAGTGTCCCAAATATCCCAAATAATCACAAAAGTGAATGTATCTCCTGTCCCACCACGAAAGGGCATGGAAAGAATTCTCTGCAAATATAAGATTGACCATCCACTCTGAATACCAGAAAAATGGGAAACTGGAAGGATTTAGGAGGGAGCACTGAAATCCAGGAGTTTGTCACAGCAGGGAGAAGAGTGTCACATTCCTTACAGACCTGGAATATATTTAAAAAAAAAAAAAAAAAAAGAAAAAAGAAAAACTTAAAAGAAGGCATTAATGATATTCCTGAAATGAGGTGTGTGTGATTCACTCTCCAGGCATGGGTGGGTGCCCATTTTCCATGCCTGATCACTCATTCCTGGTAAGATCTGGCAATCCCAAGTATCGATAGCAGTGGCCATTTGCCAAACAGGCTCCCAAGTGAAACTGCCAGCTCACTGATGAATGGAATTGGAATCGCCTTCAGACAGTCATGGCTTTCAATCATTACTTATCTCCTCTGGAGAAAGGCTTTTCATCAGGGCCTGTAGTGGCAGGACAAGGGGGAATGGGCTCAAGATAAAGGAGGGCAGAGTTGGATTAGATATTGGGAAAAAAAATCTTTATTGTAAGACTGGGGGGGCCCTGGCTCAGGGGTGTCCAGAGAAGTTGGGGACTCCCCATCCCTGGCAGTGCCCAAGGCCAGGTTGGATTGGGGTTTGGAGCACCCTGGACAGTGGAAAGTGTCCCTGCCATGGCAGAGGTGGGAATGGATGACCCAAACCATTCCATAATTCCCCACTTCTGTGATTCTAGGAATGTTTCCATTTGACATCTCCTTGTGAAGCCTGGGGTCACCCAGCCCCAGCCCTGGTAGGCTTGGAGTGGATTTCAGGCTGTTCCTCACGATTTTGGATCACCCAGCCCCACCCCTGGTAGGCTTGGAGTGGATTTCAGGCTGCTCCTCACGATTTTGCTCTTCTGGCAGCACTGAGACAGCAGCACAGGTCTCTCACACCTCCCCAAATATCCCCACAGGAGAAGTGACTCAGGCAGAACCCAAGGAAGGGTGAGCAACCACAGAATTGAGGTAAATATTGCATTTCAGCACAGCAGCACGTCCTTCTGACAGCAGGAGAACAAATGATGCTGCTGTGCCGCGTTGTGCATCTTGGAGAGCCTTATCTCATCTCTAATAACACAAATTCTTATCTCGGGCCTGGTAAGATGTGAGCCCTGATCAAAGGTTCCTCTTAATAGCATTTATTCCTTGTGTGATTCTCTGGAAACAAATACAGTCAAGCCCACGTTTCTTGCCTTTATCTCTGTAGGGGCACAAGGTCTGGTGTCTTTTATCTGCCCTGCTGCCTCTTATTTCTGAGACGTGTAAGAACTTTATTTCCCTCAGATCAGGAGATCCTTCCCCACTTTGGTTAAAATTGACCAAATGGTTCAAAAGTTGTTTTGGGGAAACAGGAAGCCAGAAGAAAAAAACAGGCTGAGTGACTCCGTGACTCCCATTTCCTTCAGCTCAATCCAAGCTCAAACACATCCTTGCAGAGAAAGCAAGAATCCCTGGAATAATCACTTGGTAAACAAACTTTGTCTTGAGGGACGTGCTCCTTTCAAAGGAATACAGGCAGAGATGGGAGAAGGGAATATCCTAGGAAAACTAAATTCCTTTAGGTGTTTTCAGTGTGCCTGAGCACAGCAAAAGGAGTGCAGTGTGATTGTTTAAAATCCCTTCACCTCTTCCTCTCCACTGGAGCATGTAACGACACAGGATACAGAGACCTAAGGAAAGTGAGGGAAACTTTTAATGGCAGAATATCAGCTGTGGGAAGCCAATGCATTACTAAGGATTTATGGAATATTTTCTATGTCATCTTTAATTTATTTTTTTATTATTACTTTTTTGACATCAGGATGGCGTTACTACATAAATTCTGGGCTTTATGGATTACAGTCCAGCAAGTCAGCAAGTCCCATTCTGGAAGCATCATTTGTCCCTCTGTGCTGGGCACTGGGCTCCTGCAGGAGAGCCCTGGAGGGGCTGGAGCGTGTCCAGGGCAGGGAACGGAGCTGGGCAAGGGGCTGAGCCTGGAGAAAAGGAGGCTCAGGGGGGACCTTGTGGCTCTGCACAAGTCCCTGCCAGGGCTCTGCTCCAGGAACAGGGACAGGAGGAGAGGGAACAGCTCAGGCTGGGCCAGGGCAGGCTCAGGGGGAACAGCAGCAGCAATTTCCCCATGGAAAGGGAGCTCAGGGATTGGGAAGTGCCCAGGGAGGTTTGCAGTGCCCATCCCTGCAGGTGGCACCTGGAGGTGGCACTCAGGGTGACAAGGTGGCCATGGGGCACCGGGAGTCCATGGGCTGGGAGGGCTTTTCCAGCCTCAGGGATTTGAGGATTCTGAGATTCACAACTCTGCCCCAAATGTGTTTGGTGTTTGGGAGCTGCAGCAAAAGCTCCCCCAGGCTGAGGTGGGGCTGCAAACTGCAAAAACACTGGGAAGAGACAGAGGGTCCAAGTCCAGGGACTGGGCATTTAAAGATGATTGCCCACCATAAACCCTGGCACACGCTGCGTGTGGGTTCCCAGAAATGCCAGGTTATTGGGAAAGCACGGAAGGAATTTAAAGAAGGTGAGATCAAAATCCCTCTCTTTTAAAATGTGTGCAGTTTCTTTCCTGCCTGGCCAAAGTGTGTGTTCCCTTGAGATAAGAGCTCCACACAACTCCAGTTTCTTCTGGGTTTACTCAGGAGCACTAAACGCAATACAGCTTCTGCTTAAAGAAATCCAATGGGAATCAGCACAGCTCACCTGCACGAGACCTGAGACTGTATTGCTTCCAAAGTTCAATTTTCATTGAGTGAAAGCTGGGATGTGAGGGGCAATCACTTATCATATTGATAAAAAAGAAACTGAATTATTACCATAAAGATCATAGTAAAATCTATATTCTCATTTCAAGACTTCTGGGCAACTCTCAGTTTACTTTCTGAATCAGCCACGTTTAGAAAGCCAGATTTCACTGAGACAAAGGAAAGAGACTGCACTACAGGAAAGAAAGAAAAAAATGTGGACAGCTTCTTTCTCTCCTAATTAAAAGATTTCCAATGCTAGGAGAAGCAGCGACAAAAATCCTGTGGCTGCTTATCTGCCCCAGGCTGGAGAGCAATCCACTTCACACCTGGGAGTGAGCAGCGACTGCAGAAATCTCGGTGCTGTCAGCAGGACAGCTCAGCCATGGAAACACTCATCTCCTGTGAGGAGAAAAGCACATCTGGCCCACAGAGGGGAATTCAGTGGGGGAACAGCTCCATGGAGATGTGTGCGGAGAGGAGCTGCTCACAGCACTCCCTCCCTCTGCTTGGTGTGTCCAGGGCTCCACCAAAACCCGCTGTTTGTAAAAATGACAATTCAAAGCAAAAATGTGCTTTAAAAAAATTAAAATAAGATTTTAAAAGAGCAAAAAGAATACAAGGGTTTGATCAATCATGGCTTGTTGGTTAGGGTTTTGTTGTTTTTTTTCAAAACACAATTCACAAAGGGTTGTTTTTTTGGTTTTTTTTGAGACTGACTTTGTTGTTCCTAAGGAAGGAAAAAGCCCTAATGCCTAAGGTCCAGCAGATTCTCATGGGCTAAGGAAATGCTTTCCCCTCGTTTTATGCCAGCCTGGCACAGCCTCAGAGTGTTTGCTGGCCAGTGCCATCAGTCCTGTGTGTCACTCAGCCCCAGCTGAGTGCTTGCAGCATCTGGGCTTCACACAGGTGGCCACAGTGGACAGGACAAGGACATGTGGCCACAGGAACATGAGCAAGGCAAGGGGACCACAGTGCTCCAGGCTTCTGACACTGACCAAGCTGCACACAGCTGGACACTGGTGTGGGATATCACACCCTGTAACCCAGGCCTCCTCAAAAAAGTGAATTATTTCACACTCCAAATACAGAATTTTCTTCCTGATGTTGATCAACACAACTAAGTTCACTTTTTGGTCTGCTAATAATAGCCTGTGAAACCAGGATTGTTCCCAAGATCCCTGGAACACAGCATATGTCTTATGTTCTCCACAAATATTAAACATACCCCTGCCCGTCCCTTCCATACTTCTCCCTCATTTGCTGCTGTGACAAAGATATTCTTTAATGAATCTTAATGACTCATCCCAAATGTTGTTTTTAAGAATTGTGATAAGCACTAGACGGGGTGACTAATGGACTGTGTGCAACACCTAGACAACGTGAGCAATTCCTTGTTTGTCAAACCATATTAGATGCTGATAACAGATACAGGCATTGCACCTGCTCCATTGTAAAAAAGGAAAAAGCAACCAGGACAGATAGAGCAACTGCTGCTTGTATTTGTATAGAGTGAATTTTTCTTGTCAGGGTTTCAGAGAACATATGCCGGGGCTGCTATAAAGCTCCCTGCTCTTGTTAAAATGACTAATTTGACTTTGTGCCCCTGGGGAAGTAAAAGCACAAAGACAGTCATCTTGGCTAGGATGGAACAGAGCTTCCCAGGGATGGTTGTGAATGAAACACGGGCAGTTTTCCAAAGTATGCACCAGAACACAACCATCTACCCATCCACTCACAGCTCAACCTGGCACTGCCTTTGCTTTTCCTGCTTCGAGGAGTAGGGTTGGATTCCTTGATGGAAAGGCTTGAACAGCCTTCCCGTAGGAGAACAGGTCAATAAAACTGGATGTAGATCTTACATATGTTTTTTTTTTTTTAGTTAAGCTTACTCAGTAGATGAATTTTTGCTCCAGGTGCTTCAGGTTGAAATCCTCAACACAAAGAGGCTGAATGTTCCTGACTTCAGTGCTCTACTCCTGAATTTTTGCTTAGGTCAGGAGAGAGGCCATCAACTTCTCCCTCACTCTCAGAACTGAAAAACGTTTCCCAGCAGAATCCCAGAATCACTGAGTTTGAAAAGACCTCCAAAGTCATTGACCCGTCCCCACCTTGCCCCAAGCCCAGAGCACTGAGTGTCACACCCAGGCCTTCCCTGGACACCTCCAGGGATGGGGACTCCAAACCTCCAAAGCTTAACAGCCCTCAGAGCAGGAATTCCTCCTGATGTCCAGTTTGAGCCTCCCCTGGGACAGCCTGAGGCCATTTCCTCTTGTCCTGTCCCCATTCCATGGGAGCAAAGCCTGATTCCCCCTGGCTGTCCCCTCCTGGCAGGGAGCTGTGCAGAGCCACAAGATTCCCCCTGAGCCTCCTTTTCTCCAGGCTAAACAATCCCAGTTCCCTCACACACTAACACACAGCACCTGCCCGGAATGAATTTCAAAATACTATGTAAACAGAGATATTCTTATTCACTGACCACAATGAGAGTCACTGCTGCGCTTTTTGTAAGGATGTGTCTTATGCTCTGAACATGCAGCAAGAGGGATCCATGGATGAAATCATGGTGCTCACTTGCCAAAAGGAACCAAGTGATTAGAAATGACCCTGTTCTCACTTTCAGTGCCACGAGTTCTGTCACTACCCAGCACTTGGCTGGCACAGCTCAGCCCACAGACAAAAGTCAATGCGGTGAAAAAGAGAGGGGTTCGCTCTGGGAGGTGAGGGATGAATCACAGAATATCCCGAGTTGGAAGGGACCCAGAAGGAGTATCAAAGACCAGCATGGATACCCCAGCAATCCCAGCCTGGGCATCCCTGGAAGCTCCTGGAGCTCTGTGCCCATTCCCTGGGGAGCTTGGGCAGTGCTCAGCACCCTCTGGGGGAAGAACCTTGCCCTAAAATCCACCCTAAATCCCTCCTGGCCCAGCTCCAGCTGCTCCCTGGGTGCTGTCCCTGTCCCAGAGCAGAGATGGGAGCTGTCCCTCTGAGGAGCTGCAGATCCCAGGGAGCTCTGACCTCAATGTCCTGTGCTCCAGCTGAATGAGAATGAAGTCAGCTGAGAATAATAAAGAAGGTAAAAGAAAACATAAAATATGAACAAATTCCATGATGCCAAGGCCCGAGCCCTGACACAACCATAGACTATGTCAGATTATCATGACATATTATTATTTATGAAAAAAATAATCTGAAGTCATTGTTCCAAAAATATTCCCAGTGCTCTCAGGGACAGTCCCCACTTAGAGAAGCACAAGAACAGCAGTGACAGAGCTCCAAGCCATGAGCCCTCTCACTCTGTGCTGTGAACATCATTATCTACACACCTAGGGCTAAAGCAAAGTTTTTAAACAGCTGTCACATCTCACCAAAGTGCCAGCATGCAACTTTTACAGCCATGGAACAACGATGCCAAACTCCTCTGCTTTTTGGTGAGGGGAGGAAGAAATGAGGAGCCCATACCCAGCAAGATGAATTCTTGCCCTCACTGCACTGAAGGCCACTCACAGTGATTAGTGAGCTGACCACGAGAATCACAAGCTTGTGCACAAGCAAAGTAATTCTTAAATGAAACCAGCAGGGAATAAAAGAAAAAGCTCTGCTGCTAAAGGAAGCTCAAACATACTTTTTTGAACCCAGTCATCCAAGAGCAATTATTAAGCTCTGTTGTTTCTGAATACACTTGGCCTTAAAATATTAACATGTGCTTTTTGTTTTGTGCCTCAGACTGCATGAAATGAATTAAATACACACAAAATGGTATGAGCAATCTCTCAAGCACTAGCTGGTTTAACAACTAACCTTTTGCTTTAGTAAGAAAGGCAAAGGTTTGAGTTTTTCAATCATATGAGGCATCATCCTACAGTTCATGTGTTAGGCATCTCTCCTGTCCACTGGCAACATTTTCACTTAATTTAAAAAAAAAAGCAAACAAACAAAAAACAACCAGATGCATAACAACTTCACATTTTTATGCTTTATGCAGCTGGGAGTTTACCTGATTTCTCTGAAGGTGAAACGTAGCGTTTTACAGGCAAAATGTAGCGATACCTGCAGCTGCTCAAACTTTGACACAGTATTTTTTTTTTTTTTTCCTGGGCAGTAATTAGCCGTGTTGGTTTGCATGTGCTCAGAGCAATGACACACACACACACACACACACACACACACACAAATAACTCAGTGCACTTTGTGACTCACTGGGATGCCTTCGCAGAAATTACCTTGGTCACACTCTGTGCACCCAACACCGTGGGGAGAACTCTCCGGTGGGGACAGCCAGCCGAGTTTTATTTTAGCTGTGAACAATCTGTGTCAGAGTGAGAGCCGTTCCAAACCCCCCCTTTCTCCCCCAAACCTGTATAAATATTTTGTTTCAGTCGCGTTTGAATGGCAGAGTAAATGAGTTTCATCCTTTGTTTCTACCATAACAGCGCCTTGTTTGAAGTTGCTATTTCAAGCTGGGAGAGCTGGGCCTTTATTTTTCAAAGATGTTATTTCCTGAGACCCTTCACTCTGTGAACTTACAGCCGGCCGCTGGAGCTTCATTGTCAATTGTCTTTTTAGGGGCACAAATATACAGCCTTTCCTTTCAAATTCAGGATGGCTCTGTTTATTTACGCTGCTGAATGCAAACTCGCTTTGGAGCAGGGATGCCAGGAGCAGCGGGAGGAGGTGCAGGGACCCTCAGAGCCCACCAGATATTTTTGGGGATCCCAGGAAAGCGCTGCTCCCTCCATCCAGGGAGGAGGAGGAGGAGGATGAAGAGGAGGAACACGTGCACCCCAAACCTCCCCAGCCACAGGAGCTGAGCCAACATGCAGATGAAGGTGCCACGCACACCAGGACAGCACGCCAGGGATTTTCACTCCTGTGTGTGTGTGTGTGTCCCCTGCCCCTGTGGTGCAAGAGGAATTCTGGAGGAGTAAGTCACAGCTGCAATGCAGCCCTGCCACATACCTGCCTCCTCGCATTCCCTCTCCACGCTTCAAACCTCGGCATTTTTAGGATCTTCTTCCCCCTCTTTGTTGTCCCCAGTGAGGATTTGGTGTGCAGGCAGCGAGTGAAGCCCTTCCCTGAGATGCCCTGACCATCAGCCGCTGCCCTTCTCCCCCTGCAATGAGCTCACAATTCAGCCCTGCAGCTGCTCAGATCACAAATATGGGCCCAAATAATCCCCTTGGACAGAATTCATTGCCAGGTACTTCAAAAAAACCCTTTACTTTAATTCATGACAAGAGAGTAACTCTTCTGCTTGTTTCTGAGGCGCTGTTGCAGAGAAAGGCACTTAAAAAAACCAGAAATAACTCCTTAGCACTCACTTTCAGCACAGATCCCCATTCAAATGAAAAAATTATCATCAAGAAGAAGTGAAAAAAAGTCTCACCTATCTGGTCTACCACAGAAAAGAGAACTTTGCAATGCTTTTTTCTTTATTCTCTACCAGTTTGCGTTCCTTTTCCCTAATTCACTCTTGAGCACCACAGTGCTCCTTCAAAAAAAAAAAAAAAAAAAAGAGCAAAAATATCAGGAAGAAACATCTCAGAAGTTTGCAGCTAGATGCTGATTCAATTATTCTTAAATTGATCCATAACTCCCCCTTTTGTCTCTGGCTCACAGAGTGCCAGCACACACAAGAATAAAACCACAGAAAATTGTGAGGAGGACGCACAATCCCTAAAATAGAACCAAACACAAGGGCACGCTAGAAAAAACAAACCAAACCCATTTTTCCTTTGACTCTCTGAGTTAATGATGTGACATTTTGAAAATGAGCCTTGCAGAGGGGACACAGAATTAAAGAGCAACTTGGACTGGAAAGTTTCAGGTCTCTGCTCTGACCTGCTGGGCTCGCTCTGGGTTTTGGCCACTCCACTCTGGATCAGAGACTCCCCCAGACGAAGCTTTCACTCACACTGGGAGCATGCATTCCCAAATATTGAATTGGCATTTTCCCTGCTGCCACTGTGCACCTCTGGAGGAGTCTGGCTCTCCCTTTGCTCCAACCTCCCATTAAGGAGTTGAAATTAGCAATGAGATTCCCCATTAGCCTGCTTTTCTCCAAACTAATGAAACCCAGCTCCCCCAGCCCCTCCTCATACATCATCCAGCCCACTAAGCACAAACCACTTCTAATGAAGGCTATTTCTATACCAACAATAAGTAAAATTTAATGAACTTAAATACTCTTACATAAGAAGAGCTGCTCTAAAAATAAGACCTTTCAATAGAGCAAAATATGGCCAGGTTAATAATTTTGCTCTGGGTCCCAGAATGTTAATTTAGCAAGAAATAAATAACTCCCAGCCTTTCATCTTATCTTTCTGACAGAAGTTTCCCCTATAAAAAGGGTGTCATAATTGTTTTTGTCAGTGCTATAATTAAAATTGCTATGCAGCTGACATACAGTTTTTAATGGTTTCCCCTAGGATTATAGCAGATGTTGCCTTATTAGATCAGGGCTCTCCTGGAGTAAGAAATGTCATTGGCATAATCAAGACACTTCTTTAAGCCTCTCAAAGTAGACTGTCACAATTTTCCCAGTAACATTTGACCCTAAGGGATGAAATATATCCTGCTTTTCTAAGGAGAAAGTTTTCTGAGCAGTTTGAAAGGAATACTAAAAGAAATCCTTTTTTTTTTGCTACAGCCAGAAGTGGCTGGAGGGAGCCCTTAAAACTGCGCCAGCAAGGCCGAAAAAACTGTGGCTTTTTAATGGCAAAAAATATTCACAGCTAAAGGTAAAGGATTGGCTGAAATCTGGTGAGGAGCTGAGAAACAGCAGTTAGTGGCCTCTTATTACAACTCTGTGACACAAATGTTAACTTGAAATGGGAGTTTAAATAAAGCAAGGTGCTCTCCAAGTGTGATTTGGATCCCTGGTGTTCACTGAAAATTCAGAGAAGTCAAGGGGGAAGCAAGAAAAAAGGGTTGCTCCAATGGTCATCCAGGCTGGGCAGCTGGAATGGCACGTGGATCCCTTGTCTGAATGCACATAAAGTGTTTAATAAAATTATAAATCATTTGTAGGTGATTTGGCAAGAGAATAAGTCAAGTTAGGTGGCTCCAACCTAAGAAAACCACCCTGCCTTCCTGTCCATAAAATCTCTCCAGCCCCTCAGGGGCAGCTCACTTCCACAAAATAAATTCGGCAGAAAGTAACTTTACATTTTGGTGTCACTGAGCTCCTTGCAACTTTCTAAGGGCCACCAATTTTTTTTTTTCCACCCAAGGTGTGAGGAACGCCAACTCTGTTTCACAGGCTGCGGCGTCAGGATCTGCGATTTGCAGCTTTTCCGCGTCGCATCCCGTTTTAAATTAAGAACTGCCCAAAATAATTGTGGAAAGTGCGACATGACATAATCGCTGAAGCCCCACAGCATCAAAGCGTGGCAGTTTACTTATGGAAATCACAGAATCAGGTTGGGAAAGATCTCCTGAGAGCATCGAGTCCAACTTTTGACAGACCACCGGTGGCACCTGATGCTCTTTGAACACCTCCAGGGATGGTGACACCATCTCCCCGGGCAGTTCAAACCAGAAAGAAATTCCTCCTGATGTCCAAACAGACTGTTTCCACTCGGAATTTCAGTGGTTAACTCTCCTAATCTCACTCATCTCGACGAGAGGAATTAATTAAAAAACAAGCATGGAAAACGTCCAGCGTGAATTATCTCACGCATAACCGTTGAGGGGGTGGGGGGAAGAGGAAAGGAAATTTAAAAAAATAAAATAAAATTTAAAAAAAAAATAAAAATAGAATAGAATAAAATAAATGAAATAAAAAACAACATCGGTCTCTCGGAATGACATAAACCAGCTTTTTTGCCCCGTTTTCCTCCCCGAGCCGCGCTCGGCGCGGCCGGCCCTGCGCCGGTACCAGCGACGACAACAAGCGGAGGGGCCGGGCTTGAGGGAGGCGGGTCCGGCCGCCTCCCCCCGCCCGCTGAAGAGAGCCTGCGAGGGCGGGCAGGCGGCACAGCACGGAGAGGAGCCCAGAGGCGGCAGTACCAGCTCGGAACCGGAGCGAAACCAGCTCGGGAACAGCTCGGAACCAGCGCGGCATCACCGCGGGCCGCCCTCAGCCGCGGCCCGGCCGGCAGCGCCCACACACCGCGGGCACCCGGCTGCCTTGCCGTGCCGCATCCCGCCCCTTGTGTGCCCCTCTCCTTTGGCCGGGACTCTCCGCCGGGATCTGCGCTGTTGTTGTTGTTGGCCGGCGCGGTCGCATCGAGGATATTTTGGCTCGCCCAGAGGCAGCGGCGCCTCGATCCCTTTGGACGCCGCGCGTGGGGCCGGGAGCGTCGGGGGCCAGGTGAGGCGGGGGCGGCGGGGAGGATGGAGCGGGGAGGAAAGGAAAGGAAAAGAAAAGAGAACAGGCTCATCGGTGCTCCGGGACCCCTCCTCGCTGGTGCTGCCCGGATTCTCATCGGGGATGCCGATCGCAGCCCCCAGAAGCCCAGCTCAGCCTCGCTCCCCCGCGGTTGAGCAGAGCTCATTCCCCGGGGGATGCCACGGCCCCGGCAGGAAGGGGTTAATGGGCAGCGCGCTCTGGATTTGGTTAGGACTTTAAAGGGACTTTAAAAAAAAACCACGCTGGGCTGTGTGATCTGCCCACCGAAGTTTGTTTTTTTTTTTTTTTTTTTTTTTACGTGGGCGAAGCGTGTGTCATGTATGAGAAGCCGGGCAGGCTCCCGGCGGAGCTCAGGGGCTGGACGGGGCACGCTCTTCTCTCCTACTCTCTTCCTTAGAAAGCTGTTTTTTTCCCTCCTGAAAAAAATTGCCTTTAAAACAGAAACAACAACCAGGCATAATACTCCTCTGCCCGCTCTAACCCCCTACAAAATAGCCCTAAAAAAACCCAATAAAAATAACTGGAGGTGCGTCAGATCCGTGGGGAAAGCAGCGCGCTTCGCTTCCCCATGTGGATGCTGCCCAGCTGTGCCCAGCTGTGCGCAGGCACCTGGCTGCTGCTGAAAAGAAGGCGATCAGAAATCAGGAGTATTAGTTAATAAGTGCCTGATCCTGTTGACCCTGTTCTGGTTCACCCACTCAGCTATGCGGGGGTGTTGAGGAAGGTGTCCTGCCAGTTAAACCAATTATAGCTGGCAAGTCGCAGTCATCAGCATTAGTGGAGGAGTTGGAGGTGAGGCCCAGTCACACCAGTCGTGGCTTTTTCTGAACTTAAAACAGTTTTCCAAAGCCACGTTTAAGCCTCCGTGCCGCGGAAATCCGCGTTGCTTTTCCAGCTCTGTTTGTCGTGTGGTGTCTCTGTAAGGGTTTTGGAAATTTGTGCTGCAGATGGGGAGAGAGCTGATGTGGGATGAGCAAAGGAGATAGAAATTCCTCTGACTGAGATACTCGGTTGGAAGAAGAAAGCTGGGGTGTTGCAAAACATGCTGAGGATCTCCATGTGCTTTTTCAGCCAGAGCTCGGTGCCTCATTTTCCCAAAGCTTTCCTTCAGAACAAACCCAGCGTGGAAAAAACCGGGGCTTGGGTTAATGAGCAATGCCGTGTAATCAACACTTGGTATAAACCTTTTGTCTCAGGGCCCTAAACAGCTCTAAAGAAACAACAACAACAAAAAAAAAGACAGGAAGGAGAGAATCCCAGCCCTTTTAGTGGATGGAGAAGTGCCTAACAGGATTTGTGGAGAGGTCAGAATTGCACACAAGTGCCAGGAATCTTATTTGTACTCTTTACCAGGGATCAGACCTCAACTTGCAGAATATACATCTAATATTTTCACAAATACTCCAATCCCTCAGCCGGTTATCCCTGGACACCAGAGCAGAATTCAAAGGCAAAACAAATTGCCATATAGTTTTTAAAAAGCCCAGCCAAATGCAAGGATAAACAGTTGTTAAAACTGTGGCAAATTTAATGAACAGATTAGGATGCTTGCTGAGTGAGACTCACGCTGTGTGAAATTCTTTGCTGCTCAATGAGATGTGTAATTTAGATCAAATATTTGTACGTGCTGTTTGAGGTAAAAAACATCATTCAGTAGATTGCACTTTTTGAGTCACATTAATGAATATTCTTTTCAGTATCAGTTGATTTATTTTGCTTCAATTATGAGGCCCAGTCAAGTTGAAAGAGGCCTTTCATGTTAAGGACTCTTGCTATTTTTTTTTAAATTTTATTTTTGAGTGATCAGCTATTTAAGAGGATGAAAGGGTTCCTTGTCTTTGGCTGTTGGATGTTTTTATTTTCCTCTCTGCTTTTCAATGTGTTGCCATTTTTAACAAGCTGGGCTTATTTTGTTAAGATCCTAATTTACGATTTTTTTCTGAATTTTAAAGTGATTTTTTTAATTATTTTTTTTTTTCTTGTGTTAACATGGTGAGTGATAGATTTGGCTTGTAATAAGTGATCACAGTTTTGTGAAAATCTTGGTAGTGTCCTCTGTGGCTATTTAAGCACAAGTGTATGTTTTCAGGCAGTTGCTGTGGAGCAAGGGAATTCAGCCCAATGCTGTGAAAAAAGGGAAGGAAAAATTAAGAGCGTAGCTTGATAAGGTATCATCCACTGACACCTGAATTGCAGCATCACGATAAACCTGAACAATGGCCATAAAACTGGCTTTATTCCTTATGTTTGATCTCTACCATAGGATAGGAATCTTATCACTCTTCTCCCTAAGTGATATATAGGAGAAAAGTTACACAGGCCTCACACAACTCTGCTCCTGGTAATAAAGGCAATATGATAAAGGTTTGTCTTCAGTGCCATGAATATATTGATAGTGGTCCCATTATCAGCCCTTTAGAAAGGATATTTTAATGCTTTAAAAAGGTATTTAATTTCAATTATAACTTGTAAATGTGCTGTATAAATGTGTCAATCCCGTGTTTAGAAAATGTACATGATAATGTGGTTTGGAGTAAAGCAGTGAAGGCTGGGGACACTGGGAATTGGCTTCTCAGGTTATTCATGAAGGGGTGAATGCAGGAGGTGAAGGTGTATCACTGTGTCACTCTGTCACTCCTCTTCCTCTGAAAGCCAAAGTCTGATGTGAATCATGGCCTGTGAGAGGGCACGGAGTAAGCAAAAACAACACAAAACTGATTACCTAAGATAAAGGGTGAAAAGTGGGAAAACACCACAGGGACAGGTACTTGGTGGGCAAGGGGTTTCTGTGGATTTTCCAGGCAAACACAAATTTTGTGAAAGCTCTCCCAGCAGAAAAGCAAGATGGGAGAGCTGCCCTGTGTGCTTGGGAGGCTGGAAAAGCTTTCCCTGTCTGTCATTGCCAGAGCTGCTCCACATCTGTTACCATCTGCTTCCTCCTCCTTTGGCAGAGTTTTTCATGTGACCCCTCTCGTTTTTCAGATGAGTGACTTTGGGATCAGGAACATGGATCAAGTGGCTCCCGTGTCGAACATGTACAGAGGAATGCTCAAGGTGAGTCCCAAACCCAGATGGGGCAGCTCTCAGCCAGGTGCTTTTGTTTTGTTGTGTTCCTACAGTGCTGGAACAGGAGTTGGATAAGCCAAGTGAACCCAGGTTTAATTGCTCCCTTGAAATCTTGTGCCAGAGTATTCCCACTGAGTTCCACAGAGATGTGAAAAGCAGGACTGAAATAGGAATCTTGCACCCTCTCCTCCAACAAGGCTCCCTCTCTCCATTCCCTAAATCCTAAGAATTTAAAAGAGAGAGAGACAAGACCTGAGCTCGGATTTGCTGGTGTTGGTGGAACTTCTGCCAAAATAAAGGTTAAAGGATGGGCAGCAGGAGAGGATTTGTGTCTGTAGTTTGAGACTGGCAGAGGCCTGTCCTGATAGGACTGGTCAGGTTTGGTGCCTTCCTGGGCATTGTGTGGAATAAAAGTTGGTTATTCACTTACAACTGTTACTAATTGAAGGCAAGTACATTGTAGTAACTCCAAAAATAATTAAGTTTATCTTATCTTTAAGTAGACTGTTCTGTTACTTTGTTTTGGAAGGAATTTACAAACTGAGGTGGGCAGACTATCAAGGCTCAGTCTTAAAGGGTTTCTTCCCTCCCCAAAGTTGCTTTTTAATCCCAGTATCAATTTTTTACACAGCCTTGATTAATGTTCACCAGCTAAAGGCTAGGGAGACTCTTTCTGCTCTCATTAACTTTGAGGAATGGCCATGGTTTGAACAATCAGAGAGGCTCTGGGATGCTGGCTACTCTGAAACTTCGTCCCCTCTTAACCTTTTTTCCTCCCCACAAAAAAAAAAAATCTGAGATCCCCCAACTTAACATCTGTGTGCTTTTAACACAGGAGTTGCTCTAAGGAGTTACTCAGTGTTCAGTTGTCATAAAATGAAGTCAGAGACTTGTGTTCTGCTGTGCTGTAGCTGTTCACATTCCATTTGATGTCGTTCTGCAATAATTGCATGTATTGAAAAGCCAAACAAAGTGGTTGTGTAAGTGATAGGACCAGCAGAATTCATCCTGCATTCTGTTTTTCCTCTTTTACTACTATTAAATGAAGAACGTGCTTACACATTAATTTTCTCCCTTTTGAAATCTGAAACCAGCACGGTATGGATTTTACTCATTCACATGCCACAGCATTTTTTCCAGTGACTCAGGAAAAGGGTCAGCCATTTACACAAAATGCAGGAGTTTCCAGACTGTGTTGAAAGAACTTGTCCTTTCTTTTAGGTGCTAGGGATGAGTCAGAGCTTTTATCTAGTAATGTGTAAAGAATCTTTTACCAGCAGATTTGCCAGCTGTTAATAACTTGTTTTATTCAGACATGAGCTTTTCCAAGGGCTGGCTTTTGACTTGAGTTGAGGAGTACCTGAACCAGAGGTCCACAGTTTGTCCCTGCTGGCCAGGAGATTTCTGAAGCCACTAAATGAGGCATGACACTGTTTGTGGTGACATGAAAAGTTAGGGAATGTGAGGAGAAATTAATCCTAAATTGCTGTTCCAGGAGCATAGTTGCTTTTTGTATTGCATGTGAATACTGCTCTGAAAAATCCTTGCCTTGTCCTCTTTGGTACAAGCTGGCAAAGCAGTGTTTGCCTAAACCAAATAAACATTTGCAAGTTGCCTTTGTCTCCAGCTCCCTGAAGGGCAGGAGCTGCAGCTTTCCAGAGCAATGTTCTATCCTCAGGTGCCTTTAAAAAAAAATATCAGTGGCAATTTCTATCTGTCTTTGCCTCAAGATATTGCAGATATGACTTCCCTGTGACTAACAAGCAAGTTTCATAAGTTGTTTTTGAAGTTATTTCCTCCTCTGCTTACATTCCTTCTGCCCCCCAAAGACTACAGTGGTTGGGGGGAATTCAGTAAATTCATACCAGTATTTCTGGCACACACAGTTGGCACAAATCAAATTTGAAAGGACTTAGGTTTTCAAAACACAACAATATTTCTTGAATGCCGATATATCAGTAGAATCCACTTTTATCTGGAACGTTTTTATCACTCTTGTTCATCCCTTGATGTAAAATGAAAGTAGGAGTGTTTCAGTGAGCACTTGAAAGACTTCAAAATGTGGTTGCTGGCAAATGCAGCAAGGCAGAAGTGTAAAAGTTGCTGCAACATCCTTCCTCAAGTCCTGTAAAGCTGGCTGTGTAGCTTCAAGTGATGTGGTTCAGATGAGTTTTATCTTTAGAAGAAAAAAAAGAAAAGACTTCATGAAACTACTGTAGGTTTTGCACTGGCAGTTTTCCCATAATTTACTGATCTTACATCAAATACTTAATCAAGTGGATAATCAATTTAAAGGGTTAAGGAAATGAGGATTTCTTTAAAATGTACCTGGAAATAAATACGTATTCATACACACATGTGCATTCTCTATTGTTGAAAGCCTCAATTACAGGAAAAAACTTCAGAATATCTTGATTTGGCTTTACTGTAAGAACATCCCCCACCTCACCCTCGTCAGCGGGTTTTATTCACGTAGCAGAAGCTGTGCCCTCCTTGTGGTTCCATTTCAAAGCATTTCTACAAAGTGCTCGTACATGATCTCCAGATCTAGGAAACCAAACCCAGACACTTCCTAGCGGTGGAGTTCTCAGCTCTCCAGCAAAATGCTGACGTGCTTCTGTGTTTATTCCGCTCCTTCGCAGCGGCAGCCGGCGTTTGACACCTTTGACAGCTCAAACTCGCTTTTTGCTGGATATTTCTTCTCGCTCAGTGAAGACCAAACGCTTCAGGAGGTGCCAACAGGATTTGACTCCACGTCTTATGGTAAATCTTTACTTTGCTCCTTAGTCCATGCAGCAGATCAGAAATTTTTGGGGTCTAACATGGATTACCCTAAAATGATGTGGTTGAATACACAGACTTCTGTGCGTGTGCTTGGTTTTATTCATGTGAGTTTTTGTTGTTTTCTGTACTGAAAGGAAATAGGAGCTGGGATGCAGTAGCCTAGTAGACTGATTTTTTTTTTTTTTTTCATGGAAGAAGCCTTAGTAGGAGTTTAAGCAGAGCTAAGAGTTTAAAAGGAGGGTTTTGTGTATTTAAATCTGCAACATCTCAACCACAATTAAAGTGCAAATATTCTGAAAGTTTTTTAATTCTCTAGTATTAAATCTCAGTATGCTTTATTCCATATCTTACAAAACAGGGTGGGGATGTTTTCAGTTTTTTTCATTTTATTTGTGTGTGTTGGCTTACCAAGAGTGCCCTACAAATCCTTGTCTAAAATCCCTGATAGAATGTAGATATTTTACCTGATGCTGCTTTTATCTCCCCTTAGGGAAGGGAAAAAAAACAAAACTCCAACCCTCAAACCCAGAAAACCACAAGTCCTTTGTTCTAATGTGATTCTAATCAGTCAGCTCCTCTGGTCAGCAAAGCAAGTCCTTGCAGATATGAGGCAGGGTGTGGTAAAATCAGAACTTCAGCACAAGTGGAGCTTGTAGATAGTCTGGGAGAGCAAGAAGAGCTGCACAGCTCTGAGCTGACTTGGGAACCAAGAGTGGCTGGGACAGTGGGAGGTGTCCCTGCCATGGCAGGGGTGGCACTGCATGGGCTTTAAGGTCCCTTCCAGCCCAAACCATTCTGTGATAAAATGAGGCATCTTCTGGGAAAAAATTGACCAATAAGAAAAGCTGAGTGGAAGCCAAATTTATCCTTAAAATAGAATCTTGTTGTAAATGTGAAAGTCAGTGAAATAGATCAGTGATTTTACACTGACACATCATGGTGCCAGCTTTGTGGTTTGAGGCATTATTCACCCCCAGCTTGTTGCCAGTCACACTTGTTTGGTCCAGATGATGGAATAATCCATTGCACCATGTGCTTGGGGAATGAGATATGATAAAGTCTGAAATGCAGTGTTCACAAACCTGCTGTCAGTTACTTAGCTCTCAAATTAGATCAAGATTGTCTGGAGTTACAAAGAAGTCTCAGGGCAAATTATAGGTGGTAAAATAGGAATTAGCAGTCTCTTATCCCTTTAAAAAAATAATAAAGTTTCCCTGCAACAAAGGCACTTTATGTAACTACTGAGAGTAAATAAGGATCTATGCATGGAAAGCTGCAAAGCTCTGAGTAGTGATGCAATCTTATAAATGAGCACAGAGATTTTAGAGTATGGTGATCTCATTTTTTAAAATACCAACTTGCATTCTTTTTTTCCTCTTTTTTATTTTTGAAATTCTTCAAATAGCAAAACCTAATCACTCCATTCAATGGCCCGAAGTTAATGTGTCTTCTTCCTCCACTCCACCCCTTTTTTTCTTTTCTTGCAGAGTCGAACAACTGTGAATTGCCTCTGTTAACCCCGTGCAGCAAGGCTGTGATGAGTCAGGCCCTGAAAGATACTTTCAGTGGTTTCACAAAGGAACAGTGTCGGCTGGGTATCCCAAATAGTAAGTGTTTGCTATTTATAAGCTTTTTTTTTTTTTTTTTTTAATGCTAAAGAGGAGGCTGGATAGCAGCTCTTTGAGAAGGAAAGAATGATGTCAGTAGGAAATACAAGAATGGATCCTATGTGAATCTGGCACAGCTTGCCTTGGAAAGGCCAGACTTGCTGGTGTTAAAAATGGGTGCATGGAGAGCTCATGCTTTGGCAGCAGAGAGAGAATCAAGCAGGCTGAGGACTTCTCTGGTTGCAAGTGAATGCAGGAAGAAAAGAGAGGACTGGGTTGTTGGTTTTTGGGTTTTTTTTAAATTCAAGAATACATTCATTCTGAATTAATTCAGATCTCAATAACTTGCCTGAACTTTTTTTTTTTTTTTTTTTTAATTCACTGCATTCTAAGGAAGATTATGTGACAAGGGCCAGGAGTCACCTCTAAATGCTGGATTCTTCCTGTCTTGCAGATCCCTGGCTGTGGACTGAACAGCAAGTTTGCCAGTGGCTTTCCTGGGCTACCAATGAGTTCAGCTTGGCAAATGTGAACTTCCATCAGTTTCTTATGAGTGGCCAAGACCTGTGCAACCTGGGCAAGGAGCGTTTCCTGGAACTGGCACCTGACTATGTGGGTGATATTCTGTGGGAACACCTGGAACAGATGATAAAAGGTAGTTAGAGAGCCAGAAAAAGCTTTTGGTTTAGGGCTCTCCTAACAGAAACAGAAATGGGACTTGATTTCAACAGCGGTTTCACTATGAAGGGCTTTATTGCATATGAAAACTCGAAATGAACTTTAAAACTTGGTTAATAAAAGCATTATTAGCACTGCCAGTACATCCTTGGTGTGCAAAGCACAGATGCAGATAGCTGCAGACACCCTGTGTGCAGGCTGAGTACATTTGTGGGCAGGTTTTGTTTGGGAAAATGGCTGGAATAAATGAGATTGGGGTATGCCCACAAAAAACCCCATAAATAAAACAGTTAACCCCATAAGTATAAAGTTAACCAACAGTTGGACCTTAAAGCACCCTGCAGTTATTGTTGGTTTTGAGTTTTATGTGCAAATTTAATTGGTGTGATGGTTTTAAAGCCTATTGAAAGCTGGTTGGGTTTTTTTGGTGGGATTTCTATCGTGAGAGAGAATGCAATATCAATAGTATGATACTGAGATTTTTGTGCACGGTGACCCCAAAATATTCCCAAGAGTCAGAAGCTTTCCATGGCACACAGGTCAGATCTTTAAAATTATAAACCCAAATTTTCTCTTTTTCTTCTCTCCCCAGACAGCCAAGAGAAAACACAGGATCAATACGTGGAGAACTCTCACCTCACCTCAGTTCCTCACTGGGTCAATAATAATTCCTTAAGTAAGTCTTTTTAAAAATTCGTCTTTTGCATCTCTCAGTTTATTCTAAGCATGTCACAGATTCCAGGGTAGAAACAACAAGCACCAGAATAGTTCCTGTGCTTGAGGAGAACATTTGACTTCAGCTGCTCCAGCCTTCTTTCCTTGTATTGTTCAGTTGTCACCTAATTTATATCGGAAATCGTTTGAAGAGCAGAGGCTTTGAGAAAATGAAATTTCCTCTTGCTATGCCAAATCCTCCATCTGTGGAGCAGAATGACCACTCCCATCTCTAGCAAACTGAGGCAAAAAGTGGGAAGCAGCAAGAGTTCTGCTGAGGGCTTTTTAAAGGCTCTGGAAGTGTGCTGGAGCTGTTGGAGGTGTGTGGGATGCAGTGCTGGCTCCCTCAGATTGCTTGATTGATGGTGTGTTTTATTCTGCCACAGTCAGGCTTCAGCTCAGCCTGATTACACCACTTAATGGGGAGAGCCTTGCTCAGAACCACTTAAACTTGCCCAGTTTTTTCTGTAGTTTCCTTGAGGAGTGAACAATGGGCATTTGTGGCTGGCAAGTTCCAGAGGGGGATTTGCAGAATCTGATTTGGTGTATTTAGTGTATTAGTTTGTTTAAGGGTCTCCAGGGAAAAATCATCTAATTCTTTGGTTGCTTTTTTTTTCAGCTGTTAACGTAGATCAGAATTCCTATGGAATGCAAATGCCTGGATACCCTAAACCCCTCAGTTATCCCAAAGCCAATCTCCTGACTGACGTCTGTCAGACTTCCACGGCCCCCAATCTCCTCAACCCAGAACAAGACTTCCCATTGTTCCCTAAAACCCAAGCAGATGCTGTTGGTGTGAACTACTGTGCAGTAAACCAAGATTTCCCAAGGAACAATCTCAATTTGCTGATGGATAACTCTGGTGAGTCGTTATCTGCACGATAAACACGGGGCCAAGGCCACGTCCTCAATGCCTCTGCCTCCTTTGCATGATTTATATGGACAGCATTGAGGGGGAGGGGAGGAAAAAAACAAACACCCCACCACTTTCTATTTTATTAATTGTATTGTTCTGGTTGATAAAGGCAAGCTGAGAGAGCACGAATCCAGTGACAGTGGTGCTGAGAGCTATGAGAGCTCAGACTCCATGCTGCAATCCTGGAACAGCCAATCCTCCCTGGTGGATTTGCAGCGTGTGCCATCCTATGAAAGCTTTGAGGATGACTGCAGCCAGTCCCTGTGCCTGAGCAAACCTACCATGTCCTTCAAAGACTACATTCAAGAGAGGAGTGATCCTGTGGAGCAAGGGAAACCAGTTATACCAGCAGCCATCCTGGCTGGCTTTACTGGTGAGTAGTGAGGCAGGATGGTCACTCCTTTTATTTATGTAACATCAGAGATCACTGTGAGTGTGAGCCACAGACCACTAGTCACAAATAATTTCAGGTTTTTATGTTATTAAACGAAGTCTTGGGGATTATCCACCCAGAGCAAGAACAGGCAGGTCAGATTAAGTAAAAATCAAATGCACTTTTTGATCTGTTTGAAAAAGAGGGGAGCTTGGACAAAATCTCCCAGATTTGGAAATTCCCACAGGTGTTGTTAAGGCATTTTTGCTGTAGTCCTTGCTGAAATTGTTTTTGCCTGTAGGATGTTTGCCAAGCCAAAGACTTCAGGAGCTCAGAGACCCTGGAGCTCAAAATGCAGCTGTTGGGGAGGTGGGAGTGAGGGTTAAAGGATCCATATGAGAAAGAAAGCCGTAACTTTTATCAAATCCTTTGTTTCCATGAAAAACCTGACTTCATTTTTACATGGATAACAGCAGATTTGTGCTATAGAGTAAAACTTTTGGTTTCTTTTTGATCTCTGAATAAAGATAAATCAGATTAATTAGCAGGGCTGTGATATGAGTCTGCTCACATGTGTTGGTTGTGGTTAGAGCTGGCAGAGGTGCTAATTTGTGTTTTTTCTGTGTCTCCTCTTTCCCAACAGGCAGTGGACCTATCCAGCTGTGGCAATTCCTGCTGGAGTTACTGACTGACAAGTCCTGTCAGTCCTTCATCAGTTGGACAGGAGATGGATGGGAATTCAAACTTGCTGACCCAGATGAGGTATGTGGCTAATTGGGGTGAAAACAAAGATTTTGGGGTCTGATCTGACATCTGTGGGCCCAGTCTTGGAGACAGATGTGTGTTTAGCTGCACATTTAAATACAATAATGCTGCTTTTGAAGTATTTTGGGAACTTCATTCATTAGAAGTGATTCATTTTCATTTTCTGATACTGTTTCCAGTAGGAAAATGACTGTATTAAGAGATGGGATAAAAAGTCCAGTGAAAAAAAAAAAAAGAAAAAATAGGAGAGAGAAATCATGAACTCCAAAAACTTCATAGCACTGAACTTGCATTGAAGAGTTGCCTGACAGCAAATCAACGATTAAAGTGGTTTTTTGAGAGAGCAGATTGTGCCAGAGCTGCAGGAATGTTTGGACAAAACTCTCAGGCACAGGGTGGGAGTGTTGGGGTGTCTGTGCAGGGACAGGAGCTGGGCTTTGGTCCTTGTGGGTCCCTTCCAGCTCAGGATATTCTGTGTTTCTTGGGCTTGTCCAGTGCAGGGGCAGGAATTAGACTTTGGTCCCTGTGGGACACTGCCAGCTTGGGATATTCCGTGATTTCTCCATAAACCTGACCTCCTTAAGCATGTTTTGGCCCATCCCCTACAAACTGGTGTCCTTTGCTGTCAGCCACCTTCTCCTGGAACTGCTGTTGAGGTCTCCTGTGGGGTCAGGTGGTGCCTGGAGAGGCTGAGCTGGAACAGAGGTTGGGCAGTAAAGTAATAAAATGGGGATTTATTTAAAGGCCTTAAAGGATTCACTTTGGGCAGCACAAGAGCCTGGCCAAGGCTACATCCAAGGTGGATTGATGGGTCATGAGTTTCCACACTCTTATGAGTTTGGGTCCATTCCCACGTTGGGTTCATTGTCCAATTCCAGCTCCAGGTTCTGCAGTCCCACCCTCCCAGATTCTCTCCTCAGTTCCCTGTTTGCACTTTTTGGGGCTGAAGCTGCAGTGGTTCTGGGGCTGGAAAAGGATTTGTGTGACTGAGTTGGGAGGAGAACTTGTAATACTTCATGAAATTCAGAGTTACACACTAATGCAGTGCAGAATCTGGAAAATATGAAAGTTAAAACTTTTAAGCCTTGTGAGGTTGCACAGTCACCAACTCCTCTCTTGTGAGGTTGGGCCACCCAAAGCAAATAAAGTGCTGTCATCACAAAGGATTTTTATTTGCTCAAGAAGAAGAGGAGTTGACTAAAGCCCCGTTTTTCTCCCTGGCAGGTGGCACGGCGCTGGGGGAGGAGGAAGAACAAGCCCAAGATGAACTACGAGAAGCTGAGCCGCGGGCTGCGCTATTACTACGACAAGAACATCATCCACAAGACGTCGGGCAAGCGCTACGTCTACCGCTTCGTGTGTGACCTGCACAACCTGCTGGGCTACACCCCCGAGGAGCTGCACGCCATGCTGGGCGTGACACCCGACACCGAGGACTGATCCCCACCCGGCGACACCGACACCGCTCTGGAGTCACCAGTGGGGACAATGCCCGGGAGCCGCCGTGCGCGGGGAGGTGTGTGGGGTGGGGAGGCTGCCCCAGGAGGGATCTTCATCCTTTTTGTGACCATGGAGAACTGGATGGGAGGCAGCGTGGCCAGCGGGGCTCTGGGGGAGCGGGCACAACCCCGAGAGACACAGGGATGCTCCAGCGCTTGGCCGCTGCCCTGCAGGGATGGGGTTGGCTTTGAAACCAAAGGTTGGCTGTGAGAAAGCAGCAGAAACTCTTGGCTGGGATGTTTTCCAACACCACCGTCCTCGTGCAGTTTATTTAAAAGCAAACTAATTTATTTGAAACGAGCAGTAAGGAGAACTGGTATTACTTTTGTTTTAAAGCACGTTTTGTTGTTATTATTGTTACTACTCCAGAAATGTGCTGCATAGGTACATAAACACTCTCGTGTCCAAAACCAGATGTAGCAGCAACTGTTAACAAAAAAAAAAAACAAAAACCACCCCACCCTTGAAAAGGAGGGAAGGAAAATCATACCATTTCAATATTCAGTTTGTATATATTCTGTGATTCCTTTGGAAACTCTGATGTTCCTATTTAACAGATACTGTATAGTGTAAATTAAACTAATTGTATGTGTGTTTTGACATAGGATGAATGTAAACTTATCAAATGTGGGGTATTTTTTTCCATGTTTGTCTAGGATATACAACCTTCTGCAAATATTTAATTGGCCTGAGAGACAGCAGAAGTTTTATGCTCAGTGTGCATGCATTGGGGGGGCAGGGAGGGAGGCTGGGCTCAGGATTTTGCCAAGACTGAAGCTGGCAATTCTTTGTGCATTTTGACATTTTTACAGGAAACTAATGTTGTATTCTGGGACATAAAAGGGCCTGTTTGTGGTTTCTTCTGTAACTGAAAAACAAAAATATTAATATTGGTAAAATTACCTTTTTGTTCTTTATAAATGGCATATGTTTTTCAACTTCTATGCATGTACTTTTAAAAAAAAAATTTATATACAAGCCTTATTTTTTCAGTTCACTTGTCTCTTCCTGCAGTTTATTCTGTATGATTAAAATATGAATTCTATTTTTGGAAAAACTGTGACTCCTTTTCAAAGATCAGGAGAGTTTTATGTAGCAGCTATTTTTACTGCAAAAAAAAAAAAAAAAAAAAGGAAAAAAATCACTGGAAAAATGTACTTTGTAAGAAAGCTTTATTTTTTATCTGAGCTTGATGTACAGTTAAATGTGTTGTACAGTGTGAGAGGTTTAAAAATATGACTCTTCATTAAAACCTCTTGAAAAGAAAACTTTGAGTGTGCTTTTTTGCTCTGGAAAGTTTCATAGGAGTTCCTTTCTTGTTTGTTGGTTCAATCCTTGTCCATCCTGCCACCACCACCCTCAAGAGCTGCAGGATGAAAAAAGTAACCCAAAAAAGAAAATAACCAGCCAGGCTTATTAGAAAATACAGGAGGCTGGGCTGGAGCTGAGCTATGTGGATGCAACCACTCTCTGTGGATGGAAATTCAAGTTAACACCTTTGTGTTGTGCCTCCGAAGGAAAACTGGCACTTCTGTGGCGTGAAACTGTGTGTAAAGTGTGGGGGAGGACGGGGAAAAACAGAGGTGGGAAGACAACTTTAGCTTGAACAGTTCCTCCCCTCCTGTCTCCATCATCCTCCTCTTCCTCCCTCCACCTTCCGGAGCAGCAGGAAATGCAGAAACATTTCCACACGTTTAAAAAGTAAAATATACAGATATTCAATGATGCTGGCCCTAAGCCTCTTGATCTTTCTATCAACCTGTCCTGCTGTTGATTTTGGTGTTGTTACCATGTGAAAAATCAGAGGCTTGGGGTTTTTTGGGGAATGTCCCTTTCTAAATGGGAGGAGAGGATCAGTGTAATATTAAAAAATAATCCCTTCTCCTTCTCTGTGAGCATTAGGGCAAGAAGTCTCAGGGGGAAAAATTTTTCTACCAGTCTAAATAGAAAAATCAGGTTTAAAATGGCTGGAGAAGCTCTGCAGTCTCTGTCTTTGGAGGTTTTTTCAACCTAGGTGGTCAAAAATGGTTCTGGGGCTGCCCTGCTCCCAGGGAGGGTGGGCAAGGGCTGGGATGGATGGAATTCCCAGGTCTGGTCTGCCCTGCACAGCTGCAGATTTATTTTCCCTTGTCCCTGTGAAGGAAAAGAATCAGAAAGGTCTGGACTGGAGAAGATCATCCTTAAAAAAAGATCATCCCCTTCCAACTCTTTGCCATGGGCAGGGGTAGTGCTATATCCTGATCCTGAGGGATTATTTATTTTGCATTAAAATAATGTATGGGTTATCATGATGAATGTGGGATTTTTATTTTTTTTCCTTTCTCACACTGTGGCTGCAGAGCACTAATTGTCCTCTCAACCTGTACAAGTCTCATTTGCAGGTTTTTTTTTTTTCCCCCTGAACAGAGAACTGTTTCTTCATTTAGACAGAAAATGTGTTTGTCTCTTGCGTGGGTGACCAGTGATGGCTCCAAATTAGAGGCTAAAGCAAAGTTGTTTATTTTCCTCCTCCAGCAGAAAAAAAAAATGGAATTTCATGGTAGTAGAGTTCTCCTGATCCATGCAACCCACACCAGTGTGTTTTCCAGAAGTGAAAAACGTTCAAGCAAAAACACTGGAAGGGGCTGCGCATGGAGTCCCCATCCCTGGACTTGGCTGGGGATGGGTCAAGCTTGGACTCGATAATTTTGGAGATTTTTCCCACCCCCAGTGATCGTGTGGGATCTATTCCATGCCAACCTGCTCTCCTCTGGATGGGATCCCCACAGGGGTTCCGGCTGTAGCCCAGGGTGACCCAGAATTCAATCATTCAAGGATGTTTTGTGACCGTGCGCACAGAAAGCCCCACTCTGTGTTCTCAGCCACCCAGCATCAGAGAAGCTGTTGAAAGCAGTCTGGCTGAGTTCTTCACCTTCTTCAGGACATGCCTCCCTGTGCTCGCCAGCTGCCAGCTTTCCTCATGAGACAGCAGTCAAAATAAAGTCTTGCCATTGGCACCTTCCCACGGCTGGCATGTCACCTCTAATAACAGAGTTTGACTTCAAAGTATTCTTTTAATTAAAAACAAAAACAAAAAGAAAAAGGTAGAATTCCATCCCAAGTAAAACACCACCTCTGGGCTGGGGAATCTGTGAGCTCAGTGTCCAGGGGACTTTTCTGGGAAACATCTGTCAGCATCTCCTTACTCTCATCCTCACCTTAGGTCTGAGCTGCAGGATGGGGCAGGTGGTGGATCACTCATCCCAGTATTTTATCCTTTATCCCCACCAGTGGCAGGAGAATTGAAGGTGCTTCCCCAAGCGATCCCCCATCCCCTCATGGTGCTCAGCCTCTTGGAAGGGACACCCTGCCTATTTATTTTCCTTCTAACTTTGGAATTTCTTGCCTTGTCCAGCCTAAAAGGAAGGAGCCCCCTTGGATCTCCTCTACTGACTTGTCCTCAAGCTCTGGAGAGCAGCACCTCACAGGCTCAGAGATGGGGGCACCCCAATGTTGTGTTCAGCAGCAAAACAAAGCTGTTTTATCTGTACTCTTCACCATTTTTTGGCTTTTTGGCACTCCCTGCACACTGAGCTGATGATTTCAGAGAGTTGTCAGCGATCCATTTCCTGGTAGCTACCACTTCCAAGTTCAGCAGCACATACACCCAGGTTGGGTTATTTTTCCTTGGGTGGATTTCTTCAAATTAAACCACACTGATTCTCACCTACCACCTTTTTTGTGTGCTGTGAGGTCCTCCTGGTCCATCTGAAACTCTTCAGCAGTATCTGCAATCCTGGAGATTTTCTCAGCCCTGAATTTCTGGCCCTGCTGGCTGTTAATTTGCCCAGGACCAAAGGGATGGATGCAGGATTCAGCCCATCTTCTGCTTCTGGTTCCCATCCCTTCCCTGCTGTTTTGATGCCCTTTCCAAGGATGGCCCAAATTTTGACAGGGTAAAGAATTGCCAGACCTTGGCCATGTGAGTTTATCTTGTGTCTCATGTTTCTCTTTTTGTTAATTTTTTTTTCTCTGTGTGAAGTGGAGCACAAGTTGAGCTCCCTGTGTTCACAGCACCATGTGACCGCAGCAAAGTTCATATGCCAGACACGTGAATGCTCAAAAGGCTAAAGAGGGAATCAAAGGTGTCCCTGTGAGCCAGAAGAAGGAAAAAGTCAGCTTAGAGTTCACAGCCTTTGGGAAAGACAGCCAGGATCTCATGTCCAGGGTGTGCCATGTGATGAGCCACACAATAAGTGAAGTTATTCAAAATAATTAAGACATGTTGGTCACTAACAGCATAATTTGCTCCGTGCAAATTGAGATTTTCAAGTGATAAGGTTTTGGGTATGAATTAAAGAGTTATTACATAATTTTGTGCTTTGGGGAAGAAGCATCACAGCATGACATTTTTCCTCCTTCTGCCTCTACCTCTCTTGGCATTTACAAAGAGGTGAATGATGAACTCAACAAAATAGGAGTAGCAAGTATAACAAATGGAATGAAACTTTTGCACATTCAAAATGTAGGGGAAGATATTTTTCCCAGCTGCTGTGTAGATAGATGGAAAAATTGTCCAAAATCTCATATATAGAATATATACCATGGTTTTCTGCATCGAATGAGAGCAAATACAGAAGTCCTGATAAATTCCTCGAAAACCTGCACACCCCAAACCTGTTTGTTCTATATTGTCTTTCACTATGAGCAGAGCCATAAGGGAAAACGGGTTTGCCTATGCATTCCTTGGGCTGTGGAGGGAAATCCAGAGCTCACAGGGAGGTGGGCAAGCTGAGGCAAAATCTCGTGGTTTGGAAAAGGAGGGAGATCCCACCCCGAGTGTGTGTGGGGCTGGCTCTCCTAATCCCATCCCAGGGGCCAAAGGCAACACACAGAGAGAGAACCTGCAATCCCTCTGGAAAGCTGGGATCCTTCCTTTCTGGAAAACATCCTTCTCTTTTGGAAAACATCCTTCCTTTCTGGCAAACCAGGGACTCATCCTCCTGAGGCCAAGAGGGGCAGTGATGGAGGGACAGCTCCTGACCTGCTCCGTGCTCACCTCATTCCCCTGGGGTGGGATTGCTCGGCCACAGGAGGGATTCCAGAGCCCATCTCCCACCCTCACCAGCTGAGTGAAGTGCAGAGAGGAAGCAAAGTGTTTTCCATTAAATAGCTGCAGGTTCAAAGTCAGGTGCACTGAGCATAATTCCCCTTCATCTTCCTTCATCTGGATGTTTGGACCTGATGAGCTTTAAGGTCCCTCCACACCCAAATCATTCTATGATTCCTGGGCTAAAGAAACCCATTCCTGCTTGGTCTGCTGGATCTTGGATCAAACTTCATTTCTTTGCCTAACTTTTCTTTTTCCCCCGACAGAAGGCAAAGAACAATCCAGCAGATGCAGTTCTCCCATTTAGCTTCCTGCCATTCACAGGGAGCTCTCATTCTCTTGCAGGGTGCTTTTTTTTTTTTTTGCCCTGTGGAAGAAGAGGAGCTCTTCCAAGAGAAATATCATTCCTCCTACATGCCTTTGAGCAGACCTGTTTGTTTGTTTTCCCCATCCTGAGTGCCAGCCCTGGGAGATGCCAAGGACACACATCTTGCTGAAGCCAGGAGTGAGTCCCAAATCTCCTTCTGCCCATCCCACAGCCAGTCCTCCCTGGAGCCTCAGCTGGGCCAGCAGGGACAGCTCTGCCTGAGGAGGGACAGGTTTGGAGCAGCTTCCCCAATGCCCTGTGCACAATACTCCTTTTCTTCCTCATCAGCCCTCCACGACTGCTGGCTTCCCAATTTTTTTTTTCTTACTTTTTTTAAACACACACAATCATTGTTGTTTATGTAGGGAAAATTCCACTTTCTCCTCGAGGGGCTTTGCCAGGTTCCAAAAAGTCTTAGGATGTATCATTTCCACAGGCAATGCCTTCCAGAATTTCTCTCCTTCTCTTTTTTGTGCACATGAGCACTTTTCACTCCATGTTTTTAAGCAATCTCTAAAATCCCCAGCTAAGCCCAGTGCTGTGGTTGGGTCCTCATCCCATGACTGACAGGGAAGGAGATTCCTGCTGGTGAGGAGTGGACAGTGGTGCCTGCACAGCTCTCCCTGTTTCCCTTCCCACACCTGAGTATCTCCATCCTGAAGCAGCTCATAAATGGGGGATTTTCCATTCTCCTTGCAGGATTCCTCACCCAGCTCTCAGTCAGCACTGTTTGGTCTCCTGGTGCCTTCTCTGAGGTCACTTCTCCAGGGGTCAGTTCTCACTGGTGGCCTTGCTCTCACCTGGATGTTTTCCCAACCCTGAGGACTCCAGTGGCGAACTGCAGGTTGAGGGAGCTGACTGTCCCCCTCTCCCCTGCTCCTGTGAGACCCCACCATCAATTCTGGTCTGGGCTCCAGAACAAGAAAGGTGTGGACCTGCTGGAATGAGGGTGGAGGGGGCCATGAAGTTGGAGCCAGGCTGGGAGAGCTGAAGATGCTCACCTGGAGAGGAAAAGGATCCAGGGAGAGCTCAGAGCCCCTTCCAGAGCCTGAAGGGGCTCCAGGAGAGCTGGAGAGGGGCTGGGGACAAGGGAGGGAGGGACAGGACAAGGGAGAATGGCCTTAAACTGAAGGAGAACAGGGTTGGGTGGGATATTAGGAAAAATTTCTTCCCTATGAGGGAAGTGAGGCCTGGCACAGATTCCAGAGCAGCTGTGGCTGCCCCTGGATCCCTGGCAGTGCCCAAGGCCAAGTTGGAGCAGCCTGGGACAGTGGGAGGTGTCCCTGCCATGGCACTGGATGGTTTTTAAGGTCCCTTCCAACCCAACCCTTTCCAGGATTCTATGGAATGACCCCTGCCAGTGGTAACTCCAGCACTTGGGCAATTCTGACCATCCCTATGTGACTTTACCCAGCTCAGCCATGCGCTGTGACTCATTCTAAAAAATAAAAAAAAATCATCAGTGGAGACCACAGAGATCCATCTCTGCTCCATCCTCCCATCCTAAGTGAGCAAAGCTTTCCACTAGCAGGAGAAAGATGTTTATGGGGAGCGGGATGGAGCTGGCAGCTCTCTGCAGAGCACAGCAACCGGAAAAGCCAGCACGGAACAGCCTCTCAGGGAAGAGCTTTCCACTGCAGAGACATTGGGCCAGGGATGTTCATGTTTTATTACATCCATTTTTCTCCAAGAAATATTAAAATGCTCTCACTCTTTGAAGGGAGAGGGGAAATAAAGCACAGGAGGTGCAAGAGCTGTCCCTAAGCAACGTATCAAATAAAACAATAAACTGTTCGCAGGCAGGATGGCTTTAAAAGGACCCACAGCACTTGCAGGCTGTCAGGGGAAGAATAGGAATGGAAATGATTCTGAAAATTATTAGTAGTACCTTAACAGCAGCCCCTTAATAACTCCCACAGTGTCTTCTGTCACCAGCACAGCCGAGCTGCTGCTCCCTGCCAATTACTGTCCCTGCATTTCCCTCTGCTCCAGGGGGGTTTGCAGAGCATCCAGCCGAGATCTGAGTGAGATTCTGCTGCTGCTGCAGAGCTGCTGTGGGGTGGAAGTTCCCCCAGCTCCCCAGAAATGGATTTTAAATGTGGCTCAGAAAAGGAACTGGGCCCTGCAGCTGCATTCCTGCAATTTCTTCACTGCAGGGACTGACTTCCCTTGCAGGAGCACGGAGTGACAGGACAGAGGGAGATGGCTTCAAAACGAAAGAAAGCAGGGTTAGATTGAATATTAGGAAAAAATATTCAGTGTGAGGGTGGGGAGGGGCTGGGATGCAATTCCCAGAGCAGCTGTGGCTGCCCCTGGATCCCTGGAATGTTCAGTTCCAGGTTGGACATTGGGGCTGGAGCAACTGGGACAGTGGGAGGTGTCCCTGCCATGGCAGGGGTGGCACTGGGTGATTTTTAAGGCCCCTTCCAACCCAAACCATCACATTTCTATGATTCTATGAGTCCCACATTGATCACAGAGGCTCTTTTTGCTCTGGTTTTAAGTCCCAGACTCTTCCAGCCAAGGATCTGTAGACATTAAAGGCAGGAGAAGTGAGAATGTGGCTTCTGCCTTGACACTGCAGCCTGGCAAAGTCTTTCCCTGCCCTGTCACCACCACTCGACTCCTCATTTCCTACAATGTTTTTCTCTTCCATTTCTGGACAGCACGGGAAGGGCCGGGAATGTGAGTGGAAAGAGGGTCATGATCTTTATTGTTCCTTGTTCCTGTGTGTGGGAGGGCAGGAGAAATAAAGAGAGTTGGTCCTCAGCAGCCTCTTTGGCCTGGCTGTAAATCACAGCAGCTGCATGCAGGAAATACCCAGAGTTATCAAATGTTATCAATCCCTGACAGCCAAGCCAGCTCCCTCCTGCCCTTCCTGGCCAGAACAGGGGGAAAAGAGAGGACAGGGACTGCTTTGGGCTGCTCTGAGCTCCCAGAGCTCTTGGAGGACTCTGTCTGCAGGGAGGGAAACAATCAGATCCTAAAGCAGGGCTTAGACATCAAGTGGGAGCTGCATCCTGGAGTAACCCTGCTCCAGGATGGGATAAACCAAGGGGATGCCACAGGGAACATTGCACTGCTGCTTCTCTGAGTCATTCTCTAGCTTTGAGTAGAAAAGCCTAAAGTTAGAATAATTCTAGTTTTCCTTTTGGGCCTGGTATAGGAGGGAAGAACACATGAAGTGTCCTTGGGGATGCTTTTCCCTGCTCTGCCCCTGTGGGACACGAGGTTTTGTCTGACAACTCTTCACCCCTTGGATTTCAGGGCTGGCTCCCAAGCCACCATCCCCTGCAAATGGAGAAGAGCAGTGCTGGTCAGCCCTGTCCCCAAAAATAAATAGAGGAACAGAGAGTGGTGCCTGGGTGAAGTCATGGGTGATAACTGTGAACACAGAGTTCTCCAGTGGGTTATGAAATCCCAGCTAAGAAAGAGGTTTAACATTGCAGCACAGCCTCAACACACTCCACACTGCTGCTTTACTATTAAAAACCAAGGAAGTTTGCAACAGAAAACCACATTTGCAAAATGTGGGAGAAGATTATATCACTGCATTGTAAATGTCCTCACCATCCTGGCTTTGGCAGGCCTGCATGTCAGGAACAAGTGCTCAGCTCTTGAGCAACCATGTGTGTCAGCACACAGAAAACCTGGCTAGACATTCAACAGTGTCACAAGGAGAAGCTGCTTAGAACATTTTAAGAGTTTTTTTGGTTTGTTTTAAGGTTGCTTTTTTCTTACTTGTAGTGTCAGGCTCTTAAGTTTAGGGAAGCACTCCCAGCGAAGATGCTCTGTGAGCAGACCTTTCTTGGTTGAATATTTATCTGTCAAAATAAAATGCATGCAAAGCCAGTTTAGATGATTCAGATTCGTGCCAGACTTGTCCCTGTTTCAGGGGGAAAAAAATAAAATAGAGGATGTATTTGTAGTGTTCTGTTTCAAAATGTTCTGCTTTTTCATCTCAACATTTGTGTCTCTCCTTGACTTTCCCCAAAACGAGAACTGAAAACAGAACATTTCATACTTTATGAATGAAAGCTTTTATTTGGTCAAAAGGAAACTGTGTGTTTGGGGGAGGGGGAAAAAGCCATCAAAACAACACCAAGGAAAAAAAAAGTTTTAATTCTTGTGTTTTAAACTAAGAATGTTTGATGTTTATCACCCCCTCATTTGAATGACACAGGGGTGCATGAAAACCAAGATAAGGTGGTTTACATATTTCCCTTGCTTGCAATGTACAAAGCAGTTTAAGCTTTACATTTTAATGTGACATATTTATGGGAAATAAAGAAACAAACTGCTTGAATCGTCATGGCTCCAGTTCTAATGCAAATTGGCTTTCCTACTGATGGAAAAGACAAATAAAACCAGGGCAGTGTTCAACACATAAAGTCCTGACAGCATCCCCTTTCCTCAGTTGTGTTCATCTCTCAAGATATAAAATCAGTCCTTGTTACAAGTTCCAAGTCTGGACAAGGCCTGAATTTCTATGGAGAGAGACAAACAAACACTGAAAAATTTCATTTAGGGAAGTCGGCTGGTTGTTTGCTTATTTAAAAGGAAATAAACAACTGTGTAGCAATTCACAAGAAAATTTCAACAGATAGCAGGAGGATTTTAATTGAGTTTTCTCCTTAGATCTGCAGAGTGCTGAATCTGCTTTTTAGCTTTGTGAGTCAGGTTTGTGATTATTTTATTATTGGTGTCTTCCTATTTGAAGCTTCAGGTGGAATCATAAAAAAAAATTCTATCATTATCCATTAATTGAATCCCATTACACAAAGCACTACCAACAGGAAAATTGTCTGGATTTGGATTCAAAGGCAAGGGTGAACTCACAACTACAAACATTTTTAGCATTTTCCGGGTTTGGAAAGTTAAAATCCCATTCCTGAAATGAAACACACCGTGACCAAACCGAACCAACTCTCAGAAATATTTGTGAAATTTGTGTTCTAGCCTGGAACTCAAAGTTGTGGATATGGACACCACAAAGCTCAGAGGTGCTCCTGGGGAACATTTGGACACCTCCAGGGTTGGGGACACCTCCCTGGGCAGCCCCTTCCAATGCTTGACCAGCTTTTTTTGTGAAGAAATCCTCCCTGAAATTTCTCTCCTGGGAGGGAAACAAGCCTGGTGCAGAAAACTCAGCCTTGTGGATTATTTCTGAGAGCTGCTGTCATCAGAGAGGACAGATCCTGATACAGGGACAGCTGGGAAGCTGAACTCCGTAAACTCAAGACAACTGAGTAGGCTAGGCAAGAAGAAACTTTGACCATAAAGATGTTTCTTTCTAGAAGAGTTGTGCATAATCATGGAATGTTGGGGTTGGAAGGGACCCTAAAAATCATCCAGCTCCAACTGGGAATTTTCAGGAGCCCAAGCTGCTCTGGGTCATCCATCCTTGGACAATTCCAGGGATCCAGGGGCAGCCACAGCTGCTCAGGGAATTCCATCCCAGCTCCTGCCCATCCTCCCAGGGAACAATTCCTGCCCAAAATCCCATCGAACCCTGCTCTCTGCCAGTTTGAAGCCATTCCCCCTCATCCTGTCACTCCAGGCTCTTGGAAACAGTCTCTGTTCACAGAAAGAACTTCCCACAAACACTCCTGAGCCAAATGGCAAAAAGTTTATATCTGGAAACTGTAAATCTGATGATAGAGAAGATGATAAAGATTTAACAAAACCCAGTTTCTAAAAATTAAAGTGAGATATGAGTGTTCTATGGAAAATAAGCACATTTGTCACAGTGAAGGGGATTAACCAATGGAAACAACACTTCGTGTTGTGTACTAGACTCTTCACCTCTAGAAATGCCATCATCAAGACAGGAAGGGGTTTTTTCAGCTGATATGCTCAGGCTCAGATGAGAATCAGTTCAAGAAAACCTCGTTTCAAGGAAATCCAAGAGATGACGTGAGAGGTCTGACATCAGATTGTGAGCTCAGGTTGGCCCTGTTTCTCTTTGGGCAGGAAGGGCCCCCAGCCCCCCTGGGACTGTCTCTGAGCTTTGGCCTTTTATGGGGTGACAGTGACACAACCTGCAGCCCTTCAACAGCAACCTGAATTTATGGAGCATGACGATAAAAAGCGAGGCAGAAATTCTCCCTCACCCTTTCTTTTGCCGATTCCCCCCCAATTCTCCCTGTTTTTCTCTCCAAGCTTCAGCTTGGAATGCAATTTAATGGAGCTCTGTTTGTGCAAATATTGTAAAGACCTTCCATAAACTGTTCCTACCAAAGCTCCAAAGCAATGCCCAAACACGCAGCTCTTGCTCAAGACATTTGACGTGTCATTAAAGAGACACTGCTGCTTAATCCTCATTCTTTCCATGCCTTGAGAAGCAAAGACATTTCAAGAAAAAGGGGGCAGGTTTTGTTTCTGGAAGTGCCTGTACTCTCTCAGTTTCCTGTTGAGTCTCACCCTCTGAAGGTGCAATTTTGAGGCTGCGCAACCCTGCCTGCAGCGCTGGATTTCTGAGTTTGGGGTGTGTGCCACACGATTGCAGCACAGCCACTGGACAGGGGAGTGCTCCTGACCCTGTGCCAGCCTCAGACCACACGTGCAGAGGCTCCTCTGCCAGCATCCAGCTGCCTGATCAGCTGGGGAGCGAGCTGCAGGGGTTGTGCTCGTGGGATATTATAAGTGGGATAATACAAACCCCTGGCTCTGAACCAAAATCAGGATTCCAGCAGCCAAACTCAGCACTCGGTGCTGGATGGAAATAAGGAGCTGGTTTTGGTGCTCCAGCTTGGCTGTGAGCTCAGGGATGGATGGAGTTTTTCTGGGAGTTGTCAAGATATCAAAACTGCCATAGATGATGATCAGGGACCGTCACCAACCACATGAAATCCAGCAAGGGAAAATTCCAGATCCTGCACAAACGGGGGAATGAGCTGCTGAAGAGCAGTGCTATGGTTGATGGCAAGTTGGAGCTGTGCCCTGGCAGCCAGGAGGGACATCCCTGACCTGAGGGCACCAGGCTGGGACAGGGAGGGATTGTCCCACTCTGCTTTGGCCTGGGATGGCCTCACCTTGCTGCTGTGAGGAGTTATGGGCACCAAAATATAGAAAAGACATGAAATGGTTAGGGAGTGTGCAAAGAAGGGCAATGAAGGAGGTGAAAGGCCTTGAGGGGAAGCTCTGTGAAGAGCACTGGGTCTGCTCAGGCTGGAGAAGAAGAGGCTGAGGGGAGGCCCCAGAGCAGCCACAGTGAGGGGCAGGCACTGAACTCTGCTCTGTGACTGACAGGACTGAGGGGATGGCCTGAAGCTGAGTCAGGACAGGTTTAGGTGAGATATCCAGAAAATCACCCAGAGGGTGTCTGGGCACTGAACAGGAGCCCCAGGGAAGTGATCACAGCACCAGGGCTGACAGAGCTCAGGTTTGGACAAGGCTGTGACTGCTGGGCACGGTCCTGTGAAGGACCAGGAGTTGGACTTGATGATCCCTGGGGGTCCCTTCAGACTCAGCCTGCTCTGGGATTCTGCAGTGTGTGGAAAGCCCCATCTCCACCCACCCTGGGGATTACTCACCCTCCAGACACTCAGGGAATTTGCAGGTGCTGCGGGAGCAGGCAGCCTGCCAGCTCCAGACACTTGGGCACGGCAGCATTGCCCAACTCAAGAGCAGCCTCACCTCACTGCGGAGAGGATTGAGATATCTAATCACACATCAAACCCTCTGCTTTGCTGATAGTGGGGACAAGAGGAACAATCCCAGCACACTCCCAGGTGAGCACAGTTTGCTCATTCCTGGTGCTGGACCGGGCAGAGCAGCCAGCAGAAGCCTCAGCACTCATGGCAGAAGTGCTCTTTGCTTTCGTTCCTGCATTAATTTGCAAGCCTGGGAAGCAAAACAAACAGCAGGAGCATCTGTGCTGCACTTTGAATCCAAACCCTATGTCAGAAGGGTGCTGGATTGTTTCTGTCACAAGACTGAAGGGTGCAGCAAGGTGACAGGAGTCCATGCCCCATAAAAATCTTCTTTTCTCAGAAATGAGCCGTGTGTGTCAACATCTTTCTCTGAATCAGGCCTGGACAGCCACTGTGATCCATCATCCACAGACCCCTGTCAGCCAGGGATTCCAAAGGCTGACAAATCCCCCTTGATAAGGGGATAAATGATAATCAGCTGTTGTTGTGGAGATTGGACACACATTTAGTGCAGATGCATCTGCTGGGGCAGCTCACGACCTGCCTCGAGCTCTCAAAGAAAAATGGAGAGGGCAAGGAAATAAAAAAAAAGCGGCTTTGTGGATTGCATGGTCTGTTTTCATTCCAGTTAAGGATCACAAATCAAATGGATTCTCAAGTCACCAACATTTCCTACAGAGCAAAGGCAGATTTGTGCATGCATTGAATCTCATTTCAGAGCTTTGTCACTGAAATTTGCTGCTTCTGTTTGAGGGGTACACTCCTGAGTTCTCTTGGCTGCAGAACTGAGTGGTTCAGCACAAGGAACTCGACTGAAAAACTGCTGAAGACAAATAAAAGCTTATTACAAGCCCTGTGTGTGAAAACACTGTGAAACAGGAGTATTTCACATGGCAGGCAAAGAAACTTCAGGGCTGCGCCACAAATGTGACGTCTCAAGGAAAGTTGCACAAATGGTTTGAACTTCAAAAAGGAAAAAAAGCCCAAAGCATACACGAACTCTTTAGGAAATACACATTTATCCTGTCTCCATGCCCCTCATGAAGAGCACTAATCCTCTTTGACACCCACAGGACACACTCTTGAACCTGTGGGGGATTGTGGTGCCTTTCTTTGTCTGACTCATCTCTCACTTTGATACCCAAGAGCAACAAAAAACCTCCACACAAGGAGGATTTTCATTGAAACCTGCCCTCAGGTGAAACTAGGCTGTGACTCAGCTCTCAGGGACTCAGCTCAGGTGGAAGCCAAGCACATCTGAGGTGTCAACCACAGGTGACCAGAAACCCAGGTCATAAAAATACCAGAAACTTTTGTTTTTTGGTTTGTTTTTTTTTTGTCGTGGAAATCAAACTAAAGATGGAGCCTTTCAAAAGCTACCTGTGAGTGTGCCTCCCAAAAGGATTCCTGGCACAAACAAGCCCAGCTGGATCGGCCTCCCTGACCCTGGAAAAGCTCCTGCCACTTTCTTCCAAGCACCTCCCTCTGATGGGCACAGTGGAGGACAAAGCTGAAACCCTTCCCAGACTGCCTGAGAGAAGAGCTACTCAGTCAAGAAAAACCATTAACAAATGTCAAGCTGTGGGGAGTGCGGGCAAGGGAGAGAGCAACAATAAGAGCCAAGGCTTTTATAGTTTTGTTTTGTTTTGGTTTTTTTTTCCTGCATGTAATTCGTGTGAATTGATCTTACTAAGAGTTGCTTCCACGTAGTGTGATGTGACCTGACAGAAATGTATGATTTTAGGGGGCAAATGGTGGTTTGGTTTGTTTGTTTTTTTTCTTTTTTTTTTTTTGTTTTCCATCTCCAGAAGTAAAAGAATATTACATAACTTTAAATAAATAAATAAATAAATAAATCTGTGAAAATAATGAAATTTAAAGCAAAAGAGGCAGACTTCTTTCTTCTGCAGACTCCAAGCAGAAGTGAGGAAAAATGCTCCTGCATTTTTAGTGCTCTCTGGATTCTGTTGACATAGGGTAAAATGTGCTGTGCAGCTCAGCTGCTGAAGTTTGCTGCAGATGTGATACCAAACTGTCATGAGGCAGAGTTGAATTCCCGGTCAGGACATCCTATTTTGCTTTTGATTAACTTCTGGTTTTGCTTTTCATGTGATGCCCATTAAACTGCTTGGTTTGCTGACTGAAGCAGGGTTTTCAGCTGCTGAGTCCTTCCAGCAGCTATTTAGTAAAACCCTTGACATTCCCAGTTGAATTATCCTGATGCCAAGAAATCCAGAAAACAGTTCAGGGACAGCTTTCCAAGCCTTTCATCTCTGGGTTGCGAGTAGGAATGTATGACTTGAAATCTGTGCACTGCTTGGTATAGGCTCTCTTACTAGAATTTCAAATAATATCACTTAGAAACAATAATAAACTCAACTCAGAAACCATCCAGGGTTGGAAAGAAGCTGTCCCAGTACTCCTGCTGAAAAGTGTCTTTGGATCTCGCTGTTTGGATGGAGCAGAAGTGCATTCTTTCCTGGCTAAATAAAATAAAAGCAAGTTTGTGTGCGTTCATTCCTGTGCCCGTGCTCCCTTCCCTTCAGCCCCTCATTCCGTGAGGGGATAAAGTGAGGATGTGCTGCTGTCTGCTCCAAATTATTCTCTGCTAGACCCGTGCAGAGCCCACTGGGTCCTTCCAGTGACCCCTGTGTTTATGATTATGCAGCTGAGTGATGGAGGAGCAAATCACAAGCACATTACTTGAGAGTCTCTTTTGCACTCCTTCCACAAATACATCACGGAGATAAAACTTCTGGGGATAAACTGTGAGGAAGTGGCTAACACAGAACAGCAATTTTTTTATTTTTTTAATTTTTTTTTTTGCAGGGGCCAGGGGAAATGTGTTGTTTCATAAGTGAACTCCAATAATGCCAATTATTCCAACTGCATCTCACCCTGAGTGCAGCTCCTGGAGTTTGTCTTTCACACAGGCTTTGTGAACTCCCAGTATTTCAGCTTTCCAGATGGAAATGCATCCTTAACCAGCAAGAGATTTTGTGATGTGCTGGTGGGGCAGCACTCCAGGCAGCACCAGCTCCATGCACTGAAAAAAGTCTGGGTGAATGGGTGTGGAAAATTGAGTTAAATTCCCCACACTCTGCCCATCAGCTGGAGATTTAAGCCCTGCACTGGTCACAAGATGCAAGATTATGACAATGCCCTCAAGCATTATCAATTTTATTTTACCCTCATGTTGGTGAACTAAAGAGATATTTCCTGACCTAAATTTGGTGCTGCTGCCAGCACTAACCCTAAATAATTTTGGGGCACGATTTAGCAGCTAGAGCATTTCAGGGACTGTTCCCAAAGGGTGGATTGCACAAAGCCACCTTGTTTTGGGTGGTGAGCCAGTTCAGCAGCACAGACAGGGGCTGGTCTGTGCCCTGCGGTGGAATATCCCAGGTCACGTTTAATTCACAGCCCCAGGCTGTGCTGCTCCTTTTTTCAAGCAGGTTTAGAAGTGAGTTCAGTTCTTCCAGCCAGGTTTAGAAGTGAGTTCAGTTCTTCCACCCATTTGGATCACGGAGCACCCTGTGGTCCTGCAGGAAGAAGAGATAAATGTTTGTGGCAACTGAGTTGGCACAGTTAATTCCTCAAGCAAAATCTCAGCCAACCACTGGGGAAAAAAGTTTCCATGTTGGCTTTAAAAAAAAGTAATTTGGCACTGAAAACCAACCAGCCTACAAGGTCCTACAGTACAGGGATAACTTCTTCCTCTCTTTTTTTTTTTTAATTGAAATCAGACTTCTTTCATTTAACTGCTTCAGAAGTGTGTAGGGATGAGTCAACACAAAGACTGAATATTTAACAAAATTAATAAGCATGCTTTGAAAAAAATAGAGTGCGTATGAACATCCATGTGAAAAAGTGGTAAATTTATGTAATTGTGGCCATTCAGTACCTGAAGGGAGCTTGAAAGAAAGACGCAGAGAGACAATTTCCAAGGAATGGAGGGACAGGGCACAGGGAATGGGTTTAAACTGCCAGAGGGCAGGGCTGGATGGGATTTTGAGCAGGAATTGTTGCCTGAGAGGGTGAGAAGGGCTGGGATGGAATTCCCAGAGCAGCTGTGGCTGCCCCTGGATCCCTGGAATGTTCAGTTCCAGCTTGGACATTGGGGCTGGAGCAGCCTGGGAGGTGTCCCTGCCATGGCTGGGGAGTGGGATGAGATGATTTTTAATTTCCCTTCCACCCCAAACCCAACCTCCTTTGTAAAGAAGGACCTGGGAGCCCCCAGACCGTGGGAGCAAAGGGCTGCGAGCTGCACACCTGGAGCCACAGCTGGGGCCAGGTGAGGGTCCCCAAAGGCACCAGGGAAGCCCCAGGGAGGCAGGAGAGGAGCAGCCATGCCCCTGCCATGGAGTTTGAACCCCTGCAGCAGGCAGATAATGTTTAGGACTTAATAGCTGCCAATAAGCTTTTATTGTCTGCAGAGTGTTTTCAGAAGAAGCTGGTTTTGAGGGAGTATAATCTTTCTCAGAGAAGCAAGCCTGTTGCAGTAATTATCTTTGACAGTTAAATCAAGCCTCAACTTTCTTGAAAGGGATGATGGAGGAACAAGCCTTTGCAAGATGAAAAGCTTCTCTGGAGCATGAAGATTTTTTTCTTGCCCCCTAAGAATAGCATCCATCCCTCCCAGTCAGCATTCCCTTGAGACTCAGAGCATGCAGAGACACCTGCAGGAGCAGTGAGTGTGTGCTTGTGCACCTTTGCCAGCCTCTCTGCCCAGTTTTTTCACCAAAACCCAACAAAACTCATTACAAGCTGCTTATAATGTCCCGAAATGCCCAGGAAGTTTTGGAGTTATTTTAATTTGCAGTGGGGAAGGGGAGGCAGGGGCTCAGCAGGAAGATGTCCAGGCCTAAGCTCCTGCAGTGACCCAAAACTGGCCAAAATGACCCCCTGGGCACCAGGGGGTGGTTTCCCCTCTCCTGCTGCTGAGCATCAGCATTCCCTCCAGCTGCTGCACTCTGCAGGTATTGTCCCCTTGTCCCCCTGCCCTGCAGTGCCAGAAAACAGGGTGGAGGGTACAAAGCTGGAGAAAACTTCCACTGCCCACTGGGAACCCTCCTTGCCAGGCAGCAGAGCAGGATCTCTGCTCTCTGAGCATCTCCTCCGTCATACACTGGAAAGGTGGCAGCAAGAATGGCACCCACATGAACCTGGCCTTCACCTCCAATTTTGGAGGCTGAGAGCTGCCTGGAAAAGCCTGGGACTGGCCAGAGTATGAAAGGAGAACCACGAGGTCACTCCAGCCAAGCTGCTCCCTCACATTTTCCAAAACAGCCCAGAGAAGGTGACTAAGCCCGTGCTGCTTTGAGGAGCACAATTAGATGCTCTTGGTCTTGTTGGCCTTGCTGCAGGGCTCTGCAGCCCACTGAAACCCATCTGGTGTTGAAGGCCATTTGTGCTCCCCCCAGGCAGGGCTTGCTGTGTCCCCCTGTGTGTCCACAGCTCCTGAAGCAGGGAATTTTCCCCAGGGCACCAAGGGGATGCTCACAGGGTGAGTGACCACCCCTGCCAGGGGAGCAGGGGACAGGCAGAGGGGGGCAGCTGGAGCCACATCCCTTCACAATTCCCTTCTTGCAGATGCAGAAAGTGAAGGCCAAGGGTGTGCCAACTTTTACAACACTCCCATAAACCATAAATTTCATAGATCCGCTTTAAGAGCCGCCTCAGAAGTGAGGGTTAACACCTGTGAGTAAACCCAGGACAGGGAGCACAGACCATGTCAGCTTTCCATTTCTCTGTCTGAAGGAGCAAAGGTTTGGGCAGAGGGAGAGGCAGCAGCCCTCATTCATCACCTGAATCATTCCCCTATCACCGTCTGGGCCTTATCTGCAGCCACTTGTGCACATCCAGCTCGCTGCCTCTTTGAACTCTCCCCTCCCCATCCACATGGACACGCCTGGGACAGGTGTGGGGAGAGGCCAGGTCATCCCCTCTGAGCAGGATCTGGGCAGAGAGAGGGGTCCCAGAGCTGCACATCACTTCTGGGACTTCCAGGATGAGCAGCACTGCAACAAAACATGAATTCTGGTAAGGTGTGGAGGGCACTGCAGAAGGAGCTGCCCAAGCCAGCATTCAGCTGCTGTCAGGACCTGCTGGATGATGTTTTATAGCCGAGCATTAACAGCTATCATCAGAGCTTTGGCTTTTCTCAGTGTTTATTTACAAGCTTTTTAATGCAATTGGGAAGGATGTGGGCAGGAGGGAAAAAAAAAAAAAGAGTAAGAATGAGATCTGGCGGCAAAATTGAACGGCAGTCAAGGCAAAAGAGGAAGAGAGGAGTTAGGAAAAAAATAAAATAAAAAAAAAAGGAAAAAAACAAAAGAGAAGAAACCCACAAGCCAGAGGAGCTCCATGGCATCAGAAATCTGATTTCCTTCATGCTGTGGTGTGGGTGCAGCTCCTGGCTGAGTGCCCACAGCGTGAGAGGTGTGCTCAGTGCGAGGGTTCAGGGCTGCCAGACCAGCCGTGTCACCTACTCAGGGGACTTTGTCCTTTCAGGCACCCTGGAGCAGCCAGGGCTGTCCTGGCTGAGCCCTCATAAGGCAAAATCCGGGAATGTGCTGGCATGGAGTGATGTCACTGCCAGTGCCCCAGCAGGGCTGGGACAGCTCAGGGGGGGCAGAGGCAGCAGAAAAGCTGCACAAGAGGGGCAGTAATGTTGGGATTTGTGCAGAGGGGTTCACACCCAGCACAGCAGTGTATTCACAAAGTCCAGACACGAGCAGTTGTGACCTTGGCCTGAGCTGGTGGGACAGGAGCCAGCCCAGCACTGAGTCTTGCTGGGCTGTCCAGCTGCTCAGAGTTACACTTGGGCTGGGCTGGAACAATCCTGCACCCCAGGGAGGATGAGCCAAGAGCTCCTGCTCAGAACCTCCACATTGGTGCAGTTTTGTACCAACACTGGTGCTGCAACACCAACAGGTCACTGTGTCCCACACCATTGGGGACAAACACCTTGTCACCTCTGTCACAAAGAAACTGAGCTCAGATGATGACAAGCAACACAGAAATCCCATCCATCCCAGCCTTTTCTGGACCTGAAGGAGGTGAAACTGTGACCTAACATGCTCTGCACATGTCCCAGGGGCTGTGTCATTCGCTTATCTCTGGTGATTCACTGTCCCCCAGGGAGCCTGGGGAAATGCTCAGGGCTCTCTGCACAAAGTGCTCCGGCCAGACCCAAGGCAGCATTTTCAGCTGCTCAAGCCAAATTATTTCTGTAACATCCAAGGTGATGCAATAGGATCATCAAACCCCTTATCCACAGGTGGGAAAGCTCTGGAAAGGGAAGGAGTTAAATTTCCTCATCAAAGAGTCACAGAATCATGGGATGGTTTGGGTTGGAAAGGACCCTAAAGATCCTGCCCATGTCCAATTTTGTTGGGACAAGATCATCTTCAAGGTCCCTTGCAACCCAAAGCATTCTATGATTCTGTGAAATTTGGATTGGGCAGCAGGGATCCTCAAAAACATCTCAAACTTTTCTCCTTTCAGGATGAAAAAAAAAGAGAAGTTGCCACTCTCTTATTCTGTCCTGAACTATACTTAAATTCTTGGGAAGTGTGTCACAGCACTGAAAGGAAAAAAGCCTTGGTCTCAGTGGCAGCTTTTGGTCTCTGTGCAGTTCCATTGTCCTGATAAACATGAAGAGAAGTGCTGCAGTTCGGGGATGCCTTCAAGAAACCTGTGGATAAATTGTCACACTTGTTACTTTGCTCTTTGTTAATTAAAAAAAAAAAACCCAACAACTTTTTAAAATAGGCCCTGGAAGGAAGAATGTCTGAGACTCCTGCATTGCTCCTGTGCAGATAGGAAGAGTTATCCCTCAGCAGCCATGTGTGCAGCTCATGAGGGATACTCTATTATATATTATTATATATCTGTACTTTTTTTAGAGAAAACTGGCTTTCTGAAAAGGCCACAATCCTTTTCTGCAAAGGTCTTCACTCAGGGTATATTGCCACTGGAGCAGATTAGCTGTTTCTTCATTTTCTTTTCCCACATTCCCAACAGCAGGAGATATGCAGGATTTCAAAATTTGCAGTTAAAAATGGGCTTGTACCTCTAAGTTAGGGGAAGTACTAGTAAGTATGTAGATTTTTAGATGTGTCAGACAGAGCAAAACTGCAACCATCTCCTCCCATTCAGTGCTCAGCTCCCAAACCCTTCAGCAGCACATCATCAGCCCTGGCCCTGATTTTCAAAATGTTCACAAAAGCCCAAGGCAAGCCTGACATCTTCCTTTAGCTGCTGCAGAGAGCTTAACAGAACGACTCCATTTAAAAATTAAAAATAAAAGTGCTGGCCTCCAAAGCCTCCACTGCTCCAAGAGTTTGCCAATGCTCCTCAGCTGCATTCCTGGGAACATTTAATGACAGTTTGCTTTGCTCTACATGCACGGGTAATATATAATCCTTGTGCCACCACTTGCTTTGAGTGTTCTTCATGACTGGAGGCATTTTTTTTTTTCCTTCTTGCTTTTGATCTCAGGGAGACTGTTATTCCTGTAGTAGCAAAGCTATTTGTCCTTTTAAGTAAGCATGTGGTAATCCACAAAATCCATGATTCATCATGAAATTGGCTTCAGTCTGCAGGACTTTAATGGTTGTCTCAACCCAGGACAACTGGAAATTTTGGCATGGAGCACTGCAGCCCCTCCTTGAAGTAATAACATCTGAAGTGTCGGACAAACTGGGTAGCTGATGATAACCAGTATAAAACATGATATATGGCAGAGCTCTGGCTAAATTAGAGACTGCTTTAATTTGAGCTTGTGCAACCATGCTTAGCAGCAGTGCTTGTTTTGACTGCGTTAGTTGTAAAATTAATATTACAATTAAAGATCTTTGAAGACCACCAGCCATGATGCTCTGCTCTCCACTAGGGCAAGGCATATGGAAAAAAGCATGGAAAACCATATGGAAAAAGTATTTATGGTGATGCTCCTCAATTACAGAACCAAAGGTGTTCACACCAAGGCTGCACAGGGAGCTGTAACATTTTTAAACCATCTTTGTTGTGGGTTTTTTTTTAAGTGATATGTATATTCCTGTTGCATTATATCTTGCTATGCAGTTTATTTATGTCTTTGTATATAAATAAAAAGCCATGCTGGCACTACAAAAGTTAGGCTGACTCCCTTTTAGGCAAACACAATCCCTTCATCATGCACAACCTTAAATGCACTTGCTGTGCCCTCAGCACCCTGCTAAAATGCACATTTCAGTGCCACAGCTTCCAGCCCAGTGTCCCTGAGCATCCCACACTGAAGCTGCCATGCAATGAGGCCACCTGCTCACCAAAAACCTGTCCCCTGCTCCAGAAACCAAATGAAAAGGTAGTCAAGACATTCTTTTTGCTTGCAGGGGGAAAGAAATAGTGTGTTTGTAGCTGTGGCTGAGCACACACAGCTTGCAGGGTTTGGTGAGTGAAGCTGAGCCAGTCCTTTGTTTCTTTTGATCCATTAAAGCCTGGACCCATTTCCTTCTGTCTGAGCAACATCACAAGCAGCAGCATTCAAAGCTATGTTTGTTTTCTCACCCCTTGTTTATGCTCTGGCTCTCTCAAGGATGTTCCTGTTGGTTTGAAATTTCCCAGGATTAATTTTAGCTCTCAAGTGATTTATTTCTTTGTTTTTTTTCTTGGAAAGCCAAAACCAGCCAGCACATGAACAGGGACTCTTGGCACTCTAAGAACAGACATTGGGTCCCTTGAAAAGCAAAAAAAATGACAAGTGGTCTTTGTCTTCTGCTTCCCCAGAAGAAAAAACAGTCAGTTCTTAAATAAGCTTGGAGGAAACCAAAAAAGACCCAGCAGAAAGGGTTAAAAGGAGACCTGAGGAGAAGAGGAGAAAGAATGTGAATGCTGAAAATATCCTTGCACAAAGTGTTTCATGTTTTGGGCGCTTAGCTACATTTTTCTCAGATTTAGCTGAAGATGGAGGGAGCAAATTATGTGTCCAGCACCACACAAAACCAGCTCTTCTCCTGATGATTCTTCTCCTGGTGGTTTCTCCTGAGCAGTACCTCAGAGGTGGAAATGGCCACATGCATCTCCTCGAGGCTCTGAAAACACCCACAAAATCTGTAAGCAAATACAAAGATCTACCCAAACACTGCTATTTTTTGGCATTTTCAGCTTCCTGCAAAACAGCTTTCATCTGAGTAGCCCTGGCCGGTCCATGCCTGTTCTAGCCCCAGGTGGCCAGAACTCATTTGTTGTCAGTAGCCAACAGTGGTGGCTTTTAGGTCATCATCTGTTGGAACCCTGGGCACTGAGAATTTTAGATTTTCTGTGCTGCCAAGCACTGGTCCCCAGGAGAACTCTGCACTGACCTGAGGCTGTGGAGAAGCTTCCAGAATGGAATGATAGAACTGGGATTGTGGATGTGCAGTTTGAATAGAAGTGTGTGATAGCACAAGGTGGAAAATTTAGAGTTTAAGGTTTTAGAATATTTTAATATATAGAAAGCAAGATGGAGGTTTTAGGGCAGAGGTTTGTGTTTCTCTTTCACCTTCTTCTTCAGGGTACTAGGTGGGATTTTGTAATTGGATAGAAAATTCTGCATTGGGTGGTTGGTTATTGGGTTAATAGTAAAAATAATTTAGGTGTCATTATTTAATTGGACAATTTACCCTTAAAAGGCCTTGTAGAGAGAGAGATAATCTCCATTTTTAGTTTGTTAGCTTGAAGTGCTGTAGAACTCACTGTAATATAGATAAGAATTAATAAACATCTGAGTCCAAACAAGAAATACAGTCTCATGCATTTAATCCTGACCCTAACAAAAAGAAGATAAAAATGCAATAATCATAATTTAGATTTTTTTTTTTTAACCTTGGTCTCTCTCCAGCATCTCCAGCTCCTGGCTGTGCTGGGCCCAGGGGCAATTCTGCAGGTGGGGTCACACCTGAGCACAGGGACAGAATTCTCTCTCCTGGCCTGCTGGCCACACTTCTCCCACTCTTTTTTCACAGCAATCAGCAAAACTCAGCAGAGCTGCACCTTTCCTGCCTTTTGGATGCTGCAGTCTCAATGCTACAACCTCCACATCCCCACGGCTTTCTAGCAAGGGAGCATGGGGGGAAAAAATAAAATTCCAAATGGAAATGCACTGCCTTTTCCAGGTGATTTCCAGTTTTCCTGTGAAACCTGTGGTCCCTGCCTTTTCCCTGTGCTGTGTGGGCACCCAGACCACAATCCAAGGAGGAGATGTCCCTGCTGAGGCATCCTGGCTCTCCTCCACCCCTGTGGACACAGCTCCCTGCCAGGTAATTAGAGCCTTTAATTCCCCAAGATTATTTATCTCAGCCATCTATGGAGGGGAGGAAACTCGCTCTTCCTACCAGCACTCCACCCAGGAGCAATTTATCTCCATCCAGATAGGGCTGAAGAGGCACTTGAGCCTTTTGTAAACGTGGGCAGATCAGATAAAGGTGATTTAAGGCAGAGGGAGGCACAAGAATTGCCTCAGCCCAGGGTTAGAAAGGTCTCCTGTGCCACTGGACACAGCCACATCTTCTGGAGATCTTTCAAAAAACACTCCCAGCAAATGCTGCTCAAAAATCCGGGCTAAGCAGATGACGCTGATACAACAGACATGTCATGACATAGCTTTATTTATTTTTTTTTTTTAAGTTTACTTAGGCACATAAATAGCTTTGCTAATTGCTATTCCTTTCAAAACTTTTGAAAACATAAACAGTGTCTGCCAGAAGAGTGGGGAAAATATATCTGAATTTCTATGGTGACAAGGGGCAAGCATCACTTAGACAGGGTTCTACAGTAAAAAATTGTCTGGAATTGGCTTTATTTTTTTAAAAAGTTGATCTTATCATGAACTCTCAGGCCCATGAATTGTACCTTACCCAAGCCCTAGAACTACAGGGAAGCAGCAGAATGTAAGATTTGTTTAAAACAAAAAGACAGCAGGGGGAAAAGGAAAATTTGGTTTCACATAAGGGCTCCAGGAACAAAACCACACAAACTTCAGCTCTGCTCTGAGCAGCAGAGGCAGGAGGTGGCTGGCATGGGCTGGGGGTTTCAGGAGGGGATGTTCCACGCCCTACAGGCAGTTCTGAGGAGTCCCTCCCAAATTTCAAATGCTGGTGCCAAAGGATCAGCCAAATGCAGCATCACAGGGTTTGTCCCAGGAGGAATTCTGCACATCCCTGGTCCTGCTGGTACACCAAGGGCTCTTGCTCTGGGTGTGGGGGAGGCTGACCAGAAGACCTCAGAGGTTCCTTATTAGTGGTTATTTTCTTTTTTCCTCTGCTTTCTCTCAGAGTGAGGATTGAAACTCAAGAGACTGATTTCATGTTCAGACTCTGTTGTTTATTAATTTTTATCTGTGGTACAGTGAGTGCCACAGCACTCCTAGCTAACAAGCTCAAAGTGAAAAAATGGAGCTGGATCTTGCTTGTTACAAGGTCTTTTAAGGCCTAACTATCCAATTAAAAGCTAAGATCTATATTATTTGTACTTTTGACCCAATAACCAAACACCTATGACCCACACTGCAGTGCTTTTTATCCAACCAAAAACTTCTACCTGAAACCAAGAAGAAGAGAGAACAAGGAGGAAGAAGAGCCAATGCTCAAGAACCTACATCTTATCTCGTACTTATTGCTATATTCTAAAACTCTGTATCACCCTGTGATACTACACACTTCTATTCTAACTACACATCAGTGATTCCAACTCCATCACTCAAATTTGGAAGCTTCTCCAAGGCCTCAGGTCAAAAGCAGTGTTGCCCTGAGGATCAGTGCCTGACAGCACAGAAAGTTCAAAACTCCTTCAGGCTTCAGGGTTCCAACAGGAACTGAACAACCACACAGCCCTGCCTGCCAGACCTCCAATCCAGCCCTCCCCACCTGTGCTGCAGCAAGGGAAAGTCCACCCAGCCCCAGAGACACTCTGCTGCCTTCCTTCACCCCTTAGCACATCCTCTGGGGTGCCAAACCCACAACCCTTCCCCACTCGGTGTGGATCTCAGGATGAAGTGGAAGCTGCAATCCTGGGATGCTGCCACACACATCTCCCAGGGCGTGGCCAGCTGCTCCCTGGCTTTTTCCCTCATTAGATTACTTTATTCATGGCTGTGATGATGTCCATGAGTAAGGCTGCAGCTGCAATCCATGGGGATTGCACACAACAGCCCTCACAGATATGTATTTTTCCCTCTCAGTGCACACCGTGTCACGTCTGTCTGAACTGCAGGGTTGATTTGTGAGTCAGCACTGGAGGCAGAGGTCATGTCCAGCTCATGCTTCAGATCCTCACCTGCCTCCATCACCTATTCCTCCCGCAGTCTGATCTCTCCACCTCCTTTTCCTATTGACATCACCCCTGGTGTGCAGCAGACACCAACACCAGCACAGCTGTGACCTCTGCAACCCTGGTGACAACCTCGAGTTTGCCATTCTTTCTGGATTTTTTTTTTTAAATTTATTTTTTCTGTTGCTTTTCATGGTAAATTATAGTAGCTTCACAACTATAAGGCGCACCGGATTAGAAGGCGCACTTCGGGGTTTCTATCAAAATTTTAGTCAAAAGGGTGCGCCTTATAGTCGTAATTACTGTTATTAAAATTTCCTGGGATCAGTAAGAATTTCACATTGCTGTTAGAACACTGGTTGCCCAGAGAAGCTGTGGACTCTCCATCCCTAGAGATGTTCAAGGCCAGGCTGGATGGGATTCAGCAGCCTGGACTAGTGGAAGGTGTCTCTGCCCATGGCAGAGGATGGAATGAGATGATCTTTTAGGTCCTTTCCAACCCAAACTCATCAGTGATTTCATTGAAGTCGTACTGAGGTTTTCATAGCTTGAAAAAGAAAAGTCTTCACTCATTAATCTGTGCCTCACCTCTGCCAAATGAAGAAGTGGAGAGTACAGTTAATTTTACAACTATAAGGCACA
>VRYO01001681.1:29425135-29437320 GCA_009812075.1 Sialia sialis | reverse complement strand
CAGCTCCCTGTAGGATATGATTCACCTTTTAGACTCTTCCCCAGCTTTTGGAGTTTCCCTTACATCAATCATTTTTCTCTCTACATTTCCTGGCTTTTTAGTTCTGTTTGTCCATAGTGTTGTGTTGGAATTCTTCTTCTCCTTCTTCTCCTTCTTCTCCTTCTTCTCCTTCTCCTTCTTCTCCTTCTTCTCCTTCTTCTCCTTCTTCTCCTTCTTCTTCTTCTTCTTCTTCTTCTTCTTCTTCTTCTTCTTCTTCTTCTTCTTCTTCTTCTTCTTCTTCTTCTTCTTCTTCTTCTTCTTCTTCTTCTTCTTCTTCTTCTTCTTCTTCTTTCTTGCTTGTTGTCATGACTGGAAGTCCCTCTTGTAACCTGGGCTACTGCAAATTCCTTCTTTATTTTTATGATCCTACTTCTGCCAGAACCTCAAGGAATCCAAATTATTCAGACTAATTAGGCGTCATTAAATCTCTTTTTAATTGATTCTCTTCCTTTTTGTTCGGACTTCTAGAGGAGATGCACAGAAAAATTAGCTATGCAAACCAGTTTCTGTTTAGTCACAGGTGTGTACAGGTGTGCCACAATCTGAATCTAAACCAACTATGCTGGTCCTGTGGGTGGATTACAACTTACAAAAACTGACTTTTGAAGGAGGTTGAGTAAAGGTACCAAGTCACTGTAATGAATAAACAAATACACCTTGAAATTCCACTCAAGGGGACTTTTTAAGGGAAAATTCCTTTCCTGAGTCACATTCTGATCTCCTTTAAAGACAAATAAAACCCAGGAAGTCTTTCTGACAGCAGGTACCATGTTCTCCTCACTGATGGTGCTGGAAAAGGGACCCCCATAGAAATGCATTTCAATAAAATTATCTTTTAACAGAAAGATATTTCTGATTATCCTAGATTCTGGAAAACAGATCCTAGATTCAGGAAAACATTATCCCAGCTAAACCTGAGAAGGGACATGAGGTGGATGCTTTTTTTGGTGCCATTTCACAGGTGTTTCTGGCCACTGCTGGCTCAAGTTGAGTGACCAGGGAATGGAGCAAATCTTGCCCTAAAGGAGGACGTGGCCTCCTTCCTTTGCCTTTGAAGAGAACATGGAGCAGATGAGCTCGGTGTGAATGTCTGAACCTTCCCTCTTGTCCTAAAACAGGTGACCACAAAGGCCTTGGAACAGGTTGCCCAGAGAAACTGTGGCTGCTCCATCCCTGGAAAGTGTTCGAGTCCAGGTTGGATGGGGTTTGGAGCAGCCTGGGAGAGCAGAAGGTGTCCCTGCCCACAGTTTGGAGCTAGATGATCTTCAAGGTCTTTTCCTACCCAAACCATTCCCGTGATTCCACAGGAAAAGACTTGAATGCACTTGTTTTTGTGTTAGTTACTATTCTCCCTCTGTTAGTCACATATTTGCTCATTTTAGGAAGACAGGACTGCAAATCAAGGTCTGTTATTTTTTGACTGCAGGCACCAAAGGCAGCCTGAAGTTCTCTTTTCTGAGTAAATATTTTGGGCATATGGAGGAGCAGGCTGCCAAGGGAAGGGAGCATTAGCTGAGCTGCCTCTCTGAATGGGCTGACAAATTCCTACAGGTCCCTCATCCCTCACCTGCTGGGCTGGGCTCTGGCAGCCACTCCAGAGCAATCCCAAAGCCAAGAACATTCAAAATTGGGCTGGGGTAAGGTGAGCCCAAGGTTGGCTCTGCTGTCAGAGAGCAGCAGCACGGTGCCAGCAGCACTCACACAATTATCTGGCTCAGGTTTTGAAACCTCTGCTCAACAGTGATGATTCAGCAGCTGATTGCTGTTCGTTTACTGGAAACTGCTCCTCATTGCTCAGAAATAAAAAACAACTGGAAAAAGCTTCTATCACTCAGTTTTACACGAGACAAGACCACTATGGTTGACTGAAAGCTTACAAAAAAAAAAAAGCATGAAATGGAAAGTTCCAAACTCAAAACACTTTTTATACATTCAAACACCATTTGATTTTCATGTTAATATAACATTCCTGTAATTTGCTTTTTGTTTTTCTGGCCTTCTGGGTGTGCAGTTCCCATTTTCTCTGATCTCATCAAGACCAGAAACTTCACGGTATATATATCCCACCCCCACAGGTACAAACACACACAACATTTCTTCCTATAACTGAACTACAAGGAAAAAAAAAGCACTTTTACAAGATCCTAGAGAATTCTCAAGAGTTCCTGTTGTACCTGGCATCCCAGCCAATGTGTCAAGGACTAACTTGAGACCCTCCAGAGCAAAGAGCACGAGCAGCTGGCACCTGTGCAAACAATTTTTAACTGGAGCTGCCACACTCGTACCACAGCCCATGGGAATGCAGGAATATGCAAAGTCCAGCCCTGAGTTTGACTAAATCACTGAATTTTCAGCTGGTCACATCCCTGGGGCTGCTGCTTCAGCCATCCTGGAAATTCCACAGTGCAGAGCAGGGGCTTGATCTGGTACGTCCACCACAAGATTTGGGTGCAACACCTGTTCTCTGAAAGCCTGACACCTGCCAGGAGAGTCTGCCCACAACTTTTGGCACAGTTTGTTCTCTGGGGACGTAACCAGAGCTGGGAGCTCTGATGTCATTTTACAGGAGCATTTTACAGTGATGCATGTTCATCATTCTGTGTCTCTGCAGGGACGTCAGAGTAGCCCAAAGTCCATTTGCTAACTCAGATGCAAAAGTGTGGATAATAATTAGCAGAAATCCTACTGCTTCAAGTCTTCCTGGCCAGCTAGCAGGTACAAACATCTTTCACTTTAGTTGGGAAAAAAATTACACCAGCTATCCCAGCCTCATCCTGCTTGCTCTGCTGTAAAGGTGGTATTTGCACCACTTTATTAGTGGCTTGTCTGCAACATTTTGTTTTGTTTAGTTTTTATTCAGAATCAGGATTAAAAACACAAAGGAGATGGGTTTTTTTGTGTTCAGGCTTGCTGGTTTATTAAATCTTATTTAAAGTCCAGAGAGTTCTGCAACACTTCTAGCTACCTACTAAAAGTGAGCAAAATGGAGCTGAATCCAACTGCTACAAGGTCTCTTAAAGCTAAACAGTTCAATAAGGAGCTAACACCTATATTATTTACACTTTTGACCCAATAACCAAATTCTTGTGACCCGCAGCGCACCACTAACAATCCAACCAAAAATTACTACCTGACATCATGAAGAAGGATGAAGACAGAATGAAACGTCACCCAAAATCCTCCATCTTGTCCCATACCTATTGCTATATTTTAAAAACCCCAAATTCCAAACCCTTCACCATGTGAAATCACACACTTCTATTCTAATTACACAACAGTGATTTTAACTCCACCACTCAAATTTGGAGCTTTCTCCAAGGCCTCAGGTCCAGACCAGTGTTCTCCAGGGGGTCAGTGCCTGACAGCACAGAATGCTCAAAAACCCCAGGTTTGAGGGATCCCTCACTCTGCCCCCAGCGCAGCCATGTCCTGAGCCTGACACTGATGTCCTGGAAGGTGACACAATGCCAAGAAGGGCTCAACCACTCCAGCTGAGTGAAACCCACATCAGCCTCATTTCCAGGGCAGGTATCTCATTGCTTGGGTTGATTTTGCTCCCCTCTTGTGCTCACACTTACAGTAATTTCACAACTATAAGGTGCACCGGATTATAAGGCACACTTCCGGGTTGCCGGCAATTTTCCGAAATTTGTCCACATATAAGGCGCACAGGACTATAAGGTGCACGTTTTTTTTTTTGCAGCGAGGATCCACATGCAACAAAGTAACAAATTAGTAACAGAATCACGCAATCACGGGGTTTACTGGCAGGTGCTCAATTTGCAAACATTTTTCACGGATCGGCGTAGCTTTAAACGCAGCCCTAGGCGCCGTCCCCATGCTGTGGGCCCCGGCACTCCCGCCCGCCCTGGCGCCGGCTGGTGCGGCTCTCACAGCTCGGCTCGCGGCTTGCACTTCTGCATTGGCAAATTTCCGAACTTTGTCCATATATAAGGCACACCAGATTATAAGGCGCACTTCTGGGTTTCGATCAAAATTTTAGTCAAAAGGGTGCGCCTTATACGCATGAAATTACTGTACATTTACACAGCAAAGTAAGGCCTGTGCTGCTTATCACAACATCCTGCTCACCACAGTGGCCTCTCACATCACGTTTGCCACCCCAGCAGAGCTGTCACCAAAGGGTGGACAGGCACTGCAGCATTTTTCCAGGGCAAGCACGTGCCTTAAAATCTTCCACTCCACAGGGTTGTCCATGTAGGCTGGCTGCCTCAGTGACACTTGAGGCCACATCCTGCTGCAGGCAGTGTGAGATGTTTTTATCAGGTGTGTAATGGCTCCTAATGAAGAATTAGCCAGTGGGAGTTGCACCAGACCATCCCACTGGGGTGATATCATCTTGATCCCAGAGGGATCACTCACAGCCACTCTCAGCCTGTGGCTTCCAGTCTCTGTCACCAAGACATGAAACTCTGCTCAGCTCATTCCTTCCAGGCTGATGGAAGCTTGGGTGCCACAGTTTGTCATGGCAAGGGGAGGGGACAGCCCTGAGAATCCTCTGTAGCATCTCCATGGGTTCACTTATGGGTTCTACAGCTTCCCACCCTGCCCTGCTTGCCACAACATCATCCACACTTTCGTAACAAAATGTAGATTCACCAATATATACAAAAAAATCCCTGCCTTTTTTTTCATTCTTTTTTTTTTTTCTTTTTTTCCCATGTGATTTATATTTGGAAATATTGCCATACATTCAGTAGGTGCAATAACAACAGTGGTCTGTGTCTGCATCCTCATCTGCTTTTATATAATTCTCCCAATGTCTTCACAACTGCTGAACTACTCTCTGGCCAGATGTATCCCATTCCCACATAAATTTAATTAAATGGGAGAGGTATTTTTTAAAATACCTGTTTTCTCATAGTGGTAAGACTGGTCTGGGGGTTCCTTTATATTCCTTCATATATTAAATTTATTATTCCTGAGAAATTTTGGAAAATAAATTTTGGATTTGGATAAATTTTGGATTTTCCTCTTGGAAATCTGTTTGAATCCTCTCAGTAGATTCTCTATGTGCAAGCTCAGGAACCAGGTGGGTTTTGGGAAGCAGTTTGTGAGTGTGAGCTGCCAGAGCTGCCGAAGAAAACCTTTATTATGGGGCACCTGTAGACACCCTCATCCTGCCTGGGGAAGGGAAAAGCCCTGCCCAGCATTCCCCCTCCTGCTCAGCATCTCCTCTGAGCCCTGCACACACCTGGGACTTTGTTCCACCCTCCCCTTCACTCAGGTTCTCCATCCCCCTCTATGGCTCTTCATCCCCACTACTGGTCCCTGAGGTGGAATTCTGCTGCCCAGAGATGCACATCTGCCTCCATTCTCATCCCTACAATTTTCCTTCCCCCTTCATTTCTCCCTCCACGCCAGTCCCAATCACCTTTGCTTCAAGGGGGCTGTAACTTCAGCAAATTAATTCAGATCTCAGCCCCAGCTGCTGAGATTTGTGATTTTGCATGGAATATATCTCACCTAAATAATTTTGTCATCTAAGAAGGTTCAAGTCTTAGCTCAAAGTTCTCCTTAAAATCCACAGAGTGTCTAGGACTGGCAGGATGCCCAGGCCCTGAGCTGCCCATTTCTCCTGTGCTTGGCAGGAGGAGCGTGGTGTGGGCAGTTCCCTTGGTGACTGCTGGTGTTAAAGGAAATGGAACACATCTGGGTCACCCCTCTTCTCAAAAAAAACCTCTTGCCACCATCTCCTGGATCTGCTGGACCTGCCTCCAGAGTTAACTCTTCTGTCTCATCACTGCCTTGCAATCTCTTTCTTCTCTTATCCTATTTTCCTTGCCTCACTCATCCCAGGCTGTAATTACATTACTCACAGCAGGTCAAGCAAACGTGATGTCACAGGCTTGGTAAAAACACTGGCCAAATTTACCCCTTGCTAAGCCAGTAGGATCTGAATTTTGGCCCCAACCCCATGAGCAGGCACATACCTGTTTAATTGTACCCTTGAGTGGTGGTGCGACCTGCTGTGTGCCCGTGTGGGAAGGGAAACACGTGTCCCACACCCAAAAAGACCCTTTCCAGCTGTGCCTGGGTCCGGAGCACTCATCCCACATCAGGCTCTGCTCTCACTGACAGGGAAAACAGCAAACTACACAAGATTTTGTGGCCCCAAACCCCGGGCTCAGGGCACCTCAAAATGAGAAAGAAACAGAGTGCAGCTATAAAATAAAAATAATCTAGTGGAAGATTCCCTGCCCATGGCAAGAGAGTGGAACTCGGTGGTATCTGACCCAAATTATGCTGTGATCCTGTGAAAATCCAGCAGCCAGAATTCTCTCAGTCCCATCCTGGTGCAAAAAGATCCTTGATTCATGGGCTCAGGCTGGAAGTGAATCCCTGTGTGTTAACATCCATCCATCCATCCCCACAGTCATCAGCCAGGAGTCAGCTGTAACATTTTATGGCTTTTAGGACAGGCACACTTTCACTTAACGGTGTCTGCTGTGAACTCACTCCCTCAGCCGCAAACTGTGAATATTGTGATAAAGTGGGGACAAAAGGTTTGCACCAAACCATGGGGATGCTGAGGCAGGGTTAAAAACCGCTCAGTGCAGGTGCCTGCCTCAGGTGCTGAGCTCCCAGACAGCTGAGGGAGGTGTAAGTGAGAGCCAAACATCCAACACAACCTTTCCCTTCTTCCCTTCCCTTTTCCTCTTTCCTCTTCCTATTTCTACAAAGAGTTTCCAAGGTTTTTTGCTTTTGCGGGAATTTGATCCAAATCCAGTCTGCTAAATCAAATAAAAATCTTCTTCAGTTGGATCAAGGGAGAAGGGATTTCTGTGGGTTATTTATTTTTGATCCTTTTGCATGTGGACCGCGATTTAAACAAAAAAAAATTAATACAGGAATAGGACACCAGAAATTATATTTCACCAGAAAAGGACTTGGCATTTTTATTTTGGGGCAAAGATTCAGAAGTTCTCCAGCAGGTAAAAATGGCTTTTCCATGGAAAAGCTTGTCACAATCAGAGCATTTAGCCATATGCCCAAATTTTCTCTTTTTTTTCTTGTACACTTCGTTTTTAACTGAAGTAAAGCCATGAATGCATGCCAGCGCTTTATCTTTTAAAAAAAGGGGGAAAAGTTAGTCACAATATATCCATCATTCCCAATTCCTCCAACAGCCTGAAAACATCAATGAAAAAGCCCAGTCTAATGAAAAAAAAAAAAAAAAAAAAAAAAAAAAAAAAAAAAAAAAAAAAAAGGGGGCAACTTTATTTGGAAAAAAAAATAGTAAGTAAAACAACCTTCCATATGTTTACCATAAAAATAACCTGGACTCCACCTTGGGGTGTATAAAAATACAGGCTGCAGATTGTGTATTTTGGCATTAGTTAAAAAATGCCTTTGTAAACACGGCCTATTAAAATTTAACTGCAGCTTTTATCATTGACTCAAGTAACATATGAAAGGGCTTGAACACTTATCACAAAAGCAGTTGTTTTATCAGGGCTTAGTAATAGCAGTGATGGATTGTGCAATTTGCAGGGCATGCCTGGTTTACAATTGCAGATGTGCTGGTAAGTACTATCATATACATCTGTAAAGTCTCCTTTAAAGTGTATCCAGAAACATTAACACCTATTAAAAAAGGGGGAAAAAAAAAAAAAAAGAAAAAGGGTTCTAGGAGCAGCAGACTTTTAAATCCTGCAGATAAGATTTAACACAAGAGGCTTGTGTCCAGATTTTTGGCTAAGAGAGGGACGGTGCAGGTGGCGCTTTTTAATGGTTGCTGGGATTAAATTAGGACAAATATCCCCAAATAGCTCCAGATTGAGGCTCGGTGTCACTTTTTGGCCGCAGTTTTTACAGTATCAAAATAAATGCTGTCAGAGCCCATCCGACTCATCGAGCTGTCGCGTCTGGGTTCTCCCCGCTCGCTTTGGATTTTAATGAGCCAGAGGCTCTTGATCTTGCGAAGAAGTAGCTTATATGACTCACTAATTTTGCAATAGCCCAGAAATTGCCTGGCTAAGCACTCGTGCCACCCACGGGCCTCTGGCAAATCCTTTGGCATCCCTCGGTGCCAGTGACAGCCCCGAGATCAAACAGCAATGAGCTCACCCGGACCCTGCGCTTGGACCAAAATTCCTTCAGCACACACACTCTGAGCCTCACAAAGTAGTCACTGTTCCTGCCTCAGAAAAATGGCAGAGTGGCATTAAAAGAGGGGGAGATTTAATGGGAGGGTGGCATCAAAAAGAGGGGGAGGTTTAATGGGAGAGTGGCATTAAAAAGAGGGAGAGTTTTAATGGGAGAGTGGCATTAAACCATCACCAAACTCTGAATGAGCTCCACATCTTGGGTTTGAGTGAGCTCCACATTTCGGGTTTGAGGAGCACACAGAGGACCAGGCTGGTGTGACAACAACAGGACAGGGTGGCAGGAGGTGACACAGCCAGAGTGTCACACCTGGGGTCACCACACAGCATCATCATTGTGTGTTTATGTAGGAACCAGACACTAAAGGCTGCAGGCACCGAGAGGTTTCCTCCTTCAGCTTTGCCGAGGTTGCTCTGTTGTGTTAAAAAAAAGTAAAATTGGGGGCTGCTGTTTATTTTTAAGTTTGGGGGTTTTCTGTATCTTGACTATACTGCTGGAAATTCCTCATGGGAAGGTCTGCAATTGCACATATAAACAATAAATGCCTCTTTGTGCTTTCGAGTGGAAAAGCTTTCATTGTCACAAAGGAGGAGAGTTAAGAAGATCTGCAGGTGGACAGCACAAAACCTCCTGTGACTTGAGGGGCAAAGCAGTTGCTCAATAAACACTCCACTGTTGGTTTTTTTTAATTTAATTTTTTAATGTATGTGAGATTGGGAATTCAAAGGATTATATTCAGCATGGTTTAGTCTCAGTGGAACATATATTCCAAGACCTGCATGCATCACCAAATGTTCCAGTCCATTTCACAGGACTTGAATACATCACTTCTGTTGCTGTTTCTGTTGCAGGAATAAATTCCCTGGATGCAGGACAGTGTTTGATTTTTGCATCAAAGCAGATATACTGGCAGGACGTGGATTAACTAATTCCCTCTGTTTACACAAGGAGAAGTTTGTTTTGGTGGGGGATGAAAATGGCTGGAAAATAGGAGTCAGATATTTCATCTCCTCTTTCCCAAGCGCCAGGCACACGTGCTAACAATATCCCCCAGCCATACATCACACCTCTGTTTGCTGTGCCTGAACCCCATGCAAGGAGCTTGCTCCCTGTGCCAAGCTGGGAACATGAGTTCTAGAAATCTGGGCTCCAGAAGAGAATGTTTGGGTTTGGGTTTTTCCTTCTTGGAGACTGGAAAAACACGGTGCTGTGTTCATGCCAGATTAGTTTTGGAGGTAATTTATGTACCGATGGGTTCAAACTGAAAGAGTGGAAATTTTGGTTAGATATACTAAAGGAATTTTGGGAGGGTGGGCAACGGATGGGATGGAATTCCCAGAGCAGCTGTGGCTGCCCCTGGATCCCTGGAATGTTCAGTTCCAGGTTGGACATTGGGGCTGGAGCAGCCTGGGACAGCGGGAGGTGTCCCTGCCATAGCAGGGGTGACACTGGATGATTTTTAAGGTCCTTTCCACCCCAAACCATTGTGTGGCTCCATGATTCCAGGAAAGGGAATATCGAGAGGCGATGCTGATGGAAAACTTTCAAGTGGCAAAGTGCCAGTGGGATTTCTCAGCCCTCTGACTGCAGGAGATGTCTCCAGTCAGCACAACGACACCAAATCGATGGCACAGTGGCCCCACAAGGCCACTTGGGGTAACCTGTGTTTGCACTTTAACATCTGCTCTGCTTTATCAGTGCATTTTTATAGCCACTGCTGGTAACTGAGTTATATTGCTGCCCTGAGGTACCTCTGAACTCCAAGGCTGTTGCCATGCACAAAAAAAACCCCGAGGCAGGTGGAAGAGAGAGCAAGGGGAGGAGTCTGGAGTTATTCTGGTTATAGAATCATCCTGAAGAATACCCCAGGTGAAGCTGCAGCTTGCTCAGGGATGCAAGAAACAAACCTGAGTGACAGCCTTAGCCATCCCCAGGGCTGGTCGCTCATTCTCCAGGTGACAGACACCACTCCTCAGGGCATTTCCAGGGACACTTTTTTCTCCATCAGCAGTGAGAGGGACTCAGGAATTGCAGGCTGCTCCTGCCCATGAAGACCTGGCTCCCAGCAATGCCCTGGGGGCTCTGTCCTGTGCTCAGGGACAGCAGAAACAAAGCAACCCCATCCTGCAGGGCTGCAGGGGAGAGACTTGAGCTGTGCAAGCAGAGGTTTTGCCTTTTAACACTGGAAAATGAGAACCGATCCGTATTTTTTTTCTGCTGCTTTGGTTGTGACCTCCAGCAAAACTTAAATCTTGCTGTGGTCTGGTCTATTCTATGTGCACCTCATTTGGGTTTATCATTTGGGTACCACCTTCCACATTTCCTCCGTGCCAAAGCACCACCACCCTCAGCAGGGGCATGTTTCAGGGTTTTTTTAAATATCCAATTTTATTTTCTCAAAGAGGTTGGGGGAGCATTTTGGCACACTTTTACAGGAGAGATTCTGCAAATTCAAGGAAAAAACAGCACAGTTCTGATGTCTGCAGTGAAGATCTGAGACATCCACGCTTTCCTCTTCTCCCATGGCCATGGTGGCTTTGCAGGGGACATGGTGGCTTTGCAGGGAGCAGACAGGTCCCTCTCCAGGGGCATTTTGCAGTCACTTGGTGGCCAAAAAATCCTGTTTCAGCTGTGTGCTTACACAGATTTAGGGGAAAAGGTGTTTCCAGCATGGGCACACTGTTTCTGGCTGTGTTCCCCACCACTTTTTATCCCAGATGCAGGCAGTCTATGTCTCTCTTTCTGGGTTTGCATTTTTAAGCTGGGGAGTGATGGAGGTTTTGAACAGGTAACAGGAGAGGATCTCTTGCTCCACAGAGTGAACATTTCTCCTCAAACCAGCCCAGTTCCTGCTGGAAACCCCTGAGGAGGTCCCCTCCCCGACTGCAGGAATGAAGGATTTTTGAATGACAAATGAATGTAATTATGTAGAAGTTGATTTATTGTTTACTTTATATTTTATTTATACATTTTAAAATTATTGTTCATGCTATTTCATATTTTTGATTGGTGTTTTTATTTTGCTTATGCACTTTGTACTGATTGGATACAGTTTAGCGTGTTACTGCTTGCTTTTATTTTGTTTTTTAAATTTTTGTGATTTTTTAGGGTTTTTTAGTTTAGTATAATTTATATTTTAATAGTTTTGATGAATTTCAGAGTGTTTGATAAAACAGTAGTAAAACAACTAGAAATAGTTAAACTAACACATCTAGTATAAACTATAACTTAAATATTCAACTGCATTACTACACCTACCCATGCTGGGGACCTGGGAAGATGCAGTAATTCCTCATAGCACCATTGTCTGTATTGAAAAGGCTGGGATGAATAATTCCTAAATTGTGGTGAGCTGAACAAGGAGAATACCCACAAGAGCACTGAATGTACCAGCTGATGGTTCTGTGGGTGACCACAGTCATTCCTCCATCTCTCCTGCAAACAAATTGTCCAGCAAAGCCACACAGCGACAGACAGCTTTGTTCTGAGAGTGGCAGTGCAATATCAACAATTACAGTAATTTCACGACTATAAGGTGCACCTTAAACCCTAAAATTTGATCAAAACCCGGAAGTGCGTCTTATAATCCGGTGTGCCTTATATATGAACCTTGAGTATTGAAGGGATCTCAAAACAATTTCTGTTTCACGTTGCACAGCAACAAACATGAAGCTTCCAATCAAATGACCGTGAGCAGGCATGCACACATGTTGGGGTTGGGGGTTTTTTACTTTTTTCCTCTGTGGAGAAATTTTTCCCATTATCACGCTAAGAAAGCTGGCAGGGTGGCTCTCTTAGCTTTTAAATTCTTCAAGATAAAAGGGGTGGGTGGGTGCTCTCGATGGCTCAGTTGCTGGGAGGGTTTGAGTGGTTGGGGTGGATGGTCGTGGGTTCCTTTTTTCTTCCTTCCAGGGCATCACTCTGACACTCGCCGGCCCGAATGCGGAGGAGAGAGGTTTTTCCTCTGCCCTGCACCCCGGCACTGCTACAGCCTCCTGCTTCTGAGAACAGCGCTG
>VRYO01001681.1:29381120-29391349 GCA_009812075.1 Sialia sialis | reverse complement strand
TGTGGAAATGGGATGGAAAATGCAGCACCCAACAACTCCAAACCTCCCTTTGATCTCTGTGTGCCAGGGAATTTTCTGGAGCAGCCAGGCTGGCCATGGGGACACTCAGGAGCCTTGGGCTCTGCTCAGCATCTGCTCCTGCAGACAAACAACCTGGGACTGTCACCGAGCAACCGGGAGATGCCGCTAATTTAGGAAATGACCAACCATTTGTGTGTGCCTGCGCTGGGAAACACATCCTGGAAAGGTTAAATCTGCCTTTGCAGCAGCACAAAAGGATCGGAGGAGCGTGGAGCTGGGTGTGGTGCTGTGCTAAATGATGCTGCCATGTAAAATCTGGTATCACATCCTGCAATGTGCTTGTTTGTCCCTAGTGCTATAGTAAAGTCTGGAGGTTGAGTTTGTTTGTTGGGTTTTTAAAAAATATAAATCCAAAGAATTCTGGAAGTGAATTTCTTCACTTGATGGATTGCTTGCCAGATACAGAAATTAAAAAAAAAACCCTGCTGGATGCTACCTGAAAAAGTGGTGGCTCTCTGTGTTGGCTCTCTGTTTCAGGTGTTTTCAGGGGCAAAACTGGTAGTCACTCATCTCATGCTTGTTTCCAAAAGGAAAATAATCTCTGACCTGTACTTTTCTTCACAGACTCTCATCAGTGAGGGGGGAAAGGATGCAGCTTGTGCTGTTTCAGGCACCAGCAAAGCACAGTTGATACAAGCACTGCCCAAATCGTGGTTTTGTTCCCGTGGTTCCCCCCATCTAGGGATGGAGATGGATAATTAAACAACTGAAATCCTCTCTGGAGGGCAGGGAAAAATCAATCTATGCAGCTGCAGGGTGGGATCTCTGTGTGACCACAGCCCAGAGCAGAGCCCAGCTCACCCCTGAGCTGTTCCCCAGGTAAAAATACACAAGTGTGCAGCGGTGAACCTGCTGGACTCACCTCCTTGCAAGCAATTCCTCTGCACGTATTTTAAAGGAGGAAATAAAACAACGTGCAGCTGAAGGCATGGAGGTGGATGTGGCAAGATGCAAGACAGGTTCACCACGGGGAAGATAATTCTTGTCAAAGCTGGTATCTGATTTTCTAGAGATCAGATCTGCGATAAACTTTTCCTCTCTCAGTTCCAAAAACGCTGCAGGGCAAGGTATGGCTTTACCTGGAGAAGGAGGAGGCTGAGATGGGCAAAACTGAAGGGATGGAGCCTCAGGCAGTGGGGAGAAGAATCAGCAGCAGAGGCTCCTTCCCCAGCAGCCTTCCAAGGCTGATCTGACTCAATAATTTTCCTCCCAGCCTTGGCTCAGAACGTCAGCATGTGCTAATAAAATTTGCTGATGTCACAAAACTGGGAAGCAGCTTCAGTTCAGAATGTTAGAGCCTGTTACAGTAAAACCTGATGATCCAAAGCAGCAGGAAAGGAGGAGATTCAGTAGCATAAGGTCATGCCTTTAGGAATGATTTTTTTTTCTCTGATTTTCTTTTCTCCAAGCAAGGAATTCATCACCCGGCGGCAACAGAGCTTTTTCCCCTGAGGAAAGGGCAGTTAGGGATGATAACACGATGCAGATGTGAAAAGAGAACTTCAGCCTTAAAATACTTCCAAAGAGGTGCCTCTGTTAGGGATGCCCGAGGGAGGGTTGAAGTAATGCCACTATACAAGATTTTGGTCGGATTTTCTTTGCAACTGCATGAACAATTCTGGCTTCCAGTTCCCAGCATGAACTCCCAAGGGACAGAAAATACGGGTGGAGAAAAGTTACCAGGATAATCAGAACAGAAAAGGCTGCACCACCAGAATACTTTTGCTAAAAGCTTTGCCTTGGGAAAAGAAGAGAATAAAAATTCAAAAAGGGGTCTGAGAGAAAGGCATGGAGCTGTTTCAGAGGAGGTTTGGGGTGGATATCAGGGAAAAGTTGTTATCCCAGAGGGTGCTGGGCACTGCCCAGGCTCCCCAGGGAATGGGCACAGCCAGAACTCCAGGACAGTTTGGACAGCACTGCCAGGACTGCCCAGGGTGGGATTGTTTGGGGCAGGGACAGGAGCTGAACTCAATGATCCCTGTCCAGCTCTGGACATCCTGTGATCCTGTAATTCTATAAGTTAGGTGTTCTCCATAAGTGTGCTAGGCACAAACACTTGGGAAGAGCTGCCAGGATAATTTCCTCATAAGAACATATGGATGCATCCATTTATTTAGGCTGTAAATTAAATGAAATGTTTAAATCACTGGGATAAGCAGATTTAGGAAAAGGCTTCCTATGGGATCACATAAATATAACTACTCCACCTACCCTTGGATGAGTTAGAAAAGGGAGGATATACCTGAACCAGGTGATGCAACAATTCCTTTTTATCCCCTTCCCTGTCCTAGCTGATCTTCCTCAGTGCTATCCATCAATAACATAAGTGACAAAACACGGAGTTTTGAAGCTCCAACTTCTCTCCTTTCAAAAGATCGTTGAAGGCATTTGCAAGCCCACACTCCACACCCTGCTGCAGAGTGTGGACTCAGGTTTCTGAGTATAAATTAACACACAGATTATAAAAATGAGATTTCAAAGGCAGGTCCAAACCACTTACACTGAAGAAAAAAAAAATCTGACTACAGCAAGGTCTTAAAAAATCCTATTGAAAGAACTGGGAGTAGTAAAGACTTCAAATACTTTTATTTTGCAAAGCTGTCCTTGGTCTTTTTCCACAACAAATTTTGAGCACAACAGATTTTTCCCGCTCACCACTGAGTCACCTGCTCAGAAGTTGATTCCCATCTGTCTGGTTGTATTGCTGTGGTTCCACAGAGCCCTCCAGGTGTACAGTGGTGATAATAGTTATATAAACCATTTTTAGAAATTTTTCCCCATGGACTCACAAAAGCTTGAGTGTCTTGGCCTGGCAGGTTTGGCAGGAAAAGCATTTTTCCTGGTGCAGCATTCCTTTTTTTGATGCCTACAGCACTGTCCAACAAGAGGGAATTGCACTGTTTTTCATTCTTTGGCAGTGTTCTATTTAAAACAATTACAAGCAATTATTATCACTCAGCAACTGTGACTTCCTGCCCTAAAAGCTCTTTGTTTATAAGTCATCTCCCACCTCTCTATTAGTGAATTCTCCAGTAATCCAATGTATTTGAGGGCTACATGGAATGGCATGACTAATGCCTCCTGCTCATGTTTTCCCACTTTCCTGGTAAATCAGGAACGGGAAGCAGACAGAGCATCTCCACCTGGGCACTGTCCAGCTTAGGGGCTCCTTTTTTAAATCATATTTTCAGCATCCAGCCCTGCTTTCCATGTTCAGCCCCACTCCACCCCTGCCCCTCTGGAGTCTTGAGAAAATTGAAAAGAAGCCAGTCTCACTTTTCCTTCCCTCCCCCAAAATCCCCTCTCTTTCATCCTGGGCTGAGTCATCTCAGAAGAGTTTCCTACACCCCTAGAGGAGCCTCCAGACCCTCCAAGCCTTCAGCACTCCAAGCAGCTTTCGAATGGCTGAGCCAATGATTCCTTGAAGCACATTCTTATTCCTGCTCCCCTGGAAGCGAGCCCTGCCTTATCCCAGCGGATCTTGCTGGAGATCAGAGCCCAGAACAAGCAGCAGTTAACAAAGTCCCCAGGGAACACCTCAGGTGGATTTAACACCGTGCCTTACATCACCTCCCAACAAGCCTGCACATGTTCTGACTCCAATTCCAAGCTCAAAGCCAAGCCCTCCCCAAAAGTTTTAATTCAGAACGATTTCTGTAATTGTTGTTGTTGTTGCTGCACCTCATCGGCATCTCATGCAACCACAGCTTTGATAGTGTTGATTTTATGGGAAAAAAAAAAGTTGTTTTAAGTGATGCTGAGAACCAGACAGAGGGACCCATCACTTCCCAGATATTAAACCACTTTTTCCTACTCGTTCCAGTGCTCCACAGAGCAGCAATGAGTCCTGGCTGCTTTTCTCCCCCTGAAAAGTGTCTCTGTCTGCCTGGCACTGAAGTGAAGAGGATTTAGCCCCAGGTGAGAGCAGCCAGGAGAGCAGGAGTGCGGTGACAGTGCCAACAGGAGCATGGCCAGAGGGGCAAATTTGTCTCATCCTTTGTGATGCTCAGCACAGACAGCTTTTTTTTGAGGCAGCAGAACAACACCTCTGTGTCCCTGAGGTGGTGTGGGGAGGGTGGAGAGCAGACTTTTCTCCAAGGATTCTTTAGCTGGCCTGTGAAGGAGACCTGTCTTATTAATACTTTCCTTAAATGCTCTGCAGCAGCACTGAAAAAAACCCCACCTTTTATTCCACACATAGCTACCTTCAAAGAACGATGGTTTGTGGAAAGAGGAAATGGCTTTTCTTAGGTTCCCCAACACAGCTGGAAAACACAGGTGAGGTTTTGGGCACAGAGCCCTTTTTATGGCTTCTTTCTGCTGTAATTGCTTTAGGATGTGTAACGGATGTACAGCACACCTACAGCCAAAAAAAAGAATTTCCCTTTGAGAATATTAGCGTGGCTGTGAGCTTTTCAGCAGGACCACCCTTTCCATTTCTCTGCCAGTCTTCTGCTGAAATTAGGAACTGCTTAATTACAGCCTGCTGGAATGGTGCAGGTCAGCTGAACAGCGCCAGGGAGCAAGGGCACTGCCCCAGCCTGGCCCACAAAGCAAAAAGTAAAGGGCATAAAGGGATGGTTTTCCCCATCCAACCACCTCAGCCTCTTTATAGACTCTCGAGGTTAGAGTCATTAACAAATCATCCTCAGACACCTCTTACAGTGCAAACAAAGGAGCCTCAAAATCTTCCAGAGGTGGTTCCGAATGCAAGCAGAGAAACAGAATTAACATCTTGGCTTTCTCCTTGAATATTTCACCTGAAATATTCTGAAAACAAGTAAATCTGTTGAATTGAGCTGAGGAATGAAACACTCTGAAGCCCTTCAAAAACACTCTGGGAAAACAATGGCACTTGCAGTGACTTTTCTCCAGCACATCAAGGAGGAGAGAACAAAGGGCCAGTTTAGGGGTGCCTGAAGAATGGGGTTATTGTTCCTTTATTTCCTACACATTCCCACCCAAACAGCACCAAGCCCTTCCTCTAAACAACACCAGGCCCTGGGTGTCCCTGTGCTGTGTCTGTGCCACCAGGCAGGAACACAAAGTGCTTTACTGAGCACTGAGCCAGGCAGATATGCTGGGATGGGGGGATTAAGCCAAATTTGCACTTAGGTGTAAAGATGCGGCTCTGACTTGTCTCCACATTTGAAACCTCATTAATTTCCCTTTTGATTCATTCATTCAGCTACCTGTTAGCACATACCTCGCTGCGTGCTCAAACTTGACCTCCAAGGGTGTTCAAAGCCCAGACAGGAGTGCTGGTTTGATCAACATCTTAAACAACACATTTCCAGTAAGGAGAGAGATTTCTGCCAGCCGACTGTGGAAGAGCTTCTGTGACGTCCTCCAGTGATGGCTGTACAGCTTGGCCATAAATCACCACCCCACAAAGGCTCCTTTCCAGGTCAGGCCTTCACCTCTGGCCCCAGTGGCTGCTCACTGGAGCTGCTCCATCCTCCAGGAGTTTCCAGGAGGAAAACATCAAACGTGTGATCACCACCAGCAGCTGCTGCTGCTTTGGTGATGGATTGGGACAGGAACTGTCTGCGTGCTGTCTGACACAGCGCCCAAACCCACCTCACAATCAACTGCAGCTCCAGCAATCCTGGACACCCTCAGTGCTGCACTCTGCCCATGGCTTCCAGCCTGGTGGCTAAATCTAGTGGGGAAAAAAAAGCAAATGAAAGCAGAAAAGAGACAAAGCAATTCCTTCACTTCCCCCTGTGTTACTGCGATTTGCTGTGAAACTCTTTCCACCAAAACGCTCGAAGAACCTTTTAAAAGAAAAATCAGATTAATAGGAGGGAGCATGGCAGCACTGGCTTCCTCACAGCTGGCCTCTGGTGTCCGAGCCACTGATTTGTCCTCTATTCACACTGAAATGAAAAATAAGTTGTCACAGCTCAGGGATCCTTACAGGCTCTCTTGAGCAAAGCCAACTGAGGTTATGTTTGCCCAGGCTAGGGGAGGGCACATGGGCAGCTAGCACTCAGTAATAACTTGGGATGCCATTCATCAACCCACTGGAGGCATCCATTCATCTGAGCTAATGGCCCTTAGCAGCCAACAGAAAGGAGGAGGAAAATCCAGAGGAATTCACCTTACCTTGAGACAGAAAACAGAACGAGGCCAGTTGACTCATGCCCAAAACACACCCATTTCTCCTGCTGCCAGGAAAGGGAGCCTTGGGTGATGGATTCAGCCCAGGTGGGTGAGTCAAACCCACCCCCACCTGGCAGCCCTCAGCCACCAGAGCCTGGCTGTGAAAGGAGAATGTCCTCATCCCTTCTCACACTACATCAAGAGCTGCAGAGGGTCTTCACTTCCCAAAGGGAACATTCCCACACCTCCAGGAGTTGTGTGGAGAGATTTCCAACCCAGCTCTTGCCCCTCTGCCACCCTCCCTGCCTGTGCCCAAGCTTGGCCACTGGAGAAACCTGCAAGGAGCAGAAATGATGGCTGAGATCCTGAGAAATGATGGCTCCTGAGATGGCACCAGGTGGCAAGGAGCCACTAGGATCCCCTGGGGGCTGGCAGGCTGTCCCCAGCCCTCAGAGGGATGCAGCAACCCAGAGAGGGTGTCCACACTCACTGCATGCACTGCCAGGGAGATGTTTGGGAGTGCACACCCACACTATTCATTAATGCAGAGAAACAAACACTGTGCATGAGCCAGAGACCCGAAAACGTGAAGCTTCTCAGACAAATAGCTCGGACTTCAGCTACGAGCAAGCAGGGGAGGGAGGGGGGATATCTCACACACCCCACCATGGCCACTCAGCACGGAAAAGGAAAAAATAGCTGCTGCGTAGTTCGGAAATATAAAAATAGTTTGGCTGTTCCCTTACCCTTTCCTTTCAGTCATGGCTGCAGCCCCAGGGTTTGTTTGTCTCAGTTGCTATGGGGAGGCTGTGGCTGCCAGGCCCTGCTGGGGAGCAGTGTCCTGCTGGTCCCCGAGCCCAGGGAGGTGGCTCTGTGACTTCTTCTGAACCTGGCTTTCTCCCTGTCCCTCTGAGCAATCAGCGCATCTCCCCTTCCCTCCAAGCATTTTCTGCCCTTTCAGGAGAGCTCTGGTGGCTGGGGACAAGGATGCTGGGCTTCCCCTTGCCAAGAGTGCCAGCCACACCATGAAATCCCTGTCACCACCACAGAGCTCGTGGAAGAATGTGCACATCCAACCTGGGTACCCTGGGAAATACCAAATTGTGCATCCTCAGGCTGTGCTGGACCCTGCAGGGCGAGGGAGAGCAGAGCAGGGATGGCTCCTGTCCCCCTGCTCAGCCAGAGGGGCTGGTGGTGCCTGGAAAGGCCGAGCTGGAGCAGAGACTGGGCAGAGCAGAAGGGATAAACCAGGAATTGATTGCAAGGATTCAGCCTGGGCAGTGCAAGAGCCTGGCTGGGGCTGCACCCAAATCAAAGCCAAGCTGGATCCTGGCCATGAGTTTGACACTTGGATCAGTTTTGGTTCATCTCCACATTGGGCTCAATTGTCCAAGCACAGCCCCAGGCTGTGCAGTCTCAGCTCCCTGCTTTGCCCCTTTTCCCTCACTGCTGCTTCTGCTTTTTGGGTGTCCTTGGTTCTGCAGCTACAAAGGGATTGTTTTGTCACCACCCTGTGAAGAGAACTCACTAACACCTAATATGAAGTTTCAGAGTTACGCACCAAGCAGAAGAGATTCTGAAAAGTAGAAAAGCCAAAACCCAAGGCATCACTGTGGGCTCAGCACAGCAGCCAGCACATCCCCAGGAGCGGTGCCAGCTCTGCAGGGTGGTGAAGTGGTGGCACTTGCAGCCCTCAGCAGCCCTGCAGGAGCACCAACACCTGTCTCATGTCCCTGATAACGAGTGTCTGCAGCCAAGGGCTTGTGGCACTCGCTCAGAAAGCACTCCTGGGACACAGCAGCCTCCTCTCCACACTGCCTCACCCCTGCCCCAAACCACAGTGCTGGCAGGGTGACAGATGTGACAGCCTGCTCAGGTTGGCCATCCAGCTCTCCCCCGGTGCCACTGGTCAGCAGGGCCGAGTTTATGGAGTGCCTGCAGTCCATCACCTCCTCATAAACACATTTTGGCACCCCCTTCCTCTATTTGTGAGTTCAAACATTCCTGCCTGCAATAAACCTGTCGCGCTCACCCCACAAGTGTCTGAGCACCCTATTTCCCTTTCCTGCATCGTTCCAATGTGCTGCAGGGAACCTAAAGGCTCCACATTTTTCTAACACCTTCTATGTTTGCAGCACTGTGCAGACATTCATTGCCATCTCCCAACAGCCCAGCCAGGGAGGAGAGCAAATATTATTCTCTTTTTTTGGGTGGGAAGACTGAAACAAAGTGAAAGCAGCTTGTCTGGGACCACAGGGCTGAGCATGGTGGCTGCTGAGCCTCCTTGCCCTTGCTGAGAGGGCTGTGTTTGCTCCTAGCCCCAGACCCTCTCACACCTGGAGCCCATCCCTGCTGCTGGCAGAGGAGTTTGCTCTCCATGAGCTTGGCTGCCAGGGCAGAGTAACTTGTGAGCAGAGCCTAAGAAATGTTTCCTGCTGGGGACTTGGGTTAGGGCTGCTTTTTCACGAGCCATGGTGTGAAAACACCCAGCTTTTGAGAACAGCCTCGACCTTCTCCACCAGCTTGGGCTGGGAGTGCTGGAGCTCAGCTTCTTGAAACAGAGAGTGTGAAAAAGGGGAGAGGACTTTGCAGAGCTCGTGGGTGGCTTGGCTGCCGTGAGGGGCAGGGAGGATTTACAACCTCCCCATCCCCAGTCCTGTGCTCCTCCAGCCCTGCCTCAAGTGGGTCTAGCCCCAAACCCCAAGTGTTTACTTGCTGTTTCACAGAATAAACGGGGTTTTGTACATTGAGTTTGCCCATTTGAATTTTTAATTGCCATTGCCTAAGGATAAAGTACCAGCTGACTCAAGGAGAGAAGCAGGCTGCAGTTGCTGTCCCACCTCTTCTTACACATTTCCATTCATTTCTGAGCTCTGTGATCTCAAACACCAAGCCCTGGGTATCTCCAGCCACGCTGATAAGGGAGGTGGCCATCAAAGGGAAAAGGCTGTAAAAGGAGTGCTCTGACTTTCCCTAATGGCTCCCAGGCAGGAAAAAAGAACAACTTCATTGTTTTTCTGTCGGGAACAGTTTATACAAGCTGGCAGAATACCTAATCTCCCATTCCTGGCAAAGCCCCTGGCAGCTGGGCTGGCACAGGTGAGCAGAGCCCAGCTGGCACAAGGTGTGCTCTCCAGCAGCACCAAAGCTTCCCTGCCAGGCTCAGAATTCCAAGCACTTTACAGCTGGAAACTCTGAACAGGCCACACTTCCATGGCTTTCTAGGATTTTTTGTCTCCACTCTCTTTCAATTCAAAAGCTTGGTTGGAATGTGTGGTCGAGTCACTTTTTTTTTTTTTTTTAATGAGCAACAATCCCATTTTTCCTCCCATCTCTCTCCTGTAGCTCCCACCCAGGTGTCAGCCAGGTTTTGGACCCATGGCTGCAGCCCTTTCCATGAAAACTCAATTAGGGAAAATACACCCAAGTGCACTAGAAAGTTTTTCAGGGATTCTGGTGGATCAGCAGAAATTTGATTGTGTATCTCTGACACAGATATCAAGTGTACCTGTGCTGGAGTTCACAGTTTCAGATTCCAGGGCACATTATCTAGGCTGGGGCACTAGTTCAAGCTATTGGTTTTACAGCCTGCCTGTAACTATGGAGAGCAATTTAAATAATTACATCCTCGCCACAAAGAGCTGGAAAATTCAGGTGGCTGGGAAAAAAGGGGAATGGGAAGGTGTGACAGTAGTGCTGGAAAAGAGATTAACTGGGGAAATGGGCCAGGAGTGACTGGGAGACACCCTTGGCTACTCTGGGCACCTCAAATACCCAAATACCAGGAGCAAATACCTCTCCCTGGGCAGCCTCAGCACTGAGTGGGCACCTCAGGTGTGCTGCCCATCCAACATCCCTTTTCCCACCTGGTTCCTCTCTGGGAATTGTTGTGGGGAGTGCTCAGGCAGGGCTCTGTCCACCCTTCCCCCTCCAAGGCTGGGACTTGACAAGCATTAAGCTGTTTATGGAAAACTGGGCAAATACAGCAATTTCACAATTATAAGCCGCACCTGACTATAAACCACACATCCGGGTAGACCACG
>VRYO01001681.1:29257577-29331407 GCA_009812075.1 Sialia sialis | reverse complement strand
AGGGCATAGAGAGATAAAAGGAATAACAGTTCTTGGAGCCCCACTGGGGCTCTGGTCCCATTCTCATTACTCTGAACATCACTTTTATTAAAATATTAACTGAGAGCAAAACTCAGATCTGAATGAAGTTATCCACAGCAATCTGCAGTTTAGCAATAAAATGGGATTTATTTTGCAATCCTCCTTGCTTGGACATGAGGGGAAGAGTGTATTTGTCATTGTTCTCCTTCAGAGTTTAAATATTTATGTCTTACTCAGACTTAGTCAGCAGAACAGGACGAGCTGTACTGAAAGCTGACTTTAGAACTGAAATAAACACCTCAGTACACATAGACCTCTCTGGCATTTAAATCTGGGTTCAAAGTGTTTTCAACCAACTAAAATTCAATTTAAAACATTCATTTTAGGAGCTGAATTTATGGGAGCAATGGGATTTTCTGGGAGGGTGGTGAGGCCTTGGCACAGAGAAATTGTGGCTGCCCCATCCCTGGAAGTGCTCAAGGCCAGGCTGGATTTCACAGCTGCTGGATAGTGTAAAAATTTCTTCAGAAATTTGGTCTTTCAGCTCCAAAAAGAAGTTATAGGTCAAAATGGGTATTTTAAGAAGCTTTCCTGTATGCCAGAAGAGAGGCAGATACAGAGCTAGAACAGAGCCATCTGGTATATGAATATAAAATGTAAAAATAAAAAAAACCCAAACAAACACACAACAAAAAGTTAAAAAGCTTTAAATGAGGCAACTCCAAAGGAAAGTGCAGCTTACACCAGCACAAAAAAAAATCCCTCTCTGATGTATCCATACCATCAGAAGAGCCTGAAAATTCAAAATGAAGTTTAATTTATAAGAAAGCTGTAGATTATTGCTGAGCCACACAGATGTTACAGCAGGTACAAGCACTGTCATTAAAATCTGGATTTTTCTGCCTTTTCAGATGAAATCCTCACAGGGGAACAAAAACAGCAGAATGCAAGAGATGAAGATAGACAAAAATAAATCTGGAATTTTACCTTGGCTAAACTCTTCAGCACTTTAGAAGAAAGCAGAGGCTTGAAGGCTTCAATGGTAACTGTGTCCAGCTTGATGACATCAGTGTAACACTGATACAGCACCGCAGGGATCTGCCACACCTGGCAGTAACTCAGAACTGAGCACAGGGCAAGAGAAAATCTCTGTCAGACTCAGCAGAAAAGCAATCTTAGCTGTGTGTGACAAAATCAGAATTTTAAACCCATGGAAGTTTAATTACAAGCTCAGGATACTGGCTGCTGGAGCAGCCACTCCTCATCCCCCAGCTACACAAAATAAACCACCAAAAATGAGTTAAATGCAGGTGATTCTTCCTGGCACATACTTTACCTGGAAACTGTACTATTGCTGAAGAAAAATAATAGCAGTATCTGCAAAAAACCCAAATTAAAAAAACCCAAACAAAAAAAACCCAATCATAAAAAAGTATGAACAAGGGGAAAAAATCCACTTTGGTCCTGATAGACAAGCTTTTCCTCATGCTGCTAGCATTAGGGGTTCTAAAATGAAAAGCTCAAGGTTTTTATTAAATTATATAATAAAACTGAGCCTAAATTTTCCATGAGGTTGATCAATAGCCCTGTGAAAGCTTCCTTATCTGTAATACACAGAAAGGACTTTATAAGCTTTCACTTTGGATGCTCAGATGAAAATAATTCCCAAAAAAGTAAAATTCCCCAAAAACCTCCACTGTACAACATAATTTGTAGGGCTATACTGCAGAATTTGCCAGTAGTTCTGCCCCACACATAACAAGTAAAATGATTTGTGGCTGGTTTGGAAAATTGTCCCTATTTTCCAGGGCCATGTGTAAGATGGGAATTTGTCAGTAATTAATTTTTAAAAAGCTGACTTGTCAGCCAGTTCCCACAATTAAGCAAAAATTCTAATTGCAGAGGGATGCTCCTCAGGAGGAATTTTGGGTTTCCACAGCAGCTCTGTAAATTATTGGAATTGCCAAGTACCAGCAGCAGGAAGGTCCCTGACAATGTTGGGCTGCTCCAGCAGCGGGCAGCAGAGCTGCTCCTGGAATTCTTTGGTCTTCAAGGCTCTCAGGAATGGAGATACAAGTGTCAGAGTGGATTCCTGAGTTTTATAGTCAGCTACAGGACACGTGGAAAGGATGGTTACTTGCAAGCCTTTCTTCTGCATGGAGCCAAAAACCTGAAATAAAAAGAAATACATCAAAATTTCTCTTCTCACAGTAAAAAGCAGAGAAATCTCCAAGATTCATTTCAATTTCAGAGCAATGGGCACTTGAACTCAGGTTTGCAAGACTAAAACCAGTTTGAATCACAGCCTTCAGGTAGAAATTTCTCAGGCATTGCTTCTGGGATGGGGGTTAAAAACCTCAAAATTACAGCTGATGCATTTACCAAGTCTAGTGATTTTCTGGAGAGGTTTCAGCTTTCCAGCACTTTCTATTCAATATATTAAGATTTACCGCTTTAATTAATGGTGATTATAGAAAAAAAAAGATTTCTAAATAATAACAAGCAGTGCACTGAGTTGCATAACATTTGAAATTAAAATTGTACTCCCCAGATGTCCTACAACACTGTAAGAGTCTTTATTTTAAATACAAAGATTTTATTTAATTCTATTCAAGTTGGATTGAGAAAGAAAATTTAGGGGTTCTCTTTCTCAAGTTCAAAGAACAAAGTTATGAAGTACAAAACTTTTTGGCCATCACAAAATACCAACAGGAGGAAAAAAAACCAGAGAATTTGGAAACTGTGACAGCCACTTGCCAGTTTCTGTCTGTGTACCAATCTCAAGAGGGAAGCAGCCCTCCCATCACGGTGTCACCACTGTGACAGCAATCTGAAATATTCAGAAGCCCACAAATTTTGGGGTGGAATTCATGGCTGCAAAACTCCAACCTGTGTCTTCCCATTTGTCAGTGATGCCTTACAGAGAAATCACACCCAGATGTAAAGATCTGACTTGTGGAGACAGGAGATGCTCAATAAATCAGGATTTACACACAGAACAGGTCTGCAATTCACATTAAAAAAAAAATGCCAGCAAGTTGTTTGTGCTGCACATTTAAAAATATCAACAACCACAAAGCCTAAAAATACTGAGGAACAGTGACTTGGTACAACCACACTCCCACAGTTCAGGAACACCCACACTGGAAATCATACATATCCACAAAACAACTGGGGAACACAACAACTCCCCAGCAGAAAAAGCAAAATGTTTGAGGTCTCAGGGTTTTTAAACTTCCAAATGAGCTGTGATCCCCCTGCAAAGCTGTACTTATCTCTAAGCACAGCTTTAGATTCTGCTCATCCAGAGCTCTGCAGAGGTTTAAAGGCAGGCAGGGAGAGAGCAGACAGACAGCAAGACAAAATGAGCCACACTTCCTCCAGGCACAGCAGTGACCCAAATCCATCAGGAAAATCAAGAGGAGGAACATTCACCCCTGGCTTTATCTTATTAAAATCAAAATGATGATATTTGGAGGGACTTCACTGAGCCAGCAGTGCTCCTGTACCTGGATGATGCAGGGGGAATGTTAAATCTGGGAATAAATGGGACAAATGTGGCTCCCCCTTGGCACAGGCACAGAACACACCCAGCAGCTGGCACCATCCACCAGCAGCTCCTCAACTGGTTTGTCTGGTGATCCTTTGGCAGCTGTACAGATTGCTGATTTTTTTTTTTTTTAAAGGAAATAAATTTCCCAGAGGTGAAATGCAGCTGAAATAAGGCATGGGAAATGAAAGCAAAGCAGGAAAAAGGTTTGGGAAGTGATTAAGGGCCAACAAAACTGGAACTGTCCAAAAGGAGTGACTGCAGTCATCTGGGAGGTTACAGCAATACAGCTGGCAGCTTCTAGAAAGGGATTTCACAGATCCTGCACAGAGTAAAGTTATCTATTTTTGAATATTTAATACAAGAAAACCACAGGGGAAAGTTATTTAACACTGTCATGTTTAAAGTATCAGAGAGGAGGATCCCCACACTTTGGATTTTATTACTCCATTTATTTTCTTGTCAGTTTTACCTTCTCAAGCCACTGGAACTGCTGATCCTCAGCCACATAGCAACTACACTGACACAGTAAAACCTAAAAAAAAGGAAAAGCTTGTGTAAGCAAGTGGTTTAAAGAGCACAACAGCAGCTCATAATCACCTGTAAGGATGATGTGGCAGCAGACAATAACTTGTTCAGTTATTTTGGGTTTATTTATTTCAATGAGGATTTTTTGGTGAAGGCTCTGTTTCTCAGAAAGCCAAAACGCAGAGGAATTCATGCTCAAGTCACTTACTGTGGGATCTGATATCAGTCTGTAGAACAAACAGAAAGAGTCTGTGGGGAGGACATTGGTGGTGCTGGATGTTCTGCACCACTCATTCCACAGCTTCGCAACTCCAACCACTTCCCAGCACACAGAATCCAGGATAAAAGATGACAGGAAAGCTGCAGAACCCATAAAAAGTACTGTTAATTTATAAAGAATAAAACCTCCGTTTTACAAATAAACAGTTGGACTAAATTAGATTGTTCCTTGGCAATCTGAGTGAAGAATAACTCATTTTTATCAACTTAGATTTATTGACCAAATCTAAGAAACAGCAGCAATGTGAGTAGCCCCACTATACCCAAATTTTAAAATATTAAGAGCTGTTCAACATATAAAGATCCCTAACATAAAAATAATTTATTCTTAGGAATTTACAGCATTACAATTGACTTCAATTTGTTTAGTAGTAATTAATTAAAATTAAATATTAAAATATTGAAGATTGAAATATTAAGTCTATAATACTTTCTGACATAGCAGATAAAGCAGATTAAAAAAAAATAATCACAGAAGCACCAAGGCAGAATTATTACAGAGAAAAGAGTGTGGCAAAAACGTTCATAAATCAGATTCCTGTCAAAAGCTACAGAAGTCAGATCCAAAATATCTATTATCATTTTTTAAGGAAAAACCTGAGCAAAACCCAAAGAAATGAGCAAAGCCAACCTTATGAAAATAAAAATAAAAATCTAAATGTCACTTATAGGCAAGTAAGACTTCTCAGTCCTATTACAACAAAACTTTTGCCAATTAATAAACAATGCCAGAGAGTTTACCAAACAAAAGCCAGGTGAAGAGGGATTGGTCCAACTAAAATCTCAAACTAAAACATATTTCACTTTTACTGTTAAACTGAAAACACATCAATTTTCAGGAGGGGTAAAGAGCTGGAATAATGACTGTATTTTACATGTACAGAAACTTCAGCTTTCTCTGGACAATTCCAGGTTTAACCTCTGCTCCTGGAGCTGCACATTGTGAACAGAGGGGCTTAAAGAAAGCTGGAGAGGGATTTGTCACAAGGTAATGGGGCAGCAGGGCAAGGGGGAACGACCTCAACTCAAGGAGAGCAGGGTTGGATGGGATATTGGAAATTAGGAATTGTTCCCTGGGAGAGTGGGGAAGGGCTGGGATGGAATTCCCAGAGCAGCTGTGGCTGACCCTGAATCCCCGGCAATGCCCAAGGCCAGGCTGCACATTGGGGCTTGGAGAGGGAATGTCCTGACACATTTACACCTCCCTGCCACCTTCTGCCTCCTCGAATTTCTCCCCTCGAGCCCAGCTGGTTCCGCACGCACCCGCAGCGTTCCTCCCAATGGCCACGATGAACCTGGAGCACACCAAGGGCTCCTCGGCACAGCCGCCCGAGCGCCAGGTCCACAGGACATCGATCTCCCTGGGAAAGGAACACAGGTCACCCTGAGCTGGGAGGGACCCAAAGGGACCATCCAGAGCAGCTCCTGTCCCTGTTCAGCCCCCGGCAATCCCAGCCTGGGCATCCCTGGAGCTCTGGCAGCCTCAGGGCCGTGCCCATTCCCTGGGGAGCCCGGGCAGTGCCCAGCACCCTGCGGGCTCAGAACCTTTCCCTGAGCTGCAGCCTGGTACCTTTTCTTCTCGATCTCCCTGCGGATCTCCCGGTCCTCAGGCGTCTCCTCCCGCGCCTCCTCCTCCTCGTCCAGGCCGGCCCGGGACGGCGCCACCACCACCTCACCGAAGAAGGTCGCCATGGCCTCAGCCGCGCCTGCGCGGCCCCGCCCGCCCGCGCCTCAGCGGGCCCGGGAGAGACAGCGACAGCCCCGTGTGCCAGCGCCATCCTCGCCTTCCAGCGACAGCCCCGGGTGCCACCGACAGCCTCATGTCCTGACGACAGCCCCGTGTGCCAGGGACATCGCAGAGACATCCTCGACTTCCAGCGGTATCTCCATGTACCGGCGCCACCGCCGTCGGCATCCCGAGCTTCAGCCCCAAAGGCCGCATCCAAACGGCTCTGGAGCGCTCCAAGCCTCCTTCGGCAACTTCTCCCAAGGATCAGCCATCGTTTCAGTGAAGAAAATCATCCAGATATCCCGTTTAAACCGCCCCTGCCTGAACTGGGTGCCGTTTTGTCCTGTTCCTGGAGCAGAGCCCGACCCCCCCTCCCTGCCCCTCCTGGCAGGGACTTGTGCAGAGCCACAAGGTCCCCCCTGAGCCTCCTTTTCTCCAGGCTCAGCCCCTTCCCCAGCTCCCTCAGCCCCTTGCCCAGCTCCGTTCCCTGCCCTGGACACGCTCCAGCCCCTCCAGGGCTCTCCTGCAGGAGCCACAACTGGACACAGCCCTGGAGGGGCCTCTCAGAGCCAGCACAGAGGGACAATCCCTGCCCTGCTCCTGCTGGACACACAATTCCTCATCCAGCCCAGCTGCCACCTGGGCACCCCTGGGCTCGTGTCCAGCCCCTGGCACCAGCACCCCCAGGGTTTTTCCAGCTCTCCAGCCCCTCTGCCCAGCCTGGAGCTGGTGTGAGCCCAGGGCAGGACCAGCCCTGGTTGAACCAAATAAGAGCACAGTGACATTCCAGGTGTATGTACAGCTTTACTTTGGTCCACTAACACATGTACATCATCAAAGCCTTTAACACGGAAGAATCTGATTCCTTTACGATTCTGTCCTGCACTTTAATGTTTCCCTCTGTTCATGTTGCCTGATCGCCATCACCGATTCAGGTCCTGCTTTAAAACAAAGCAAAACAACCCCAAAAGTCACATTAAATAAAGATCCTACTTTTAAAAGTCTACTACTTTACTTCCCTGAGTACAGCTACACCAGACAAAAAATGCTCACTTAAAGGAAGGTAAAAGGGCACCCAGTGCTGTAAGAGTCATGTTCCTTTAATAAATTAAAAATAAATAAACTCTTAAAGGATGAAAGACTCAAAATACCTTTCCAGTTTAATAATTTCTCTTCCCCCTGTCTATGTGTCAAATTAGAATAGACAGACCAGCACATGCTTTGCTTAGAAAAAAAAGAGTTAGGGTTCCTAAGGCAGTGATTCCCTCTGGGATCTGTAACTCCAGAGGCCAGAACCTTCTCCAGCTTTCAGGGATCACCATGAACCTGTGTGTGCAGTGACAGAATACAGCACCTGAAAGAAAACCAGCTTTGTAAATCTAAGCCTAGATAGGAATACAAACCTACCAGCCAAATTTTAGCTGTTCAAACTGAAAATTAATAAAAATTCTCATGTTTCAGTTGTTATTCCCGACTTGGAGGTTGTACTCCAGGTAACACGGAGAATAAGCAGCTGCTAAACAATGAAGTTTACGGAAAATAAAAAAGGTGGACTTACTACCCTTATAACAAAGTCTGCTCCTCAAAGAAAACACAAAACCACCTAACACAACTGTGTTTGTATTTCAAGAAACCAAATCAAGAATCCAGATGAACATTCATCTTGAATTTACAAAATTCTGCTGCATCCTATTAAAGACTATGCTGTAAATAAAACTTCCTGGGTAAAGAACGATTTAAATTATTTCTGGACTTCACATGGAAGTTTTAAGGAAGAAAAAAAAGAGTATTTCTCTACGCTAAGATAATACCTGGGATAGTAAAATGATGGTAAATGCAGACAGTGTCAGTGAGGGTGCTGGAGAAGCGGCTCTCACTGATGCCAGCTCCCTTTTCCATGACGCATTTCCATTTCTACAGGAGTTCTGTCGTTATTTACCCGGATTGTGCAGCTGCACTCAATTTTTTTTACCCCCAAACCCTTCCAGATCCCACTGCTGGAAAACCAATTCCCAACTCTGCTCTTTCAGTTCAAATGAGCTAGGTTAGGATCGATCTGATATTCTGCCACGTCTATTGAGTGATGAAATCGGGAATGAGCAAGTTTCCCTAAGTGTGAGGAAGGGAAGCTGCAGAGCAGAGGAGGAACCAGGAGTGGGGAAGCAGCAGAGATTCCCTGGTGTTGGGCTGGCACCAGCACAACTCCAGGGAAAACATTCCAGGGAAAACAAGAATTTAGAGCTGCTGTGTGTTTTTTGTCCTCGATATGTGTTCAACTTCCACTTATTTTCCTGGAGGAATTTTCTTTCTTGTCAGCAAGAGCCACCTCAAACACTGTGAAAACAGGAGATATACTGCAATGCTCAGAAACTGGTAAGGTTTAATCAATGGGAAATCCAACATTCAAACACTTTAAATATGGAGGAACAACAGAAACGTAGCAAAAAAAACTTCTGGAATGTCGGAATCCTGCACCTCAAGCTTTCCACGCATAAAGAAAACAGAACAAGTTGTTTTGTTTGTTTTTCTATTTTATAAAGAAAACACACAAAAACCCTTTAGGCCCAAGAGTTCACCTGCATTTCATAATCTTAAAAGTTTACAGTATAGAAGTCACATTAATGATGTACTACCTGTCAGCAGAACCCTCTGTTCACCTCTGGAAGTGGCAAATAAACTTCTTCACTGGTAGCTGCTCATCAGCAGTGCGAGTACAGAACTCTCAACACCTGCACTGAACCAAGCTGGGAAGTTCTCAGCCTTTTCTTTCCTCTTTGATGCAATGCTTGCATCCACCAGGTTTTTAGAGTGTGTACTATTATTTAGAAGCCTGTTACTATTGTAGATGATTTAGAGATGTTTGAAATCTGTTCTTGAATGTTGCATGACCTAGGTAGTATTTCATTGCAGCACCCATAACAATAATACTCAACATACTGCTATTAACCTGTTTGCAGTGTTTCAACATTTTTTTCACTCTTGTTTATATGTAATAAAATACCAGTAAAGACAAAAAATTGCCCCTATAATGAGGCACATTTTGGCATCTGTGCTAAATGCTGCTACATGGGCAGGCCAAGTGCAAGTCAAAATATGAAAAAGGAGAAAGTCATCATCTAATCACATTCATAACTTTTTCATAGAAAAATATAAATATATTCCCTGAAATGTAGGACAAAGAAGAGCCGGCACCCATCAGGAGTTCTAGTGCTATTACCATTAATAAAATAAAAAAAAAAAAAAAGGAAAAAAATAAAAAAAGAAAAAAAACAAAAGAAAACAAGAGATGGGCTGGCTTTCCTTTTGCGTTAAGGTTACGTGTCGCAGGCAGCGTCCTCGAGGGCTCTGTCGTCGTCGTCGTCGCCGTCGTCGTAGCGCACGGTGCGCCGGCCGCCGTTGCGCGTGCGGATCTTGGAGCGCCGCGGCGCCCGCCTGCACTCGCCGAACTCCACCTCCTCCGAGTCCTGCTCCTGGCTGCCTTTCCGCCGTTTCCTGCGCTGCGGCCGCCTGCAAGGCTTCAGTGACTCGGAGCCCGTGGTTTCTTTCCTGACGGCTTTGGGTTTCCTCTTGCGCTTCCTGGTCTCGGTGGCGTCGCTGCAGACGGTGCTGTCGCTCGCGGAGTCCGAGGAGAAACACCTCAAGTTGGCTTTGGAGCTTCCTGTGGTCCCAGGCGCTTCCACGTCCTCGGGGACAGAGCTTTTCTCCTCCTTCTTCCCCCCTGTTTGGGATTCCGTTGTTTCTTTGGAGTCGCCCACCGGTTTTAATCTCTTGAAAGAAGCTCTGGGTTTTTTATTTGCTGCTACTCTGGTATTTTTAGTTTCAAGTTTAGCTAAGTCAGAATCTACCTCCTCTTCAGAGTTACTCGTACAATGGTTGTGGGCCGAAGCCGCCCGCCTAGAAATCCCCCAGTTCCCCCCATTTTCTACCCTGTGGTTTGTGGAATTCTCCTCCGAGGAGTCGCAGTCAAAGTGATTCAGAGCTGCAGCACAGAGGGGTTTGTGTGGCTGTGCGTGGTTCTCACTCTGCTTCTGAGTCTCTGTCTCCGAGTCAGTCCTTTCATTCTCAGACTCAATAATATATTTCCTTTTAGAAACAGAAGGCTCAGGGCAGGAAGGTTTTTTCCTGCCAGCAACCCGCTCGCTCTCGTGCTCAGACCTGGAACAAGCCTCCAGCTCCGAGCTGTCAAACAGCTTCTTCCTGCAGGCCGAGGACACGCCGCCCTGGAGCTGCCTGCGGTTCTTCCTGACGGGGTAAACGCTTTCTGAGCTGGACAGTTCCTCCTTCGCATCGCTCATGATCTTGATCTTGCTGGCTGCCAGCGTGGCGCACCTGCGCGGGTTCTTCTTCTCCCCCACGCTGGACACCTTGATGTGTTTCTTGTAGTTGATGATGCACGTCCTGCTCCGCAGCACTTTGGCATTCTGGCCGGCCTCCTCTGATGTTTGCTCTGCAAAAGAGAAGAGTTCCAAGTTCTTTTTAGCGACTTACATTCCTGAAATTATTGGTTTATTATTAGCTAAACGCTGCCGCCTTATAATTCAATATCTGTGAATTTCATTAATTTTGATTTTAACTGTTAAGTGCAATTTATCTCAATTCTTTACTAAAAATACCATCAGCACCCCAGGGATACTTGTAACTCTTGAGATTGTCACTTTTCATGGTCTCCAAAGAGCTTTCTTTAGCATCACTCTGTTAGTTAGCTCAGGAATTACAAATTCTCTCACTTACCAAACAACTGCTGTCACACTACTAATACTTGTATCATTAAAAGTTGTATTTTTCTTACTAGGATAAAACTTGCAACATTAATTACATATTTTAGACCTTTTTATCTTAAAAAAGAAACTAATATTTCATGTGGATGCAAGTTCACAATTTTAGATGGTGGCAGGTGGAGAACCTTTAATGACTTCCATTCAGTGTTTTTTAATTAATATTCACCTTGCTTATGTTTTAAAACAAATATTCAACGTGTAAATCATATACTATGAAGATCAGTGTTTCCCTTCTAAATAAAACAATTCATACACATGAATAAAAAAAAAATTCAAAAGTTCTTGAAGTAAATTTAAAAAAATAAACAAAGAAGGAAAAATGTGAGACATAAATTCCAATGTCTAGCTTGAGTACCAATATTAACAATCTCTTCATATACCAAATCTGGTCCTTATTTAATTGTAGATCCTTTTATGCACTGCTCCAGTATATTCCTATTTTTATGTTTTCAAAGGACACTTAATTTCCTTTCTTTGTTAAGAGTTTCCAGAAATGCTACATAAATATTACTACTTGTACTGTGTGATTTCAAAGCCAAAGCACAACACATTTCTGCTGCACACTACAAACGCTGTACAAAAGTGAATTAATTCACAGACTAAAAACAAGTGTTAAATCATGTATCATCAATATTATTAAGTAGCTGGAACACAAAGTTAAAGAATAAAAAAATGCAGCCTTTCTGCAACACTGCCAGAATATTAAAATTACAGTTTGTACACAAAATCTTAGATTTGGAACTAATCTATAATAAACTGTATTGAAATTCCCCACTGAACATTCCGAATTAAAGGCTGCAAAGCTACAACCAGGTGGCAGAGGCAGAAAGAAGGAGCACTAAACCAAGCTGGAAGTTTTTAAAAGACACAAAGATGTGAAAGTTCTGGTTCTTCAGGGTGTCCTGGAGTTCAGGCACCCAAAACTCAAACTCCAAACCTGGAAAATCCAACCTCAGCTCCAACCAGCTCAGCTGCAGAGGGCACTACAGCCCACAAATTATCTGAAAACTGCCTTCCATCTTTTCTCATCTATAAAATCCCATGCTAAACACTACATATCTATAACATAATACACATTACAGAACTCCATCTAGACTGTTTCACATATCAAAATAGATTATATGTTATTTATATTATATATATTTAAAAAATAACCAAAGTTTGCACAAAAATTGTTAGCTGGCTAATTGAGCAGATGTATATACACATATATAGTTACAGTTATATATATATGTATAAAATACATATTTATTTGAAGAATATAAATTCTCCAAGTACCTATATATGTATTAAACATAAGATCTTGGGACAAAACAAATCAACATTCCCTGTGGAAAACTATCAACACAGAGTCATATTAAAAGATGAAATTTTGCCTAAAATTCTTACAGCACATTGACAGGTTGGGAGGATTACACCAGACACCAACCTCTGAAGAATCTTTCAAATTCCCAATCAGGACCAATTCCCTGACTACATGAAGGCACAATGCACATGATCTGGTTTAATGAACATCAGCATAATTCTCATAAAAAACACAAACCAAGATCAAGATCAGCCAGCACTGAAAGACTGAGCGGCAGATAAAATTACAGTATAAAACCCAAAAATAAAAAAATTTAACTTTCTGAAACAAGTGGAATATGAATCTTACTTCTGTATTAAGGACTCTACACATCATTAAGAGAATAAAATCTCAAAGTCAAATCAAATTTTGGGTTCTGTTGCACGCCATGGATGTGGGAATAATTTAAATGCTTTTCTATCAAACTCATCTTGAAAAACTATCAATAAAGTTACTTCAAACTGAAAATAATAGTTGTAAATCTGCTGTACACAGAAAATCTCAACAGAAAATGAAGACAAGGTGACAGAACTGCAAAGCAGAGGGTTTTGGTTACTGAAATCCTCAAAACAAGGAGCTGGACAAAGAGAGAGAACACTCTGCTCTCTTGGAGATTTTTCTCTGTCATCTACTCAGTATTAAGAAATAGAGGAAATAATTTTTAAAAATGTTACCTTTTCTAGCGATTTTTGTTTTTCCCTTCCTCTTCCTCATCTTTCCTTTTGCAGTTTCACAGTAATTGCTGTTATTGGAATCGCTCCCCGAGTCCGAGTCGGAAGAGCGATGGAAGCTGGGGGCAGCTCCACATTTGGATCTCCTCACAATCCTAGTGGGCACCAAGCTGTCCCACACACAGCTCTCCTCCTCCTCCTCCTCTCTGGCTTCTGCTTCAGATTCTGCTGTGTCCTCTAAATCACTCAGGACTTTTGCTTTTTTTAAAGGAGGGGACAGCTGCAGCCCAGAGGTTTTCCTGCCGTTCCACCTGTCCGACTCAGAGTCCGCCTCATCCTCAGAATTGCTCAGTGCAGGCTTGTGATGCGCAGGTGTTGACCGCTCAGAATCCTTTTGGCTGCTCCCATCTTCGGAATTACGGCTTTTGGAGTCCTCCTCTGAAAAGTCTAATGTGGGACTTTTCACTTTGGGAGCCAGAGAGCAGACAGGACCCCGGAGATGTTTGTAGCCGTTGCTCTGCCAGCTCTTCTGCTTGCTCTGCGCGTCGGGCTCGGAATCCGAGCTCCCATTCTCAGAATCGCTGACAAATTTCCTTCGTGGAGCAGAGCAGCCAGTCTGAGAAAGAGTCTTCCTCTTGGTGAGCTGCTCTTCTATTTCTTTGTCACTCTCAGACTTGAGGCCTGCCTCATCCTCGGAGCCCTCCAGCAGCATTCTCCGGGCAGCAGCGGAGGCATTGCGGTGCGGGAGCTTCCTGTTCCTGCAGATGCCAATGCTCTCCGAGCTCGACACCTCTTCCTCCACATCACTCATCAGCCTCAGCTTGTTGGCAGCCACGGCAGCGCTCCTGCGAGGCGTTTTCCTGTGCCTGCCCTTGCTGTTGCTCAGGGGCTCGGATGTCACCGCTGAAGTATTTTCAGAGTCGCTGCCATATAACTTTTTCCTGACTGTTTTCCTTGTATTGCCGTTCTCCTGAATAAGTGTTCCTGTAAAGGAAAGCAGGGATTAATATCTTGAATATGAAATAGCAGCTTTGAAGTCTTGTCAAAACTGGGACTGGTTCAGCCCACATGAAATATATTCCCAGTGACAAGTGCTTCTGCTGTCATAAATTTCAGATTTATTCTGGTTTTGTGACAATTAAAACTTCTTTATGAATTGCTGCTTTTTTACTAAAGATATATTGTGAGTCATTCCCTCTCACCAAGCTCTTGGTTTCTGCCCTTTTTTCCCAAATCATGAAAAAATTTTTTAAAAAGCTGAGTGTACTATGAGAGCTTCAAAATTAGCACCAATAAAAAAAAAAAATCAGTATCTTACACAAACCACCGACTCCACTCAGTTATTTTCATAAATATAAATATAGAACTTGTTGTTCCCCACCTGTCTGTTTCCTCTGAGCAGCTCGGTTCCGAGTCAGCCTGCGGCTGCTGCTCCTCCTGCACACCCCGTTGTGCAGGGGAGAGGACACTGGAGCCCCAGAGCCGCCTTTGCTCTCTTCTGAGCTGCTTGAGGAGGATGAGGATGAAGAGGAAGTAGATGAAGAAACTCCAGAACCTTCTATTTCGCTCTCTGTTGCAAAAATAAAGCAGTTGGTAGTTAGAATTCTAAACAGTTTCAAGTTAAGGGTTACATCTTGCTGATCCCGGAATCGTCAGAATTTCCTCACTTTAACTTAAAATGCATTCTCATGCCTGAACAGGGATCAAACTGATACCCCAACAAAATCCATATTCCATACCCAAAAACCATATTCAGTGTTCACTGACAGGAAGCTTCTTTAACTTGTATTTAAGTTTCAATTAAAATAAAACAACTCTTTTCAAACATCAGGTTTCAGTGAAAAGCATATTTTAAAAAACCTCAAAACACAGAACATTTTCTAACAGATTTTACCAGAAGTTGCATTGTTGTTCTTTGAAATAAGCTATATTTTTTCTAGATGACATGTAGAGGAAAACTTTAAAGTCTCAGGTACCTTCTGTCATTTGCTAATTATGGATAACAAGTTTTATATAAAATACTTACACAGATAAGGGCATATAACCTGCATTTTATACAGTATCAATTATCGAATACTCTATGCTTTCCTGTTGACAGATTTCTTCATTAATAAAAGTGAATTTACTCTATTCTACATGATTTTAAAGCAAAAAATAATATATATATATATACAGTACATCAATCTTTTTATAACAATCACTGTAAATAATGTAAGTGTCCAGAACCCAGTAAAACACAAAACTCTGCATCACACAAAACCCCTGTGTAAAAAAATCCCATGTTAAAAACAAAGCTCATTTAACAACTCAGAATACAAATTGCAGCAATTCTAAATTCTGACCTGATGACAAAGCAGAACAATTAGTTAGTGTTGTGGATCTGGCCTTCCCATTCCTCTCAAAGGTTGCCAGGCAGGCAGAATCCGAGGATTCTCCCGAGGAGCTCTGGTTGTAGGAGCCAGCGCTGGGTTTATGGCTTGGGACACAGGCAGCTCTGCTTGAGGTAGGCTGAGGAAAAGAATCTTCCTGCTCAGATTCAGGTTTGGCCTGAGACTTTAATGGTTTCTGCTTCAGATTTCTAGTGGAAGTGGTAAAAGCAACACAGGTTGTCAAACTAGGAGAGGGAAGGCAATTATGTATTTGAACAACATTTAAAGCAGTTTTGTATTTCTGAGGGTATTTTATGAGCTAATGTGGCGTGGGACAATTTCAACTCTGGAAGTCTGCACTCCTAGAGAGGTCATACAAGAGGAGAACATCTTGTTCTGCTCTTAGAAACAGAATTATGGATGTTCTCCAGACAATTCATGTTCTCTTATTTTCACTGCAGCAGCCTCAATTCCTGCTGGATTCCCAGCCTCTGCTTAAACTGCACATGAGCCTCCAACTAAATCCTTCCACATTGAGCTGGGTTCCCCGCACAGACAGTTTAAAATAAAGCAAACCTCACTAATGTGATCCTTCCTTACCTCCACAAGCCTGAGTGCTGCCTGCCATCCTGCTCAGTCCATTATTTTCACTTACAGAATTGTTTTGTCACTTTTTTTCCTTTACATTGCAGGTTGTCAGTCATTCATTCAGGTGTTTAATTTGTTATCCCCAACCTCACTTCTGCTGTGCCCCACTGAACAGTCACACACAATTCTCCAGATATGAGCACAAATGAGATTGAAAAGACAATTTTTGCCTAACTTGGTGTGTGGTTAAAGTATAAAAGTAATTCCCTGAAATTCATTTTTTTTCTTTTAATTAAAACTCTTACTCCTACCCCTTCCCTGCCAGAAAAGGAAGGCTGCACAGCAGCAGAAGGGAAAAGTTCAGTTTCAGTAGTTTACCACATTTAGCTTTAGTGTTTTGTCCCACATGCAAATGGCAAACAGCAATTGTGTCAAAAGCTTGTTTGCCTTCAAAAGAGAAAAGGCAAATCTGGCTCCCAACTGAATGCAAGTGACAATTTCTAGAAATTCCATAGCACTGACTTTATTTTTTATGTAACAAACCACATAATTTATGCAGATTTTAATCTCTGCAATATATCGAGTAAGTAAATCCTTGTTTCATTCCTCATTATTTTAGTTAAGTATTAATTTTCTGATTCAAATATTGAAGAAAAAACTTTTCTACTCTTCTGCCTCCTTGCATTTTATACTACAAAAATGCTCTATTTTTTAAACAGTTTTTCCTACTGCATGAAAACTATAAAATGTCTCACTGGGGTTGCAAACCATTAAAAAAAACAATTGTTCCCCTCTTCACAAACTAAATGTGAGTCAATATGAATATCAGCCAGCTAGGACAGATCTTTATACCTTCATGATTTCATTACCTGAGCATTTTGGTGGGCTGCTGCACTGAGCTTTGATTATTAAATCTTCTCGTGTACCTCTGGTTTTTCCGTAGCTTCTCGTTCTGTTTCTGCCCATTTTTGAAATCTGAAACAATTCTTCGGATTTTCTCTTCAAACAGTGCTGACAATCTCAAGGTCATGCTGTAAATCTAGGTAAGGAAGTGGATTCTATTAAAAACAGAGCCTTTGATCCAAAACTAATATTTGTAAAATTAAAAACAGCAATAGGAAAAGCACAGGCAGTCCTGTGTAACACCAAACAAACATTTAATTGTTTTTTCTTTAATTTCATTCAGACATTCCCAAAGCCTCAGATATTAACAGCTACCTTTGACTTTTTGTTTGGAGTATAAGATTTTGCATTGCTGAATATCAGTCTGATGTCTTTGCACAGTTCCATTGGAGTGTCGTAATTCCCAGCTTCCAGAGTTTCCTTCACTGTACCAAAATCCATGGGAGTGTCTATAATGTGTCTGTAATCCTGTAAAATACATATGAACAAAAGATTTCTGTGAAAGTAAAAAGGAAAAAAACAAAACAACAAACCACTTTTGAATTTTATTTAGGAGTAGCTAAAATTAATCATCTTTGGCAGCAGTGGAAAGAGAATCACCATAGCAGAAAGCAACACTTTTGCTGAGACAGGTTGATTTAATTTTTTTTTTCATTATCCCATGAATTTTACTGTGAGAAACAATAGATCTGGCATTAAAAAAACAGCCCAAAAAGCCCCAAAACACAATGACCACAGAAAAATCCCCAAATCAAACCCCATCAAAACATCTCAACCTTCCTTTCTCTCCCATTCATGATTTTTAGAGACCTTCAAGATGTTTTTAAACCCTGAAGTGAGACTCAAACTCAAAATGTGGAGCCATCAGGTGAAATGTGCTGCAAAGAAGTTTTTTTCCCTCTAAATTAAATTTGTTGGGTTATAGAGAAAAAAAAAAGAGACTGAGAGGGTAGTAAGATTACCATGAACAGCTAAAAGAGATGGAAAAAAAGTCAAATTCATAGCTCAGGCTCAGTAAGCAGATTTTAGACCTACAATAAATTTGTTTTAATTAAGAAAATACAGATTTTTCTACAATAATTCCCTTAAAAGGCACAATAAGACAGCAAGAAAAAAATAATTAATTAAGGTTACCAAGTACAACTTACAGGGTATTGATCCAAATCAACTGGCTGCCTGAAGGGTTCAGAATCCTCACACTGGAAAATTAAATTCACCAGTTCCATGCACTGCTTCTTCCAACAGTTCTCATCATAGCCACTTTTCAGGGTTTTTCCTTTTTTTAAGCCTCGTCCCTTAAAAGGAAAAAAAAAAATGTTAGGAAAAGCATTAATGGAATAAAGCAAGAAAAAAAAAATCAACCTGATTTGGGTTATAAAGGTAAAGATTGGCCAACTCACTTTTCTTCTTCTGTAGGATGTTCTAGGAACACATTTTTCATCATCCTGCACAAAATAAAATCAGTTATCTTAAAAGTGATGTAGGAAAAAATAGGTGATGGAGGCTAAAAGTGTCATTAGATTTGAGACTGTGGTAAAATGAAATTTTCTTCTTAATTCTTTCAGTAAGACAAAAGATGAGCATAAAAAATTACAACACATCATCTGGGAGACTTGGAAAGCAACATCCTAGATAAGGACAAGAGCTGGAGTCTGGAATCTTCAGTGGTTTGAGAAAAGGAAAAACCACCATCAGAAATTGCAATTACAAGTTACCCAACAGCTTTGAACTTCAGTGACTAAATATTCCCAGTAAAGCAATTCACTGATAAGAAATGACATTAAAAAAATCATAAAAGTTCCTAATATAGTCCATGTTTGTATTAGCTATGTAAATAACTCACAATATTTGAAGGTTAAATTACTGGAATTTTCCACAAAAAAAGCCCCAACTTACCAGATCAGCATCATGACAATCTTGCTCATCATCTGTTGTGCTACATAATTCAAAAATGTTTGTACAGTCCTGGTCACTGCAATGCAATTAAATCTCTGTTACTGGAATAGCAAAAGCAGAGCTGTTGTTTCCTAAATGAAACTCAGCCACAACCAAGTGCTCCATATAAAAGGGTGGTCAGTAACTGAATATTAAATGGAATATAAAAATCAGGATTGGGGATTTGAAAGGGGCCTGCCCAGCTGCAGGAAGGCTGACCACAATAATTTGAAAATAAACCTCTCAGTTTATTTTAACCTGTCAGTCAGACAAGCTACAACAGGAACTTCTACACAGGACAGCAAAAAAGTTACTTTCTGCAGGCTGAGTTACTTAACATATTCAATGTCAAGTGACATTTTGGGACTGTGATAGCAGGGAAAAAGGTAAAATGCCTCTAAGCTAAACATTTCAGTAATTAAGGTAATATTCAGAATTATCCTTACATTGCACAGGGCTCAAAGGGATATTGAGGTGGTTTTACTCTCCACTGTTCAAAGGCATGAGGATTCAACAGTATTTAGATTAAAATGTCACTTACTTGATAAACTTGAGGAGCTGGGTGGTGATTTTTTTTGCAGCTCTGGCAATGGCACTCCCAGGCTCATTGAAGGTCCTGGCATTGCTTTCAATGTATCTGACTTCCCAAACCAACGCTGAAATTCTCCTTCAAATTAGAAAATACTGCACCTTTAATACTAAACAAAACCTTAAAACCAGCAAAAATTATCTCTGATTTCCTCCCCATGTTAGATTTAGATGTCCTCTGGTTTATGTCAATTTAGGGCAGTCTCAAACTTTCCCTTCACATGGAAAACCCAAGGAAGCAAAGCCAACAATGTTCATCTTTCATCACTCATTTCCCAACTCACTGATAATTCATCCTCAGACAGTTTGTGATATAAACTCAGTTAATTCAGCTGGCCAGGTAAGCACTAGCATTTGTCACCCCTAAATCATAAAATACCACTGGAATCACCCCAAGGACTGTGGATTTCCTGGAACCTTTAAAAACAAGCATTTTAAAAAAGCTTACATTGGATTTATTGAAAAGGAAGGGGAAGAATATAATTCAATCACTACTGTAAATTATCACATCTCTTCTGGAAATATCAGAGGCTGCTTGCTACAAAGCCCTGAGAAGTGGAACACAGGTTGAGTCATATCTGAGGAATTTTTAATTAAGAAGTAGAAAGCACAAGCAATTAAAAAGAACCGACAAGAGCTTTGTCCAATTCCATTTTTAAGAAATCCCAGCTACAATGTCCCTTTCTGTCTTCCCTTAAAGACACTGCTTTGAGGACGAGTGACCATGAAAACAGTGCTCTCTGTAAAATGACAGATTTGAGAAACTGCTACAAATTGATATTACAGCATGATAGAAATGAGCTGCCATGAGTGTGCAATTTCAATTTTTATAATTCATCTTCCCAATTCCTTATATCTGTGAAGCAGAGATGCCCCAAGTCTGCAGTTCTTCACCTACAGAATTTCCAATTATTTCCAAAGATGGTTTTTTCCACGTTATACAGGAGGGAAATCACTATTAATGTCTTTTCATTTACAGACACACTGAATGCAGATTCAGATGAAGAATATAATTAAATTTATTTTCAAGTATGGCTGACCAGCACCTCCAGCAAACCAGAGCTTTACACTCCTCCCTCTTTCTCTTCTGCAAGTTTTTATCATTTAAAATGCTGCTGTAATACGTTAATAACCTTTTTAAGCTCATTTCTGAAAATAGCAAGAGCTTAACCTTCTTTAAGTTCAAAGTAATTCAAAATCTGAATTGCCATCAGCCCTGAAGTAACTTCAGGGAGTTTTTTAATATTTGGTGATTTCAAATAGTGAAGTTTCTGCCAGAAAGAATGGAGGTTGAGTGTAATTCTGGAGTCCCCAGGGGAGGTTTCCCTGCTGCACTGACCTGTAGAACCTGTTGGCCAGGCGGGTGCGGATGGTGTTGAGGTCGGTGGGATACGCGATCACCGTGCAGTACTTGGGGTACGTGCACAGGTCCACTGGGCCAGCAAAGGCTGCTGAGATGTCTGGTTAAAAACAGCAACAGCAACATTTCACTGTCTCACCTCATCTCTGGCCTTCAAGTAGGTGAAGGAGTTGACAGGAAAGACAGAGAGAGAGAATTTCCAAGGGATGGAGGGACAGGACACAGGGAATGGCTTCAAATTGCCAGAGAATAGGGCTGGATGGGATCTTGGGAATTGGGAATTGTTCCCTGTGAGGGTGGCCAGGCCCTGGCACAGGTGCCCAGAGCAGCTGTGGCTGCTCCTGGATCCCTGGCAGTGCTCAAGGCAGGAGCATGGAGCAGTCTGGGACAGTGGGAGGTGTCCCTGCCATGGCAGGGAATGGGAATGGATGATCTTTAAGGTCCCTTCCAACCCAAAGTCTTCAATGATTCCATGATATTGCCCAGCTAAATGAAAATGAACCATAAATATAGATATTTAGAAATTTGTGGAAATCTTTCTTCCAAAAGAGAAAGCCGTCTCTGTTGCTCTCTTCCACAATTTAAGCCTTAACCTGGAGGAGGGCAGGGTTAGATGGGATATTTGGAGTGGGGAGAGCTGGGATGGAATTGCCAGAGCAGCTGTGGCTGCCCCTGGAATGTTCAGTTCCAGCTTGGACATTGGGGACAGTGGGAGTGTCCCTGCCATGGCTGGAGCTGGCCTGGCTTTCAGAGCCCTCCCAACCCAAGCCATTCTGGGATTCTACTTCAAAACCTGTAGATCCATAAGTGAGCTGTGTGTTATAAAACCCATGATGTTTAAAATCATAAAGATCTCAGTACAACCAGAAGGAACTGCACAGAAAAACATTTGCTCATTAAAACACTTTATCACAGGCAATCTTTCAAGGATGCCATGGATATTCCAGGCTGTTTATAAATGTAACATCAGGAGAAAAAGCACCTGGAGCTCAGCTCTCACTCACCAAGAGTCATGAGCTGATCAATGCCACGGATAATCCTTTCACAGGCCTCATCACGGGACTTCATCCCCCACTCCCCCTCCTGGGGTTTGTACAGGAGCTTCTCCACCTCTTCCAGAGTCACAGACACACTCGCTCCTAATTCTTCAGGCTGATCAACTAAAGACAGCAAATTGGGGAAGGAGTGACACTAAGATAAATTGTTGAGCACTCAGTTATTTAGTAATTGCATGCTTGCAACTGACCAAAAAATCCTTGCCTTGAGGTAGAGTTTAATGCTAAAACTGTGAGGGGAAAAATACACAAAATGGATACAAACTGCAAAATGTTTTAATTTCTGGTCTTTCTGCAGTTTTGAATTAAGTTTATTATCTTTTTTACCTCATCAGTATCTCCCAAAGTTTCCTCCCTCTCCCAGCTGGTACTATCAAGCACTGGAAAAGTGAAATATTAAGACAAATCACAAATGCCACTCTTTTAATGACAGATAATCTGGATTTGACCAGCAAACTTTACAAATTGTTGGTTGTAAGCTATGTGAAGTAAGGATTTGCTGACTGGAAATTATTTATATTCTTCTTGCACCCCCTTGTATTATAGTACACTGCAACAAATTCATCGTTTGGAACTTGAGATGTTTTTTGAAACCTGACATTTGGAAGTAGCAAGTTTTATTCCCTAAGTCAGAGCTACACATTTAAAGCATTTTTTCAAAATTGCTCTGAAAGATGTAAAAGGAAAAAAATATAGGTATATTCAAATTATTTCACAAAATCTGAATCAAGACGGTCTTTAAGACAGGAATCACCTCAGGTCCACTACCTGCATGAAACAAAGGAACTGCAAAGAGGGAGCAGCACTTTAAGCTGTTTTATTAAAGGGTTTGTACCTACCATTATCAGGGACTGGTTCCATGTCCCACGGGCTCAGCTTCTCAATTTCACCATTGTCCCATCTGATTCACCAAGTGAAAAAAATAAAATAATTATTTAAAGTTGCCTTGACTCAGAAGTGCTCCCTCCCAGCACACTGAAATCTCAGCTATAAGCACATTTAAATTACAGCTGTTTATATGTATTAACAAAACACACTGTAAAAACGTGGCAATAAACAAAAGAAATGGTTTGCAATCAGCAGAAAGGAAACATTCTTCATAACCAATTTCAGATTCAAATTGTGCTCCTGATTTTGGCTGTATGCAACTTGCCCAATACAGAAATCAATTTCACAGAGCTTGTATCAAGAAGATGAAATAGAAAAATAAGCTGCACATTTGGAAAAGTGAGGTAACATCAAGGGGAGGATTTGAAGAAAATACAGGAGAGGATTTTTCTTGCTGATCACAGCAGGAGTTGTGCAAGTCCATGGATTAACGGAGAACAGGAAGTGAGGAATTTCATATGCTAGCATGAAAATTTATGGGGCAGAGGACATTAAGACAAAGAAAAGAATAAACATAAAATGAAGAAACCGGAGTTAATTAAGGTCCAAGACAAAGCAAAGGCAACACAAGTGTAGATAGATCTATTCACTCTGATATTGAACTATGAGGTGTGAACATCATTCTGAGATCTCTCCAAAACCCACCACATCTGGGCAGATTTTTACATGTTTTTAAAAACACACAAAACACCAATGAGTTTTTTTTTTTTCAAGGTAAAAAACGTCTGTAAAAAATCAACTTCACACCTCACTGACCCAGAGAGGCAGAAGACCCTGAAACATAGATGGAGGGCTGGATCCTTCCTACAGCTGGGTTCATCTTATGCTCCCAGTTTTATTTTTTATTATAAGTACATCCCAAAACCAAACAGATCAGGCTGTAGTTACCAATTTCCCTCCAGAGCTTTGCAGCTTTGACAGCAGTTTCTTGTCAGAGTTCTCCAAATTCCTGGGTCTACTTCTGATGCCTTAATAAACTCAGATATTTATTTCAAACCAACTGGACACTGAAATGACCATGTCCAGAGTATTTTATAACTAAACCCCTGCTCTGGCAAGAGCAGCTCTCCATTGTTTTGCATTTCCCAATGCCTTAGGAAAACTTGGATCATTCAGCCTGTTTGATTTTTATGAATTAAGAGTCCTAAAGGTTGATCTGTTCAGTTCTCCTCCCCAGTTATTGTACAATACTTCACAACTGGATATATTAATTCATAATATTGCATGTAAGACTTTTTCAAGAGTTTAGTCCTGCTTAAGACTCACTTAGTTCTGCTTAAGTCCCACTCATCCAGGTAATGCAACTTCCTAATAAATCAAGCTGCTTCTACACAAACACTACTGTCTTGCATATAATAAAAAAATGGAAAATTATCATCAAGTAATTTATTTTCCATACAACATTAATAGCAATAAATTGAAGTAAGTGTGACAAAAAGAGCAACAGACCCAGCCAGGTCACAAGATCTAAACAGAGCTGCCAAACACTCCAGGTATTTTCATACACCTGCCAAACACTCCAGGTATTTTCATACACCTCTTAGGATCCTGCTTTAGAAGGAATGTTTGTGAGGCCAGGTAGAATAAAGTCCTTTTGGAAAGGGATCTTTAGGAACACAGCATTCCTTCCTTCAAAGCAACTCTAGACTTTTCTGTTAAAGGCTGGTGCATGAAAATACTGAGATATCCTTTAGGTCCTACAAGAGAAAAGAGCCCAGGAAATTGGCACCAGGCTTTTGCTTGGAACTGGAAACTTGATTTGCAACTGGCCAGGAAAAATCCAAAGCCCACCTGAACTTGCTGCCAAGGAACATCTGTGGTACACAACAAAAGAGATGGAATGGATGGAATATGGAAGGGGAGGTAACAGGCAAGAACTTCAATCTGGGAGTTACTTCCACCTTCCCACCAAGGAAAATCATTGAGAGAAGACAAGCAAATGAGAAAAGGGATCAAAACACGTAACAAAATCTTGCCAGTCTCTATCTATTAGCTATATAATTTCCCTTTGTTGTGGGGAGCAACAAGTTCAAAAGACTTTGAGTGAAAAAGCAATTAATAAGCAACAATGAAACTGTGACTATTAAATATACTGCATAAGACATAGGAATTATCTCTGGGCATGATGGAAATAAGAATATTAGATATTCACTGTTTATTCTCCTCACAGTCCTTCCTTGCTGGGGGAAACCAAAGCAAGCAAAATGCCAGAATTATCCTTTCAGTGCCTAAAGGAGGTGACAAGTAGGCTGAGGAGGGACCTTCACAAGGGCATGGAGTGAAGGACAAGGGGGAATGACCTTAAGCTGTAGGGGGAAGGGTTAGATTAGATACTGGGAAGGAATTCTTGACTCAGAGTGGTGAGCCCTGACCCAAGTTGCCCAAAGCAGCTGTGGCTACTTCATCCCTGGAAGTGTCCATGGCCAGGCTGTTTGGAGCTCTGGGACAGCAGAAGGTGTCCTGCCCATGGCAAAGGGGGGAACAAGATGACATTCAAGGTCCCTTCCAACCCAAACCATGCTGTGATTCTGTTCCAGACAGCTTGGACAGGGCAGGCCAAGGTCAATACCCTGAGTCTGAGCACTGAACTCCAGAGAGATCCTTGTTTACCATTCCCCTCCTTTGTGTGAAAAATGTGCCCAATGTGAAAGACAAAGTGTGAGGACTTGAGGCATAAGGACCTTGATGTCAGCAACCACAGAGGAGATTCAGCATCTCCAAACCATCAGTGCAGACCAGTAATTAATGTTCACAAAAAACTGCATTGCTTGCTTTGTGAAAGCCACTCAGAATTACTCAGTACAGGAAATGTGAAGAGGTCAGCAACTGCTTTTACCATATTACCACTCATTAACAAATTGCCACAATTCATTATACATCTACACTGTGCTACAGCAGCAATTTAAAACCATTAAGAAGTGACAATACTAGGAGTAAAGTAACTTAAGTGAACGATTTATACACTCTCATAGTAATGAGGCAGTTGTGTGAGAGCAAAGGCACTGTAATAACATTGGAAATAAAATCTTTTTGTACTCACTTGACACTGTAACACTGGAAATGACTGTCTGGGTACTGAGGCTGATAAGGCTCCTGACCCAGCACTGTCCCAAACCACCAGGCATCGTCAATAATGGAGCGGAACCTGTCAGCTGCAGCAAACACAGAGAATCTGCTGAGAGAAGGATTTAACTCTCTGGCTGCCACAGGCTATCAGATTAATTCTGCTTGATTTCTCTCCATAATTAAAGTTCTAGATCCACTGAGATGCAAGTCTGTTATTTAGCTTTAAAATAACAAGGGAACAGAACAGTCTGGATACTATCTTGGTGACTGTGTTTGCATTTACTGCAGTCCCTCCAGGTTCACATTTCTGACTCCTGCCTACAGGAGAACCCAGTGACCCTACAAACAGCACATGCAGCAATTAGCCAAGGACACATTTGTGATTTCCAAACTGTCCAACACTCAGCAAACACTTACAGGCCTGCCAGTTCCTCTGCCGGGCTTCGTCGTAGAACTGACGCAGGATAAGGAAGTCGATAACATCTGGCATGTCGTGGTACCTGGACAAAAAAAATCGTTACTCACGTGTGCCTCAGGGCTTTGGGAGGAAGAGAAACACATTCTTAAACACTTCTGAGGAAAATAAAACTGCACATACCTGATGGAAAACGATTTGTCTGTGTGTTTCCCAGTGGCATGGTCTATAAAGGCAAGCTTGAGGCAACACAACGTGGGAGGACCAACTTCGTATCTAATTCCAACAATTTTTACCAATTCCTGATCCTACAGGCAAGAACAAACAGCTTCAGCAAGTTTTATCCTAGGGACCATGCACAGAACTGTTAGTTTAGAATTAACCAACTGTACCCACATGCAGAAGACTGAAATTACATTTGAGATTTCAATGGAAAGCAGTCTTTAACACAGGTATTTCATTTGGCTTCCCAGAGAAAAATTCTAAAGACAACCCCATAATTGCACACACTTTCCCCATAGGGAAATATCAGTAACCTCACAAATCCATGTTTTGCAAACAGAATAATCAGTCACAGATTCTGCTATAAACCCACAGGACCTTCAGTGCAGACCTACCCTAAGCACCACTTTTCTCCAAGGCTCCTTGTGTGGATTCAGTTCATAAATATTATTTCTTCTCACTGCTTCAATGTAAGCTTCGTGCCCTTGTCGGAAATATATCACCTAAAAAACACCCCAACAAGCCCAAACAGTGAATGTTATCTTGTATTTAGCAATTCCAATAATCACAAGCACTGGAAGGTTTTGATCCATGTTCCTACCTCATCCCCCATCTGAGGGACAAACGGGGACCTCCGCAGAGCCGTGTCTGTGATCCAAACTGGAGGGTGCCAGTCATAGGACAACTCCAAGTTCAGTGGTTGTGCTGCAGCATCAGCCTTCACAAAATCAGACATAATGCACAGCAATTCTAAACAAATCATTCTGTTTTGACTTGGCAGACAACAGCTGAACTTACGAAGGACTAATCTACAGCATTTCCAAACAGTACCAGCAGAATTCCCCCAAGGCTTTGCTTGAGCTGTAACTGTATTTGTGATTCCAATAATACATTCTTTTCCTATCTGGAGATTTGAGGCCTTAGCAGAAAGTTTTATAATTTAGATGACAGTCTCAGTACCCAATTAAAAATTAATCAAGCTGCAAGAAACTTTGATTTAACTTGGAAGAAAGTGAAGGGATGAAGAGAAAAACAGACTAAATGTATCAAAATTACCCCAGGCTTCAAAAAAGCATTTGTTTGCTCTTTTATGAGAGAAAACAACTAACAGTAGCTATTGTAACTTTAGAAAGGAAATTAATTAAATCAACCTTCAAAAATCGGTATCTTAAAAAAAGAGAGATTATTGTAACTTATAAGGAAATTAAGGATTCAGCCTAAGTATAAATGGCCACCACCAATGCAGTGACTGTGTCCCCTAAGTATTAAAGCAGATAAAAAGCCAGACAGATTAACAAAGTTACAGAGTCACAAAATGGTTTGGGTTTGAAGAGACCTCAAAAATCATCCAGCTCCACCCTCTCCCTGCCGTGGCAGGGACATCCTCCACTGTCCCAGGCTGCTCCAAGCCCCAATGTCCAACCTGGCCTTGGGCATTTCCAGGGATCGGGCAGCCACAGCTTCTGTGGAAAACATCTCCTGGTGCCTCACCACCCTCAGAATCAGGAACCCCTCCCTAATCTAATCTAACCTTGCCCTCCTTCGGTTTAAAGCCTTCCCCCTTGTCCTATCACTCCATGCCCTTGGGACAAGTCTGATACTCTGTACTGGTATTTATTAAACACATTTCCCCTTCAACACCATCAACCTTGAGAGCCCTTTTTATTTGGAAAATGAAGGTGCTTTCACTCAGAATGCAGATTCTTCCCTGCAGCAGATCCCTCACACTGGGAATGATCTCAAATCAATTCCATGTACTCTGTGTGGTGACAGCAAGATCCCTGCCTAATGGCAGTAACAATTAAATAATTTCTAATGGAGAGACTTAAGAGAGAAACGAAGACTGCGTAGAAGAAAATAAAAAATCGTACCTCCTCCTGCTTTTTTGGTTTTGGTTTTTTCCTCCTCTTCCTCCTCCTCCTCTTGGGAGGAGAGGATTTCTCAGCTGACACCTCGTCCTCGGAGGTGCTGCAGTACCTGAGCGCTTTCCTGCGCGCGGTGCGCACCGGGGGCTGCAGGTTGATCCCGGCGTCCGCAATCCAGTCGGAATATCTGCTCGAGGAGTCGCTGTCCAGAGAGGGCAGGGAAACACAAACACAACCTCTCACTACTCCACAACACTCAACTCTCTCAGAAAAATGCCAGCAGACAGCAAATGCTGTTGAAAGCAACTTCAAAATCGCTCTGCCCTGTTGGAACCATTTGTTCACTTGAAGCTTAACATCAATTTTTGGGAGAATCCAGTAATTCAAAGCACATTTCTTCAAACAACTAAAGTCCAGTGAATTTTAAAATTTTATTCAAGAAAGTTGTGCAATGGAATTCTGGACTAATTAGGGGCCCTCCCAATGAACACAAGAATCAAGTGCTGCTTAAATTCTTTACACTTATCTAAATCTCAGCTACACATCCACATCCTGAGTATTTTTTATTTCTAGTATTACAGAATTGCAAAAGAATATCTAAAATAGCCACAATGATGTGATTAAAAGCTTATCTATAACAGTTCTACATAAAACTAGAAACTTAAAAAAATTCAGATTTTTTTCAAAAAATTATTTAAGGAAAAAAAAACACCCAGCTCCAAAAAATTCCTAAATGAAATATGGAAAAAAATTCCCAAATGAAATCCTTCAAAACCTCCAAACCCAGAGCAAAACACATCATAGAAATATTCCAGACTCTCATCTTTCTTTGCCATGTGGCAAAAAAAACAGAAGGACTTAAGAGTTACATTAAAAAATAGAATTTTTTTGGTGAAATGGAACAGTACATAACAATACAATGTGTCAGTGAAGTATATGAATTATAAGATTAATATTATTATCAAATGATGACATCTGAAGCACAACAGAGCTTTCATGCAACTCCTAATTTGTCAAAATTCAAATAAAAACTCTTTATGGGACGTATTTTCTCACTTTACCTAGAACTATTGCTGTTGCTTTTCTTGTCACTTCTCCACTCCTCCTCTTCATCAGATGAACCAGAGCCCTCACTTTCTTCAGCTTCCTAAATTAAAAAAGACACACTCAAGCCAAACCCATGTTTTAAGGGTCTGAAACTTAAAAACATGTGGTCCATATTATCAAAGTTAAAAGAAGTTTGGTAAAAAGTTGTTAAAATGGGAATCAAAGTACTCAGGTCATGTACAGTGCATAATAAAATCTGACTGACAGGGAAGAATTTACATCACAAAAGGAACAGATCAAGAAAAACAATCCCATCTCTCCACACACAAGGGGATATTCTGTCACTGCTAGGTTGTTTTTTTTTTCATTAGTTATGCAAGTTGAGGGGTTTTTTTTCCCCCTCTCCTTTTAGTATCAATTGGTTGAGCAAGTACTAACTGAACTACTAGGCATGTATTTAAATGCAACATTAAAAAGCAGAGATACACTGAAAAATATTAGGATTTTACTAATTTCCTGCTCATCAGCTATTTGCATTAATATAATGTTTTAAAAGTGTTTTTCATAACTGAGTCAGTATGATGCAGGGCTCATGTTTCAGGTTGTATGTCATCAAGGCAAAAAAAAATTAAAAATAAGAGAAAATCCCATGAGATTTCAATTGTAGCTTCAAATGTTTGAATTAGTCCAGCTGATTTTCACAGTAACAAAGCTCTGAGTCCTCTCTAAAACCTGCTCACACTCTGTGCAGATGATACACTACAATATCAAAGTTCAATACCCACTGAACTTCACATTCCATTTAAGTAATTTATTATTTTCAATCACACTGAAATTCTTTATTAACAGGCAAGGAAAGGAGAGGAAATTTCCAAGGGATATCATTCCTCACCTTCTTGCAAGATTTCCTAATCTCCTGAACATGCTGCCTTTTATTCACTGCTCTTCTTTACCAAAGTGACTGATCCAACAAGTCTGAGCTTCTCTGCTCCTTCCATTCTCCCTTTCCCAGTTTAAAATTATTTCCTTGAGGGCAAGCAGTCCTGTCACCCATTTACAGTCTGGTAACACATCACACACAAACAAAAAGCTCCTGCTACCCACAAAGTCCTGTGTCACCCCAGGCTGAGAGAAACGCCCTGTGGAAGATTCACATCAGCAAGAACCTTCAAAATTTCCACAGAAAAACATTAAAACCCATCTAAATGGGTTTTGGATTCCAAATATCACCTGAAGCCAACCGTCAATCAGATTTTTGCCTTGGACTGTGGATTTGGTTTAGAATAGTGTCAGCACAACCAGCTGAGCTATTTATGAACTGACAGGAAATATTGTCTGTATTAAAGAAACACAACAGGTTTGAGAAGTGCTAACAACGATGATGCTCAAACACTTCCTCTGAAAAAAGAAGGGGTAGGGCTTTTTGTTTGCTTGTTTAACAAAGGCACATCTGTATGAAATTTCATTTATTGGGCAGCTCAGGCTCAGCCCAAGCTCAGAAGTTTGCTCACCTGCTCCACCAAGCCAAAGCTGTTGTCTCTCTCCTCCTCAGAAGATTCCAGCTGCTCAATGTTCTTCCGTGTTCTGTAGCTGGAATATTTCCGTCTGTGCAGCCGACGCTTTGACTGGATCAACGAAGACTCAGAGTCACTCTAATTTATAAAGGGAAAGAACAGGAGTTAAATAAAAATATTTATCTGGCAGTTTTTTGTGATGGGGAAAGGGTGGCTAAAAGCACTGCTGAATGCAAAAACTGAAACAGCATTACTAAGTTAAAACTTCCCCTCACAAGGAATAATTTTCATGTAAACACAAAGTTTAAAATTTGCTGTTCCAAATTTAAGATTTATTAATTGTTCTAAGAAATTTAAAAACTCTTTATAAACGACTGTGGCAGCTCCATTCACATCAACTGATAAATTTGTTTACAGAATCAAGACATTTTAACTGCTCACAACGTGCAGTTATAAAAGCAGAGAATGGTTTGGGTTGGAAGGAATCTCAAAGATCATCTTGTTTTGACCCCCAACTCCCCTCAGTAAAATGGATTGTGCAGCAGAATTCTTGTGTCAAGTTGCTCTGTACTCTAAGACCCAGCAAATGTGGCAACAAGCTCGTAAAAACAGCACAATAACCCATGTTTCCTTCTTGCCAATCTCTCCCACAAAACAGGTAATGAAAAAAGCACTTGAAAGGAGGCAAGTCTGAAGAAGTTTCCCTCCCCACACAAAATTATCTGAAGTGAAATGACAAGGAACAGCAAGATAATTGCTGTTATTCCTGTGATTCCTCAAGCACAGGACCTGGAGTGCTCTCAGTGCAGTAAGCTGTGTAACTGCAGACAAACCAGAACAGCATGAAAGCCATCCCGCCTTTAAAAATTACTCCCTAATACCTCCCTTAGAAGCAGGCAAGACTGAAAGCAAAAAGAATTCCAGGTATTTATAAAAATAAATCAAACCTTGTCCTGCAGTAATTGGGGGCTGAATCATCAGGGTCCTTGGAAGACCACAGCAGAAACCTCTGCTTTCATTTTCTACACTCCCCTTGCCCTTGGGTACAGAACGCTCACTTTCCCAGAAGCTGCCACGTACCTTTTCCAGTGACTCAAATGACTTTTTCTTCTCTGTTGCATAAAGATCTCTCTCTTCTTCCCCTTTTGCAATCCTGTATTCTTCCTGTTTCCTACAAGAAAGCCATGAAAATCTAATTCTACACCTGTTTTGACAATGCTGGTATTTATAAGGGATCTCTCTCACACCCAATTCCATTCCATTTTTAATTCCAGATGTTACTGTTGCTCAATTAACTCTAAACCATCCTATCATTTCCAGGTAAGAATAAGAAATTTGGATGCTAAGAAAGTTTTCCTCCCAAACATCAAAATAGAATCTATGCTTTCAACCGTATTTTTAAATCACATTCTTCCATTTAAAATCATTCTACCTCCCAATACTGGGAACATTTCTTAAAACCCTCAGAGATGTGGTAGCACCTGTGGGTTTAAAGAGGTATTTAGCTTAATTCTGCTTTTCACTGAGGGAAAATGATAGTACTTTTGAAAGCAACTGGTTTAGCATTCCAAGGGGTTATACCTCATCACCTCCAAAAGTCTCACACAATCTCACCCAACTATTACAGGTTGAATTCATTTTCATAGATCTTTTATTTTGGAAAAAGCAAGAATCTAGGTGACCCAGCTGGCCTAGAGATGATTTAAAATATGGAGAGAATCATTCCACTGGACAACTTCCCTTTCTTCTCACTGAATGGACCTTACCATTTTTTAGCACATCTGCCCACAATGCTGAACTATTCCAACAGCATCCATTCCACCCTTAGTGTAACAGCACTCCATTTAGACAAACCAAGCTGCTGTGCTGTCCCCAGTTGTAGCTTTTGTTTTTCAGATTCTGTACTGCATTAGTGTGTAACTCTGAACTCTATATAGAATGCTAGTTAGTTCTCTCCACATTTTGGTCAGACTAAACAATCCTTCTGGGGCCAGAAACCAAGGTCACAGCAGCTGCCTCAGGCTCTGAAAAGTACAAACAAAACTGGGGGGAAGAAGCAAACCAGGGGGATATGACTTCACAACCTGAAGCTATAATTGGGACAATTGACTCTGATATGCAAACAGACCAAACTTGTATCTGTCTAAAAAACTCGTGACCATCGTCCACGGTGGGTGCAGCCTCTGCCAGGCTCCTGCACTGCCCAAGGTGTATTTATCCTCTGGAGGCGTTTTAATAAATATCTACTTTATTCTCTAACTGTGTCCGAGGTTACAATGTAAAGATGTACCCAGAAGTATCTATTCTATCAGCATCTGCTGAAGCCAGGTGGGGCAATGATTCTTATTTCTGTGGGAGATATCCTCTGCTAATGGGCCCTCTGTTAAAACCAGGTGGGGCAGTGTTCTTTATCTTTTCACAACCCATCCTTTCTCCGGGAGATCTCTCCTGTTAATGGCCACTGAGTCCCACTGCATGACTGAAAATTCCATCATCCCACCAGGAGATGCTCCGCCCAGGGAAGGAGCCAAACATTTCCTACCTAGATAAGAACAGATTTGGAACACCAAGGCAGCCTTTTTCCACTGGATTACAGAGGAAAACTGGACCTTCCCACATCCCCACTGGACCTTCAGAGGAAAACTGCAACCTTCTACAGGAGCACTGCTCCAACTGAACCACATCTGTCACTCCAAGAAGACTGCAGCCACTGAAGTGGACTGCTAGAACCACCTCAACTAGCAGAGTGTCAGGTTGTATTCTGACTCTGGCAGTGGTTTTTCTTTTGTACTATTCCATGTATTTTCTTTTTCTCTTTTTTCCTTACTAAATTGTATTTCTAACTTGGAGTCTCTCGCTTGTTTTGCTTTCAAAACCATGACACTCTGTCTAGCCACTCCAAGCATCACCTGCAGGCTGCAGACACACCTGAGCAAGCTGGGAGGGATCTCAGGCACCACCACCCTGCGCCTCCAGGCCTGCAGGTCCCTCTCGGTGGCCATCTGGCTGCGCGGGGCGTTCTGGTGCATCTGCCGCACGCCCTCCACCTGCCCGCTGCGCCGCAGCCCGATGTTGGGAGGGGACTGGATGTCCAAACTCGGCCTTCTGAAAGCTGAAACACACCAAGAAAAATGTTTCTGCCAAGCTGCAGGGAGAGGGAAGATGGTAGCTTCTTGCTACAGGGTAAATAAATAGAATAATGGCTGCATTTTTATTTCTGAGTGTGTGACTTGTAGCCTTCAGGGGATATTAATTGTAGAAAACACAGAGATTACACAAAGGACTTTTAAATGGTAATTTCTGCCATGATTTTCACAGAATCAGAGTCATTTAGGCTGAGAAAGACCTCCAAGATCCAGCATTTGACCAATGACCACCTTGTCAACCAGACCAGAGCACCGAGTGCCACATTCCAGCGGTTCCCCAAAACCTCACAGTGAAAGGAACTGTGGTGAGACAGAAGGGCTCTTCTGAACTATTTCAGTCAGCTCTGAGGCCAGTGAGGCTCTAAAAAGCACTGTTCCTAGAGCTGAGCACCTATAATTATATACATAATTATGTAAGAAAATACATATTTTTTCATCTGTATCATATAACTATGTAATTAAAATTACAAAGACACAGCTTTGGAAAGTGTCTTGTTGAAATCTGCAAAGAAGGGATAGGGGAAACCAATTTGAATAATGGCACAACACCTACTTTGCAAAAAAAAGTAAGGAATGGAAAAATATATTGGCAGACATTTGCAAAAAATTCTATTTTGCATGTTATTAATTATCTTTTCCTTTTAAATTTCCTTTTAAATTCTGCCTTTTAAAGTGAAAGCTTTGTAATTTAATCCAGGAGCAGCAGTGTTTTAATGTCTACAAATAACCAGGTACCACAATGTTAAAAGAATCTCAGTCTCCAAAACCACAATGAAGTTAAAACCTGTTTCAGTGCTTCACACAGCACAACAAAAATGGAGACAGAGCAATTACTGAAGAAGTTTCCAGCAGTCCTTACCTCTTCTGGGTGTTCCCTCCCCGTTTTGGGGGCCACTTGGAGCAGATTCTTGATCAGCTCCAGTTCTCATATCCTGCTCCAGCTGCAGCTGTCTGATCATCCCATCCAGGATGCTGGGCTCCAAGCCTGGCTCGTCCTGATCAACTGTCTGCTGGCCAATCACCTGCTCAACAACTTCTCCATCACCTTGCAAGTGTAAAACAGCAAATGAATGAAGTTATTCCAATTATTTATTCAAAGTAAGACACTTATGGAATGTACAATCAAATGGTTTTGAACATCACTGCCCACACAAAAGAACTGCAACATCCACTTGAATAATTGAATTTTTTTGCTTGTTTAAAATGTATTCACTGTAGAAGCTTCCAGCATCTTTAGTGAACATAAACACAAAATATCAAGTGAAAAAACAGTATTTTTAAATTGCTGATGTCCCCTTAGGAACTAGTGCATACATGTAGAGCTTTAGTGATATTCTTACTTGTTGCTACGTATCCAAGCTGAGGAATCAAATGTTCATCTGCACAATTCTCTCTTCCTGGCACCAATCTTTGATATTTTGTGGGATGAGGGTTTCCATCCACATCCACTAAGAAGGGAGGGGGCATGAGGTGAGGGGCCTGCTGAGTCTGCTCATCCAGCACGTAGTTGTTGGAGTCTCGGATCAGCGGCCGATAGTCAGTGTGGAAGAACATCTGATCAGGAATCTAAAAGGAAAATTTTATTTTTATGTTAGCAATTTGGAAAAGAGAATATGCTAAAGGATAAAGAACAAGCAGTAAAGTTTCTAAAATCTACTTAAAGGTAAAAGAAAAGGCAAGTTCCCAATTAGCAGATTTGTGTAACTTCAGATAACCAGGATGGGTGTTGCAGCACTGCAACTTTTGACAATGCTTTAGCAGGCAACAAAATCTTTTCCAAAAACAAAAAGCTGAGGTAACTTGATGCAAAACTACTGTTTTACATTTAAAAATATTTATCTCTCATTCTGCATTTCACCCCTACAATTATTAGAATCACAGAATATTCAGAGTTGGAAGGGACCCACAAGGATCACCAAGTCCAACTTGTGAGTGGCCTCTAAATTTCCTTGCAAGGAAATCTTGGGCTAAAGCTCAACATCAGCTCTCGAAGTAAAGTTTTCCTGAAGTTTTTCTCTACAATTGAAAGTCTGCTGAGTCCATGAGGCTGAAGGAAAATGGTTACATAACTATTTGATCACAGTCAGAATGTTTGCTTAGAGCACTGATGGGAAAGATGATGGGGAAAAAGTTTCAATTTCAGCTGAGAATGCAGAGCAAGGAAAAAATAATTCCTTAAAATGACACATATGGAATTAGCATTGCAACCTGAAAAACATGGGGGAGAAGTGAAGAAGAAATGTGTATTTATCAAAACAGAAATGAAGCAGGCTAACAAATTCAAAAATTTAGGGTAGGATAAATTCAGACATTTATCCTAATCACATTTTTCTAGTATTTCAAAATCCACAGCATTGGATCAATAATTTACTTTGTTCAATTTAATCAACTACAGTGAATTTGGGCTTGAGTGAGGAAAGGCCAAAAGAACTGCAAGCTAAACCAGCAGAAATTAAAAAGAAGCATTTTTGAGGTTGAACAATTAACATGAATTAGCTGCCTCCAAGATGAAAATGTATTCCAGGAACATTCTTGGGAGGTACTCCCATAGGAATGTTAAGACATTGGTTTTTCCTGCTGTGCCAGGATCACATAAGCAAGGAAATTTACAGACATCAAGGAATCAATCCTCTAACCATACAAATTATTTTTTACGTATGAACTTTAAAATTAATTCATGTGATAATGCAATTTCAGTTTGAAACTCAATAGAGAAACCTAGCAAAAAGCTGAACTTACCTTTTCATAAGGCCTGCTACAGCCAAAGCCAAATATCAGCAGATGTCCATGAGAATCTGTGCATGCAAAATGCTGCCCATCTGGGGAAAATTTACAGTCAAAAACAGCTCCGTGTCCCTGGCCTTCAATCTGGATGAAGGAAAAAAAAAAATAAAAAAAATCATGATTATTTGATCAGATTTTCAGAGCAAACCATATGCATCGAAAATTAATTACTCTATCAAAAGCCATCATGCATTTCTCTAAGTACCTCCCTTAAGGCACAAATAATTTTGTTACTTCACTGTATCTCTCTTCCCCTTGAACTTAAGTCCTGAACCCATTCTAAAAGATGCACTAGAGGGTATGAAAAGTTTCTGTTCAGTGAATAAAATAAAGAAACATGTTTTTCTGAGGCTTTTTAGCTGTCAGCACATTACTTGAAATAAACTGGAGCTAATATAGACTGGTCTTGTTAAACAACTTTAGACAAACCCAGAGAATTTAAGAACTTGAAAATAAAAAAGCTCTTTGCTGTTGACTGACGGGGGAAGGGGGGAAGGATAAAAAATTTACATGAACATTAGATCAGAATCTGTCTCAGAGAAAATAACCTAATTTAAAGTGTTAATGATGAGCTGTGAAATGGAGCCCTCAAGCACTGTGCCAACGGGTACTAAGATTATTTTGTGGAAAATACAAGTATCTGTCCACAAGTGTCTCGAAACAATGGCCTCAAACAGAGACTTTTAGATGGCACCTCACCTCAGCTGAGGAAAACAATTAATATGAAGTGCACAATGATATTCAGTAGCAAACATCTGCAATAATGAGGAAATTCTAAGGTAAAAAGCGCTAAGGAAAAAAATAAATTAATAAATTTTGCAGGTTAAGGTTTTTCTGTTTGGTTGTTTTACCTAAAGGTGCAAGGGTGTGAGTGCTGGTGGCAATTCTCTAAGCTGGTGGTGAACACACTGCTGAGTGCTGAGAACAAAAGGCTCTTACCATGTTAAAATAATGCTTTGTCTTGGTGCCTTTGGTGATGTCCCATATGAAGATGTTGCCATCATGACCTGCAGACAGCATTATCCTGCAATCAAACGGATGGGTCTCCAAGACAAACACCTCATCGGCATGGCCCTGCAGTTTCAAATTGCACAGCACAGGGAAACAAGGAAAATCCACATCAGCAGGATATTCACAGCCTGCGCTGTCCTCTCTGGGAAATTAAACCCCAGGCAGCACAAAGATTTCAACATTCCAAAGGTAAAAATTTTCTAGATTCAAGCAAGAGCTGTAGAAATACGAAGCTTTTGCCAAAGGATGGTGGATTATTCAATGGGCAAGTTACTGCACTAAAATTTTATTTATTCCACATTTATTTGTTCTTTTATTTACAGGGAAAGTTCTAAACAGGAGGAAACAGCAAATTTTGGTTAAAATAATTCCAAACAACACCACACTTGCTGTACCAACCATACAGAGCTTTCAAGACTAATCAGCTCCAGTTATAAATTCATCAACTGAAATTGTAGGAAAATCTTCCAAAAGTAAAGAAATTCCATACCACCAAGTCATGGAGCAGCTGCCCTGTACTGGAATTCCAAACTTTGAGCAGGTGATTATTCACTGCTGTAACAACATAATTATCATTCTGGTTCCAAGCTATCATGGTTACTTTAGGCTTCATGAATTTGTCTTCTTCTGCACAAGTGTCACTATTTAAAAAAAGACAAACAGGTCAGAGATGTATTTTATATTTTAATTAGTCAATTTCTTTATCAAAATACAGTAATCTGTTTTCCTGTGTTAATAATCAGACAACAGAAAGGAAGGGAAGAATTAATTTGGGTTGAAACTTTTGTCCACAAAACCCTTCATTTAAAGCAAATCTGGATTTTTAAATTTTAAATGACTTGATAATCTCTTTCCCATCTGAGAGGCAAGGCAAAAAGGCTTTCCTTTTCCATGGAATCTTGGCTCCTGTACAATTAGAATCCTACCATAAATCGTTTAAAATTTTGGACTTTTTACAGTCAGCTTTTCCAAGAAACTGATTCCCAAGCCAATCTCTACATTAGCTAAGCATTTTTTCATGAGTCCAAACAGAAATATAGTAAAGATAACATTTGGTTTTAACCTCAATCTATTTCCTTATTCTCTCTCCAAAATAAATTTAGAGGATACTCTAACACTGCCCCTCACCCTTTTAGTCAAGCAAAGGAATAAGTTTTCTTTGAAGAACTTTCATGTGGGATTATCTTTATTCCACTTCAAGCAGAGGCCTCTCCTACAAAGACTCTCAACTACACAGTCACAGTCAAATCTCAAATATTAGTAACTCCTCCTTCATAAAATCACATTTCTTTAATGGTCTTTCTCATCACAGCCCAAAATCACCCTCCAGTCAAGTTGTGTGCCCAAGGTTTGGCTTCTCATTTAACCACTTACAAATAATTTAATTAAAATCTCATTTAATCACCTATAAATAATTTCTGTTCAGTGTCTGTGGAAGCTTACTGAGCTTCTGTACTCCTGTAAATCATTCCCCCTTCAGGTCTATCCAAAACCACAAAATATCCTGATTTTTATCTCTAATAACATTATTCAGACTGAGTGCCACTAGCTTTTTTGAAAGCAGAAAATGGGAATAGCCAGCAAGATCAGCCCTTGAGCAAAGCCACCTACCCTGTGTCATAACCTCTCCTGCAAATAGGTCACCACCTACTTTATTTTTACTAATCTAAAAATATTTCTCCCGTGACACATCAGGTGTCAGACTGAAACCCAGACAGAGAAGGTAGATTCTTTCTGTTCACTTTTTTCCCTGAGAAGAGGCAATAAAATTAATTTGGTACAGAGTACACCTGAGAGCTTTCTGAACACTTTGGAACAGATGAAAGCACAGAGTCAAATCCAGCAATTACATCACGAGAACATTCAATTCATCCCTTCCCAAGTCCACAGAACTTGACCAGAACGTTGCTTGCACTGTCACATTTGAGTCATTGAGCTTTTCAATCTTCCTGAATTCACACAGAAGAAAGCAAGGAGTGAAGAGTTCACCTACCCCAGCAGTCGATCAGACATATCCAACAAAATGCTCCTCCATTCTGCTTGCTCGAAACGCCAGATCCGAGCTGTCCCATCTCTGCTGCCACTTATGAACCTGAACAGGCAGCAAAAATTCATTCATTTCTCTTCCAAAACATCTGAAGTATATTTAGTGCTACACACCACCACGACATCAATTTGGCAGTGGAAGACTAATAGAAGTGAAATCTGCAATTTGTGTTCAAGAAAATTCTTTTCATTAAATTTCTTTCCAGAAAACCAGGAAAGAGCTTTTGTGAACTGGAAAATTGAATGAAGTTGTCAAAACATGAAGAACAGAGAAGCAAGTTCCAAAATTTAACTGAATTCTGAAATCCATCCTCAACTCATCCTCAGTACAGGACTTTAATGTATTTTAAGTAATTGCAGATTTTTCAGATACTGAAGAATAAATCAGATTAAAAGGTTGTAATTTTATTTTGACCATTTTCACTGCCTTTTTCCCACTTCCTATACAATACTCAGTGAAATTGAAAGGAAAGGAGGAGGAGATTTATGAGGCCACAAGCACAGTGGGTACTCTAAAAAATGGTAAAACTCCTCCAGGTAAATAAAAGCCCAGCCAGGACAAAAATCATCCAACACAGATCCACAGAAAGCTGCAACAGCCAAAGGTTCATTATGCTCCTGCATCAGTCCAAAATTTCCTTTCTGGGTTTTAAATAGGTAGATTTTTCTTACTGGAAACATCCAGTAATAGATTCCTAATTCTAAAATTAGTTTTTTCTGTCCATATTTCAGCATCCTTCAACATACCTGTCCCCACCATTAGAAAACTGAATGCTGTCAACTTTGTCCTGTAAGAAAAAATGGAGTTTGTTAAAAGTCTTTTTTTTTTTTTTTTTTAAACAGGAAATATGGTTTTTGGCCATTCTGAGTTTAGTAAAATCTGAAATAATTAAAAAAAAAGTTGTGTAATTTCTAATGGTTTTAACTGCAAGGCACACCAAGTTCAAACACTTCTCAGAATTCGCTAACCATTAATTTATTAAAATGCATCTTTTAAAAACTGCCTGAATTAAACATGAAGGATTAACAGACTAAATAACCTGGTTGACAACTGAATTGTATTTAAATATATTTTCAATGCCATAAGTCAGCTACAATGGTGAGGATCTGTTGCTCCTACTCCTACTTACACTTTGCTTAAAATAATAAATAATTATTCATTTTTACCACAATAGAAACTGCAGGAAAAGTAGATACCACACTCAGTGTGGAAAAGTCTCCTCTGCAGAAAAAATAAGATACTGATAATACTGATCAAACCTTTCAATGCAACAAAAATAAAATCAGATTTTGTAGTACAGGAAACATTAATGCAACCAAAATTAATTAAGAGCATGCTAAAAACCCACTCATAAAATCACCTTGTGCTTTCAATGCTGCTTCAAATAACTAATTAACTAATTACTTACAGCATGACTTTCCAATTCAGCTATTTTCTCAGGTGTTTCAGAGCCAAAAAAATACATCCTGATGACGTGGTCAGTGCTGCCAGTTGCTAAAAACATACCACCTGTAAAAATCAAGCAATAATTAACCTGCTGTGGAAGAAATTAAAACAGGTCACCACCATTTCTCAAAGGCCTGCTTTAAATAAAAATACTCCATAACTATTTGAAGAATGGCACATTTTTTTAGGCTCTTCCACTGACACACATATGCAGAAGGAAATCCCTTTCTTGCCCCAGAAAGTGTTCTCAGCCACAGTAAAAATAAATTAGTGTTGCAAAGATTTTAAAATACATCATTAGGGCAGCAGTGGAACTTTTTACATTAAATTCAATGGGGGGGAATATGGCTCTGGATAATCAGAATTATGTAGATGACTCTCACTGTCATTTGTGCAGGTGAACTGCACCAAAATTAGGCTGAAATGTGAGTAAACCAGTCAAACACCAATGTAAGCACACCAGTATTTAGATGTGGTGGCAAGAATTTCAAGATCTGCCTCTAAGTGCTGTCAAAAAAAACCAAACCCAAACAAGCAAAATGTCAAAAACATCCTCCCAAGACCAGGCAGGGCTCTATCCTGACAATGTTAACAAGCTACAGTTCAATTCGCTTTTTATTTCTGGAATTTGCTTTTTATTTCTGGAATTATTTATTTAATTCACATGAACTGAATGAAAGGGAACTACAGGCCAGGAGTGAAGCACAATGAAGATGCATTTCTGCATCCTAAAGAGAGGAAGATCTTCATGAGCATCCCATGTCCCAGAACCCATTCTGCTAATCCTTGACATGGCAGGAGGGGATTAAACAAAAATAAAAAATCCAGTAAAGATGGATAGAAGCACACAGACATTAGGTGACTTTTACTTCTGTGAAATGACCAATGTTTTCAACAGTCTTTCACTGTTAGCTAAGGGAAGTCCCATGATTTAATTATGTCACAGCTAACAGTGCACATCTGTGCAATTATTTGCTCACAACTGCAGGTTTTTTTCCATTTTAAAGCTGTCACAATCAAGTATTACAAGAGAGGAAAGAAGAAATCACAAGGCTGAACTGCACGTGACTTACCCACACTGAAGGATGAACAAAGCATCTGAACTCCTGGTCTGGGTTTCTCTGTGAACTTTACTGGCTTGGTGCTTAAAAAGAAAAGAAAAAAAAATGTTTGAAATAGGTCACACCACCCAAAACTTGGCTTTTAGCAACATTTCAAATCATAAAGAAATGTTTCTTCAAACATGGATCATATCATACCATGATGTGGTACAACACCAGACACACACTGATCATCCTAGAGCGCTTTTTGGTAATAATTTACTTTGTTGGAGAATCACCACCACCAGCAAGTTTTATTACATTTTCCAACATTTCCAATCATTCTTGTTGTCCTACATTTGTACTTTTAGTGAAGAAAGAAATTAATGTATTTCCCAGCTAATCTCCCAAGTCAATGGAACACCATTAATTTGTAAAGGATTTAGGTGGTGCTGGTGCTTTAAAATAACTATGGGATAGATGATTTGCACAGCATTTTTATAACCCCAAATCCCAGTGGAGTAAAAAGCACCTGAGTTATTTTACTCAAGCCCAGGATGGCATAAAGGTTAATCAGAAAACCATTCACATACTTGAATTTCATGGAATCTGCGTCCCACTGCCAAAAGCAAACAGTTCCATCTGCCCCAGTGGAGACCATGTACCTCAGGGAGCCTTTCACCATGGGACTGAACTACAGAGAGGAAAGCAAAATCACACACACAGAGATTTAGCAATTGCTCATCAACTTCTCAAGAAGTTAATGCAAAAGCTTGATTTATTTTTGATTTTTCACCTCAAGCTGCTGGAGCAGTTGTTGGTAACTCATTTTGCAAAGTAATACCTCCCCTGCTTTAAGATAAGTTTGTGGTCTGTGTTTCAATTACTGTGTTAAAAAAAACCACAATTCCTTCAGTGGTTTGGGTTTGATGTGTTCACTGACCACAGTCATTCACTGAAAATCCTGCCAATGAATGAAATAATGAGCACAGCAGACTGAAAAAAGAGAAGTTTGAACAGACAGGTGTAGTTTAAAAATAATTAAACAGAGCATGAGATATGAGGTAGCCTGAATGTGTAACTTAGCATCACCAGTAGTTTTATAGGAATTCCTCAGAAATGGCTCTTTAAGACATGGATTTACTGCTATGCACAGAGCAACCCTTAAGAAAACTTTACACACAACTTGTTTAAACTGTTCATCAATTACTAAAATTGGAAAGTCATAAAAATTATACATATTTCAAAATATGATATTAAGAGAGCTTAAATTTAAAATCCACACACTACAATAAAAAAGCACTACAAGTATTTAGGCATTAAAACCAGCTGAACTAAAAAATACAAAGAACACCACAGAAAGTGCAGGTATGAAGATTGCTCTCTGAAGCAGCATTTTTGAGAATAAAGCAAAATTATTTATTTGTACTGAGCTCCACAAGCCACTCTTCAGCCCTCAAGACAAGCTGTCAGTCTCACTGAAAACACCCCAAACCTGGGTAATGAGCCACTAATTTTTGTGTTAATTAAGGAATTAAAGGCCAAAGCCAGACTGAATCCAAAGGACCACCAAGAGCACATCGTGTATCAAATCACTTTCAAATTTAAATACACACACTACAATTCTGTTCTTCTGAAATAATTCCTATTTTTGGGATTGAAACAAATACCCACAAATCCCAAAAGTTATACGAATAATAGATAATGGATCAGAACCCATTCACACAAAATAGCAAATCATGTCTCCAGTAAGAGACAACAGGAGGACATGGTATTTCCCAGAAACTCCCTTTTGTTCCAACAACTCAAGCTTTACAGGTAGTGATCTTTAAGTGAAAAAGAATTCCTTCAGTTAATTATCTTCAGTTAAATACTTAGGAATTCCAGAGAGACAAGGAATTGACTTGTTTTAAGCAGGTTTATCCTGTGATTTGACATGAATATTTACACATTCAGATTTCACTACACCCATAGACAGCCAGAGAGAAATAATTTCAGTTTTTAATAAGCAGAAACACTTCAAGAGCCCCATACCTGCAATGAGGTAATGGACCCTGTGTGCCCATGGAGAACAGCAACTGGTGCACAAGTCCTCAGACACCACACTCTGATCATCTTGTCACAGCTCCCAGCTGCAATCATGGTGTTCTCGTAGTTGACAGCCATGTCAGAGATCTCTGCTGAATGTCCTCGTAAGGTGGCAAACAATCTGCCATTGTGAGTGGACCAGATCTTCACCAGACAGTCATCTGAGCCCTGGACAGAAAGATTCATTAAGGACAACTTCTGACATGTTTCTAACCTTTAACTACAGCAAATTGTTCCACTTAAGCACAGCGAGGCAGCACTGATATTTATCTCCAGGAGTTTTAGCACAACACCCATTTTGTATCATCTAAAACTATATTCAGAGTTGGATGTATTTCATCAACTTACAGTAAATATTCTGTGTCCAGTCCTGTCAAATGCAACACAATACACAGAAGAGAGATGGCCAAGGATCCTCCTGTGCATCTTGACATGCTGGTACATACTTCCTGGGAATGATGTGCTGAACTTGGCATAGCCAGTTAATTGCTTTGCTCGATGCACCTCCACTAGAACACAGAGCAATCACATCATGATTCAAACATGCCTGGTCTAAAACTTGGGTTTAGTCAATTGCCATCAATATTTACAAGCTACTAGAAATTACTTTCAGATTTCATAAAGCAAGGTTTTGCGAAATCTGCGATTTTTTCTGTGTGTAAAACCAGTATTTTGGGTGTGGGGAGAGGTGAGAGGAGCTTACCAAGGTTTGGTGGGGTGCCATAGTTCACAGGCATTTCGGGGGGTCTGCCTCGATGAAGAGCAGCAAATGCAGAGCCTTTCCAAACTGTGTTCCTGCAATCTGCAAAAAGAGTTGAAGTTCATCGTAAGTATTTGTTAAAAATGCCAAGAGAGCTGCAGCTCCAGAACACAGCAAAGAGCCCATCTAGAGTGGCCTCAAACCCAGGATTAAACCCACCAAAAAACTAGGCACCATCTGCCCCAAAACTTCTCACAAACAGTGAAGAGTTAAAGAGAAAAACCCATTTCATAGTAACAGAAGGAGAAAACAACCAACACAACCAACCACCAAACTTTGAAAATATTCCTAAATGATGGCACTCCTGCAGTTCACATGACACTAAAATTTCAACTGAATTTTAGCGTTTTCCTGAATATTTATATAAGAATGTAATGAGTACTAATTAATATGAAGTTATTTAATGAGATGATCTCAAGAACCTTTCAGTCACTAAAGGGGAATTTTTCACGAAGGCTTGGAGTGGAAGGACAAGGGGGAATTGTCTCAGGCTGAAGGAAGACAGGTTTAGATGGGATGTTAGGATAAAACTGTTCCCTGGGAGGGTGGGCAGGCCCTGGCACAGCTGTGGCTGCCCCTGGATCCCTGGCAGTGCCCAAGGCCAGGCTGGACAGTGAAAGTGTCTCTGCCCATGGCTGGGGTTGGAATGGGATGAGCTTTAAGATCCTTTCCAACCCAAACCGTGCTTGGATTCCAAGAGGACATTTCCAAAGTGTCAGTTCTGCCTCTCTTACTCACACCATTCCCCAAATCCTAACTGCATACATGCCAAACAAACAAAGAACACATCCTCCACATCCTTATTTCAAACAAAGAACACATCCTACCTTTTGCTGTCCGCAGCAAGGACTGCCTCCCTGCCCCAAGTAAGGAATTCACTCTGGAAATGCTGGGTGGGATCTCCTTGTCCAGGATTGGGCCAATACGTTTGCAAATTTGTAATAAATGATCTGGAGCCACATGTTTGTTGGACAGCACCTGACAGAAATTCAAAGTTTTAAAGTAAGGATGGTGCACCCAGAACAGATGAATCTAAAAGCATTGATACACACAGGTATATTAATTTTTTAAGTTCAACTTACAAAGAAAAATCAATTCTGTTAAGCTCTGATCTAGTAAATTCAGTGGGTACTCTGCAAGCTAGGGAGAGCTGTAATAAAAATAACTGGAGTACAGTTACCACTGTACCTCAGTATTTTATTACTGGAAGTTCATAGGAATCACCCACTTGGGAGGCACCCACACTAAGTGTCTTTGCCCAATACACCCTACTGTTAGTATTAAAAATAAGAAAGAAAATTCAAACCCTCCTAACTCGAGATCACAGAGAATGTGGCTGCAATCAAACACAACAATTTATGCAGCTACGACTTGTACTTGTTCAGTGAACTGCAGACCAGCAGGTTTGAGTACAATCTCTCTGGAAACAGCTTCCTTGAAGAACCAGTACTACATAGCCTGAGTCTGCCCTATTTCCTTAAACCAAAGGATCAAACCAGTCATCCCTACATTCAGGAATGATCCCACACTATCTGCATCAAGCAACCTAAAAAAAAAAAATACACCCCCACACACACTCAGATGTCTCAGACAAGAACAGATGTGTGCGGGTTTTCATTATTTTTCCCCCTTTTCAATCTAAAAAATTCTTACTCTTATGAAGACAACTGGAATAGTGCAAAAATTAAAGACACAAAGTAAGAGTTTAATCAGCCTTGAGTAGAACAAACCATCAGAATCATAAATGGAAGCTGTAGGGGAGGTCTGAAGCAGCTCCAGTGTGACCTGGCCACGAACAAACCAGTCAGCCCCAGCAGGCACAGTGCTGCTGCTGCAGCCAGGGAATTCCCAGCCAATCCACTGAGGAGAGGCTCAGGGCCACACCAGCTCAGGTATGTGGCTGAGAACACAGGCAGAACGAGCTGGTGCTGCTGATGCTGCTCCCTTGGCCGAGTGGCTGAGCTTGGATGAGCCAAGTGTCCCAACAGGACTGAGCTGCTCGTCACAGCAGCGGGAATAAAGATCCCACATGCTGCCAAAAAGTTGCCCAAATGCACACCAAGCATTCAGAAGGTGCAAAGCTTTGCTTTGATTTTAATAATGAAATCCAGGTATGAAGCTTGTGGGGCACAGGTTGTGTTCCTGGCAGGGTGGGAGGTGATAACATCAGTAAAATGCTCTCATTACCCCACAGGCAAATCTGTCCAAGCAAATCAGCCCATCAGATGCTCAAGGTTGATTACAAGAAATGTATCTGGTAGCCCAAAGATTACAAAACGCAGTTTGACATCATTTCTTTATCAATTTTGACTCTTGTATTGGTAGACAGCAGTACCAGCCACAGTATTCAGGACAGAAAGGTCAGCGTGCTTTCTGCCAAACACTAAAACCCTTTTTGTTTGCATGCCATCAGCAATAAGTGTATTTTCCAAATGCAATCCTTGCACACAAAACCTCGCAATTCCATTGTTTTTGAAGTAGTTTTGCTGAGATTTTGAAAGGAACAGTTATTTTAAAGATTTGTCATTCCATGCTGAGCAAGGTGGAATAGAATAATTACACCACCTGAGTGCATTTGTCTGTGGTCTCTGCAAATTCAGAGTGAGACCAGTGGGACAAGAGGATCTCAGAGCCCCTCAAAAAGCAGAAACTAAAACCCTGAGAAGATTAATTTAGATATTCTGACACAGGACTGCCCTGTGCAGAGACTTCCTTTAAATTGTGCAGGAAAAGAGGTAGAAGCAGCACATGCCCTGAAATCAGAAAAACACACACAGGATCTCCCAACACCCTGCTTTTTGTCAGAAGAAATGGGGTAAGAAACCAACAGTAAATCAACAAAAAAACCTCCCAACAATTCTTTTTAAGCTTAACCCTACTTTCCTCTTGCCTAAATTCAAGTCAGAGCTTGAAAATATTCCTGTTTAGCAAGACCAGGCTTCTTAGGGACTTTAAAAGTTTGATCTAAAACCTTCCTTGTTCAACTGACCACAACGAGAAGTAGAGGAAATGGAATCAAACTTATCATTTCAAGCAATACTTAAATTATTAAGAAAATGTTTTAAACAACATTTCATTCCTTCTCTATTCAAATATGATCCTGAGATCTTTAAGGGCTTCACAAGATGCAACAATCAGTCAATTAAACTCGAATGCCTGAACCTTAGGTGAGAAAAAGCAAGGACAAACACCTCTTTCAAGGGAACACTATCAAACACAATAAAGCAAGATAAAAACCACACCGAGCAGGGCAGGCACCACCAGGCCATCACTCCCTGCCATTCAAACTCTTTGCCACTTCAGAAGCAGCAAAATTAAGCCCCAAAACAGAGCTCTGCGAAAACAATTCAGAACACACCACCCCAGCCGTGGAAAGGCAGAAAATAGAATTTGTGGAAAGATCACCCCATCCTTTCCAGCACGTTAGAAACAAAGCCATGAGCACATTCACAGGCACCACGACTGCCAGCCCTGGGTTTCTGAGCAGCGATTTCATTTCCTAATCTGTTGGAGGGGGCTGAAAGAAACCAACCAGAAAATAAATACCGACAAATCACAACGTGCCTCACAAGCTGGTCCCTGAAACTCCGAAATGAAACCTGGCTGGAGATTGGCTCCTGCCTGCATGTAGGCAGCGGCATGTACCACTGCACAACGCCAAGCTCCACCTCTGCTATGTAAACAATATCCTCAATTTGAACCACCGCTTGTGTTTTTGTTAGTCTGATGTAAAGAAATTACAGGCCATTTCTAAAGTAAATCCAGTGCTCAGAGCCAGCATGGTACTGGAAGGTGAAGATTTGGGCCTACTCTTAAAGGGAGAGGATCGAACATCAATGTTATCACCGTAAATAAAAGAGGTTTTTTAAGAGAAAAGTCTCACCAATTCTTCGTAACTTCTATAATGCTCATTTCCTTGCCAATCCAACCTTTTAGGAAGCAACTAAATAAAGGAAAAACAAAAGAAAACGTGAGCGGTTAAAGCGGAAAGGAGGGATTACAGACCACATCCAAAACAATGTGTGTTGAGAGGGGGGGAAAAGTTGAGACAGCGGCAGAAACTTGAATGACTTGCAAAGGAAACTTTTGACTACAGCAAGATTTCATCAGAGCCCATACAGACCTGGTGCTGCTCCAGCTCCTGCACCAGCACCTGCAGAGGGAAGGGGAAAAACACAGAGTCAGGGGCAAGCCACGACTTGGCTCCTCCAGAGCGGGGGTCGCGGCTGCTCCCACGTCCCCCCGACCCTCAGCGGGCAGAGCGGGGTCCCCGCGGCGCGGTGAGCCCCGGACTCACCTTCAGCGCTCTCCTGCAGGGCCCGGTGCTCAGGAACCGGGCGATGAGGAAGTAAAGCTCTGTAAGAGACACGGCAAGAGACACGGGGGATGAGCCGGGGGGCGGCCGTGACCCATCCTGAGGGGGGTGGGCAGGAAGATGGCGGCACCGGCGGCACCTCCTCACCCCGGCCCGCGGTGTTACCTGATTCAATGAGCGGCAGCGACGCGCCGGAGCTGGAAGAGGCCGCAGGCTCGGCCATGGCGGGCTGAGGGCGGCGGGCCCGGCTCGGCACGGCGCTGTCAGCGCCTCCCCTCCCCTTCCTCCCTCCTCTCACGGCCGCCCCCCCGCTCCCCTCAGCGCTCCCTCCCTCCCTCTCCCCCCTCAGCGCAGCCTCGGCGGCGCCGCCGCCATCGCCGCCGCACCACCCGCCACGGCGCCGCCGCCGACACCTCCGCCGGGAGCGCCCGCGGAGGGGGGCGGTGGAAAATAGTGCCCGCAATACCGGGCGCTCCGGGCGCGCCGGGGGAACAGCGGTGAAGGCGTGCGGCTGCGGGGAACACACGCGGAGGGTGGCGGGGCGGCCGGCGGGGGGGATGGCGGGGAAGGCGCCCGGTGAGGAGGAGGGGAGGAGGGGAGGAGGAGGCGCGGAAGGATCGCGCGAGGAAGGCGGCGGTGACGCGCACGGGGGCGGGGCTGAGCGCGGCGAGGCGGCGGCGCTGAGGGTGGCGGGGGAGAGGCGGCGGCTCCGAGCTGCTCCGATCGCCCCCGGGAGCTGCGGTGCTGCTGCCGCTGCCTCGCCCTTCCTACCCGGGACAGCCCTGCCGGGGAGCCGCGGCGAGGCACCGAGAGCCGGGTCCAGGGGGCGATGCGGTGACGGAGCGGACGCCGTGTGCCGCCAGGCCAAGGCCTCTGCCTCGAGTGCCGTGTCCGGTTGTGGGCCCCTCGCTGCCAGGAGGATATCGAGGAGTTGCAGCTTATCCGGAGCAGGGAACGGAGCTGGAGCCCCAGGAGGGGCTGAGGGAGCTGGGAAAGGGGCTGAGCCTGGAGAAAAGGAGGCTCAGGGGGGACCTTGTGGCTCTGCACAAGTCCCTGCCAGGAGGGGCAGGGAGGGGGGGTCGGGCTCTGCTCCAGGAACAGGGACAGGAGGAGAGGGAACAGCTCAGGCTGGGCCAGGGCAGGCTCAGCGGGAGAATTTTTTTCGCTGAAAGGGTGATGGGACATCGGAATGTGCTGCCCAGGGAGGTGTTGCAGGCCTTGTGCTCTGGTCGTTGACAAGGTGCTGATCAGTCAGAGGTTGGACTCATGATCTCAGAGGTGTTTCCCAAGCTAAATGATTTTGTGATAACGTGATTCAAAGTACATTGCCCTGCATGGTGCCTGCTGTGTCCCATGCCAGCGGAGATTTGGGATCATCGATGCTGGAGCTGAGGCTGAGACAGAAGAGCTCCTTGGGGAGTGCTGGGGGGCACCTGAGCTGCCCCAAACACCACCTTGGGGAGGGGCATTTCCCACACCACTCCAGCAGCACTCTTCCCTGGCATCACTGATCCAAAAAACAGCAATTCTGCCCCCATGCCTGTGCCACCTCAGGCCTGGCTCCTGGAGACAAGATTTTGGGAGCCAGGACATTGACCTGTTGGAGTGAGCCCAGAGGAGGCAGCAGGATGAGCAGAGGGATGGAGCAGCTCTGCTGGGAGGAAAGGCTGCCACAGCTGGGATTGTTCAGCCTGCACAGGAGAAGCTTTGGCCTGAGCTCAGGGTGGCCTTGCAGGGCCTGGAGGAGCTGACAAGAAAGGCCTGGAGTGACAGAAGGGGAATGGCTTCAAACTTAAAAGAGTAGGGTTAGATAGGATACTAGGAAAGAATAATTTAATTCCCTGGGAGGGTGGGCAGGGGCTGGGATGAAATTGCCAGAGCAGCTGTGGCAGCCCCTGTGGATCCCTGGAATGGTCAGTTCCAGGTTGGACATTGGGGCTGGGAACAGGAGGTGTCCCTGCCATGGCAGGGGTGGCACTGGATGACCTTTCAGGTTTCCTTCCAACCCAAACCATTCTTTATCTTTTTTTACTTGCCCAGCCTGGATGCTGGTAAAAACAGCAATGCCTGTACTTGCATTACATTTTAAATCCAAGGTCTTTCCCTATTTCATTCCCAACCTCTGGTACCTTGAAATGAATTTTTAGAACCTTGAAATAAATTGTTTTTATGTATCATTCCCTTAACCCAAAAAAACTACTAGCAGTATACAAAACAGAATATCTCTAAAGACACAAGTTTTGTTCTCCTGCTGTTGTGTTTTGAATCAGATTGTGCTCCATTGGATGCAGATCTGCATTAGCTCTTACTCCAGGTTTAGCTGAAGAGCAAATAAATCTGATACTGCATGGGACAGAATAATACTGAGATGTTGCAATAAATTAAGCAGTGGGTATTTGATGTGAGGGAGATGCTGATAGTCCACAGGATCACAGCACCAGAGACTGAGAATATGAAAAACAGACACTCTGTAAAAACAGGGGCAAGTGGTTATTTTGAGGGATTTACCTGCAAGTTTATAACTTATTTAACTAGTTTGAACTTGCCCAAACCAGAGAGTAAGTAATACCATGGAGCTAATAAATTAAACCAACAAGTGTTGTGCCTGGGAGGGGGTGTTGGGGGAAGTGAGTTAGAAAAGTGGCATCAATTTCCAGTTCTGAACTATACAAGAACTTGAAGCCAAAGCCAGGTGTTAACTGGGAACACACCTGTGATGGAATGGAACAGGAGCAGGTTGGGGCTGAGGCTGGGAGACTCCCTACAGGAAAGTTCAAGATTGCTCAAGTATTGAAGAGGTAAAAATGGTAAAATTCTTCCTGAAATGAAAGCATTGATAAAGAAAGCACGTTAGAAGTGAAAACTGAAGTGGGTTATTTTAGAAATAACCACAACAATTCGAAAAAAGGCAATAAAAATGTACAGGAAGCAAGTACTGGGCTAGCAGGTGCTAAGAGCATAACCAAGTTCTGGGGCAAGAGGAAGAAAAAAGAACAAAGAACAAACGCTGCTGTTTGATCTTGGCTCCTCCCAGCACAAGGTGACAGTTGTGTGACTGGCATCTGATGCTTCCCAGTATTGAGTTTTTTAAAGCAAACAGCAGCAGCACAAAGCTCTCAGCTTTCAGACTGCAAGTTTAGATTAACACTCTAATGCCCCTCTCTTTAAAAGTTCAGTTTTAACACTCTGGAGGACACAGTTAAAACTCCAAACCACAGCACTCGGATTGTGAGTTCACACTCAATTCAGGAGCTATGGAAACATCCTTTCATAATCAAGATTTATTTGGCTTTTGTTTGGTGATCACAAACACTAGCAACAATTTTACAATTGTTTTTATTCACAGAGCTTTTTTTAAAATCTAAAAACTAATTGTTTTTTTTTCCTAGCACTATTTCAAATATTTTTCACTCAATCTTTGTAGACAAGCCGTTCTTGAAAACTAGATGTGAAGTTCCAGTATCTCAAATATTGACAAAACAAGTTTCATCTTTTACTTAAGACAGTATTTCAAGATATAAAATAAAAGTTTCCAATCTTTTGCATCACAGCTACGAAGTTGCTGGAAAAAAATAAAGCTGCAACTACCAAAAATAACTTTGTCACTGATATACATCACTCAGCAATAAATCCACCACTAGGGAGCAGTTTTATTAGATAAGCAATTCTACTGATGGTACAACCATAGAGAAAGATAAATAACTAAAATGTTAAGACATTCTCAACACATCATTACGAATTCCAAAGGCTGGTCTGTGTTATGCTTCATTTTCTAGGATAGAAAACTGTCCCTTGGAGTCTGTGGAGCGTGAGGCAAAGCCCTCTCCTTAATTAACACACTGTTAATTTCTGGTTTCATAGAAAACAGACAACCAGTACATGATTTTACCACTTAAAAAAAGCATTTACACTTATCTAAATATGTAAAAAAATGGGTTGAGTCGGGATTCTCTCCTTTTTAAAAACGTGTTTTCTAGAGCTACTAAAAAACTTGCATTTACAAAATAGTTGATAAAAATATTCCTCTGAATTGTACAAGAAGAAAGGTTTAAGGACCACCAGTTACAGATGTGGGAGCAGGTGTCACTCAGACTTCACTTCTTTCTCTGCAGCTGCATCAGGTGCTGGGGTCTGGAAAGGGAAAATAAAAAGCAGAACACTTCAGAGCAGGAAGTTTTTAATGGCTCAGATTAGTCTGGAGTGGTTTTAATGCACAAAAGGACAGAACCACCCTGACATGTCCCTGCAGATTTCTCCTGGGTCATGACCTGCTAAACCAAGCTGTCACAGAAAGGCTCCCTGGATCCACCAGGATGGATTTCAGGATGTTGATTTGTTACTAAACACACACTGTAAAGGATTTTAATTGGATTACTGCCTTCATGACAGAAGAAACTTTAGCTTTCACACAGCTGCAATTACATGAGGTGTTTAAAAAATACTTGAAGTAACACTTAATGCCTTTAAATTTCAGTGCCACACTTGAAAGATTCTTCAAATCTTAACCCTGTTTTAATTCTTAACAACCAGGACAGACTCTGCCTCTTCTGGACTCTGGTACAAAATTACACCTGGAATTTTGGGTGGTGTGACCAAGTCATCATCCATTCATTGTAAATTTACATAATCTGTGCACCAGATAGGAATGCCACCCAATTTGGTTCAGCTGCTGAAATGATACAAGCATGAATTAAAAGACAGCAAAAATTGAGTCAGCTGAGTAACTCTTAGTTACAGCACAACTTTTTCACACTGCAAGCTTGCACACAACAGTTACCCCAGAGTAAATCCTTCTGCTCACTCAAGCACCATCCTGTACCTTCCTTGCCCACCAAACCCCACCATCTACCCAAAACAAAAATATTCCACTGAGTCCTGAAAATGAGGGGACATTCACTGTGACACAAACCTGACAGCAACTCTAGGCCTGTTACCACACTTGTGTTCCATCCACCTGCCTGGTAAGAGGATTGCTTTTTCCTGCAGATCTTGTCCTAAATTTGTAACTGACTTATGCCTGCATTCCAGGGATATGATGCAGAGTGGAGGATGCTCTGAGTGACCTGACCAGTAACTCCAAAAAGTTCAGAGCCACTGTGGTGCAGCCAACACTCACCTGGCACAGTCACTCCTCCAGCAACAACAACTCAATTGTTCTCCTTTGTCCCTGCACCAACCTGTCCCTTCTCCCAGCCGTCAATGTCACCTCAACTTTGCTCAAATCAACTCTGGCTTTTCACTCAAGACTCTTTCCAGGTCCAAGAAAAAGAATGCTTCATTAGTCAAGAAACTTTTGTAGTAAAAAAAAAAACAACTCAGTAACAGCAAAACCCAAACCCAGCCCTCCAAAGTTCACCTCCTCAGTTTTTGCTTCCCCATTTTCTGCAGGCAGGTTGTCCTTTGTCTGTTCTTGGTTGGTCTCTTCTGTCTGTTTTCCTTTAGGCCCCTTCTTCCCCTTTGCTGGAGCTTTCTTGTCCTCAGATTTATCCTACAATGAAATACAGTTCCAGTAAGTCAATTGTTATGACCTTCTAGGCAAACCTTGAAAATAATAAAAAGCACAGAAAACTAAGCTACCAACAACCCCTGATCAACCACTTAAAAATATTTCAAATTCTGTAATTTCTATACACTGACTTCTATACTTTGCCAAAAGATATTTTTTTCCATTAATATTTATTTGAAAAGCCCACCAAGTAATTTCATAATGAGAAAACTTCTCACAATTGGAAAAAATAGCATGAGGAATGTTTTAAAAACTGACAAAGTTGATGCAAAAAAAGGTGTTTTTTGATGAATCAAATAAAAAAATCTTTGACTCTTAATTAAAATTTGAAGTAATTATAAGCAGAAAATCAGTATCATACATCAGTCAACATCAATGAGCAGCAGTAAGTGCAGATGCAAAAAAAAAAAAAAAAGGAAATTCCAACTCAGTAGCATTGGAAAGCTTCCCCAAATTCTTCAGGTTTACAGCCCTGAGAGTGGGAACACACTTGTATCAAACCACTGGAATGAAGGTGGATCCCTGATCGGTAACTGCTCAATGGGATTAATGCAATGAAGACAGCAAGTAGTCTGCAACAATTAATAGTTTTTTCTGAAATTAGAGAAGCACAGACCAGTTTGGGTTGAGAGGGATTTTAAAATCATCTCATCCAACCCCCAACAACTCCCACTGTCCCAGGCTGCTCCAGCCCCAATGTCCAGCCTGGCCTTGGGCACTGCCAGGATCCAGGGGCAGCCATAGGGAATTCTCTGGGAATTCCATCCCAGCCCTTCCCACTCTCCCAGGGAACAATTCCTAATTCCCAATATCTCATCCAGCCCTGCCCTCTGGCAGTGGGAAGCCATTCCCTTTGTCCCATCACTCCATCCCTTGGAAATTGTCTCTCTCCATCTTTCTTATCCTCCCTTCAGGTACTAAAAGGCCACAGTGAGGTCACCCCAAAGCTCTTAATCACGAAAAAAAGCTTCTGGTGACAAAGGAACACTTAACAACACAAACAGCAGCAAGCCAACAGACACAAGGCAGTTTTCTGTTCTCAAAAAAAACCAAAGAATTTTACAGCTCACTTATCTGCACTGTGAAAGCTGTGCTGAAAAATTCAAAGATCACACAAACCCACTTTCTTGCACGCACACAAACACCTGCAAGCTTGACCACAAGAATGGAAACTCGTGTTTTTTAAGTGGCTAGTATGTTTCTTTTCCCTGTCCTAACACACTGCTTTAAAACATCAGAAGGTGTATTTTATCTGCTCTTGTTACAGAGTGAGACACAACACCATGCACAGAATCACTGAATCACTCAGTTTGGAAAAGTCCTCCAAGATACTCCAGTTCAACTTTAATTGGGCACCACCCTGTCAACCAGAGCAAACACCCAGGCTATCCTTGGACACCTCCAGGGATGGTGACTTCACCACCTCCCTGGGCAGCTTTTCCAATGCCTGACCAACCTCTCTGTGAAGAAATTCCTCCTGATGTCCTAACGCACAGTGGCTTTGACAGTCAAGCAGTTCCACCCAACACCAAACCACAATGCAACACGCATGGATCCGTGCCCACGCTTTCATGCAACGCCTGGAGCTTAACAAGGATCCACATACACAGCGATGGAATGTACCTGTGAACACTGGCAAAAGCACATTAGAACAACACTTCACCAAGTGAGTGTTCCCACAAGGAATCAAACCATTCCAGCACACTGCACAGGATGCCCGCAAGCACCATCTCTCCCTCCCCTCTTCCAATTCGCTCTCACCTTTGCCGGTAGCTTTTTGGGTTTCGGCTCTGCTTTGGCAGGCGCGGGTTTCTGAGGAGACAGAACAAGTCAGGGGGGATCCAGCCCTAGGGGACCCATCCCGGCAAGGCCCCGCCGCTCGGCACTTACCGCGGAGAGCCGCGCCGATCGCCGCTTGGGCTGCGGGCAGAGAGAGAGAGGCAGATACATGGAGAGGGAGAGAAAAGCGTGAGGGGCGGGCGGGCCGGGGGCAGCCCCGCCTGCCCCGCCGCCCTGGCCGCTCCTTACCTCCTCGGGGGCGTCCCCGTCCGCCACCGTCACCTGCAACACACAGGGCGCGTCAGCGGCCGGGGCGGGACCGGCCTCTCACCGCCTCCCGCCGCTGCCGGACCGCCAGTCCCGCCGAGCCCCCCCCGAGCCCCCCGCACCCCCAGCCCCCTCCCCGGCCCGCCGAGCCACCCGGCTCAAGGGGAAGGCGCCGGCCGCCGATACCGCCCGCCACACGGAGCCCGCGGCGCGGCCGCTTCCCGTCCAGCCCGCTCCCCTCACGCCCCCACCCGTCCCCGCCCGGCGGCTCCGCTCGCTGCAGCCCGCCTTCACCTTCCTCTTCGGCATCTCGAGGCTCCCGGCCGCGACCCCCGCGGCTGCTGCGGCTGCTGGTGCGGCGCGGGCGCTGCGAGCGCTGCTGCGGCTGCCTGCGAGCCACAGCCCGGCTGCGCCGCGGAGCCGCCCCCCCTCCCCATCCCAGCAGCGCCAGCGGCGCCGCGACAGGATCCAGCCGGATCGGCGCGCGCCCGCCCCCGAGCGCGCCGCCGCGCCATTGGCCCGCCCGCGTCACGTGCCGCGCGTGTCCCCGCGTGCCCTCACGCGCCCGCTGCCGCTGCCGGTGCCGGGCCCATGGCGGAGAGCGGCGCCTGGCTGCTGGTGCTCAGCGCCGTGTTCCTCTGCAACGCGCTCAAGATCCTCCTGCCCTCCTGCTCCTCCGTTGTGAGTGATGGCCCCGCCCCGCGCCCGCCGGGGATGGGGAGGCGGGAGGATGGCTGGGAGGGAGCGCAGGGAGCCGGCAGGGCGCCGAGGGGAGCGCTGGCCGCACGGGGAGCGGTGCCGATGTGTGGCGGGCAGGGGCTGGCCCGGATGAGAAGCCGGTGCTGGAGATGGTGGAACGCAGCCCCTGTCACTCTGGGGGATGAGGCACCGCTGTGGTCAGTGATGCTCCTGAGCATCCAGCCCTTAGGATGGATCACGGAATCGTGGAATGGTTTAGGCTGGAAGGAACCTTAAGGATCATCCACTTCCAACCCCCTGCCATGGGCACGGAACCTTCGCTGGGCCCGGCTGCTGAGAGCCCGTCCCGTCTGCTCCAGGGATGGGGCATCCACAGCTCCCCAGGTTTTGGGAACAGGAAGGAAAGCTTTGCTCAGTCTTGCATGTTTTCAAGAGATGGACGTGCCCATTGTTCAGACGGGAGATCAGTGGATATGGAGATTAAGGAGCTGAGCCATTGTAGGAATAAACCTTAAGTCTCAACCGCTAATCAGGGTGCCCCTGCTCTGATGTGAAGCATTCCTGTGGAAGCGTGGATAATGGAATTGGGGACAAATAAACAATGTGGCTGCCAGATAAACTCACATGTGTACAAAGATGCTGAAATCCCTGTCGCTCTGCTCTGCCATGGAAATAACTTCACTGGCACAGAGATCAGAGTGCACTGTTCAACAATGGACAAAAATCCTTTAAAACTTAAAATCAACCTCAGCAATTTGGGAAGCTGAAGTCACTGTTACTAGAGATGAGTGATGAAACAGCCATATGAGGAGAAGAGGAGGGCATTTGGTTCTTTTAGTCTGGAGGAGACTGAGGCTGCGATCTGCAGCTCCTCAGAGGGACAGCTCTGATCATTGTTCTGGGATAGGGATGGCACCCAGGGAGCAGCTGGAGGGATTTAGGGTGGATTTTAGGGCAAGGTTCTTTCCCAGAGGGTGCTGGGCACTGCCCAGGCTTCCCAGGGAATGGGCACAGAGCTCCAGGAGCTGCCAGAGATGCCCAGGCTGGGATTTTGGGGGATCTGGGTACACAATTCCATTCCACCTCAGGATATTCTAAGATCTCTGCACAGCTTTCTGCTGTGGTTTAACACTGAAGATGGTGTTAATGATTTTCTCACTGACTGCAGGCCTGAGAACAGGGGAGAAAAATTTCCATGTCTTGGGGAAGCTGGGAAGATTTGCTAAGGAACAGCTAGAAAAAGTCTTTGTGTCCTTTGTGCCTTCATTTCTGTGGCAAACAGAGTGCATGAACTGACAAGCAGGTGGTGCCTCAACAAAGGAAATTAGGAAAGTAAAAGGAAGGGAGAAAATGTTGGAATACTTGGCTGCTGGAAATGGAAATGATCACAGAATCATTTATCTTGGAAGAAGCCTTCAAGATCATTGAATCCAACTTGAGGCTGTGTCATCTTGTCACTTCTCTTGTTACCCAGGGATTTCCTGCATCTCAATGAAAGGGTGTTTTTATGGGAGACTTTTGAGAGCATACCTCACACCCATTAAAGCGAATCAGTGGAATTCTGGGTCAGTAATTTGACAGTTTTCTTCACTTCTTAGGTCTCCAGGCTGTTACAGAAGGATGCAGAGCAGGAATCCCAGATGAGAGCTGAGATCCAGACCATGAAGCAGGAGCTTGCCACCATCAGTATGATGGATGAGTTTGCCAGATATGCACGGCTGGAGAGGAAGATTAACAAAATGACTGACAAGCTGAAAACCCACGGTACAGTTCCATGTCTGCTCCCTTTCCCCAAAGAAAAAACGTTTTCTGTTTCTGAAAAGCATTCTGTCAAGAGTCTTTTAAGTATTTATCCTTCAAACTTGCTTTCCCCATCTCACCCATTTTCCATGTTCCTTTCCTTTCCTTTCCTTTCCTTTCCTTTCCTTTCCTTTCCTTTCCTTTCCTTTCCTTTCCTTTCCTTTCCTTTCCTTTCCTTTCCTTTCCTTTCCTTTCCTTTCCTTTCCTTTCCTTTCCTTTTTCTCCTTATTTTTTTTCCTCTTTAAACTAATTGTGCCTTTTCTGGAATTTCCTGGGCTTCACTGTGTAATTATTTATTCTTTCTCAGTGATGCTGATCACTGAATCCTGTTTTGAGTAAGTCAAGAAAGAAACTACAGTGTGATATAGAACAGGCAGTTTGTTGTATAAGGGTGTTTTTAATATAGCTGTAAGTAATTTGGAAAGAGATTTGTAAACAGGGTAATGTCCAGCCTCAAACAATGAAATATTAAAAATTACTAATTTAATGTAATTATAATGCATTATTGTAAGTAATGGAAAGTAATATTTCTTTTCTTTAACAGTGAAAGCACGAACTGCCCAATTAGCCAAAATAAAGTGGGTCATAAATATTGTATTCTACATATTGCAGGTAAGTAAATACTTTGTTATGGATATAGCTTAACCCAAATCCTCAGCAGTGTTGCAATTCTCTCCTGGGTTCTTGGCCCATAACTGATCGCTCAGGGCTCCCCCAGCCCAGGAGGAGCTGGATCTGCTGCAGAGAGCCCAGAGGAGGCAGCAGGATGAGCAGAGGGATGGAGCAGCTCTGCTGGGAGGAAAGGCTGCCACAGCTGGGATTGTTCAGCCTGCACAGGAGAAGCTTTGGCCTGAGCTCAGGGTGGCCTTGCAGGGCCTGGAGGAGCTGCAGGAAACCTGGAGAGAGACAATTCCCAAGGGATGAGGGACAGCACACAGGGAATGGCTGCAGAGTGGGGTTTGTTGGGATCTTGGGAATCAGGAATTGTTCCCTGGCAGGGGCTGGGATGGAATTGCCAGAGCAGCTGTGGCTGCCCCTGGATCCCTGGAATGTTCAGTTCCAGGTTGGACACTGGGGCTGGAGCAGCCTGGGACAGTGGGAGGTGTCCCTGCCATGGCAGGGGTGGCACTGGGTGAGCTTTAAAGTCCCTTCCAGTCCAAACCATTCTGTGATTCCAAGGACACAAAGCTTGTCGAACAAAAAGAGTTTCTGGAACTGGAAAGGAAATGCTGCTGATAAAATTTGGTAGTTGAGAATGGCAGGAGTTTAACTTTTATCTGAGCTTTGTGTTTCTGGTTTTGGGGAGACAATATTGGAATTTATCTTAGCTCTTTAATCACTGGGTGTTTTTTTAATATATGGCTCCAAATCCAGGAAAGCTGCATATAAATATAATTTTGGCTTTGAAAACAAAATATACTTCTGCTGGGGATGCAAATCTCCACCTACAGCTGCTACACATTTCCCCACAGTGCCTCATCAGATTGTCTGTGTAGTTCTGATGTGGTGCCAAAGAATTTTCTAACGAGAATTTGCTAACGAGGATGGCAGTGGTCAGCCTGAAGATTTCCTTAGGGGACTGTTAAAAGGAGTTGCATTCCTTGCAGGCAAAAAATCAGACTAAAAAGGGTCATCAGAATTTTAACAAATGTGTTTGACTCTGCTGGATTAGAACAAGGGTCATGAAAGAAAGCAAGTTCTCACTGCTACCTCCTAATATTGTGCATAAATTTAAGGTCATGCCAAATGAAAAAATATTTTGAATAAGATAAAATAATAAAGAAACATTTCCCTTTCATTAGAATTTATTATTTGCTGTTTCTAGATAGCACTGGGAATGTACTTTGATATGTGTTATTATCCAAACTAATAAAAATTCCCATTCCAGGCTGCCCTGATGATCTCTCTGATCTGGAAATATTACTCTGAGCCTGTCACTGTGCTGCCAAGCAAATGGTTGGCTCCCCTGGAGCGCCTGGTGGCCTTCCCTACAGGAGTGGCAGGTGAGGACAAGGACATTGTCAAGCCCCAGAGCATCCAGGAATTAACAGCAGCTGCTTCTGTGACTCTCAGAGCACAGGGTTCAAATATTTGAGCAGCTCTTCTGTGTGGGCTCAGCTCTGGTTTCTTGAACTCATTATGGAATTTTGTCATTTTTATTTCCACCCAAACAGAGCATTGCCCTTATCTGCATTAAATAGACTTGTGGAAGATTTAAATTAGAAAATCAGAAAATCACCCAGAAGGGAGTTTTGTTCACAGGTGTGCTATGAACAGCTATCTACTTACAAAACAAGTGATTTCAGTTTCAGAGGAAATTTACTTTTTACCTCACTCAAATCCTGAATTTAGGTTCAAGCAAAGTATTCTGTGGCTTGCCAGACCTTAAACTTCAGATATTTTCTCTTGGTTTTAGCTGTGGGGTGCACTCACCACACTTCAGCTCATATTTGTGTGTTTGATGCTTTTTCCCCAAGACAATCCAGAATTTTTTGGGACCAGCACTGATTTATCTCCTCAGGGTTATTGATCCAAGAACTTCAATTGTGGTTTCTCCCTCTTTTCCAGGAGGAGTGGGAATTACCTGCTGGCTCGTGGTCTGCAATAAAGTTGTAGCTATCATGCTGCACCCCTTCAGCTGAAGCAATCCCAGCAACCATGGACTCCCCAGCTGCATTTACATTATCACAGTTTTAAATCCATTTAGAAAGAAAAAGGGACAGTTATCTTCCATGAGACGAGGTCTGAGGCAATCCTTGGGATATCAGTCAGTCCTTTTGATTTCTCTTCCCAGAGTTTGTCTTTCAGTTTGGAAGGAGCAGCACTGCTGGTTATAAAACCTCCTTTGGGGTTTATTCCTGGCAGAACCGTGAGGTTTTGTCATGGTCTGTTGTCACCAACATCTACAAGTGTTGGATTTGTGGTTTTAAATTGGAAATGTGCTGGCTTTAGGAATTAATTTGGGAGCTTGGCTGTTTCTTTGCTGTAAAATGAGGTGGGATCATGTTGGGTGGTGCAGAGGGAGGTTGTTTGCTTGGCTTGGGGCAAAAGAAAGTTTCCTTGGGATTTCTTTACCCTCAAATTGGAATATTCTTGAGCTCTCCTAAAAATATAGATGTGTTTAATCAAGATTTTATCTCTTAAGAGGTTCCTTCAGCTGCCAAGCACAGGCTCCTGTCAGTGAAGCAGAAGACAGTGCTGTTCCTGCAGAGGGGATGCTGATTTCGCTCCCACTCTGGAATTCCCACAGAGGAATGATCTGTTCTGCTCTTCCAGGGCCAGGACTCCTCAAAACTGGCCCTGCCTTTAAAAACCAATTCAAAAGATCAGGTTGTGTTGTGTGTATATACATGGATTAATTATTTTTGTTTGGTTGGTTTTTATTAATTTAAAAATTGGGATTTTATAACAGGAATTGCATTTAGCCAACATGAAAATAAATATCATGGAAAAAATGCTGTGAGGGAATGTTATGTATAATTGTGATTTTATTAAGGAAATAAAGCTTTTCAACCCATTTTAGGTTTTCTCATCTCTTTTTTAATGTTAACTGCAGTTTTCCCAAACAACCCACAAAAACCCCAAACAAACAAACCCAAAATGGCAAAAACTATCCCAAACTCACCAAAATCCAAGCCACAACAACCCCCCCATATTTGTGCATAAGGAAATACTGTTTGAATCACCTGGACTAATTAATTTTTCTAATTATTTCTCTCAACCCTTGAAATGTTGCTGCAAGCAAGTTCAGCTCTGAATACCTTTGTCATCTTAAAAAGTTTTTATAGTGTAATTTTTCACTTATTTTTAAAGTGCTACTGCCTTTAAAAATCAACAGAATGCCCACAATTTTTCCGAACTTCACATGAATTTAGCAAGTATTTAATGAATTAATGTGAGGAACAAAACACAATCCTCCTCCCCTCGCTTACATAACCTTAAACAAGGATTTTTAGAGGCTTTTTGGGGACTGGCTATGCCTGACTTCTCCAAAACAATGCTTTCCTCTGGCACATTCATCTCTGCATGTCAGCTGGGGAAGTTACCAGGCAAACTGCTTTGATAAGTTCCAACAGTGGGAAAGAATGAGGCTTTAGAGGTTTCTAATGCTCGTGAAAACAATGTAGGAGCAAATTATTTTTATTATCTGTGAATTCTGGAAGCTGGGGAGCGAAGGAACTAAAAAAGTTTTCTTTTATTGCATTGTTGGTCCCTACCCAGCAGTGAAGCTTTTGAAAGCAGGGTGCTCGTGTCACCACCCAGCTCCCAAATTCCAGCTCCTTGGGAATGCAAAAACATGGAAGTGCCTAAACAAGGACTCACTTTTACCTGGTAGCAGGTAAAAATGATAAGGAATTCTTTTTGTAGATAAACACCAAGCACAGAATGTTTTTTTTTTGTGACAACTGACTGGATCGTTTTGGAAAATATCACGGAAAGCAATTGCCAGTGCTTTAATAAAAGACTGAATAAACATTTAATGAAAGGAGGTTTTTAACAATCTGAATGTTTAAACTTTCTAAAGGTAAGCTGATACACTTAACTCTCAGAAACAATTGGATATTCTCAGGTTTTAATGAGGAGAGCTGGAGTTTGGGATCTGCCACGCAGCCCTCACTTGCCTGCCCTCACTCCTGTGCTGCTGGAGCTCCAGGGGTCGTCTCCTTGCAAAGAATCCTCCCCAGGGAGCTCCATCAGGACTTTTCCTCTCAGAGGGCAGCAGGAGGCTGCAGCCCTGCCCAGCCAGGCGGGTTTGCCCAAAAGAAGGTTCATAAGCCCCAAAGGAAATTTTCCCTCTGGCCTCAGCAGCGTCCCTGCAGCTCAGGCTGCCTGCTCTGCATTTGGCACCTGAAGTGTGGAGCTCCTGATGTAAATTCTCAACAGCTTCTGAGGAGATGAATTTATTTTTCTGCCTAGCAGGGTCTTTGCTTGAAATTGCACCTTCACTCCTGGCTTTTTTTGGCTGCTCATATGTTTTTTTCTCTTCTTTTTTGACTTCTACTGGCTCTCCCTCTTGATTGTTCTTTGCTCTGTCACTCTGAGGATTTTGTTCAGATTTCATCAGACTTTTCAACTCCTGTTCAAGAAACTCTGTCTCTTTTTCCATTTCTTCAATGAATTCTGAAAAATTGCGTCCCGCCATCAGTAGTTTGCCCCCTAAAATATTGTGGGGTTTAAGAACATGAAGAGTTATGAAGCTTTAAAAAGAGCAAATACCAACCCTTATTTCACTGCTTCAGTTCTTATTATTGCTGGTATTTCAAATACCATCCATAATAAATACAACAGCATGGGGCAAGATTTAAACAACATAATTCTGCCACTGAATCCAGGTTAATATCTTTATTTTTAATTTTTTTTTTCATAGTGTTGAATTTAGTTAAATTAATTTAGCTGCCATTAAGCACAGAACTGGCTAAATACAGTGCCAGAAAAGCCATGAACAGTGCAACAGAGAAATCAGGTGAGATCTGAACTCTTAATTGTCACTTTCTGGCTTTTAAATGGAACTTAGAGATGTGCAGGATTTCCTTTCCCTTAATTCAAAACAGTGTTGCTTGTGTGGGGTAGAATTTACAGCAGCTCTCTCTGGAAATCAGGGGGCTCCACTTTTCAGTAGGAAAGGAAAATGTGTACAGAAATGTTATTTATCTGTGCAGGGACAATTTGTAATGGGTCCTGTGCTCTGCAGAAACTCACAGAATACCCCCAAAATGAGACATAATCCAAGCTCAAAGGAGAAATAAGAAGTTGGAGGAACTAAATAAAACCAAGTAAGGCTTCAATAAAAGTCTACTATCCATGAGAGAAACTCAAATTTCACAGATTTTTCAGAGGTTCACAGAGAGCATCATAATACCTGTGTTTTCTGTCAGTTTTAAAAGGGCATTTTAAAGACAAATGCTGACCTTGGCTGTCTGAGGGGCCCTGGAAAGGCAGAGTACAAACCTCAGGAGTTAACATGCAGGTTACAGGGATGTGACCCGGGTAAATGTGTGACCTGGAGGTCTCCTGCCATTTGTGACATGTTTAGAATGGTGGCACTGAGAGCTTTTCCTGAAAGCCTTAAAGGAAATACCAGGAATGTTTCTAGAAAGACAAACATGAATGAGGGAACAGCATTGGCTTTTTCTTTCCCCTGTTCTCTAGAATTTCTTCAGAATAAAGATGTTTACAGGTGAGTCCCTTGCATGCAATTTTTCCATGAGAACACAGTGGCTGAGATTTACATAAAATCTCTTCCTTACTAATGAGTAGCTCAGCCCTTTTCCTTTTCCAGCCATGGAAATATGTTCACATCAGTGATGAAGATTCCCAGCTACCATTTTGATATCAGTGTTTGATTCGTGTCAATTAAAACTGTTAATTATCTTGTTACAGACCGAATTTTTACCACCCTGACCAAGAAGTGCTGTGGGAAGAGCAGCAGGGTGGAGATGCCAAACCCTGCAGATCAGCTCTGCTCTCCACCAGCAGCTCTATTTTCCAACCCAGGCGATTCTGGGATTTCAGTGACACTCCATTCATCATTTGGAAGTAGTTGCTGTCAGCCAGGTGCCAATGAAGAGCTGTCAGAACCACACAAATTACCAAATTTGCAAAGATCAGGTGGATTTCTGAAAGAAACATTAAACCTACCTCTGTGAGTCCTGCTACAAGTTTTAGACATTGGCATTTTCTTGGTTGCTTGCTTTTCTTCTCTACCCTGGGCATCTGAGCACACTTCCTTGGCTTTACCTTCTCTATCCTTATCTCCTCTTTTCTCCTACAATTGGCAATTAAAGGCAAAAATAATGATGGAATGCTTGTCTGGTGACTGTTAAAAGAACACAATCAGTGCAATACTTAAAAAAGATTGGTAATTTCTACTGCTGTTACATTATTTTGCATCACAGCTTCATTTCTGCACTGTAATCACACTCATGCAAAATCCACATCCATGATGATGGATCAGGCTCTCCAGGCATATTACTGCAATTTAGGGAATGAGATACAATACACCTTAGCTGAGAGTTTAAACAGGGGATTGGATTTGGATCCAGATCTTTCCCACCTTTTTTAGCTGGATTGGACTTTTTTCTGTTTCCTGGTGCTGAGACAGCAGCAGTTCTCTAAAACTCTCTTTATCTACTTGTGCTGATCTGTCTACTCTCAGACCTGTTGAATTGGACAAGCATTAGCAATACAGTAATTTCTGGAATTAGGTTGTTGATATAAATAAAAGATATCTCTGACAACCGACAATACTGCTATGTGACCAAGAATTTAAACATTTTTTAAAATGAATATCTTAATGCCCTTTGAAAAAGAAATAATTTCTTCTGCTGAATCTATAAATGCTGAAACTGGACACAAACCTGGATTTCTGGGCTTTTTTATCTGTATATCAGTGCATCCTATACATACTTATATACATAAATATATATAAAAATAGACTACAAAGTCCAGGTCAGATAAAGTCAGTGTCTATGCCCCAGAGCCCACATGGGCTTAATTGTTGCTTCCATTCTAGTGCAAATTTGAGAGGTCTGCTATGAAGCCTCAGAGTTCAGTCTCCTAAATTTGGATCTTTATGGAACCCAGCTCATGGGAAATGCTTAACCCTGTTTGAAATATCAGTGGTCTTTGGAAGAGATTCCAAGGGATGAGTGAATGAGATATTCAGATAAATATCAGTCTGAGATGGATAAGATGAGAATATTGTTCCTTTACTCTATTTTTGGAACAATTTTGGCTAAGTTGCTACCACCAGAGCAGCAAAAATGGGATCTTAAGCACATCCATATTCACCCTAATTCCCAGTTTTGAGCTCAGAAATCAAAAGATAAACCCCATGAAAACGGTGCCCTCCAGGTGCTGGCAGCGGGGCGGTGAACGGGACGCTGGTGCCCATCCTGGGATGAGTGTGATGGTGCGGGAGGAATGGATTTATTCCCAGTTTCTCCAGGATCATTTCCAGCCGGGATGAGTTCCCCGGGATCGGGACTAGAGGGCGCTGCCCTCCCGGGTGAGCCCCTAGCCGGAGCTCCATCCCATAAATCCATAAATCCATAAATCCATGGCACAGAGCAGCCCTCCAGCCATTCATCAAAACACCTCCAAATGTCAGCTTTAGTTTCCTGATGGCTAAAAAAAATAACCCCAACTTTTTGTGGGTGTTGACTAGAAAATAATGACCTGCAAAAGCGGCTCTTTGGAAATCTGCTAAAGGAAAAATTCAAGTCAATAATGAAAAGGAGAACAAATCGTCAGCAGTTCCAGCTCTGGGTTTTCCAAATCCATTAACTGGCAGAGAATTGAACCTTTTTCTAAATATTCCAGAGGACTGGGCAACTTTGCTTGGAAGCTTTTACAAAAATATCTTTTACAAAATATATTTTCTCTCTCCAACGAAGCTCCCTTATCTTGCTTAAAGGAAAGAAGAATTTAAATAACAACAATGGTTTAAGTACCGTAATTGAATAGATATTTCATCCCAATATGTATGAACATCCACGTGAAAGAAATATTGTTTACTAAAGAGCTCTTTCTTCCTTGGTAGAACTTAATTGATATTGTTATTTTTTCTATCATTCAAGCCTTTAAACTTCCTAAACCTTTTCACCTTTTCAGCACATACAAAAGCACTACTTTGGCATTTAATTTGGAATAAATCTCCTAGTTCTAAAGCAGTGGAAGTGTCACTTAACAAGAAAAGAAGATGATTACAGACATACCTTGGTCCCTCAGGGCTTTTGGCATCCGATTTGCATAAATATTCTGGACGTAAAGTTGCCGATCTTTTTCCTAAGAAGAATTAAAAACAACTAAGTTTCTAATATGCATTAAAAATTATTTTTCACCTGCTTAATTTTCCCATCAGAGATTTCACTTTTTGCCAGACCTACCTGGTGGCTTTGTCATTTACATTTTCCCAGACTAAATATTTTATGCCTCTACTTCCTCTTTTTTGTTGACTTTAAAAAAAAAATTCATTTACTCAGTGCCTTTGTCATATGCTCAGCTGGTTCACAGCCTGTTGCTCTGGTGGTGACATGAACTCCAGAGGCACATTTTGACATTTATTTAGCAAGATTCCTCTTTCCTTAAAGAAATCTTCCTCAAACACAGAGGATAGATCTCAGTGTCACTCTCACCACTCCAGTTTTCAGTGGGGAAAAAAAAATGGAGCATCATTTGTTTGGGAAAATCATAAGTTAGAAGTGTAATGGCCTGAAATGAGAGGGGTGCCTAAAATTATGAATTTGTAAAGATAAACTCTGTTCTGGCACAGAAATGAGGTTGATAAGCATGTCTGGTCTTCTTTGTGGTAAATCAGTAGAAGATTTTGTTGATCTAAATAAAAAAAATTCAGAGACCTGGACACACAGAAAACCGTGTGGAACAGAGATGAAATAGAACTTTTAGTTCTTTTAAAACTTCGGTTTTAGAGAAATATTAAGGTGAAAACTGTACTTTGGAGCAATTTGCATTTGGGGACAGTTTTATATTAGTGCTCCTGAGGTTATTATTGTCCCCATCTCCCACATCTGCATATCCAGAAGATCAGACTGACAGGGAAAAAGCACTGCCAAGTACCAGGAGGAAACTTCTGCACCTGCTGCACAGGGATGAGGGACAAACAACATCCCTGTGCAGAAATCCCAGCCTCCATGAATCCTCTCCTGCCCTTCACAACGTCTGGGAAAACTCCCTTGAACAACATCTTCCACAGATATTTGATTCCATCTTGGAAGAGAAGCTCCCCAGTGGGATCACCTTGACACAGAAATGTATAAATAAGTCTATTTTAACTGCGTTACAAACACAGTTTTGAAAAAGCCACAAGGCATTCCAGGTTTTCTGGAAAGTGTAATGGTTTTCTTCATTACAACTCATACAACATCCCATTCCTGGCAGTTTTGGCTTTAAACCAATTTAGTTTCCCTGTAAGTTTTATTTACAAGCATTACCAAAAGTGCTCAACTGGATCTATTTATCCCAAAACCATTTGTCTAAAAACCAAGCTTGGAATTTGAGCAAACTCTTGAAACATTTCCATGAGTCTTTTTGTTCAACTCTAGTTTTTCAGGTTGCAATATTTGGCTCATTTTGATTTGTTTCTGTGAGAGAGCTCATTTAAAGTGAGCAGATGAACACATCTGACCCCAACCTGGCAAAATGGTAACACATTGGTGTGGATTGTGATTCAATTTCTGATGCTTTAATATCTGTTTCAATTCATTATTGAACTGCTTCTAACAAATAGACCCCACAATGATGCCAGAATTTGACAATTTTGGCTTTTTTAGTAGATTATAGACTTAAGCAGGAAATCAAATTCCATTAGTAAATACTATAAAAGAAGCAAAAGGAATAGGTGACCTTAAATACTTGAATTTTTATGTAGTGGCAGAAATGCAGATAAAATCTGGAATACCTTAATTTTTTGGTGAATGATGCTAATTTCCATCAGCAAGTCCTTTGTGGTCATGGTAGCTTCCAGGAGTTTTTTACTCTCACTTGCCAGCTGGCGACTGAAGGTGCTGTTGTTCAGCTTCAGCTGCCTTTCCAGACTCTTAAAAAATTGGACAGATTTTACCATATGGATGTACTCAGTGTGGCAGTTGGAAAATTTCAGTTCTTGACAGTTTTAAAATCTAAGTGTGCTAATATAAGGAAATTTAAGCTCATAATTATATATAATAACAATTATTATGTTCTAATTATATTGTTATAAATAATATAAATTATGTTGCAAACAATACATGAAACTATACTGAAGTATCTAAAAAATTAATTTCAAAGTAAGAAAAAAAATGGTTCAAAACCTATTTTCATTAAACAAAAGAAAAGGTTTTGGCATTCAATCGCAAAAATAAGGGCGTACATTACCTTTCTGATGGATTAATTAATACAACCATCTTTGAAAAATGTTAAGGCTCTCTATTCACAGAGACCTGTGAGCTGTGGCAGAATAAGAAGGCTTAGAGTAAATGAAAATTTGGTGATTTATTGGGTTCTTTATCTTCAGAACCCAGGGCCATGCACTGAAATTCCTGTTCCTAAAAGGATCTGGTGGACACACAACCCTGTGTGCTTTTTATAGCTGCTCACTCCTGGTAACAGAAAGTTTTTAAAAGGGGCTCTGACTTCAGCTGGTCATATTTACAGTTTCTTTTAAGATTTCCTGGCTCTTTATTTAATCCTATGCATAACAGACCCCATCAGAAATAGAAATGGATTCCTGAAGGACCATGGGAATTTTTGTAAGTAAAAATTGTGTTCCCATCCCTTTTGTGCCAGGGTCAGTGAGAGTAAAGAAACATGAGATATTAAAAGGAGATGAATTGAACTTCCTTACACTCGGGAGAGCATTGGATGAAACAGCATCCAGTGTTAGAGGATTATATCAGAATCATTCATGTGATAAGAACTAGCCAAAAATTTTCCACTATTCCTGCACTGAAATCTCTCCTGCTCGATGATCCTTGTGATTCCCTCCTAATTTAGGATATTTTATGACCCTACATTCCACAAACACAATCATTTGCAGGCATTATTGATAGCATAGGGTTAAAAATGTTTCTAAAATCATGGGAATTGTGTACAACAGATTCAGGGGTGGAAAGAAAGGTTGGGTCTGGTAGGGCTGGGAAAGGGAGCCAGGTCCTGGGAACAAATGTTGAGCTTTGTCTTTATTGAATCATGTGAAACTGCACCTGAGTGATCATCATATGATAAATAACATGATTGTTAAATGTAACAATTGGTAAATTGAATACCGTATTTTCACAACCATGAGGTGCACCGGACTAGAAGGCGTCGTGTAAGTTAACGGTAAAATTTCAAACTATTTTCATATGTAAGGTGCACCGGATTATAAGGCGCACTTTTTTTTGCAACGTTGATCCGCGTGCAACTTTTAGCGTAAAATCGGGAGGGAGGGACCTGAGGGACGTGTGCGTGCCTGCTCACGGGATTGCAAGCTTCATTGCTTCAGCTTTGTTGCTGTGCAATGTGAAACAGAAATTGTTTTGAGATCCCGTCAATACTCAAGGCTCATATATAAGGCACATCGGATTATAGGGCGCACTTCTGGGTTTTGATCAAATTTTAGGATTTTCAGTGCGCCTTATAGTCCAAAAAAATATGGTATATTATTGTTTAATAGTAATAAGAATCATGAGAAGCGATGTGATCGTAACAAGAATCATAAGAAAGGGTACTTTGAGGACCTGATGAAAATCACAAGAATCCATCCCTGGATAAGATCAATGTATACAATAGAACAATATGGATTTACTAATTATTATGTAGTTACATAAGGAAAAGGGTATAAAACCTGTCCCTCTGGATTCCATGCGGAGTCAGATTTGGGTTTGTACCCCTGATTCCCAGAGCTCCTCAATAAAAGCACCTGCATAAATCACCTGTGATTCTGTGTTTCTGTGCTAACATTACCTGTATCCTCTCATCCTTTTGTTCCAACGTTTCATTGAGCACCGCCAACCTGCGATTAAGCTCCTCCCTCTCCGCCAGAGCTTTATCTTCTGACAGCACAAGCAAGGTCTTCAGATCCCCTTCCGTTCTCCTCAGCTCCGCTTCAACTCTTTTGAGCATCCTGGCCGTGTTTCTCTCGGCCTCCTGGGACATTCTGAGGAGCGTCCTGAGATGTGTCATCTCCTTGCGATGTCCCGCCAGCAGCTCCTGCAGGTGGCTCTCCGCGTTGCTGTACCTGTTGATGGCCCTGGAGTGCCGCCGGTTCAGCTCTCTCAGAGCCTGGTTCTCCAAGCTCGATGCCTCGATTCTCCTTTGCAGGTCGAATTTTTCGTTCTTCAGCTCTTTGATTTTGTGCAGCCTGGCTGAGGAGATTCGCTGTGCCGTGGCGTTTTTGTCCTGGTAAACGATGCCGCTGTGCAGGGTTAGAAAGGAGGAGTTCAAACAGGAGCGTTTTGGAGCTGGCCATTTCTTCCCTCCTGCATTAGAGACAGAAATTAATTGAGACAATTTCTACTTTTCTACTCACTCCTACCACTAATTAACTACTCCTAAACTCATCCAACTACAGAGTTGTGGTTTCTTCACACAATGCCCCAAAATTCCGATGTTCAATGAGCAGCCTGGTCTAGGGGAAAGTTCCCTGGAATGAAATGATCTTTAAGGTCCCTTCCAACCCAAACCGTTCTAGGATTGTGTGATTCAAATCATTCACGGAAAAAAAATGCATTAAATATTTTATATCTGCGTCTTTCTGTGGCTGCAGAGACCACAGCTAGCATCCCACGGAGATAAATGGAAATAAATCAATTTTCAATCCATGGAAATCAGTTTTCTTCCTGTAAATCATGCACTTCACTAACGCAGCCACAATCTGATGAACCAAATTCAACCCATCAGAATCTACACCTTGAATAGGTGCATGATAAAAAACAAAACAAAAAAACAACAAAAAAAACCCCACAACAAACCCCAAAACACATACACACACATAAAACAAAAACAAACAAACAAAAAAAAAACCAAACAAAAAAATCCTCAAACCAACAAACAAACAAACAAAACCCAAAAAAAACCCCCAAAAACCCCCAAAAACCAAAAAAAACCCCACCCCAGAGTAATTGACAGGTCTGCAAGGACTCAAACCCCAACCTGCTCCCAACAGAACATGGTTTAAAATCCCTGCAGCTAGGATTTCCAACCAGATTTCCACAGCTTTCCAGTCAGCTTTGAATTAAATTACAATTTTAAACCTTAAATGCTCATTGCATAGAACAGGTGTTCTGTTTTCTATGTGGTTTCCAAACAGCAATTAAAAATATATTAATGGGCTACTTCTCAGTGTGTTGCTGCCATGTGCCTCTCTTTAAGGCCAGGATTCTGGCTGAATTACTCTCATTTTCTTTTCCTGAAGGAGGATTAGAATTTAGAAACAGTCAAGACTGTAAATCTGAGTGTGTTCCCCTTTTTCAGGCGTATATTCAGTTTCACTACAGCTCTCATGGCATTTCAGGCAGTATTTTGCTAAAAAGTTTATTATAATTTATAGATCACCTCATATTTTATGGATAAAACAGGTGAGGTCCTGACTTAAAAAAACACCAGAATAAAAGGATTGAGTTTCCAGGAATTTCACTGCAGGAAAACTGCAATATGACCACAAATATTGTCACACAAATATTTGCAAAATTACCTTATCTTGGTATTTTATTTTGCCAGAATGGACTGAGAAAATGGGGAAAAAAGGGAAAATACCTTTCTGCAAAAGCTGTCAGGAGTATTGTAAAATGTATTTCATACCAGTAATCATGGCCAAGAAAAAACCCCACATTATCCAAATAATAAATAACATCTACAAATATATACAATAAATTACCCACCACAGACAGAGGTCAGTAATGATTTTTTGCTAACTAGATATAAAAATTATCATTATTTTTTCGGGT